>CP136057.1:383022456-383622456 GCA_032464435.1 Aegilops umbellulata
TTATGTCAATACCCTCGTAAATGGAGGATTACCGCAGGAGTTAGTCGACGATCTCAAGGAGTTTCGTTTCGAGATAGTTCCAGGAGGATTTGTTGCAGCAATGGAGGTTCAGTCTACGTCATTGGGAAGGATTAGAGAAGCTCAGAAGGATGATAAGGAAATTGCTAAGATAAAGGAGAAGATGAGAAAATGTAAAGAAAAAGGTTTTCGTAAAGATGAGCATGAAACTTTATGGTTTGAGGATCGTATTTATTGCCTAATGATGCGGAGATCAGGAAGTTAATACTTCAGGAGGCTCATGACTCGCCATACTCGATTCACCCCAGAAACACCAAGATGTATTTGGATTGGAAGGAACGTTTCTGGTGGACAGGTATGAAGAAGGATATTGCCAAGTATGTAGTAGTATGTGATGTATGTCAGAGAGTTAAGGCAGAACACCAGAAGCCAACAGGATTACTTCAGCCTATGCCGATACCTGAATGGAAGTGTGATAAACTTGGCATGGACTTTATCACTGGATTACCCAGGACACGATCGGGATATGATTCTATCTGGGTAGTAGTTGATCGCTTGACCAAAGTGGCTCACTTTATCCCCGTGAAAACCACCTATACGAGAGCAAATTTGGCAAAGATATATATGACCAGGATCGTATGTCTGCATGGAGTTCTGAGGACCATCATATCAGATAGAGAACACAATTTGCCTCGAAGTTTTGGAATCAGCTGCACCAGAATTTGGCTACTTGGCTAGAGTTCAGTACGGCCTTTCATCCGCAGACAGATGGACAGACCAAAAGAGGCAATCAGGTTTTGGAGGACATGTTGAGAGCTTGTGCGCTAGATTATGGATCTAGTTGGGATGATAATTTGCCTTACTCGGAGTTCTCATACAACAACAGTTATCAGGCTAGTTTGAAGATGGCCCCTTTTGAAGCTTTGTATGGAAGAAGGTGCAGGACACCATTGATGTGGGATGAAGTTGGAGACCGTCAATTGTTTGGACCAGATTTAAGAGAAGGTTAAGTTGATTCGTGATAGACTTAAGGTAGCTCAGTCCAGCCAGAAGAGTTACGCCGATACTAAACGCAAGGAGGTAGTCTATGAAATCGGAGACAGAGCATATCTTCGTGTGTCACCACTTCGAGGAGTTAAACGATTCAGAGTTAAAGGAAAGTTAGACCCAAGATTTGTAGGACCATATCGAGTTTTGGAACATATGGGAGAAGTGGCCTACAAGTTGGAGTTACCCGAAAGACTGTCAGGAGTTCATGATGTGTTTCACGTTTCCCAGCTGAAAAAGTGCCATGCAGAGATGGCCGATATCCCTCTGAGAGATATAATTCCCCTGGAAGCAATTCAGTTGGAGAGTGACCTGAACTACGAGGAGAAACTAGTCAAGATTCTCGATAAGGTTTTCATGGAGTTCTTGGATAAGTTTGTTGTGGTGTTCATTGATGACATATTGGTGTACTCAAAGAATGCAGAGGAACACAAGGAACATTTGAGTTTCGTTCTCTAGAAGCTCAAGGAACATCAGCTATATGCTAAGTTCAGCAAGTGTGAATTTGGGTTGAAAGAAGTTGGATTTCTTGGACATGTTATATCGGGAGAAGGTATAGCAGTAGACCCTACCAAGGTTCGGTCTGTTACTGAGTGGTTGGCACCCACCTCAGGTTGAGAGATCCGCATTTTTCTAGGACTCGCAGGATATTATAGGAGGTTCATTGAGAATTTTTCCAAGATTGCGAAACCGATGACAGAGTTGTTGAAGAAGGATACCAAGTTCAAATGGACTGAGGAATGTGAGGCCAGTTTTCAGGAGTTGAAGAAACGTTTGGTCACAGCCCTAGTGCTGATTCTTCTGGATATACGCAAGGATTTCCAAGTGTATTGCGAGGCTTCTTGCCAAGGGCTTGGAGGTGTACTTATGCAAGACGGAAGAGTTATTTCATATGCCTCATGTCAGCTTCGACCTCATGAGTTGAATTATGCCACGCATGATTTGGAGTTAGCGGCCATAGTGCATGCGCTCAAGACCGGGAGACATTTTCTTATTGGAAACTGTTGTGATGTATACACGTACCATAAGAGTTTGAATTATATTTTCACACAGAAGGAGTTGAATCTCATGCAGAGGAGATGATTGGAGCTCATAAAGATTTATGATATGAAACTACATTATCATCTAGGAAAGGCCAATGTCGTAGCAGACGCCTTGAGCCACAAGAGTTATGTCAATACCTTCGTAAGCGGAGGATTACCGAAGGAGTTAGTCAACGATCTCAAGGGACTTCGTCTGGAGATGGTTCCAAGAGGATTTGTTGCAGCAATGGATGTCTAGTCTATGTTATTGTGAAGGATTCGAGAAGCTCAGAAGGATGATAACAAAATTGTTGAGATAAAGGAGAAGATGACCAAAGGTAAGGAAAAAGGTTTTTTTGAAGATGAGCATGAAACTTTATGGTTTGAGGATCGTATTTATGTGCCCAATGATGCAGAGATTAGGAAGTTAATACTTCAGGAGGCTCATGACTCACATACTCGATTCACCTCGGAAACACCAAGATGTATCTGGATTTAAAGGAACGTTTTTGGTGGACAGGTATGAAGAAGGATATTGCCGAGTATGTAGCAGTATGTGATGTATGTTAGAGAGTTAAGGAAGAACACCAGAAGCCAGCAGGATCACTTCAGCCTATGCCGATACCCGAATGGAAGTGGGATAAACTTGGCATGGACTTTATCCCCGGATTACCCAGGACACGATCGGGATATGATTCTATCTGGGTAGTAGTTGATCACTTGACCAATGTGGCTCACTTTATCCCCGTGAAAACCACTTATACGAGTGCAAAGTTGGCCAAGATATATATGACCAGGATCGTATGTCAGCATGGAGTTCCGAGGACCATCGTATCAGATAGAGGAACACAATTTACCTCGAAGTTTTGGAATCAGCTGCACCAGACTTTGGGTACTAGGCTAGAGTTCAGTATAGCCTTTCATCCGCAGACAGATGGACAGACCGAAAGAGTCAATCAGATTTTGGAGGATATGTTGATAGCTTGTGCGCTAGATTATGGATCTCGTTGGGATGATAATTTGCCTTACGCAGAGTTCTCGTACAACAACAGTTATCAGGCTAGTTTGAATATGGCCCCTTTCAAAGCTTTGCATGGAAGAAGGTGCAGGACACCATTAAAGTGGGATGAAGTTGGAGACCTTCAGTTGTTTGGACCATATTTAATCAAGGAGTCTGAAGAGAAGGTTAAGTTGATTCGTGGTAGACTTAAGGTAGCTCAGTCCAGGTAGAAGAGTTATGTCGATACTAAATGCAAGGAGGTAGTATATGAAATCGGAGACAGAGCATATCTTCGTGTGTCACCACTGCGAGGAGTTAAACGATTCGGAGTTAAAGGAAAGTTAGCCCCAAGATTTGTAGTACCATATCGAGTTTTGGAACGTATGGAAGAAGTGGCCTACAAGTTGGAGTTACCCGAAGGACTATCAGGAGTTCATGATGTGTTTCATGTTTCCCAGTTGAAGAAGTGCCATGCAGAGATGGCCGATATCCCTCTAAGAGATACGGTGCCCCTGGAAGCAATTCAGTTGGAGAGTGACCTAACCTATGAGGAGAAACCAGTCAAGATTGTCGAGTTTGCCAGCCAAGTTACATGCAGCAAGGCTATCAAGTTTTGCAAAGTTTAGTGGAGACACCATATCGAGGACGAAGCCACCTGGGAACGAGAGTAAGACCTATGGAAAGACCACCCACACCTATTTTCTAGCCAACCCGAATCTCGAGGGCGAGATTCATCTTGAGGGGGGTAGGTTTGTAACATCTTAATTTTCAATTTGGATGTTATACATAGGTCATCATATGCATATCATATTTCATTTGCATTTTGGTTGTGATCCTAGAAATCTTAAGCAACTCAAGGACCCAAGGAGAGAGTTGGAGGTTTCACAAATTTTCATATTTGAATTTATTTCAAATTGAAAAGAGGATCAATTTGATTTCTATTTTCCTCTCCAATTATTTCTAATAACAAAAATAAAAGAGAGAAGATAAAATGACTTCTTCGGCAAGAGAGAAATATTGGAGAAGAATTACTAAAATCAAATATTATTTTATTCGTATTTTATTTGCTATTTTATTTGAATTACAAAAATAGGCTAGAAAAATGTTCACCTTGTCCTAAATATTAGGTTTGGACGGTGAAAATTGTTTCTGGTATTTTTAGAACTTTTTTATATTTTATTAGGAGTTTTCTTTCATGGCGGATTTATTAAAATAAATATCTCCTGGGCGGGCCCAGCCGAGTCGGGCCTTGGCCTAGGCGCGCCACTGCCTCCTTCCCCATGCCCGCTGCCGGACTCCAGGAGGAGTCTGAGCCAGACTCCGCCGCCGGCCGCGACCACCTCCCGAAGCCGGTCACCCCCCCTCCTTAAATACCGCCGCCCCGCCCCTCTCTCCCCCTCATCAAGCCACGTCGGCGCCTCCCCAAGCCCGCATGCCGCCGCAAGCTGCCGCCAACGCTGCCGCCGCAACCCCCTCCCCAAGCCGGTTACCCCCCTCCTTAAATACCGCTGCCCCGCCCCTCTCTCCCCCTCATCAAGCCGCGCCGCCGCCTCCCCAAGCCCGCGGCGCCGCCGCCTTCAGCCGCCACCCCGCGCCTCGAGCCGCCACCGTTGCCCCGCCTCGCCGGAGACCGCCGCCGCCTTTAGCCACCACCCCGCGCCTCGAGCCGCCGCCGTTGCCCCGCCTCGTCGGAGACCGCCACCGTCGCCGCCGTTTTTTTCGGGAACCGTTATAACTGCCGAAACTCAACCCGGTTTTTTTAGTTTTCTCGATCTATTTGGTGTATTCCGTTTAGATCGGTTTTTAATTTAGTTCGTTAATTAACGAACGTTCATCGGCTAGTTTCTGTTAATGAACGAATTCGTTTGTTTAGTTCTGTTAGCGGACGTTCGTCCAATAGATTTTTCCTTTTCTGTTTATTTTTGGCTAGAGACCTATCCGTGAATAATTTTATCACAGTTTAGTCCCTGAACTTCAAATCCTCGCTTTTTTTGCTCATTTGTATAGATCCAGTGAAACCAACGCCAAAATCTTCATCCTGTTCCCCTATGTTCAAATAAAGAACTTGGACATGATTTTGACAAATTAAAATTTGGTTTCCAACAGATTTGAATTTGAACTTCTTTTGATCGTAGTTTGAGTTTCGCAGCTCCGATTCGTTTGCAAATCGAAGCTCTTCTCTTGAACTTTCAGTTTGGATCTTTTCTCTTGAGTTTTACCTTTGCATCTTATGTTTGAGTGCTTATGTATGCTATTTTTTGTTCATGATAGAGTTTCCGGTGTGCGAGGCTTGCTACTATGAATCGCTAGGGTTTTCAGATCGTCAGCAAGGCAAGTAACACTTTGATCATATCCCTTATTACCCAGTTTTTATGCATTAGTTTCAATCCTCAAATAGTGCATGGTTAGGACTTCATGACATGTGGGTATCGGGAAGTAGTTGATGAGGTAGAACCTATTGTCTTTTATTTCAAATCCTGGGTGTTACTACATTATGCTTATACTGCTATGCTATGCTCATAGACGTGGATTGGTTTGAATGTATTCATGAAAGATGTGAGAGATTATTGTTAACTAAGGTTTAACTTAAGGTGGCTACTCTAATACACATCTGGGTGGATTGGTTGGGGCACCCTAGAGCACCCAGTGGTTGTCCGGACACCTAGAGCAATCCAGTGTTGTCCTGGGATATCCCGGAGTACCCATGTGATCATCCTATGGTTTGCCACCCAGGCTCAAAGGGATCATAAGATTATTCATGCTAGAAACTTCCGTGTGCAGCCACAAGCCATTATGGGCTCTGGCATAGTTGAGTAAGTTGTGGGAAACCTTTCCATGATGGGCTAGCAGATGTAGGGGATTGTAAGTGTACCGGCCTATCTATCGATTAAGGGGACCTCTTCGGAAAGACTGTGTCTCGGTCATCCGTTTCTCAAACAACATGCAGTGCGGGAAATTCAACGGAGGAGATCGAGTCTTGTGGGGAAAAGTGTGCAAACCTCTGTAGAGTGTATAAACTATTCATGGTTATCCATGTCCCCGGTTATGGACATCTTGAGTATCTGGTACATGAATTATTGGTTTGATCTCACCACTCTACTTAATTAATTTGTTGGGTGATGACTATTATTTTGGGATTGAGTTGGAGGAACCTTCTCAATGTTTTCAACAAACCTTGTAGTTAAATAAATTATATTCCTTTGTTGTAGGGAAAAACTAGCTTTATGCAAATGATAACCATAGAGCCTCCACCGGCCATATATGCATGTAGTGATAGCTGGTATATGTTCATTGCTCTATAGTGTTATCTTGCTAGCATATTCCACATGCTGACCTACACAGGCTGCAACGTATTATGTTGCAGAGTTTTCAAACAAAGAGTAAGGTGTGCTAGGTCATTGTCATGCACTCAGTTTTGTCGTGAAGTTGGATGGACTCTACTACCTTCGAAGCTTCCACTGTTATCTTATTTAGATAGCCTTCAACCATATTATTGTAATAACTTCTCTTTTGAGACATTCGATGTAATAAATGTGTGATCGAACTCTGTTATAAATCCTCGAGTACTGTGTTTGTCAGCAATACTGATCCAGGGATGACTGATACGTCTCCGTCGTATCTATATTTTTTTATTGTTCCATGCCAATATTCTACAACTTTTACATACTTTTGGTGACTTTTTACACTATTTTTGGCACTAACATATTGATCCAGTGCCCAGTGCCAGCTCCTGTTTGTTGCATGTTTTTTGTTTCGTAGAAAATCCATATAAAACAGAGTCCAAACAGGATAAAAACTAATGGAGATTTTTTTGGAATATATGTGAATTTTGGGAAGTGGAATCAATGCGAGATGGTGCCCGAGGGGGCCAGGCGCGCCCTGGGCCCTCGTGGCTACCCCGTAAGGCGGTTGGTGCCCTTCTTCTGCCGCAAGAAAGCCAATATCCGGATAAAAATTGTGTCCAAATTTCAGCCCAATCGGAGTTATGGATCTCCGGGAATATAAGAAACGGTGAAAGGGCAGAATCTGGAACGCAGAAACAGAGAGAGACAGAGAGACAGGTCAAATCTCGGAGGGGCTCTCGCCCCTCCCATGCCATGAAGGCCATGGACTAGAGGGGAAACCCTTCTCCCATCTAGGGAGAAGGTCAAGCAAAAAGAAGAAGAAGAAGGGGGGCCTCTCCCCCTCTCTTCCGGTGGTGCCGGAACGCCGTCGGGGCCATCATCATCACCGCAATCTACGCCAACACCTCTGTCATCTTCACCAACATCTCCATCACCTTCCCCCATCTATCTACAGCGATCCAGTCTCCTGGAACTCGTTGTACCCTCTACTTGAACATGGTGCTTTATGCTTCATATTATTATCCAATGATGTGTTGCCATCCTATGATGTCTGAGTAGATTTTCATTGTCCTATCGATAATTGGTGAATTGCTATGATTGGCCTAATTTGCTTGTGGTTATGTTGTTGTCCTTTAGTGCCCATCATATGAGCGCGCGCGTGGATCACACCATAGGGTTAGTTGTATGATGATAGGACTATGTATTGGAGGGCAAGAGTGACAAAAGCTTCAAGCTAGCATAGAAATTGATGCATACAGAATTGAAGGGGGACCAATATATCTTAATGCTATGGTTGGGTTTTACCTTCATGAACGTTAGTAGTTGCAGATGCTTGCTAATAGTTCCAATCATAAATGCATAGAATTCCAAGTCAGGGATGACATGCTAGCAGTGGCCTCTCCCACATAAAAATTGCGATCGATCTAGTAAAGTAGTCAATTGTTTAGGGACAATTTCGCAACTCCTACCACCACTTTCCCACACTCGCTATACTAACTTTATTGCTTATGTATTGAAATAGCCCCTACTTTTTATTTAAGCGCTCTTTATTATCTTGCAAACCTATCCAAATACACCTAAAAACACTACAAAAAAATACACTTCCATGATGATACGTGTTTGTCACAGTAGGTCGCGTTTTTTGTCATGCATGTACATCCATGACAAATTTATGACAGAATCAAGATAGTCGTACCTGTGCTGTCGTAGAAGTGTTCCATGACATTACCAAAATTATCATCACGGAAGTGTCCACTTCCATGATGATAAATCGCGCGTCACAGAAGTGCTTTCGTCAAGGGTAACCGACACGTGGCATCCACCGTAACGGAACATCGTTAAGCTATCGGGTCTGGTTTTCGATCCGATAACCCGCTAACAGTCCCGACCAATGGGGATTTTCCACATGTAAAATCATCATTGGCTGGATGAAACACGTGTCCGCTCACCGTTGGGATAGATGTCATCCACTCATTGGACCGAAGGCGCCTATGATACGTCGACACGTGGCATGGCCGAACAGAGGCCCATTCCTGTGAAAAGGCCGGCCCGTTTGACTTGGTCAAAAGGTGGCGGGCCAGCCCACGAAAAGCCTGTTAACGGCCTATTCGCAAATAGCCCATTTACAGTCGGCTAACCCAGGGACCGTTACGACCTATCCGAATTAGGCCCAGTAGCGTCATCTGGGTCGTCCAGTATGTTTCCAACCCATTTTAAGTTCCAGCCCATGTATGGCCCATGACGTCTTTCGACCCATATGAGGCCCTTTGTAACTCTTGGCCTAACGACCCATGGTGAAACTGGCCCGTAATGAACAGTGTATCACTTTATACCCATCAACGGACCATTAATCCATTGGGCCATTTGCAGCCCATGTTATCTTTCGGCCTTCTCAGGGCCCATTTATTCTTGGATTCATTTCCAACATTCGGTTACTTACGGCCCGTTACTGCCATTTTCTGCTCGTGGGCCAAATTCAGCCCGTGGTTACAATCGGCCCGTTTGTGGCCCGTTAATACGTTGGGCCGTTTTCATAGCGTCATCAAATACGGCCTATTAACAATGGCCCGTTATGGTCGACCAATGAACGGACGACTCCAACTCTAGCCCGTTTATGGCCATAATGTGGTCTGTTTTTGGCCCATGTTTGGCCAATCGATCATACAGCCCGTCTAAGGCCCATTGATGATACGACTCGTAGAAGGCCCATTGTTTCTACGGCTCGTAGAAGGCCCATTGTTTCTACGGACCATAAAAGGCCCATTGTTTCTATGGACCGTAGAAGGCCCATTGTTTCTATGGCCCGTAGGAAGCCTAGTGTCACTACAGTAAATATGTAGCGCATGGCCTGTTAAAGGTGGGAAACTACTATAGGTTTAGACCTGCTAATGGCCCAAGATGATTATAGGCCCACGTTTTGGCCCATATGAGTAATGGGACGGCCTGAAGACCGACAACACTGAGATCCACTGAACCTTCCGGCCTAAATTATAGCATACCGACCAAAGAATAAACCTAGACTATACAACAAAGAAATTGCGGCATATTACATCCACTAGGAATCAAAGTTCTCTACCGGTGATAATAAAGTGCAACATGACCGCGGATTACATACACTGGGCATCAAAGGTCGCCACCAGTGCATATAAACGCGCCGACAAAAGAATATACAAAACCGAGAGCACTTCAGAAGGCACTAAACCTGGCAAGCTCAGGCCCCGCAAGCAGCCGAACAAGCTGATGAGACCTCAGCTGTGTCAACGATAGATGCTTCATCCCTAGCTGTATGGCACCATAGTGTGCAAGGCAGTCCCCTGACATCTTCATTACATCTTTGACTTCAAGTCAGAGCTGAGCTGAAGCAAGCCTTTCCGCTTTAAGTTGAGACTGACGAAGTCAAACTGATTGAGGCAGCGACTGCACAGAGGTTGTCACACCTGCTGGTGAGTAGCTTCAACTCACTATCTTCATCAAGACAGGACCTTGGGGTCATCTCGCTATCCTCGAGATGGTTTGGCTCACTAACTTTCCTGAAGTTCTGCCTGGCATAAGAGATACGACTCTGAAAGAGAAACAAGGAGACACGTAACAGGTTTCACAATTATATAAGCAAATAAATGGATCTGTTCTGCATAAGGAACATGTTTTTACAACTACAATTTAAAACTGGTAGTTGTTGCAAACATCCAATCAGATGTAAACAACAGTGGAGGAAATGATGCCTATCCAAATCTATACTAGAACAAAGTTTGAAGGCTTGAGAAGGATAAACTTACATTACATGTTAACACGGGATGGACAAAGCCCTTCTCCATGTTGATGGAAAGATAATTCAATAAATTCCCCAAAGAAAATTCTTTATAAGCGTTGCCATTATTCTACATATTGCAAAGAGTAAATTTAGATCAAATAATATTGAAAGAAATAGAGGATAATGAAGCTCAGGTGCAGACTGATGATACATAATCAAATAGCAATTAATTAAGTACAGCGTTACAAGGCAAAAGGTACTAACAAGAGGAAAGCAAACATCAACGTGTGCAGTGGCATTGGCTTTATTCAACATTTTGGTAAGAGTAAATGTAGATATGATAATTTGTAGAAAGTGGAGGGTAGGGCAGACAAGATGCAGAGTAATGCTAGACAATCAACTATCTCGCGATGCATGTACAGTAATACCACCACCGTCCATTATTAGTTGTCACTCAAATGGATGTATCTAGCACTATTAAGTTCTAAATACATCCAATTGATCAACAATTAATTCGATATAGAGGGAGTACATGACAATAGGTACTTACATGAGCAATCCAAAACTTCATAACCATTGTGTTAATTCTACATTTATCTAAGAGTAAATATAGATCTTATAATTTCAAGCAAAGGGAGGATAAAGAACCGAACATTTACAGTGATGCTACATAATCAAACAACAATGAGTGTAAGTATGCTGACAAAGGGCAAGAGGTACTGACAAGAGCAATGCAGAGCCCAGTATTGTCGTGAGATCCTATGATCCTTTGAGCAAGGAGATTCATCTGAAATTAGTTTTCATACAAGAGAGAAGGTAAGGCACATGCAGAAATTTAGGAGTTCAAATTTTGAATTGATATCATAGACAGTACCTGACATTGGGCTGTCAGCAGTTCTAATAGGGGTTTGGCCACTGGAGTAGGGGTAAAGTATGCTACATTTGGGCCTGTGTTTTTTGTGGCTGCTGATCTATCTGATTTAACAGGTATCACTACCTTTTCCAAATACCTAGTTTGTACTCCTTGAGGATCTGCAATCACCCTCTTCCTTTTGGACATCTATTACGAAAGAACAACATTTGACTAGAAAAACATAGTACGATGACACATGGAATAGGTACAAAAATGGATAGGTATGGCATATACTCATATAAGAGGTAATGCAAGAGGTCAGATGCAAAATATGTGCGACCAATACAACCTTCCCAAGTTAGAGCATGCACCTTGATGGGTGAATAAGATAGGCCATCCTCCACCATGCCAAGTTTGTTAGCCAGTGGATTGTTCCGCAATATTCTTCTCATGCGCCCATTCTCATATTCATTTTGGTAATGTTCAATACCTGACATGCATGAAAACATAAAAACAAGTGAGATTATCTTTGTAATGCAGAAGTGATTCTAATCCAATACTTCAGCCCTGTAAACCCCTTTGTGCTATCTCTATAATTCTTCTAAGAGGTGCCATGCATGATGTAATTTGGTGTGTGCATTAATATAATATGGCCTACTACTCAAAATATGAGAGCTCCAGAAGTGATGATACTTCGCAGATGATAGCTTCAACATATAGTAAAGAAGAACAAGTCGGCCTGACCTGACAGATTCAAAATATACTAAGGGAGAATAACTCGACCTGACCAGTCGACCGCAAGAGAATAGGATCATCTTAAAGAAGAGCAGAAGAGCAAGCAGATTGAAGATATTACAAGTCTTTCTATACAATGTCGGTTGGCCACCCATGATGAACCAGAGCGCACAGAGAAATACTATTCCTTCCGGTCTCTCCATATGTGGCTCACATGCATTTCGAAACTAAAGTAGGAACATTTAGCTAACCAATTAAACATCTCTCGGTTTTACTAATATCATCATAATATCATATTTGAATTTGTACAACTAAGCTTGTTTAGCTCAATGGATGGAGCAGTGCTATTACGACACGAACCACGTAGGCTGATCGTGGTCATCATAAAATGGGGAAACCGTAAGCATGATGAGTATAGTGTTGACCGTGGCAGAGGGATGGCAAATCTGAAGCTGCAAACCGCGCAAAGGGTAGTTAGCAACCGATATTTGCTTTGAAATAACAATTAAGATTTGGTATGGACAAGAAAGTACAGTCAACAAGTGACAAAGAAATGCAATTCTGCCGTCTCTCTATATGTCGCGACATGCATTTGGAAACTCAAGTGGGACCTTTAGCGAACCAATTAAATGTGTCTGTTAACTAATATCAATATCATATCACAATCATATTTGAACAACTAAGCATTGGAATTTTGAGTGTTGTGTTGTTTAGCTTGAAGGGTGGAGTAATGCTAGTATGATAGAAAGCACCTATGCAGATCATAGTAGAGTAGATAAAAGGGTAAAACCCTAAGCATCAAGAGTAAAATCAGGAAAGTGGAACTAACTGGACCAGTGGGTGGCGCACATGCTTTTCGATGAATATAGGAACATTAGGTGACCAATTAAACGTTCTCTGTTTTAGTAATATGAGCATCATATCAGATTCGTATTTCAACACGTAAGCTTTGGAATTATGAGTGGCATGTTGTTTCGCTTGATGGGTTGAGGTCTTGAGGAGCAGTGCTAGCACGACCCAAAACAGTGAAGCATCTACGTTGATGGTAGTGAATATAAATGGGGGAAACCATAAGCTTTACGAGTACAGTGACCATGACATGGCGGATCTGAAGGTGCAAATCGGACAAAGCTACTTCACAACCAATGTTTGCATTCAACTAGCCACTACGATTTGGTACGGACAAGAAAAGTACAGTAAACAATTCAAGATCTATTTTCTGGGTGAGATCAATAACTTAAGCACATATGGAAGAGTACCACCTCTCTTGCGACGCTGTGTAGGCCCCTGCTGATACGTTGAGGGTGCTGCGGGTGCGATGGCTGTCGGCGGCGGGGAAGAAGACTTTAGATGGTAGACGATCGGGTTGGGGGATAAATCTTGTTGCCGTGGACGAGGCGGTCGTAGGAGCGGCAACGACAAAGTGGACGACGACGCCGATGAAGCGAGATGGCGTGATGAAAGGATCCTGGTCCAGCGCTGTGGATGAGAGACGTCCATCTCTTGCAGTGGACGACGGGGTAGGGGTAGCGGCTCCGGCAAGGTGGATGATGGGGTGGCGAATGGAGGAGGCTGGCCGCAGTGGGGAGGTTGTCGTGGCGCCGACGGTGTATGAATGGGGAAATGGAGGGGGAGGGGGGATCTCAATCTTTGGGACGCGCTTGTCTGAAATGTGGCAAAGTTACGAACTTATCCCCCGTTTAAAATTTCGGACATCACGTCGGTTGGGGATAGGACGGTAATCTCGCATCTCCCAAATATTTGTCGGTAACGATTTCGGGTGAGGAGAGGGTGTTTTGCTGCCCACTGTTGGCGCCCATGGTGTATGAACGGGGCTGACAGGTAGGGCGGTTGTGTCACGTCTGAGGGAAGTTACACATCTTCCCCTATTTCAAATATTAGCCTACATCGATTTCGGACGAGGAGAGTTTGTTTTGCCGTCCACCATGGATGAATTGGGAAATGGAGGGAGAGATACATGTCTTTCGGACGAGCTTGAATCAAATGTGTTTTGCCACCCACGTTTGGCGCCCACCGTGTCTGAATCGGCTCAGAGGCCGTCGTGTCACGTCTGATTGAAGTTAGTAGTCTACCCCTATCGACAACAGTGTAAATCCGATCGATAAGGATGTCAAGTGTCAGGGGTAGACAGTAATTTCCATCTCGCAAACACTTGCTTCGGGCAGCCCACAAATGATAGTGGGTGTTATCCCACTTCGTTCAAAACTTGGGAGAATTAGCATTCACGTTTGCCCTGGGCCCTGGCAACTAAATCCAAATCCAATTTTTATTCGATTAGGAATATCCACATATATTTCTACGTTTTGTTATTTATTTCTTCAAAACCACAACAAAGATTTATTCCACCTTTATATATGATTATGATTTAGAAATGTTGTGATCTTCGAATTCAGTAGGTTGGATACACTTTGAGTCAAACAGTTATTTCATCCAATACAATATGCTCACACGAAAAACAGTTCACCTTATGTCAATCATACAAGTACTGAGGATTACCTCGCCTAAAAAATTCGGATCATTACAACACATGGACAACATAGGGGGTCTCACAACATAATACATTCACAGACATGACACAACATGCAAGTATAATAATCTAATGACAATTTCAACTGCTATCTAAAGAAGAACTGGGATTACCCTGGGCTTCAGATAGCAGAAGCAGCGGGACCTCCTCCGTCTTCAAATGCAACATTCTTACTTCCTCCAATTCTTGGGTTGCTTGCATAATGCGTGCAGCTAATTGCATAATTTCCAGCTTCAAGATCGAGATTACCTCATTCATGGTAGCCACACCATCTCTCTCTGCCTCTAGTAGAGCCTCAAGAACTATAATATATGTGCTAAGACTTCTCTCTGGCGGTGTTGCCTCTGAACTGCTACCATCTGGTAACATGGATGGCGCACTGCTTCCACAAATAGATTCTGGGGTTGTACATTGTGTCCCAGTGTGAACGGCATCCTGAAAGGTTTCGGCTGGACATAAGTAAGAGATAGTTATCGCATGATCCAGGCAGTAAGCTTACATGGTAAACGACATACGAATTATTGCCGAGCATGGCAAGCTATATTTAAATGGTTTGAAGCAGCATCAGCCGAAAAGAAATTAAAATGGTAAGATGAAACTAGGGATGTAAGTGGCAAATAAACGACATCCGCCACTCCCATCTATTTAGTTTTTGCTAGCTCCCTGGTTCATTTCCCTTAAAAACAAAAACTCTTTTGAACTATCATACCACTAGTGGACATTAATCGGGATTAAGCGGGACCCAGTTGACATCCCTAGTTGAAGGGGAGTGTACCACCGCTATATTCAAGTTGCCAAGGCATCTAAGCAGTTGAAATAATGTAGCGACCCGACCTCATATGGTCAAGTCTCTGTGCTTCAGTGGCATCCCTGGATCGGTAATGCTGACACACACAGTACTCGAAGGATTTATAATAGAGTAGCAATCACACACTTATTACATCGAATGTCTCAAAAGAGAACTTATTACAATAATATGGCTTAAGGCCATCTAATACGATAACAGCGGAAGGCTTGGAACATAAAGTGAGTCCATCAACTCCAACGGCATAGCTGAGTTGCACGGCAATGACCTAACGAACCTTACTCCTCATCTGAAAAGTCTGCAACATAATACGTTGCAGCCCGAAAACGGGTCAGCGCATGGAATATGCTGGCAATATAACACAGTAGAGCAAGAACAGAATAATGCTATCACTACATGCATATATGGTAGGTGGAAAGCTCTATGGTTATAGTTTTTGCGAAAAGCCAATTTTTCCCTACAACAAAGGAATAGATTTTAATTTAACTATCATGGTGGTTGAAAAATATTGAGAAGGTTCCTCCAACTCAATCCCAATTAAAGTGATTAACAACCCAACAGTATTAATTAAACATGATGAGATACATGTGATAACCCAAGTACTATATACTCAAGAATTGTTCATAACCGGGGACACGACTAATCATGATTAGTTTGTACACTCTGCAGAGGTTTGCGCACTTTTCCCCACAAGACTCGATCACCTCCATTTGATTTCTCATACTACATGGCGTTTAAAAAATGGATGACCGAGACACAGTGTTTCAGAAACATTAACTCTCTACTCCGGACGGACCATACCAAACCTACATCCCACTACCTGCTGATCTGCCTCTTCAAGAGCTTCATGTAACTTACTCAACTATGCTAGAGCCCATAATAGCTTGTGGCTGCACACGGAAGTTTCTAGCATGAATCATCTCAGTTCCCTTTGAGCCTGGGTGGCGGTCCCTAGGAAGATCACACGGAACCCCGGGATTTCCAAAAATACAGGCAACACTGGGTTCCCCAGGTGCCTCAATCCACCCACATGTTAATTTAAGTTTCCACCTTAAGTTGAACCATTAATTAACAACTCACATTTGTCATGGATTTCACTCAAACCCGAACCACGTCTACGAGCATAGCATAGTAATATAAGCAAGCGTAGAAGTAACTCCCAAGGGTTTGAATATAACAGGGCAATAGGTACTACCTCATCAACTACTTCCCATCCCACATGTTAATGACATCCTAATCATACAATGTTTGAGGAGTGGAACTAATGCATAAAAACTGGGTATGAAAGGATTATGATCAATGTGTTACTTGCCTTGCTGACGATCCACGAATCCTAGAGACTCGTAGTAACACGCTTTGCACTCCGGGAATTCTATCGCAAGCAAACAATAGCATACATAAGTAACAAGCAATGATGCACAAGAAAAACTCAAATAAGAGAAGTTGACCAGAAAGTTCAACTTAAGAACTCCGGTTCGCAAAAAGAATCAAATCAAACGGAGCAACAAAACTCAAATGGCGAAATAAAGAAGCTTCGTTTACTAATCTGGAACTAGATCAAATTTTACAGTAGCAAAAACTTGTTTGAGTTGGCTAAACGGAAAGAGGGTTTCGAGACGAAACTCCAGGCGCTTGGATCGCCTGATTCCGATAAACGAACGAAAAGTATACTGAAACAAAAATCGGATCAGAAATCGCGATTAGAAAAATCACGGAATAAATCCGAGAAAAAGAAAAACGACGAACAGATTAACGAACGACCGTTCGTTATCTGAAAATAAATGATGAACGCGTTCGTTAAAGCGAACGAACGAGCAAACGCTCGCTAAATAAATAAACCGGAGAAAAAATAATCTATTTAAAAAAACGAAACTAGGGTTTTCTAAAATAACGATACGACTTTTCTCAGAAAACCTGCGGCGGCGGCTACCTCGGCTCGGGCTCCTGCGAAGCTCCGGCGGGGCTCCGGGCGGCGGCGGGTGGTGCGGGGCGGCGGGGCGGCGGCTCTGAGCGACGGCGCGGGCGGGCGGCGTAGGGGGGCGGCGATGGTGTGGGGCTCCAGGGGGCTCCGGCGGGGTTATAAAGGGGGGGGGACTTGGGGAAGGTGGCGGCCTCAGGAGCCGTGTCCTCCCCAGACACGGCAGCGGCGGCGATCGGGACTCTGGTCCCGATCCGGTCTTGCAGGAGGCGGCGGCGGTTGGGCCGGCTCGGCTGGGCCTTCGGCCCAGTCGGGCGCGCGGGCTTTTTTTTAAATTAAATTCGCACAGAAAACAAAGAAAAGAAACACTAAACGGACTCCAAAAATCCCGAAATAAATTTTCCCCGACTTCTAAAATCAAGCCTGACAAGATGAACATTTATTTGGGCCTAAATGCAATTTTGGAAAACGCACATTTTTCCTAAATTCAAATAAAATAGCGAAAAACTCCGAAATAAAATCTTATTTGATTTTATTAATAAATCTTAAATATTTATTTATTTTGGGAAAGTCATTTTATTCCCTCTCTCATATTTTTATAATATAAATAATTGAAGATAAAATAATCAAAACCAAATGATCCTATTCTCAAAATTTGAGAAAACTCAAATATGAAAATAACGAAATCCCCAACTCTCTCTGAGGGTCCTTGAGTCGCGTAGAATTTCTAGGATCAAACCAAAAGCAAATAAAAAATATGATATGCAGTGATGATCTAATGTATAACATTCCAAATTGAAAATTTGGGATGTTACAAACCTACCCCCCTTAAGATGAATCTCGCCCTCAAGATTCGGGTTGGCTGGAAAATAGGTGTGGGTGGTCTTTGCGGAGATCATCCTCTCGTTCCCAGGTGGCTTCATCCTCGGTATGGTGGCTCCACTGAACTTTGCAAAACTTGATAACCTTACTGCGGGTGACTCTGCTGGCAAACTCAAGAATCTTAACTGGCTTCTCCTCGTAAGTCAAATCATTGTCCAACTGAATCACCTCCAAGGGTAGTGTATCTCTTAACGGTATATCGGCCATCTCAGCATGACACTTCTTTAGCTGTGAAACGTGGAACACATCATGAACTCCTGACGATCCCTCGGGTAATTCCAACTTGTAGGCAACTTCTCCCATCCGTTCCAAAATACGATACGGTCCTACAATTCTCGGGGCTAACTTTCCCTTAACTCCAAAATGTTTCACTCCTCGCAAGGGTGATACTCGCAGGTATGCTCTGTCTCCAATTTCATAGGCTACCTCCTTGTGTTTTGAGTCTGCATAACTCTTCTGCCTGGACTGAGCAATCTTCAGTCTATAACGAATCAGTTTAACCTTCTCCTCAGACTCTTTGATCAAGTCTGGTCCAAACAACTGTCGGTCACCTACCTCATCCCACATCAACGGTGTTCTGCACCTTCGTCCATACAGGGCTTCAAACGGTGCCATCTTCAAACTGGCTTGGTAGCTATTGTTGTATGAGAACTCTGCGTAAGGCAAATTGTCATCCCAACTAGATCCATAATCTAGCGCACAGGCTCTCAACATGTCCTCCAAAATTTGATTGACTCTCTCAGTTTGTCCATCTGTCTGCGGGTGAAATGTTGTACTGAACTCCAATCTCGTTCGCAAAGTCTGGTGTAACTGATGCCAAAACTTTGAAGTAAACTGCGTTCCTCTATCTGATACGATAGTCCTCGGAACTCCATGCAGACATACGATCCTGGACATATATATTTTGGCCAACTTTGCACTTGTATAAGTGGTTTTCACTGGGATGAAGTGAGCCACTTTGGTCAAGCGATCAACTACTACCCATATGGAATCATATCCTGCTTTAGTCCTGGGCAATCCGGTAAAAAGTCCATGTCAAGTTTATCCCACTTCCATTCGGGTATCAGCATAGGCTGTAACAGTCCTGCTGGCTTCTGATGCTCTGCCTTCACTCTCTGACATACATCGCATACGGCTACATACTCGGCAATATCCTTCTTCATACCTGTCCACCAGAAACGTTATTTCAAATCCAAATACATCTTGGTGTTTCCGGGGTGTATCGAGTATGGTGAGTCATGAGCCTCTTGAAGTATTAACTTCCTGATCTCCTGGTTATTGGGCACATAAACTCTGTCCTCAAACCATAAGGTATCGTGCTCATCCTCACAAAAACCTTTGGCCTTTCCTTTTCCCATCCTCTCCTTTATCTCGGCAATCTCTTTGTCATCCTTCCGATCTTCCCGAATCTTGCCCAGCAATGTCGACTGAACATCCATTGTTGCAACGAATCCTCTAGGAACAATCTCTAATCGAAGTTCCATGATATCCTCTGCTAAATCCTTCGGCAGTCCCTTACTTTCAAGGATATTAGCATAACTCTTCCGGCTCAAGGCGTCTGCTACGACATTGGCCTTTCCTGGATGATAGTGCAGCTTCAGGTCGTAATCCTTTATAAGCTCCAACCATGTCCTCTATCTAAGATTCAGCTCCTTCTGGGTAAAAATGTACTTCAAACTCTTATGATTCGTGTACACATCACAATGGTTTCCAATAAGGTAATGTCTCCAGGTCTTTAATGCATGCACTACGGATGCTAACTCCAAATCATGAGTGGCATAGCTCAACTCATGAGGTTTTAGTTGTCGTGAGGCATACGAAACAACTCTTCCGTCCTGCATAAGCACACATCCAAGTCCTAACCGAGAGGTGTCGCAATACACTTGGAACTCCTTATGTATATCTAGTAGTGTTAGCACTGGCGCTGTAGTCAAACATTTCTTCAACTCCTGGAAACTTGCCTCGCAATCTTCTTTCCATTTAAACTTAGTATCCTTCTTCAACAGTTCGGTCATTGGCTTCGCAATCTTGGAGAAGTTCTCAATGAATCTCCGGTAGTATCCTACGAGTCCAAGAAAACTGCGGATCTCGCTAACTGAGGTGGGTGCCAACCATTCAGTGACTGACTGAACTTTGCTGGGGTCTACTGCTATACCCTCTCCTGATATAACATGTCCAAGGAATCCGACTTCCTTCAACCAAAGCTCGCATTTGCTGAACTTGGCATACAACTGATGTTCCCTGAGTTTCTCAAGAACTAAGCGCAAATGCTCCTTGTGCTCCTCCTTGTTCTTCGAGTATACCATAATATCATCAATAAACACCACAACAAACTTGTCCAAATACTCCATGAACACCTTGTTCATCATGCTCATGAAATAGGCAGGGGCGTTAGTCAGTCCAAATGACATGACCGTGTACTCGTATAATCCATACCGCGTCGTGAACGTTGTCTTTGGTATATCCTTCTCTCGTATCTTCAACTGATGGTATCCCGATCTCAAATCGATCTTCGAAAACACTTTAGCTCCTTGCAACTGAACAAACAGATCGTTGATCATCGGCAGTGGGTACTTGTTCTTAATCGTCACCTCATTCAAGGCTCGATAATCAACAACCATCGTTAGGGATTTATCCTTCTTCTCAACCAAAAGCATAGGGGCTCCCCAAGGTGATGAACTTCTTCGGATGTATCCTTTCTCCAATAACTCCTTGATCTGTTTCTTAATTTCCTCCATATCATTTGCGGGCATCCGATAGGGTCTCTTGGATATTGGTCCTGTACCTGGCAACAACTCTATCAAGAACTCAATGTCTCTATCCGGTGGCATGCCTGGTAACTCCTCTGGAAGAACATCCGGGTAATCCTTCACTACAGGCACTTCCTCCTGAACAAGTCCTGTAAGGGCATTCACTTGGCTCCTCCTAGGCACATGCCTAGACACATACTTAATCCTTTTCCCTCCAGGGTGGTGAGATAAATCGACTTACTAGCACAGTCAATACTTCCTCCATACTTTGACATCCAGTCCATGTCTAATATCACATCCAATCCTTGTGACTCTAAGATAATTAGGTCGGACGGAAAAACATGTGTGCCAATGGTTAGGGGTATCTGATCGCACCATCGGCTAGCCATATACTCTGCTCCAGGTGAACTCACTAAAAGAGGGGTCCTAAGGGTTTGGATTGGTAGTTTAAACTTATCCACGAATCCCCTTGATATGTATGAATGCGATGCACCAGTATCGAAAAGAACAATATCGGTAAATGACTTAACCAAAAGCTTACCTATTACCGCATTCGGCTACTCTTCAACCTCCTCCACGTTAACGTGGTTCACTTGTCCTTTGTTGAATGGATTTGGCTTCTTCCCAGCGCTCCCATTTCCGCTTCCATTCTTTCCTTCAGGGCACTCCGTGGCGTAGTGTCCAGTCTTCCCGCACTTGAAACAAGTAACATGACTTAAGTCCCTTTTGGCGGGTGTGGCTAGATTGGGGTGGTTCTGATTATTGTTGGCTCTGTTCCCATTCCCATTCTTAGAACCACTATGGTTATGCGATCCTCCTCCAGTGTGGTTGTGACCTCCATGGTTATGAACAAGTCCTCCCGAGTTCGGGGTTAGGCGAGGCTTCTGCTGAGCCCCAGTGTTATACTTCCCTTGTCCATACTTCCTCTTGCGGCTCCCAATCTACTGCTGCTTCCCTTCAATCATAAGAGCCTTATCTACCAACTCCTGGTAGTTGTTCAAGGTTTCTACCATCAACTGCATGCTCATCTCATCATTCAGCCCTTCCATAAACTTCTCCTGCTCCGCGGCATCTATGGCCACATCATCAGGGGCATAACGAGATAACTTGCTAAACTCATCCACGTACTGAGCCACTGTACGGTTCCCCTGGCGTAAGTTGCGGAACTCCCGCTTCTTCATCTGCATAGCTCCAGTGGAGACATGGGCGGTGCGGAAAGCTTGCTGAAACTGGTCCCAAGTGACATTAGCTATAGGAAAAGTGGTTGTGTAATTCTCCCACCATGAGGCTGCTGGTCCATTAAATTGATGTGCGGCAAAGCGCACCTTCTCAGCATCTGTGCAACCTGCGGTGGTCAACTCCCTTCCAATACGGCGTAGCCAATCATCAGCAACTATGGGCTCGGTGCTACTGGAAAACACCGGCGGCTGTAACCTTAGAAAACGGGCTAGGTTGTCCACTGGCGATGGGTTGTTGTTGTTGTTGTTGCCCTGGTTCTGGACTAACAATTGCATCAAGGCATTCTGCTGCTGGATCAACTGGGTGAGCTCCGGCGGGAAAGCAAAACCGATGTCACGTCTCGGAGGCATCTGATGGGTTTGGATGGAAGAGATTAGAATAGAAAAAGGGGTCTAATGAGAAAACACTACCCATATGCACATGAGACAAACACAAACATTTCACTCAATCAATCAAACATGGGCATACAAACGGTCTAGAACTATCGCAAAAGTGCTCAACTACTACTAAATACATGGGGGAAATACTACTAATAGTTGGTGGTCATGTAGAAATTTTGATCGGTGGAAGACTCCATGATGTCTGCTCCAGCTTCGTCTTCAAATTCATCATCACTAGGGTCGGAGTCGGTGTCGTCGATGATGATGTAGTTTTCCATGCAAGTGGGATCATCGTCTTCTTCTCCCGGTGCTGGTCCTCCCATGAATAGTCCGATCTTCTTAATCAGGTCGTCATTCTTCTCTAGTAGTGTCTTGATTTCCTCCTCATATCCATCGCGAGTAAACTTGAGTTATTCCTCCAGTTCGATGATCCTAGTCTTCGCCTTCTTCAAGTCCATCATGTCCGCACACATCTGGTTCTCCTGGCGCCGAATGTGCTGGTTTAACTCCTGGATGAAAGCTGCAATGGATCTATCCTTCCTGGTGCTTATTACTTCCCATTGCTCGTCTCGGCGCCCACATATTTGGTAGATAGTGTCCTTAAGCTCCCTATTGTAAACTTCTCCAATGCGTCACATTGTAATGTGGGCTGCCATGCTCTTGCCTAGACTCCAGGTGGGTGCTTTGAAAGAAAATTCTATGGGTTTAGAAGTTGGCGAGAACATCCTTCTTGGAACTTGTACTTGAATCATCCACCGCTCCTCTTCAGGTAAAGTGGCGTCGTATGTGCCGGTGAAGCTTGGTATTCCAATGTTCAAGTACCTAGTGACTTCCTTCAAGTGGCGTCCAAAAGGTGTGTCTTCATCCGGCTGTGCGAACTTGTTCTTCATCTCTGTCATCCTAAAGAGTAGAAAACGGAGCGGAGTTAGAAATGAGTAGAGAAGTGTGACCTATGGTTTTTCTTAGTGGTCGTGTCCTACACTCAGTGTGTGCTCTGATACCATCTTGTAGCGACCGGACCTCAGATGGTCAAGTCTCTGTGCTTCAGTGTCATCCCTGGATCGGTAATGCTGACACACACAGTACTCAAAGGATTTATAACAGAGTAGCAATCACACACTTATTACATCGAATGTCTCAAAAGAGAACTTATTACAATAATATGGCTTAAGGCCATCTAATACGATAACAGCGGAAGGCTTGGAAAATAAAGCGAGTCCATCAACTCCAACGGTATAGCTGAGCTGCACGGCAATGACCTAACGAACCTTACTCCTCGTCTGAAAAGTCTGCAACATAATACGTTGCAGCCCGAAAACGGGTCAGCACATGGAATATGCTGGCAATATAACACAGTAGAGCAAGAACAGAATAATGCTTTCACTACATGCATATATGGCTGGTAGAAAGCTCTATGGTTATAGTTTTTGCGAAAAGCCAATTTTTTCCTACAACAAAGGAATAGATTTTAATTTAAGTATCATGGTGGTTGAAAAATATTGAGAAGGTTCCTCTAACTCAATCCCAATTAAAGTGATTAACAACCCAACAATATTAATTAAACATGATGAGATACTTGTGATAACCCAAGTACTAGATACTCAAGAATTGTCCATAACTGGGGACACGGCTAATCATGATTAGTTTGTACACTCTGCAGAGGTTTGCGCACTTTTCCCCCACAAGACTTGATCGCCTTTGGATTTCTTGCACTACATGGCGTTTGAGAAACGGATGACCGAGACACAGTCTTTCAGAAAATATTAACTCTCTACTTCGGACAGACCATACCAAACCTACATCCCACTACCTGCTGATCTGCCTCTTCAAGAGCTTCATGTAACTTACTCAACTATGCTAGAGCCCATAATAGCTTGTGGCTGCACACGGAAGTTTCTAGCATGAATCATCTCAGTTCCCTTTGAGCCTGGGTGGCGGTCCATAGGAAGATCACACGGAACCCCGGGATTTCCAAAAATACAGGCAACACTGGGTTCCCCAGGTGCCTCAATCCACCTAGATGTTAATTTAAGTTGCCACCTTAAGTTGAACCATTAATTAACAACTCACATCTGTCATGGATTTCACTCAAACACGAACCACGTCTACGAGCATAGCATAGCATAGGAATATAAGCAAGCGTAGAAGTAACTCCCAAGGGTTTGAATATAGAAGGGCAATAGGTACTACCACATCAACTACTTCCTATCCCACATGTTAATGACATCCTAATCATGCAATGTTTGAGGAGTGGAACTAATGCATAAAAACTGGGTATAAAAAGATTATGATCAATGTGTTACTTGCCTTGCTGACGATCCGCGAATCCTAGAGACTCGTAGTAACACGCTCCGCACTCCGGGAATTCTATCGCAAGCAAACAATAGCATACATAAGTAACAAGCAATGATGCACAAGCAAAACTCAAATAAGAGAAGTTGACTAGAAAGTTCAACTTAAGAACTCCAGTTCACAAAAAGAATCAAATCAAACGGAGCAACGAAACTCAAACGGCGAAAGAAAGAAGCTTCGTTTACTAATCTGGAACTAGATCAAAATTTACAGTAGCAAAAACTTGTTTGAGTTGGTTAAACGGAAACAGGGTTTCGAGACGAAACTCCAGGCGCTTGAATCGCCTCATTCCGATAAACGAACGAAAAGTTATACTGAAACAAAAATCGGATCAGAAATCGCGATCAGAAAAATCGCTGAATAAATCCGAGAAAAAGAAAAACGACGAACAGATTAACGAACGCACGTTTGTTATCTGGATCTAAACGATGAACGCGTTCGTTAAAACGAAAGAACGAGCGAACGCTCGCTAAATAAATAAACCAGAGAAAAACTGACCTATTTAAAAAAAATGAAACTAGGGTTTTCTAAAAAGACCGAAATGGTTTTTCTCAGAAAACCGGCGGCGGCGGCTACCTCGGCTCGGGCTCCGGCGAAGCTCCGGCGGGGCTCCGGGCGGCGGCGTGTGGTGCGGGGCGGCAGGGCGGTGGCTCCCAGCGGCGGCGGCAGGCGGCACGGGCGGCGGCTGCGACGGCGCGGGCGGCGTACTGGGCGGCGGTGGTGTGGGGCTCCAGCGGGGGCTCCGGCGGGGTTATAAAGGGGGGCGGCCTCGAGAGGCGTGTCCTCCCCGGACAAGGCGGCGGCGATCGGGACTCCGGTCCCGATCCGGTCTTGCGGGAGGCGGCGGCGGCTGGGTCGGCTCGGCTAGGTGCCATTTTTCTTGAGTACGAGCACCAGGTTAGCCAACCACTCCGGGTGAAAAACTTCAATAATGAACGTAGCCGCCAAGAGCCGGGCGACCTCCTCTCCGATAGCTTTTCGTCGTTCCTCATTGAATCGCTGCAGAAACTGCCTGACCGGCTTAGACTTTGGATCAATATTAAGAGTGTGCTCAGCGAGTCCTCTCGGTACACCTGGCATGTCAGAAGGCTTCCATGCAAAGATGTCCCGGTTCTCACGGATGAACTCGATGAGCGTGCTTTCCTATTTAGGATCCAAGTTGGCACTGATGCTGAACTGCTTAGATGAATCGCCTGGAGTAAAATCAACAAGCTTGGTCTCTGCAGCCGACTTAAATTTCATGGCCGGGTCATGTTCCGTGGTTGGCTTTTTGAGGGAGGTCATATCCGCCGGGTCAACGTTATCTTGGTAAAATTTGAGCTCCTCTGCTGCACAGACAGACTCAGCATAAGCCGCGTCACCTTCTTCGCATTCCAGGGCCACCTTTTGACTTCCATGCACAGTGATGGTGCCCTTGTAACCCGACATCTTGAGCTGCAAGTAAACATAACACAGCCGCGCCATAGACTTGGCATAAGCCGGCCGTCCAAACAAAGCGTGATACGGGCTCTTGATTTTGACCACCTCAAAGGTTAACTTCTCAGCCCTAGAATCATGCTCGTCTCCAAAGGCCACCTCCAGCTCAATCTTACCGACGGGGTAAGCCGACTTACCAGGCACCACTCCATGGAACACAGTATTGGATGCCTTTAAATTCTTGTCAGTTAAGCCCATGCGCTGAAAGGTCTCGTAGTAGAGGATGTTGATGCTGCTACCTCCATCCATGAGCACCTTAGTGAATTTATAACCACCGACCTGCGGTGCCACCACCAGTACCAGTTGACCCAGATTATCAACCCGGGGAGGGTGATCCTCCCTACTCCAGATAATGGGTTGTTCCGACCACCTTAAGTAACGAGGGACTGCCGCCTCAACAGAGTTCACAACCCTCTTATGAATTTTCTGATCACGTTTACACAAACTGGTGGTGAACACGTGATACTGCCCAGTATTTAGCTGCTTTGGGTGGCTCTGATAACCCGACCGCTGCTGCTGTTGACCCCCTTGACCGGACTGCTGTTGGTTATAACCACCCTGGTTTCCCTGAAAACCGGACCCTGAACCGCTGCCCGGGCCATGAAAGACGCCAGCTCCTGAGCCGCCGCCCGGGCCTTGATTGCCATCAAACGTATTAGAATTCTTGAAAGCCTTCATGATTGCACAATCCTTCCATAAGTGAGTCGCTGGCCGTTCCCGGGTGCCGTGTTTCAGGCAGGGCTCATTGAGTAGTTGTTCAAGAGATGGACCTGACCCACCAAACCGAGGTGGTTTTCCCTTGCGTTTCTGATTGTTACCCTGTGCATTGGCCACAAATTCCGGGTTACAATCCGCCTTACGCTTATTGCCTCCTTGATTGTCGGGTTATGCTGCTGGCCCTTTCCATTGCCGTTCTTCTTTCCCTTCCCTGTCTTTTCTTCATCAGACGCGGGATCCTTGGTACTATCAGAATCGGCATACTTGACTAAAGTCGCCATCAGCGTACCCATATCATCGCAATCACGCTTAAGGCGCCCCAGCTTCTGTCTCAGAGGTTCAAAGCGGCAATTCTTTTCCAGCATGAGAACTGCTGAGCCGGCATCCATCTTGTCAGACGAATGTATTATATCTTTGACCCGGCGCACCCAATGAGTCGTGGATTCACCTTCCTCCTGATTACAATTTGTCAAGTCCACAATCGACATAGACTGCTTGCAAGTGTCCTTGAAGTTCTGGATGAAACGGGCTTTTAGCTCTGCCCATGAACTAATGGAATTGGGTGGCAAGCCCTTTAACCAAGAACCGGCCGTTCCATCGAACATCATGGTGAAGTATTTAGCCATCGCTGCGTCACTAACCTCTAGCAACTCCATGGACATCTCATAACTCTCGATCCACGCCCCAGGCTGTAAGTCGGCTGTATAATTTGGCACCTTTCGAGGCCCCTTGAAATCCTTGGGCAGACGTACATTACGTAGAGCCGGTACTAGACAAGGAACTCCTCCGGTTCTAGTAGCAACTCCCGCCTCAACGGAAGTCGTCGGATAAGCCCGTAAGTCCTGTTGAGCTGCTAGCTGAGCCGCCCGCTCGTCCTCCTGACGTATCCGATCCTGCACCGGGTTATATCCACCGGGCTGGTTCCGGCGCTGAGCGTTGCTTGACAGGGCCTCTGACTCCATGTGTCTGCTGTAACTCGGGCTCCGGTTTGGACGAGGCGGAGCTAACCAGGGCGGAGGAGTTGAATGAATCCTGTCCCGGCTGTAAGAATAAGTCTCTTGCTGGGCCAGAGCCGTCTGGACAATTTCTTTGATCCTCCGGGTCTCCACCGTTGTCGGATCATCACCGTCCACTGGGAGAGCCGCCAAACGCGCTGACGCTGCGATTAAGTTATCCATGGGGTTGGAGAAGTGACCCGGTGGTATTGGCACATAACGGGGCGGTGCCATATTCCCATGAAGGGGCGCCGTCACCTGAGGCTGAACCGGGCCCCCCGCTCCGGATGTCATAAGCTGATTTGCACCTGGCGGGTTACTTGGGCCGGCCCCGGGTGTAGCGAAAAGATTCTGAGGATCATAAATCGAAGGCAAACGGGACTGAGTTTTCTGGTGTCTCCTCCTCATTACCTCATTATATGCATTCAGACTCATCATGAGCTGATAAGCCTCTGACTGAAGTTGCTATGCCCGCGCATCCAAGGCAGCACCGGAGCCGGCAAGCGCACAGGGCCTCCTCCCCGGCTGCCCCGAACCCGGACGTTATCGCTGCTGAGGCCGTAGAATTTTGACCGGGTTGAGTACCAGCCATGAAGACTCCTGCCCAGTTTGGCGACTCTGAGGGGTCCGGAACAGTGCTACCATCGGAACAGCCCCCAAGCACACCATCTTGAACTTGATACAGCGAATCTGTTGAGCCGGCAGACGAATCACCGTTAGAGAGGATGGCCGGCTCACCATCACCTTCAGATCCTTCAGAAAGTTCACCTCCGTGGATGCAACCCACGAAGGCATGCTTCACGACGGGTTGAGCTTGGGCGGGTCTCGCACGCTGAGCCGTCTCGACGAGCTTGGACGAGGACGGTACTGAAACAAAAATCGGATCAGAAATCGCGATCAGAAAAATCGCTGAATAAATCCGAGAAAAAGAAAAACGACGAACAGATTAACGAACGCACGTTTGTTATCTGGATCTAAACGATGAACGCGTTCGTTAAAACGAACGAACGAGCGAACGCTCGCTAAATAAATAAACCGGAGAAAAACTGACCTATTTAAAAAAAATGAAACTAGGGTTTTCTAAAAAGACCGAAACGGTTTTTCTCAGAAAACCGGCGGCGGCGGCTACCTCGGCTCGGGCTCCGGCGAAGCTCCGGCGGGGCTCCGGGCGGCGGCGTGTGGTGCGGGGAGGCAGGGCGGTGGCTCCCAGCGGCGGCGGTAGGCGGCACGGGCGGCGGCTGCGACGGCGCGGGCGGCGTACTGGGCGGCGGTGGTGTGGGGCTCCAGCGGGGGCTCCGGCGGGGTTATAAAGGGGGGCGGCCTCGAGAGGCGTGTCCTCCCCGGACAAGGCGGCGACGATCGGGACTCCGGTCCCGATCCGGTCTTGCGGGAGGCGGCGGCGGCTGGGTCGGCTCGGCTGGGCCTTCGGCCCAGCCGGACGCGCGGGCTTTTTGTTGAAAAAAATAAATTTAAATTCGGGCAGAAAAACAAACAAAAGAAATACTAAAAGGATTTGAAAAATCCCGAAATAAATTTTCCCCGACTTCGAAAATCAAGCCGGACAAGATGAACATTTATTTGGGCCTAAATGCAATTTTGAAAAACGCACATTTTTCCTAAATTCAAATAAAATAGCGAAAAACTCCGGAATAAAATCTTATTTGATTTTATTATTAAATCTTTAATATTTCTTTATTTTGGGAAATTCATTTTATTCCCTCTCTCATATTTTTATAATAGAAATAATTGAAGATAAAATGATCGAAACCAAATGATCCTATTCTCAAAATTTGAGAAAACTCAAATATGAAAATAACGAAATCCCCAACTCTCTCCGAGGGTCCTTGAGTCACGTAGAATTTCTAGGATCAAACCAAAAGGAAATAAAAAATATGATATGCAGTGATGATCTAATGTATAACATTCCAAATTGAAAATTTGGGATGTTACAAATAATCTAAGAAAGCACTTAACAGTGTGGCCTCATATAAACTACGAAGACAGTATTGTGATGAAGTTCAGATGAAAAGTTAAGGACTCAAATGAATCAGGCATGCATTTGTTTACGATAGTACAATAGGCACTGCTGGCATATTAGCCAACTCAGGTATAGTGTAACAAGTAACAAACAAGCATTCGAATCAAGCAATATAGCAAAGCAGACAACTGAACTATTTGTTATTCTGTAGGATTACAGGTTGAGGGCACAAGCCAAGAAAGTAGCCCACACGCATTACATTTCACATGTACTAAAACACACTGGCTTACCATATGTTGCTGTGAAGCCTCGCTGCTGTTGCAATGTTCTTTGAAGATATCGTCAGCATCCCGTGGTTGCAAATCTACTTGTTGTAGTTTATTCCGCACCCTCTATTTAGGTAAAATTAATTTTAATCGCATGCACTGGTTCGAATTGATCATCAATGGTTCATCTAAACTAATGAAAGAAGGGTGTGTGCATACACGACAATATATCTGCTTCCCTCTATTTTTATGCTTGTTCGAGGTGCTAGCCCCAAAAGAACAAATATTTCGCTTGATGGGGTTGGCAGCCCCATAATTAATAGAAGCATCAAATTAGTCATGCAACTTGGGAAGATCAAGAACACACAAAAAAGTAATGAACAGAGGCTCGTAGCAGTGATATAATAGGTAGCATCAGAAAATGTAGGGTAAAACAAACAAAAACCAGCGGAACCACATGCTAGTTTGCTGACGTGTAATTAAGCATAGAGAACATGAAGCAGTCTGATGGAACCAACAGGAGGCATCAGAACAACACCATTATCGTAAATATAGCATGCAAGAAGTAAAATAGTAGGCAGTGATATCTAGGAAGTATAGTAATACTTAGGACAAAACTAAAGCATATTAACTATATGTGCACTGGTATGTAATTTAGCACTGGTATGGCCCTACAGGTGCAAGCAGAATAATGCGTCTCATGAAAAATTGAATGATGCCCTAAAGAAATTCAAAGTTGTGGTGCTTAAGCTAAGAAAGTGAACGTAGGCGCCGGCCGTTGGATAATAGTACCTGATTCTCGGCGGCGTATGGGTATCGTTGGCATGCTTGATAGCTAAGGATCGTCGATGGTGCTCGTGGTGCGGTTGAGTTTGGGTCGGCTGTCGCCATCACTGAAGTGGCTCCGGTGCTAAGGTTGCGGCGCCTGTCGACATACAAGAAAGCTCATCTGTGGTAAGTGAACAGTTGCATGATAAAGAGAAAAATCGAAGGAGTACAAATCAAAATAACCTGATGAGGCTGCGGCGTCGGTAAAGCAGGGCCGGTGGAGTTGAATATGGCGTCCGTGGAGCGGGTCTAGTGTAGTGGACGAAGGCTTCGGTGGGCGCGTTGTATAGTGCTTTTAGTGAGGCGGATCTGTTGCGGCGGACGGGGGCTTGTATGAAGGGCCAGTAAAGGGATGGACGAGGGAGTCAGTGAAGGGCCTACGCTGTGGTGGACGAGGGCACCGGTTAATCAAATCCGGTGCGGTGGACCATGATGGCGGTCAAGGAGATCTGGAGTGGTGTACAAGCCATTCGCTGAAGCGGCTCCGGTGAAGTGGTGAGTTGGCAGTTGGGGGTTCCAAGGTGCGGAAGGTAGATCCATTGGGGTGTGAGGTCCACCGCTGCGGCGGAGGACTAGATTCGGCGGCTTGCCGTGGTTGGGGGGTCGAGGAGGGGCTCTGGGGAAGAATGTTGGGGGCAAAGAGGGGAAAACAATGGAGTTACCAAAGCAGCCCTTTTCCATTCATGTGGCAGGGTAAAACAGGAATATCGCAGGGCTAAACTTTCGGGCGCGAGATATTTAGATGTGAGCGGGAAGTTTGAAAGCTTTTGGCGCCTGAAATAATATTCTACTCTTGTACGGCCGACTATGATATCATGGCCGAGAATTTGTTTGTTTTGCACGCAAAAAAGAAGTGCAAGTTTTGAAAATCAATGTCTCCAACTCAAAACTTAGATTGTCCATTCAATTCAAATATGGATCATTGAGCATGTTGGGTATTCCATTTTTTATGTTCATGATGATGATACACTTAAATTATATACATATTATTATTCATGTCAGGTATTCTTTTTTTATGTTGTACTAATTTCATTTACTCTTTGTCATTGCAGGTGTTGACAGATGGTGGGCACGGGACAGGAGCGCTCTGAAGCTCCTTCCTCGGTGCGTGGTGGGAGGGGTAGTTTCATTCCACCCAGACCCTTCGGAGAGCGCTAGATCTCAGTATGCAGACACCACCGGCGGTCTCTTCTTCTTCAGCCGAGAGAGGTCGGGGGGAAGAAGAAGGAGAAGGCTAGTAGAGGTGGACGTGGCGGCGGGAGAGGTAGGAAGGCTGCCACTATGCCTTCCTCACCCCCAGCTGATTCACCTGACCACGAGACTGCTCCGTCTGAGATGGAGCCACTTGATGTGGACCCGTCTCGGACCCCGGTCCATGAGCCTCGGGCCGACGAGCCTTCACCCCACGAGACTCCGATCCTATTGGCTCCGTCCCACAAGACTCTGGACCAGGCTATGTCGCAGCTGAACCGATTAGGGGACTGGCCGGAGTCGAGTGGCCATGCTGATGGTGGCGAGGGTGGCTATAGTTCTGATAGCTATAGTGAGAGTGAGCGGGTTCAGGGGGCAATGTCTACCAACATGGTGGTAAAAAGCTCCTGCCCACCCCGGCGACCCCTGACCAGAGGTGGTTGATTACGCCTGGTGGGGAGAAGTAAGTGCATTTACTGTTTTTTTACCTTTTTCCTTCACGTTTCTTCGAATATCTAATGCGTTAGCCTTGTCATACTGCAGGTCTTGGAAACACGGCGTGGTGTCCATGGTCCCAACACAGTCCTTGGTGTGATTTGTCACCAGAGCTTCCCGGGGTGGGTCACGTTGCCCGGTGAGGGCCAGGTTCCAGAGCTAGGAATGACCTGGGAGCACTACTTGTCTGCCCCGGCCCCGCCGGGGGAGAGGATCGGCGGTGTCGAGTGCCACATGGTGGCCGACGTTGTGATCCAGACATTTTGGGTAATTTTTCCTCTCTCATCTACGTTGTCTTTTCTTGTTTGATTGGCAACCCTAGTGATTGTACTAATCTGTGTTTTCTTTTTTGATTGCAGACCTTCTACAGGTGTGCTGAGGGACAGGAGGAGGACGTGGCTCGGGTTATCGAAGCCGAGTGCAGGTGCCTACTTCAAAACTGGCGGAACGGGGCTCAGACGCAGGCTACTCGAGACTACTTTGCCTCGACTGGTATTAGGATATCCAAGTCAAAGTGCCGCACAAAGTATCTGAGTAAGTAGAAGTACATGAAGGTAATTACCTATTCTTAAGGCCTTGTATTTAGTTTCCTTGATTTGATTCGTAGACGTAGCGCTTAAATTTCTCTTACTTAACTTAGGTGCCCCCGAGATGGTGTGCAGATAGGCTGGATTGTTGGGAGGCGTTGGTGGATGAGTGGTGCTCTCCCCAATGGCTATCCGCCCACAACAATGCAAAGGATCGGCATGGAAAAATGAGCGGTGTGCCACACCATCAAGGCAGCATCAACCTATATCAGTACGGGGATAACTGGGTATGTGGTTTGCTTCATGATTCATGCAAATTCATTCTTCATGCTAGCTTGAGCCCTTAACTAATACTTTGTTCCTCTCTTTTAGGCACGGCACAACAAGACGGATGTGCCAGAGCTGTTCGACCTCTATGCCATGGCCCATAGTGCCCCGTATAAGAAGGCCAAGGCATTCTATGAGTCTGATCTCGATGATCCAAAGAACTTCACCAACCGCGCCTCCCACAACAAGCTCGTGAGGTACAAGACAAGGGGAAGGCGAGGAAAGGGCCAGACTTTAACCCGAGCTAGCCTATTGATCCAGAGCTGGTGACGATATCTGGTGGCGGGAGGCACCATGGCTTGTTAGCCATTGGGGATGGACTGATATGTTGTGCTAGCACTCTCCCGTAGGTCAAGAGGCGCCAGACGAGCTCCGATCCTGGGATAAGGCCTCGTCCACGGTCAATGGATCTCGAAATCAAGGTTAGTTATACAGAATCAGATACCTTTCCTCCATTACATTATGTGTGCGATCGTTGATGATTACAATGCTAAAGAGGAGTGGTGTTGCAGGCTGCTATTGAGGAAGAGAGAGCGGAGACTCAGGAGCTTCTTGCGGAGGAAAGGAGGCAGGCAGCAGAGAGGGAGAGGGAGATTGAGGAGAGGATGGCTAGGCTTTTGGAGGAGGAGAGGAACTGGAATGAATTGGCTAACCGGGCCATATACGAGCTCTTCGTAGTAAGTTTCTTCTGCATATTAGCTAAATAATGCACGTAATGTTCCTTTCATTAGTAACTAATATGACTGACTCGTCAAAACCAAATGTGCAGTCCATGTGCGAGAAGAACGGTCAGACCCCTCCGATGATGCCAGTCATTGCTCCGGCGGGCACGGTGAGTTTCATTTGAATGGACATTACTTATTAGTCTTCACATTTGAGTTGCATCATGCTAACGAGACATTGCAAATGATCTTTAATTTGGTGCAGCATAACTCCCGACAAGCATCAACGTCTGCCATTGGCGCGAGCAAGAACCCCGATCCTCCTCCGTCTGCCACTACCGCGAGCAAGAACCCCGATCCTTCACCTACGGGTTGACGGTAAGTTTTGCCTACTGCTTTGCTTAATTAGCTCCAAAATGACATATTTAACCTAGGATAGCTCTAAAATGACCTATACTTAGCATTTTTCCTCCAAAATGACTTAATATGCTTAGCTAACTCAAAAATGACCTATTTAACCTAGGATAGCTCCAAAATGACCTATACTTAGCATTTTTTCCTCCAAATGACTTAATATGCTTAGCTAGCTCTAAAATGACATGATATGCTTATGAAATGACATATTTTAGCTCAGAAATGACTTCATATGCTTAGTTAGCTCCAAAATGACATAATAAACTTATTAGTTCCAAAATTACCTTACTTAGCATTTTTTACACCAAAATGACTTAGTATGCTTAGCTAGCTCAAAAATGACATAATAACCATACTTAGCTCCAAAAATGGCCTATTTTACAGATATAACTTGCATCATAATAATCTTCACATTTCAGTTGCATCATAATAATATTCTTCTTCTAGTCGTTCTTCTTTCCCATTTTGTAGATTTGCTTTAGATCACGGAAGCTTGGGTTGATGGAGTGCTTATCTTTATTTATTTATTTTAACTTTGTTAAACTTGCTATCTATGATGAAACTATGTAATATTGATGAAACTATGTATATGTATGGATGAAACTTGCTACTATTGGTAACATGTGTTGGATATATATGTGTTCATGACTATTGGTAATATGTGTTGAATATGCTATATTGGTCATATATATATATATAATTTATATATCTATGTTTGATTTTTTGTGAAAATGAATTGATATAAGAAAAAACAAAATTAAATGAGGCAATATGGGCACTTTGCCATCTGCTCGCCGATGGCAAAGAGCTTTGCCATCCACAGGCAGATGGCAAAGAAGCCACGTGGCAGCAACCTGTGAATCGCTCGTCTGGCCTATTTAGTCTCTTTGCCATCAGCTAGAAGATGGCAAAGAGCATGCATCCTTTGCCATCAGCTAGCCGATGGTAAAGAGCCTGTAGCCTTTGCCATTAGTTGGCCGATGGCAAAGAGCCTGCACCCTTTGCCATCAGCTCGCTGATTGCAAAGATCCTGTAGCCTTTGCCATCAGCTGGGAGATGGCAGAGAGCCTGTAGCCTTTGCCATCAGCTGGGAGATGGCAAAGAGCCTGCAGCCTTTGCCATTGCCATCTGCTAGCAGATGGCAAAGCACGCCGTTAGCCTCCTAACGTGTCTAACCCCGTTCGTCTACCGTACAGAGGCTTTGCCATCGGCCAGCTGATGGCAAAGGCTACAGGCTCTTTGCCATCTGCCAGCAGACGGCAAAGAAGCCTTTACCAGAGTTTATTCAGCCGGCCCTTTACCATCTGTTGGCACATGGCAAAGCCCTTTGCCATCAACCGGCCGTGCCTTTGCCATCTGCCATGGCAGATGGCAAAGTGCCTGATTCCTGTAGTGTCTCCATGTTTCCAATATGATAAAATTGCAAGAAACTGTTTATACTATGCATTGGCCTTTACTATGTGTGCATGAACTATTCTTTTATGACATGTCGATGCATAGGAAGAGAGTTAGAATTCGTTGTTGCATGATATATGTTACTTTGTGCTCACTACTAAATCACAAATCATTGTTAATTAAAATTGGCTTTGATATACCTTGGGATCCGGGTGGACCCATTACTTGAGCACTATATGCCTAGCTTAATGGCTTTAAAGGAAGCGCTGCCAGGGAGACAACCCGGAAGTTTTAGAGAGTCATTTATTTCTTTTGTGTGCGTTTATAAAGTATAAAAACAAAAATAATGTGCCAAGGTTTGCCTTTAGGATGTTTACATTGCTTGTTGGTTTGTGCGGTGCAAAACAGAAATTTTGGCTGTAGTGCGCGATTTTACATTTTTTTACTGGAACATCAAATGGTTATGAAACTTTTTGCACTGTCTTTATATACAAATTGTTTATTTTTCCTAATTTTTTAGAATTTTTGGAGTACCAGAAGTAGGGTGAATGTTCAGATTACTACAGACTGTCCTGTTTAAGATAGATTCTGTTTTTTATGCATAGTTTTCTTGTTTTGGTGAAACTATCGATTTCTATCAGTGGATTAAGCCATGGAGAAGTTATATTACAGTAGCTATAATGCAAAAACAAAATATGAATTGATTTGCAACAGTACTAAGAGTAGTGATTTGCTTTATTATACTAACGGATCTTACCGAGTTTTCTGTTGAGTTTTGTGTGGATGAAGTGTTCGAAGATCGAGGAGGTATCGATGTGAGGAGAAGGAGGAGAGGCAAGAGCTCAAGCTTGGGGATGACCAAGGCACCCCAAGTAAATATTCAAGGAGACTCAAGCGTCTAAGCTTGGGGATGCCCCGGAAGGCATCCCATCTTTCTTCAACAAGTATCAGTATGTCTTCGGATTCGTTTCGTTCATGTGATATGTGCAAATCTTGGAGCATATTTTGCATTTAGTTTTCACTTTTATTTTATGCACCATGCTGGTATGAGATATTCCATGCTTGATTTATAGAATGCTCATTGGACTTCACTTATATCTTTTGAGTATGGCTTTATAAAATGCTTCATGTGCTTCACTTATATCATTTGAAGTTTTGATTGCATGTTTCTCTTCACATAGAAACCCGCCATTTGTAGAATTATCTTTTTCTTCACTTATATTTGTTAGGGCATGGGCATATCTTTTGTAGAAAGAATTAAACTCCCTCGCTTCACTTATATCTATTTAGAGAGATGACAGGAATTGGTCATTCACATGGTTAGTCATAAAATCCTACATAAAACTTGTAGATCATTGAATATGATATGTTTGATTCCTTGCAATCGTTTTGCGATATAAAGATGGTGATATTAGAGTCATGCTAGTGGGGTAATTGTGAAATTGAGAAATACTTGTGTTGAGAGGATTGCAAGTCCCGTAGTATGCACGTATGGTAAACGTTGTGTGACAAATTTGAAGCATGGGGTGTTCTTTGATTGCTTTCCTTATGAGTGGCGGTCGGGGACGAGCGATGGTCTTTTCCTACCAATCTATCCCCCTAGGGGCATGCGTAGTAGTACTTTGCTTCGAGGGCTAATAATCTTTTGCAAAAGTATATGAGTTCTTTATGACTAATGCAAGTCCATGGATTATACGCACTCTTACCTTTTCGCAATTTGTTGGCCTCTACGGTACCGTGCATTGCCATTTCTCACATCGAGAGTTGGTGCAAACCCCGTGATACGATATGCTCTATCACACATAAGCCCCCTTATATCTTCCTCAAAACAGCCACCATACCTACCTATCATGTCATTTCCATAGCCATTGCGAGATATATTGCCATGCAACTTCTATCATCATCATATACATGACTTGAGCATTCATTGTCATATTGCTTTGCATGATCGTAAGATAGCTAGCATGATGTTTTCATGGCTTGTCCGTTTTTTTATGTCATTGTTACGCTAGATCATTGCACATCCCAGTACACCGACGGAGGCATTCATATAGAGTCATATTTTTGTTCTAGTACCGAGTTGTAATATTGAGTTGTAAATAAACAAAAGTGTGATGATCATCATTATTAGAACATTGTCCCATGAGAGGTTATCAAAATAAAAGAGGCCAAAGAAGCCAAAAGAAGGCCAAAGAAGCCCACCAAAAAAACAAAAAAATGAGAGAAAAAGAGAGAAGGGGCAATGTTACTAACCTTTTACCACACTTGTGCTTCAGAGTAGCACCATGTTCTTCATATAGAGAGTCTCTTGAGTTATCACTTTCATATACTAGTGGGAATTTTCATTATAGAACTTGTCTTGTATATTCCAATGATGGGCTTCCTCAAATGCCCGAGTTCTTCATGAGCAAGCAAGTTGGATGCACACAAACTTAGTTTTAGTTTGAGCTTTCATACACTTATAGCTCTAGTGCGTCCATTGCATGGCAATCCCTACTCCTTGCATTGACATCAATTGATGGGCATCTCCATAGCCCTTTGATTAGCCGCGTCGATGTGATACTTTCTCCTTTTTTGTCTTCTCCACACAACCTCCATCATCATATTCTATTCCACCCATAGTGTTATCTCCATGGCTTGCGCTCGTGTATTGCGTGAGGGTTGAAAAGGCTGAAGCGCGTTAAAAAGTATGAACCAATTGCTCGACCTGTCATCGGGGTTGTGCATGATGGGAGCATTTTGTGTGATGAAAATGAAGCATGGACAAACTATATGTTTTTGTAGGGATGAGCTTTCTTTGGCTATGTTATTTTGAGAGAACATAATTGCTTGGTTGGTATGCTTGAAGTATTATCTATTTATATATAAAAAGTGCTTTACGGGATAACCTGAAAAAAGAGAATTAGGCTAGAAAATCCCATAATAATAAGAAACATCTGGCCATCAATTTAAATTCATTAGGCGAGCACAACCAATGGATTGAAAAGATTAAAAATTACCCACCAATGCCCTTAATAAGTTATCTCACCCACATAAAAAAAACCTCTTACCAAAAAAAACTTCAAAGCCCTTCGCTCATGCATGTCAAAAGAAAACCTCATAGCTTTTTCCTCGATCTGTTGCATCCTCATATACGTGAAAAAGAGGCAAGCTTAAAAAAAAAGAGGGATGCGACCTGGCAGCAGCCACGATTATCACCGAGGCCTCGAGCGCTGGCGACGTCGGCTATCACCGGAGACCGAAGGAGACGACCTGATACTCCATAGACTCATTCTTCCGGTTATCCTCTTAAGGTATGCTGCCCCTTCCCAAACCCTAGGGTGTAGATTGGTTGATATTCATCATCCCCATTGCTTTAATTAAGGTGTGCAAGAACTCGGTTTTCATAGAAAATCATTTAGATCACATTAAATAATGCATTCTCATGATAAAACATTAAAAATACTAGCCCGCACATCGAGCGGGCCACTAAGCTAGCCGAAAACACCACGTACATTGACCCGTTAGGGCTAGCTTGGTCTATGACGCCGCCGCACACCTAGCTTAGCAAAGCTAGCTTTAAGGAGTATCTCTTGATCAGTACATGCATGACTAGCCAGAAATTCACTGAACATGTACCACTGCCAACACCAGTGATAAAAAAGAAACAGGGAAGGCTCGATATAAGCCTTCGAACCACACTGCCAACACCTATGACAAATAAAGAAACAGAGAAGGCTTGATATAAGCCTCTGAAATCCAATGTGCATGCCCCCAAGTTAATCAGCCTTTGAAATAGATAGCGTGCATGCCCCCAAGTAATCTTGCTGGCTTTGTATCAATTGATTACTAATTCAGCTTTGTTACATGACGTATATACCAGGAGTTGGATAGATGAATTCTTACTGTATTAATTTACAGGTATAAGTGTGTGCTCACTAGCCGGAAACAGAATGTGACTGCATTTTGTTCCTATTTTATATAAAGTGGGCAAGGGAAACAACTTAAGCAGTACAATTTGAAATGAAAAGTAATGCTGCCCATGGCCGGATGATCTTTCTCAATGTAGCGGTGGCACCAAACGGACAGATCAACACAGCTTGGTTAAATGATGTCTTCAGGTCAGCAGCTTTTAGAGTTAAGACCATGTTACTGCGAAAGGGAGCAGAATACAAAAGAATAAAGTTGCGCATCTATATATATGGTCCTTAAATAGATCAATGAATACTATAGTATGATAGAAGCAAATATATTCAGAGTTAGGAGGGGTAGCGTTGCCATGAATCATGAAAATACTTAAGATAGAACTACACCTTCCTTTATAAGGAAAATGTACTGAACTTTACAAGAGAATGCAAATTTAGGTATAAGTAGGCACACCAAATATCACAGAATAAGATGGTCTCATATATCCTATCAGATTTGGGTCAGAAATAGGATAAATAGCATATGTGCACCTTACGATTTGAAACCAAATGAATCATTGTATAAGTAGTTTGCCGCTCTTACTATACATGAGAACAAAAATCTTGATCAGAAAAACTATCAAGAGGTCATGCGAGACTAGAAGGCAGGCCACGACTATTGCTGTACGTATAACAGAGAGCTTGATCAGAAAGGCTATCTTTCTAAATTGTTTGAGGAAAGCACACATAATGTTGTACAAATATTATGGAAGTTAGGTACGTTCACTAATTCAACTACTAGAAAGTTTTGTGTGTGGATAAAGCATTAATGTGTTCTCTTTATAGTAAATTAACTACCTATATTAGTACGTGTTGTCGTTTTATTTTGTCTGGCAAATTACCTTTCAAAAAACTTACATACATTGGAGGTACTAGAGAACGACGATGACCATACCAAAGAAAACTCATGTTACAAGCTAGCCCTTATTTTTCCTTCCAACATTAGAATTCATATTAATTTTGTTGTTGTTGCATCATTCGCAATACTTTGACCGTTTGTAGGGAAATGTTTCTCCTTGATCAAAATCGATTTGTTATGATGTCAGTGAACCAGATAAAATACATATTCTGGAAAAAGTAAATTAAACTTAGTTGTTCTTTACTAATTATTTTTAGCTTGGATGAAGTTTTCCATTACACAATTAAATCAGAAATATGGTAAAAAGATGAAATAGCCTATACATTCTAAAGAAAAAGGTAAAATTAATTTTTCGACTACTAATTTGAATTTCCTGATAGTGATACATTAGAGAGTAGAGTAAATATTGAGAAACAATGCTCAGGTATGTACAAAATCCATATCAAAGGACAAGTATTGCTGAAAAGACTTATGAAGATGATTCTGTGCAGATGTCAAAACATCCATGAGACTGAAGGTAATATTACTACATCAATTTTAGACTACATAAATAATCCTTAAATCACTTTTTCATGCTTAAATTCTTTCAGTGGTGACAATATCAGGGATCACGCTATGCAGGGATATTTTAGCAAATATGGTGAATGAAGAACTTTGCACAAGCAAACGATAGTGGTTGTCACTTCGAATTTGGTCGGAAATTCAATGGTCAGAACTTTAATATTTTTGTGCAAACCTAAATCCAAATTTACTAAGCATTTATTACCAGGGCTATCAATACCAAATATGGGCACTCTATACTTTCTAATATGTGTGGCTCAATTTATAGTGCAACCCAATAATCAGGGCATCCCTGTATCATTATAATTTGTATAGACCTTCTTTACTGCTCAATTATTGAAACACGGTGTCTTTGGGAAATATTAAACTATTGCTACTCACAAATACACTAATTAGCAGTACTTCCCTTTGCCGAGTATGAATGGGGGGAAGAGACCTAACACTGTCGATGTCAAACGGAAGCACAGAAAAAGTGGAGGGGACAGAAGAAAATTAACATTTTTCACTAACATACAGTGTTTTAATTACATTATATTGGTACAATTGTACACACACAGGAAAAGGTTAAGCAAAAAAATATGACATATAAGACATGAAAAGAGAAAAAGGGTGACCTGTAGGTCGAAGCATGTTGCCGCTGTGGAGGAAGACAACGACTTGTCAGGCTTCCTCAAGTGGGAACAACGATGAAGTCTGGCTTGCACGATTGAGGAAGACAATGGCCCCCATGTCCTCATACAAAAGCTAAATCCATGCTAGCTATGTGAGTCGAGATCCACTACCAAGGATCCCCTACACGGATGCTGACAGTGACGACACCATGCAGGTCAACAATCTCGCATCCTCCCTTGGAGCTGTGTCGGTGTACTAGAGTAGGGGTACCCTAGTATCCCGAACTTGTGCACGGGCAGTCGCAGCGTCCCGCGGCAAGGCTTGCCAGGTGACCGCCAAGGACCTCCGTGGCTCCTTTGGAGCCATTCAAGAACAAAGTATTCAAGATAAGGAGACAAGGCCCCGGCAAGAGGAGCTTGCCGGGAAGGCCACTCAAGACATAAGACCCCGGCAAGAGGAGCTTGCCGGGAAGGCCACTCAAAGCACAAGACCCCGGCAAGAGGAGCTTGCCGGGAAGGCCAACCAAGGCATCTCAAGGAACTTGCCGCGACGCGCCACGCGTCCCGGCAAGGCCCGGCCAGCGACAAGCTTCCGGACGCGACAAGACAACGACTGCGGCAAGGCGCTTGCCGCGGCAAGCAACCACTCTGTACCCGCGCTCCAGCGCATCCACCAACGTGTCGCTCTGAGACCTTTCCAGGCGTACATGGCGGGAGGCTGTGCAGCCGGGGGTGCACTGTGGCAAGCGGCGCTGACAAGATCGCCATCGTGGCGAGCGGTGGCGCCCCTGACGGTCGCTTTTCTGCATTGTTTGAGCGACGTAGATAGGCATTTAATGCCCTTGTCCCCTGCCGTCAGGGTTAGGTATGATACACTGTGTAGGTAGCTATACCAACCGCAGCACCTTTTCCATTTTCGCCCTTGCCTACGTTGCCACCTGCCGATGACCCCTTGAGCATATAAAAGGAGGCCCATGCGCAACCTAGAAGAGGAGGACGAATAGAAGAACGCTCGGTCTCGTTAGCTGCTTGAGTGTACTGTAGCACCCAGCGCTCCCCAGCAAGAACACAATACAAACCACAGATGCAGCAGTAGGGTATTACGCATCCGTGCGGCCCGAAGCTGGGTAAACTGCTCGTGTGCCTTGCCTCGATCTGCTCTTCGTGCGACCTCCGGCCCCCGCCGAACCGAAAAGGGGCTCCGTCCCCATAGGTGCTTGTGGAGTCAGTTTCCCCGACATCTTTGGCGCGCCAGGTAGGGGGCATCGAGGTTGTGTGAACCTGATCCGGCGTTCACACGAGCTAGATCTTCATCATCTTCATCGACATGCCGCCGAAGAAGAAGGCTTCGGAGGCGGCTGATCCGCCCGCGACAGACCTACCGCCGCCGGAGCAAACGGCTGGTGGGGAAGACGCCGGCGGAAGAACGGGCGTCGACGAGGGAGCCCACGGTGTCGCCAGGTCCAAGGACAAGACTGCGCTGCCCGTCGGCGGCGTAGCCGGCTCCCACGACGACATGGCGTCCATAGATGCACCGCGCCCATCTCAGGAGGTGCGGGACCGGCAGCGTCATGGTACCCACGGTACCATACGCTTGCTGGACCCAAATCGAGCTGGCGGATCTCGGAACGCTCAAGGCCAACATGCTGGCGCGAGCGAGGCACGGTCGCCTGGACGAGATATTGCTCCTTCTAACGCAGTTAGAAGTCCGATCATATCCCGCTCCTCGCACCGTTCGCCACCGCTACCCGCCACTCCAGCGGAAGCTTTGGCGCGAGCTCAACTGCTCCTAGATTTCCCTCCAACGCCAGACAAGATCGGCAACTGGAGGGCCACCATTCAGAGCCTCATCGGCTTCGCCAACGGCGACACTCCGCGGCAACCAAGTGCATCGCAGCCGCGGCAAGTCAGCCAGGTGCGAGCCGATGGCGACAAGACTGGTGGGGGTGCAACCACCGTGCACTCTCCGCCCCGAAGGCCAAGATCGCCGACTCACCGGGTCCACCACGACAGCGACTCCACTGCGTCATCAGATCCGCGAGCTCGTCGCGATCAGCGCCAAGTTCTTCACGAACGACATCAAGAAGACGCTCGTACTCACATCGAGCGCCGAAGAGAAGTGCGGCGTCAATCAGACCGGCGTGCTGGGCCCACTATCGACATGCATGCGCCAGGGGAACCAGGCGACCTGCCATACGCGGTAGGTTGCCCTGCGTTTACCCATGAGCTGCGGCAAGTCCAGTGGCCCAGTACGAAGAATTTCAAGCCAGACGTACCAGAGAAGTATGATGGCAAGTTGCATCCGTCGGAGTTCCTCAGCATCTACACCATCGCGGTGCAAGCTGCCGGGGGGCGAGACGACAAGATCCTTGCCAACTACTTCCCGCTGGTGCTCAAGCCCAACGTCAGGTCCTGGCTCATGCACTTGCCGGACAACTCCATATCCTCCTGGGCAGACCTGTGCCATCAGTTTGTCGGCGCCTTTACGGGCGGCCACAAACCTCATGGCCAGGAGAGTGATCTTCACCTGCTCGCCCAGAAGGAAGGAGAGCCTCTGCGCAAGTACATCCAGAGATTCAGCCAAGTGCAACGCAATATCCCAGACGTCCACCCTGCCGCGGTCATCTGCGCGTTCCATCAGAACGTGCGTAACCGCAGGATGCGGGAGGAGATGGCGATGTGCAAGATAAGAGACGTCGATGAGCTGTATGCCCTGGCCGACAAGTGTGCACGTGCTGAGGAAGGGAGGGGACTCCCCGGAGAGAATACAGGAGCAGAGGGATCTGACAGCGAGGATGCTGCCCCGGCAAAGAAGAGCCGGTGGCGGAACAACAGAAACAAGAAAGGCAAAGAGGTGCTAGCTGTTGAGCAGTCCGGCAAAGAAGGTGGCGCCAAGACAGCCAAGACTGGTAGCTCCGGAAAAGGGTAGTCCATACCGCTTTTGAGCCACAAATTCACAGAAATGTGGAAGCCTACATGGATGACATAGTGGTCAAGAGCAAGGACAGGTCAACTCTGATTCAAGATTTAGAAGAGACTTTTGCAAATCTGCGCAAGATCAGCCTCAAGCTCAACCCCGAGAAGTGCGTGTTTGGAGTCCCTTCCGGCAAGCTTCTCGGGTTCTTCGTGTCTCAGCAGGGAATTGAGGCCAATCCCGACAAGATCAAAGCCATTGAGCAGATTGAAGCACCGAAGCGCGTCAAGGATGTACGAAGACTTGCCGGTTGCGTGGCGGCTCTCAGCAGGTTTATCTCCAAATCTGCTGAACGCGCCCTGCCATTTTTCAAAATATTGAAAAAGGCAGGTCCAATGAAATGGACTCCGGAAGCGGAGGCTGCGCTGCAAGACTTGAAGAGATACCTGTCCTCCACCCCAATACTTGTCGCACCTAAGCCACAAGAGAAGTTGCTGCTGTATCTAGCGGCAACCAATCAAGTGGTTAGTGCTGCGTTAGTAGCGGAGAGGGAGGCAGATGATGAGCCAGCAACCGCGGCAAGCGCATCCAGCGACAAGCAGGGGGCTTCCCCGACAAGCTCTGGTCCCGACAAAGATGGATCTGCGCAGGTGTGCGAGGAGATACAGAAGAAGAGAATGGTGCAGCGCCCAGTTTACTATGTCAGCTCCCTTTTGCAGGGGGCTAGGTCAAGGTACTCTGGTGTGCAAAAATTGCTTTTCGGCCTTCTCATGGCCTCGAGAAAGCTGCGCCATTACTTCCAAGCACATGAGATCACAGTTGTCACTCGCTTTCCGCTAAAGAGGATACTGCAGAATCCAGAAGCGACAGGCAGGATTGTTGAGTGGGCACTGGAACTATCAAGCTTTGGCCTAAAGTTTGAGAGCACTTCAACTATCCAAAGCAGAGCATTGGCAGAATTCATAGCAGAGTGGACGCCAACACCAGATGAAGAAATTCCAGAGACGAGCATCCCCGTCAAGGAAGCAAGCAAAGAGTGGCTGATGTACTTTGATGGTGCCTTCTCGCTGCAAGGCGCCGGTGCTGGCGTGCTGCTTGTCGCACCCACTGGAGAGCACCTCAAGTACGTAGTCCAGATGCACTTTCCCAAGTAGCAAGCAACAAACAATACTGCAGAGTATGAAGGTTTGCTTGCCGGTCTCAGGATCGCGGCAGACCTTGGGATCAAGAAGCTCATTGTCAGGGGTGACTCACAGCTTGTCGTCCGCCAAGTTAACAAGAGTTATCAGAGTCCGTTGATGGAAGCTTACGTTGATGAAGTGAGAAAGCTAGAAGAGCACTTTGTCGGCCTACAGATGGAACACGTTCCAAGATCTCAGAACGACATTGCTGATGGCCTGTCAAAGTGCGCAACACTTAAGTTACCTGTGGAACCGGGGATCTTTGTGCTCAAGCTGACTCAACCGTCTGTTACACCATCAACTGGACAGAACAAGAAGAGGAAGTTGATTTCTGGACTATTTTCCGGCAGAACTTCCCGAAGCCGCTGCCAAGAAGGTCCCCAAGATCAACGCCAAGAATGCTGAGGAGCAGTCTGCTCCGGCAAACCCCATGGTTTGTTCCGTTGAAGCAGACACTCCCGAAGAGTTTTGCTCCGGCAAGCTTGCCGGGGAACGTCAAGGTCCGGCTGAGCCGCAGGTTCTCACCGTAGAAGCAGATGTTCCCGCAGCAGCAGATGTGCCTTTGGTCCTTGTTGTCGAGCCGCAAGCTCCAGCATGGGCACAGCAGATTGTCCGTTTCCTTCAGACAGGAGAACTTCCCGAAGAGCAAGAAGAAGCGGAAAGAGTAGCCCGGCAGTCAAGTATGTACCAGTTTGTCGACAGCACACTGTACAGAAGAAGACTCAACGGTGTGAAATTGAAGTGTATTCACCGGGAAGACGGACAAAAGCTGTTGGCAGAGATACATGGAGGCATATGTGGTCACCACATAGGCGCAAGAGCACTTGCCGGCAAAGCTTTCCGGCAAGGTTTCTTCTGGCCGACAGCCCTCCAGGATGCAACTGCACAAGTAACCAAGTGTGAAGCGTGCCAGTTCCATTCCAAGCAGATACACCAGCCAGCTTAAGCTTTCCAAACGATCCCTTTATCCTGGCCATTTTCGGTCTGGGGGCTCGACATCCTCGGCCCCTTCCCCCGAGCTGTCGGGGGCTTTGAGTTCTTGTACGTCGCAATCGACAAGTTCACAAAGTGGCCGGAAGTGGAAGCAGTGAGGAAGGTGATAGCACAGTCAGCAGTCAAGTTCTTCAGGTCAATTGTTTTCCGCTTTGGGATCCCTAACAGGATCATCACCGACAACGGTACGCAGTTCACGAGCCGCACCTTCATGCAGTACGTCCAAGATCTTGGCGCCAAGGTCTGCTTCGCTTCTGTTTCTCACCCCAGAAGCAACGGTCAAGCGGAGAGGGCAAATGCTGAAGTGCTGCGTGGGCTCAAGACCAGGACTTTTGACAGGCTGCACAAGTGCGGAAGAAACTGGATCGAGGAGCTGCCGGTGGTTCTTTGGTCGACCAGGACGATGCCAAATCGAGCCACTGGCCAGACACCTTTTGCTCTAGTCTATGGAGCAGAGGCAGTTATCCCCACGGAACTCGTATACGGGTCACCTCGAGTGCTCGCTTATGATGAGCTTGAGCAAGAGCAGCTGCGAGAAGATGACGCGCTGCTCCTTGAGGAAGATCGTCTTCAGGCTGCTGTGCGCGCTGCTCGCTACCAGCAAGCTTTGCGCCGCTACCATAGCCGCAAAGTTAACGCCAGAAGTCTCGAGGAAGGCGACCTTGTTCTTCGGCACGTTCAGTCCGCCAAGAATTCAAACAAGTTGACGCCAAAGTGGGAAGGCCCTTACCGGGTGAAACGAGTCACCAGGCCTGGCACTGTCCGCCTTGAGACCGAAGATGGCATTCCGGTGAGCAACTCCTGGAACATTGAGCATCTTCATAAGTTTTACCCGTAAGGCGCGGTTGTCGGACCCTGTTTCGACAACCACCTTTTGTACAAGTCTTGCCGCTGTTGCATGTAATCCTTTGTACAAAGCCAGGTGCAGACCCTGAGCATAAGTGAAGCAGTGGCGCCCTAAGTTATAGCATGCATGCTAGATCGAGTCTCGTCCTTGGTTAGGGTCGATAGTGCTTAACAGCGACTAACCCCTAGCTTAGAGGTCGAGGGTGCGTCCCTTGGCCGTTTTTTCGTTTCCCTTGGTTCGCAGGGCTCGCATATCCTGACCGGATCACTTGAGGACGAAAAAGAGAAGAAGGACGGACCAGCATTTGGACCCCGGCAAGCCAGTGTTGCCGGGGGCTGCACCCGGCAAGCCAGTGTTGCCGGGGGCTTTAAGTACAAAGATTCACCCACGGCGAACCAGAGTTGCCGGGGGCTGCAATCTCAGATAAGTTTTTCATCCCTTATCATTCATTCTCTTATGGACTGAGGTATACGAAACCTCGTTTCTTCCTAAAAGCTACCATGCTCCCTTAACTCTAGGCCCTAGGGCTCGTTCTTGGGGCCAGGTTTGGTCGTAGTCACGGCAACAAAGGGACGAAACGAGGAGCCCGAACCCGCCTCATCCCTGCCTCCGCCAAAAGCGTGAGAAAGGTCGAGCGACGTGGGAAGACGGCAGGGCCTGCTGCCGGGGAAAGAAGTGTCTATCTTAAAGATATCAACGATTTGCTCCTTGACGTGGGTTCCACCCGCAAGACAAGTGACCCGGCAAGCATCCCCTTTTCACTAAAAACATTCCACTCAGGAGGCAGGTCAAGGAGGCGAAAAGGGCAAAAGGGGCGCCTAGACGAGCTACAGGTGGCAGAAGACACCAAGAGAACATCTTGGTGGTCGTCCAAAGGCTGGATGGTGATGGCAGCGCCGGAGGCAGAGCTCGAAGACGAGGCGTCAAGACGTCAGCACACGTCGAAGGCGTCGTGCCCACGTACTCCGAGTTGACGGCCTTGCCGCCCGCCCTCTTCCTCTTCTGCAGCCTCCCAACGCCAACCGCCCAAGAAGACGACCCCGAGAAGTTCGAGGAGCCGGCGACATGAATGATGGGGTCGCCGGTGCCGCACGGAGCGGCGCCTGACACCTAGTCGGACCCATCATCCTGCCGCCCGCTACCCTCCTCGTCGCTGCCACTGTCCTCCTCGTCACTCCCGCTCGAGGAGGAGTCTTCGCTATCGGAGGAGCTCTCCACGCAGCACCTTGCCCGAGTTCCGAAGCACCCGAAGACCTTGACAGAGAGGAGACCGCCCTCCATCAGCTTAAAATGGAGGGTGAGCCCCTCCGTTAGGCGGTGGATACGGGCGAACGTCTTCCACCCTCGACCAAGATACATCAAATTAGGGGCTGGGAAGTCAACGCGGACTCGCGTACCGCTGATTCCACAGCTCCTCATGTGCAGCCTCAGTGTCTCGGGCGGGTCCAACTCCATCTCGCTCGCAAATGGAGTCGGGAGACGAAGGCGACGACGAGGCGGCCGACGCAGCCTGACAAAGAACTCGCAAGGGTCGTCCCCAATATGGTCCGCCATGGGAAGAGGAACTGCTGGCGGAGGCGAGGCCGGCGCGCCGCCCCGTCCACCTCTTCCCCGAGCGCCTCGGCCTCGCCCTCGACCTCGCCCACGGCCTCACCCCCTCCCTCTTCCCCTTACGGCTGGCTCTGCCACCACGGGTGCGGGAGAAGGAGGGACGCGTTGTCTAGCGGCGACCCTCGCCGCCACCGTTGAAGGACCAGGGTTCCCTTTCTCCATGGCGAATGAGAGAGAGGGGAGCAGAAGCTAAAGGAAAGAGGAGATGAGAGAATGCTGGCCTCCGTCCCCCCCCCCCGCTCCTTATAAAGGAACAGGGTGGGGGCTCGGCCGCCCCGCTCAGCTAATCAAGACATAGGAGGAGCAGGGAACTGGGACCGCCCCGCTGCCTCAACCCACGACGGCCCGGTTCCCCGCCTCCACCGTTCGCCACCCCAAGCGCATGGGAGCCGCGTGGCAGGCGTGCAGAACCGAGGCGACGGATGAGGCGACCTCTCCCCACCCCGTGATCGTGGGGAGTGGACGCCTCGAAAACCACGCCATTGCCCCTGTTTCCCCTGCTTATAAGGAGGGAGAGGGCGGATGTTTCGCCTTTCCGAATAAAGAAACCACCCACGATCTCTCCCACGATGACGCAATTGACGTGTGCCATTCGGGCAGGGCGCGGTGGATGCGGAGTCAGGTACGGCGTGACCCAGGCCGCGCGTGCTCGTGCCCTGTTTTGGGCCTGGCCCAACAGCGCTTGGCACCGTGTATGGCCCAAGCCCGGGGGCTCCTGTCGGTGTACTAGAGTAGGGGTACCCTAGTATCCCGAACTTGTGCACGGGCAGTCGCAGCGTCCCGCGGCAAGGCTTGCCAGGTGACCGCCAAGGACCTCCGTGGCTCCTTTGGAGCCATTCAAGAACAAAGTATTCAAGCTAAGGAGACAAGGCCCCGGCAAGAGGAGCTTGCCGGGAAGGCCACTCAAGACATAAGACCCCGGCAAGAGGAGCTTGCCGGGAAGGCCACTCAAAGCACAAGACCCCGGCAAGAGGAGCTTGCCGGGAAGGCCAACCAAGGCATCTCAAGGAACTTGCCGCGACGCGCCACACGTCCCGGCAAGGCCCGGCGAGCGACAAGCTTCCGGACGAGACAAGACAACGACCACGACAAGCAACCACTCTGTACCCGCGCTCCAGCGCATCCACCAACGTGTCGCTCTGGGACCTTTCCAGGCGTATGTGGCGGGAGGCTGTGCAGCCATGGGTGCACTGTGGCAAGCGGCGCTGACAAGATCGCCATCGTGGCGAGCGGTGGCGCCCCTGACGGTCGCTTTTCTGCACTGTTCGAGCGACGTAGATAGGCATTTAATGCCCTTGTCCCCTGCCGTCAGGGTTAGGTATGATACACTGTGTAGGTAGCTGTACCAACCGCAACACCTTTTCCATTTTTGCCCTTGCCTACGTTGCCACCTGTCGGTGACCCCTTGAGCATATAAAAGGAGGCCCATGTGCAACGTAGAAGAGGAGGACGAACAGAAGAACGCTCGGTCTCGTTAGCTGCTTGAGTGTACTGTAGCATCCAGCGCTCCCGAGCAAGAACACAATACAAACCACAGATGCAGCAGTAGGGTATTACGCATCCGTGCGGCCCGGAGCTGGGTAAACTGCTCGTGTGCCTCGCCTCGATCTGCTCTTCGTGCGACCTCCGCCCCCCGCCGAACCGAAAAGGGGCTCCGTCCCCATAGGTGCTCATGGAGTCAGTTTCCCCGACAAGCTGCTACTCGGGCCCTACTATACATCCATCGCCGCTTACAAGCCGAGAACACAGAGGAGGCGTACGAGCCAAACCAGCCGTCAAAAACGGTCACCATGCTGCCGCACTAGCGAGTCGAGCTGCAGGGATGCCTGTAGCTGAGGACTAGCAGGCGGAAGGCACAAATCAACAGAGCAAACTGGTGAGAGATTAAGAATTACCAGCGGTACCAGCCAGACCTGATTTAGTGCCAATAATTTTGGAGTGAACGGAGACAACAAGGAAAGGAGAAAGTGGATCGGGGCATCAGGCAAGAGCTACGTGTGAAGGTGTGAGTGACAAAGAAAAAAACTCTTTTTTGTAAGTGTAGAGTGAGAGAGAAGATGTGTCGTCCCTGTGGGCATCTGCTTGAGATTGTGGGCCTAAAGCCCAACCAATCATACCAGCACAAAAGAATCAATTTTTACTTATTCTCAAAACAAAAATCATTTTTTACAAAACAACACAATATAAAAAACACAAAAAATCCTAATTACCAGATATTATTACAGAAAAATATATTGCATATACATGTGTTCGGCCTAAATTATAGTATATTTTATCATGCAAACATATAGTACATTATCATATGAATAAAAAACCGTAACAAAGGGAAAAACTCGGTACTCATATTTAGATGGGTATGTACGATCATATTTGTTGTCATCATTTCCACTCAATAGTAGTACATCCCCTTGATATTTTATCATCATGTCGATACTTAGGTTTTATCCATATTCTCCAATCATATGTTTTTGACATAATTTATATTAGTAAATATATGTAATCATATGTTTTTCATAAATAAATTGCTTTTCCCACTCATAATTTGTTGTACCATGGAAATGGTTTCATATATGCATTCTCTACTTGAAATACGATGACCCAATTGAAACTACGAACAATCACATTTTTCTTCCTTCCAACTTGACAAACCGTAGGTAATCGAGAGATTGCACATCTATTTTCTCCCTAAAAATGGTGAACTACTAAACAGTTTAAAATTAAAAATAGAGAAAACATCATACTTCCAAAAAATGATATGAATTATAAATTTTACAATGTGATTCATAATTAAAAATACATTTAGTATGGTTTGCATAATAAGCATGTAAATGACAAGCATATATATTTACATGTCACTGAGAAAAAAATATCTAGAAAAAACTATGTTAAAAAGAGACTTATATTTGTAAATTTCAACACATTTGGTCTCAATGTGTCCTTAGAAAAAAATGAAATAATATGTTCCCTTATCAAAATTTCTAAAGTTCTTATCCTAAAAAAAATCTAAAGTTCTAGCCCGCGCATCGAGCGGGCCACTTTGCTAGTTGTCTTAATGTCAAATGATAGACTATTGCTTTGAATCACTCGTGTCTTAATATTCATGCCATGATTAGATTACATGATCAAGATTATGCTACGTAGCATTCCACATCAAAAATTCTCTTTTTTATCATTTACCTACTCGGGGACGGGCAGGAATTAAGCTTGGGGATGCTGATACGTCTCCGTCATATCTATAATTTTTTATTGTTCCATGCCAATATTCTACAACTTTTACAAACTTTTGGCAACTTTTTATACTATTTTTGGGACTAACATATTGATCCAGTGCCCAGTGTCAGTTCCTGTTTGTTGCATGTTTTTTGTTTCGCAGAAAATCCATATCAAACGGAGTCCAAATGGGATAAAACTGACGGAGATTTTTTTTGGAATATATGTGAATTTTGGGAAGTGGAATCAACGCGAGACGATGCCCGAGGGGGCCACGGGGCAGGGGGTGCCCTGGGCCCTCGTGGCCACCCCATAAGGCGGTTGGTGCCCTTCTTTCTCCGCAAGAAAGCCAATATCCGGATAAAAATCGTGTCCAAATTTCAGCCCAATCGGAGTTACGGATCTCCGGGAATATAAGAAACGGTGAAAGGGCAGAATCTGGAACGCAAAAACAAAGAGAGACAGAGAGACATATCCAATCTCGTAGGGGCTCTCGCCCCTCCCATGCCATGGAGGCCATGGACCATAGGGGAAACCCTTCTCCCATCTAGGGAGAAGGTCAAGGAAGAAGAAGAAGAAGAAGAAGAAGAAGAAGAAGAAGAAGAAGAAGAAGAAGAAGAAGAAGAAGAAGAAGAAGAAGAAGAAGAAGAAGAAGAAGAAGAAGAAGAAGAAGAAGAAGAAGAAGAAGAAGAAGAAGAAGAAGAAGAAGAAGAAGAAGAAGAAGAAGAAGAAGAAGAAGAAGAAGGGGGCCCTCTCCCCCTCTCTTCCGGTGGCGCCGGAATGCCGCCGGGGCCATCATCATCACCACAATCTACACCAACACCTTTGTCATCTTCACCAACATCTCCATAACCTTCCCCCATCTATCTACATCGATCCACTCTCCCGCAACCCGTTGTACCCTCTACTTGAACATGGTGCTACCGATCTAGTAAAGTAGTCAATTGCTTAGGGATAATTTCGCAACTCCTACCACCACTTTTCCACACTCACAATACTAACTTTATTGTTTATTTGTCTAAACAGCCCCTACTCTTTATTTAAGCGCTCTTTATTATCTTGCAAACCTATCCAAAAACACCTACAAAGTACTTCTAGTTTCATACTTGTTCTAGGTAAAGCGAATGTTAAGCGTGCGTAGAGTTGTATCAGTGGTCGATAGAACTTGAGGGAATATTTGTTCTACCTTTAGCTCCTCGTTGGGTTCGACACTCTTACTTATCGAAAGAGGCTACAATTGATCCCCTATACTTGTGGGTTATCAATGACACTTAAGCACAGAGACTTGACCGTTGCTACCTCTTGAGCATGCGGTTGTTTTCCCTTGAAGAGGAAAGGGCGATGCAGCAATGTACCGTAAGTATTTCCCTTAGTTTTTTTAGAACCAAGGTATCAATCCAGTAGGAGACTACATGCAAGTCGCCTAGTACCTGCACAAACAATCAAGAACCTTGCAACCAATGCAATAAAGGGGTTGTCAATCCCTTCACGGGCCCTTGCAAAAGTGAGATCTGATAAAGATAATAAGATAAATATTTTTGGTATTTTTGTTGTATAGATTGGAAAATAAAGATTGCAAAATAAATAGTAAACTAGAAGTATAGATCGGAAACTCATATGATGTAAAGTAGACCCAGGGGCCATAGGTTTCACTAGTGGCTTCTCTCAAGATAGCATATATTACGGTGGGTGAACAAATTACTGTCGAGCAATTGATAGAAAAACGCATAGTTATGAGAATATCTAGGCATGATCATGAACATAGGCATCGCGTCCGTGTCAAGTAGACCAAAACGATTCTGCATCTACTACTATTACTCCACACATCGACCGCTATCCAGCATGCATCTAGAGTATTAAGTTCATAAGAACAAAGTAACGCATTAGGCAAGATGACATGATGTAGAGGGATAAACTCAAGCAATATGATATAAACCCCATCTTTTTATCCTTGATGGCAACAATACAATACGTGTCATTTCCCCTTCTGTCACTGGGGTTGAGCACCACAAGATTGAACCCGAAGCTAAGCACTTCTCCCATTGCAAGAAAGATCAATCTAGTAGGCCAAACTAAACCGATAATTCGAAGAGACTTGCAAAGATATTAAATCATGCATATAAGAATTCAGAGAAGAATCAAATATTGTTCATAGATAATCTTGATCATAAACCGACAATTCATTGGATCTCAACAAACACACCGCAAAAAGTATTACATCGAATAGATCTCCAAGAACATCGAGGAGAACTTTGTACTGAGAACCAAAGAGAGAGAAGAATCCATCTAGCTAATAACTATGGACCCGAAGGTCTGTGATAAACTACTCACACATCATCGAAGAGGCTGTGGTGTTGATGTAGAAGCCCTCCACGATCGAATCCCCCTCCGGCAGATCACCGGAAAAGGCCCAAAGATGGGATCTCACGGGTACAGAAGGTTGCGGCGGTGGAAAAGGTGTTTCGTGGCTCTCCTGGATGTTTTCAGGGTATAAGAGTATATATAGGAGAAAGAAGTAGGTCGGTGGAGCTACGAGGGGCCCACGAGGGTGGGGCCGCGCGTACCCCCTGGGCGCGCCCTCCTGCCTCATGGCCGCCTCGTTGCGTCTCTGACTTCCACTCCATGTCTCCTGGATTGCGTTTGTTCCAAGAAAGATCCTCGTGAAGGTTTCGGTCCGTTTGGATTCCGTTTGATATTCCTTTTCTACGAAACACTGAAATAGGCAAAAAAACAACAATTTTCACTGGGCATTCGGTTAATAGGTTAGTCCCAAAAATAATATAAAAGAGCATATTAAAGCCCATTAAACATCCAAATCAGATAATATAATAGCATGGAACAATAAAAAATTATAGATATGTTGGAGACGTATCAAGCATCCCCAAGCTTAATTCCTGCTCGTCCTCGAGTAGGTAAATGATAAAAACAAAAATTTTGATGTGGAATGCTACCTAGCATAAATTTCAATGTAATTCTCTTTATTGTGGCATGAATGTTCAGATCTGAAAGATTCAAGACAAAAGTTTAATATTGACATAAAAATAATAATACTTCAAGCATACTAATCGAACAATTATGTCTCCTCGAAATAACATAGCCAAAGAAAGCTTATCTCTACCAAATCATATACTCTGGCCATGCTTCATTTTCGTCACACAAAATGCTCTCATCATGCACAACCCCGATGACAAGCCAAGCATTTGTATCGTACTTTAGTATTCGCAAACTTTTTCAACTTTCATGCAATACATGAGCGCGAGCCATGGACATAGTACTATGGGTGGAGTAGAATATGATGATGGAGGTTGTGTGGAGAAGACAAAAAAAAGGAGAAAGTCTCACATTGACGCGGCTAATCAACGGGCTATGGAGATGCCCATCAATTGATGTCAATCCGAGGAGTAGGGATTGCCATGCAACGAATGCACTAGACCTAGGGCATTTGAGGAAGCCCATTGTTGGAATATACAAGCCAAGTTCTATAATGAAAAAGTCCCACTAGTATATGAAAGTGACAAAATAAGAGACTCTCTATTATGAAGATCATGGTGCTACTTTGAAGCACAAGTGTGGAAAAAGGATAGTAGCATTGTCCCTGCTCTCTTTTTCTCTCATTTTTTTGGCCTTCCCTTTTTTATTTGGCCTTTCTCTTTATTTGGCCTTTTTCTTTATTTGTCCTTTCTCTTTTTTTGGCCTTTGTTTTTTCTCACACGGGACAATGCTCTAATAATGATGATCATCACACTTCTATTTATTTACAATTCAAGGATTACAACTCGATACTAGAACAAAATATGACTCTATATGAGTGCTGCAGCAGTGTACCGGGATGGGCAATGAATCAAGAGTGACATGTATGAAAAATTATGCATGGTGGCCTTGCCACAAATACAATGTCAACAACATGATCAGGCAAGGCAATATTTTTTGACATGGTGGCCTTGCCACAAATACAATGTCAACAACATGATCAGGCAAGGCAATATGACAATGATGAAGCGTGTCATAATAAACAGAATGGTGGAAAGTTGCATATCAATATATCTCGGAGTGGCTATGGAAATGCCATAATAGGTAGGTATGGTGGCTGTTTTGACGAAGATATAAGGAGGCTTATGTGGATAGAGTGTATCATATCACGGGGGTTGGATGCACCAGCAAAGTTTACACCAACTCTCGAGGTAAGAAAGGGCAATGCACGGTACCGAAGAGGTCAGCAATGATGGAAGGTGAGAGTGCGTATAATCCATGGACTCAACATTAGTCAAAATGAACTCACATACTTATTGCAAAAATCTACAAGTCATCAAAAGCAAGCACTACGAGTATGCTCCTAGGGGGATAGATCGGTAGGAAAAGACCATCGCTCATCCCCGACCGCCACTCATAAGGAAAGCAATCAACAAACACCTCATGCTTCAAATTTGTCACACAACGTTTACCATATGTGCATGCTACGGGACTTGCAAACCTCAACACAAGTATTTCTCAAATTCACAATTACTTAACTAGCACAACTCTAATATCACCATCTTCATATCTCAAAACAATCATCAAGTATCGTACTTCTCATAGTATTCAATGCACTCTATATGGAAGTTTTTATTATACCCATCTTGAATGCCTATCATATAAGGACTAATTTTATAGCCCAAGCAAATTACCATGCTGTTCTAAAAGACTACCAAAACAATATAAGTGAAGCATGAGAGATCAATAATTTCTATAAAATAAAACCACCACCGTGCTCTAAAAACGTATAAGTGAAGCACTACAGCAAAATCATCTAGCTCAAAAGATATAAGTGAAGCACATAGAGTATTCTAATAAATTCCGATTCATGTGTGTGTCTCCCAAAAGGTGTGTACATCAAGGATGATTGTGGTAAACTAAAAAGCAAAGAGTCAAATCATACAAGACGCTCCAAGCAAAACACATATCATGTGGTGAATAAAAATATAGCCTCAAGTAAAGTTACCGATAGACAAAGACGAAAGAGGGGATGCCTTTCGGGGCATCCCCAAGCTTAGGATTTTGTTTGTCCTTGAATTTTACCTTCGGGTGCCTTGGGCATCCCCAAGCTTAGGCTCTTGACACTCCTTGTTCCAAAATCCATCAAATCTTTACCCAAAAACTTGAAAACTTCACAACACAAAACTTAAACAAAAAATCTCATGAGCTCGGTTAGTGTAAGAAAACAACCCACCACTTTAAGGTACTATAATGAAATCATTCTTTATTTATATTGGTGTTAAACCTACTGTATTCCAACTTATATATGATTCATACCCCCCGATACTAGCCATAGATTCATCAAAATAAGCAAACAACACACGAAAAACAGAATCTGTCAAAAACAGAATAGTCTGTAGTAATCTATATCAAACGTATACTTCTGGAATCCAAAAATTCTGAAATAAATTGGTGGACGTGAAGAATTTATCTATTAATAATCTGCAAAAAGAATCAACCTAAAAGCACTCTCCAGTAAAAAGTGGCAGCTAGTCTCATGAGCGCTAAAGTATCTGTTTTTTACAGCAAGATAAAAAAGGCTTCACCCAAATCTTCCCAAAGGTTCTACTTGGCGCAAACACTAATTAAAACATAAAACTACATCTAAACAGAGGATAGATGAATTACTTATTACTAAACTGTAAAAAAATCAAGGAACAAAAATAAAATTGGGTTGCCTCCCAACATGCGCTATCGTTTAACGCCCCTAGCTAGGCATAAAAACAAGAATAGATCTAGGTATTGTCATCTTTGGTATGCAATCCATAAGTGGCTCTCATAATAGATTCATAAGGTAATTTAATTTACTTTCTAGTAAAGTGTTCCATGCCTTTCCTTAATGGAAATTGGAATCTAATATTTCCTTCTTTCATACCAATAATTGCACCAATCGTTCTAAGGAAAGGTCTACCAAGAAAAATAGGACATGTAGGATTGCAATCTATATCAAGAACAATGAAATCTACGGGCATAGAATTCCTATTTGCAACAATAAGAACATCATTAATCCTTCACATAGGTTTCTTAATGGTGGAATCCGCAAGGTGCAAATTTAAAGAACAATCATCAAATTCACGGAAACCTAACACACCACACAAAGTTTTTGGAATCGTGGAAACACTCGCACCCAAATCACATAAGGCATAGCATTCATGATCTTTAATCTTAATTTTAATAGTAGGTTCCCACTCATCATAAATTTTTCTAGGGATAGAAACTTCTAATTCACGTTTTTCTTCATAAGATCGCATTAAAGCATCAACGATATGTTTAGTAAAAGCTTTATTTTGATCATAAGCATGAGGAGAATTTAACACGGATTGCAACAAGGAAATACAATCTATCAAAGAACAATTATCACAATTAAATTCCTTGAAATCCGAAATAGTGGGTTCATTGATATGTAAAGTTTTGACCTCTTCAATCCCACTTTTATCAATTTTTGCATCAAGATCTAAAAACTACGAATCATTGGGACGCCTTTTAACTAAAGTTGACTCATCTCCAGTCCCGTCTTTATCAAGATTCATATTGGAAAACAAAGATTAAATATGAGACACATCAATCACTTTTAGATCTTCATTATTGTTATTATATAGATCTTCCGGTTTAGCGGCCATCTTATTAACTAAGGTGGCTTGCTTATCTGAAATTTAGGGTATTAAGTTTTAAAGATGAGCAAACTAAGATTTCAAACCATAAAATTCCTTAGACATATCATCGAGCTCTTTATTCATGTACTCCATAAAAAAATTCTGTTCTTCAAGCTCATTTCTGAAGAAATTATTATGCTCAATTTGCAAAGACATAAAGCTTCTAACATTGTTTTTGATTTCTTCCAACCTTCTAAGGTGCGGATCAATGCTTTTTGGTAGAGCCATCAAAGCAAAACAGGCACACTAACACCCAAAAACACAAGAAGCAAGCCAAAAGAGGCGAACGAAAAAGGCTGAATAAAACGACAAAGGTGAAGTGAGGGAGAGGAAAACGAGAGGCAAATCACAAATAATGTAATGCGAGGGAGAATAGTTTGTGATGTTTACTTCGTATGTCTTGACTTGAGCATAGATCTCCCGAAATCCTTCTTGCTACCTCTTGACCAAGCGTTGGTTTTCCCTTGAAGAGGAAAGGGTGATGCAGCAAAGTAGCATAAGTATTTCCCACAGTTTTTGAGAACCAAGGTATCAATCTAGTAGGAGACTACACGCGAGTCTCCTAGTACCTGGACAAACATGCAACAACCTTGCAACCAACGCGATAAAGGGGTTGTCAATCCCTTCACTAGCACTTGCAAAAGTGAGATCTGGTAAAGATAATAAGATAAATATTTTTGGTATTTTTGTTGTATAGATTGGAAAATAAAGATTGCAAAATAAATAGTAAACTAGAATTATAGATCGGAAACTTATATGATGTAAAGTAGACCCGGGGGCCATAGGTTTCACTAGTGGCTTCTCTCAAGATAGCATATATTACGGTGGGTGAACAAATTACTGTCGAGCAATTGATCGAAAAGCACATAGTTATGAGAACATCTAGGCATGATCATGAACATATGCATCACGTCCGTCTCAAGTAGACTGAAACGATTCTGCATCTACTACTATTACTCCACACATCAACCGCTATCCAGCATGCATCTAGAGTATTAAGTTCATAAGAACATAGTAACGCATTAGGCAAGATGACATGATGTAGAGGGATAAACTCAAGCAATATGATATAAACCCCATCTTTTTATCCTTGATGGCAACAATACAATACGTGTCATTTCCCCTTCTGTCACTGGGGTCGAGCACCACAAGATTGAACCTGAAGCTAAGCACTTCTCCCATTGCAAGAAAGATCAATCTAGTAGGCCAAACTAAACCGATAATTCGAAGAGACTTGCAAAGATATTAAATCATGCATATAAGAATTCAGAGATGAATCAAATATTGTTCATAGATAATCTTGATCATAAACCGACAATTCATTGGATCTCAACAAACACACCGCAAAAAGTATTACATCGAATAGATCTCCAAGAACATCGAGGAGAACTTTGTATTGAGAACCAAAGAGAGAGAAGAATCCATCTAGCTAATAACTATGGAACCGAAGGTCTGTGGTAAACTACTCACACATCATCGAAGAGGCTATGGTGTTGATGTAGAAGCCCTCCATGATCGAATCCCCCTCCGGCAGATCACCGGAAAAGGCCCCAAGATGGGATCTCACGGGTACAGAAGGTTGCGACGGTGGAAAAGGTGTTTCGTGGCTCTCCTGGATGTTTTCAGGGTATAAGAGTATATATAGGCGAAAGAAGTAGGTTGGTGGAGCTACAAGGGGCCCACGAGGGTGGGGCCGCGCGTACCCCCCTGGGCGCGCCCTCCTGCCTCATGGCCGCCTCGTTGCGTCTCTGACTTCCACTCCAAGTCTCCTGGATTGCGTTTGTTCCAATAAAGATCCTCGTGAAGGTTTTGGTCCGTTTGGATTCCGTTTGATATTCCTTTTCTACGAAACACTGAAATAGGGAAAAAAACAGCAATTTGCACTGGGCATTCGGTTAATACGTTAGTCCCAAAAATAATATAAAAGAGCATATTAAAGCCCATTAAACATCCAAATCAGATAATATAATAGCATGGAACAATAAAAAATTATAGATATGTTGGAGACGTATCAAGCATCCCCAAGCTTAATTCCTGCTCGTCCTCGAGTAGGTAAATGATAAAAACAAAATTTTTGATGTGGAATGCTACCTAGCATAAATTTCAATGTAATTCTCTTTATTGTGGCATGAATGTTCAGATCTGAAAGATTCAAGACAAAAGTTTAATATTGACATAAAAATAATAATACTTCAAGCATACTAATCGAACAATTATGTCTTCTCGAAATAACATAGCCAAAGAAAGCTTATCTCTACAAAATCATATACTCTGGCCATGCTTCATTTTCGTCACACAAAATGCTCTCATCATGCACAACCCCGATGACAAGCCAAGCATTTGTATCGTACTTTAGTATTCGCAAACTTTTTCAACTTTCATGCAATACATGAGCGCGAGCCATGGACATAGTACTATGGGTGGAGTAGAATATGATGATGGAGGTTGTGTGGAGAAGACAAAAAAGGAGAAAGTCTCACATTGACGCGGCTAATCAACGGGCTATGGAGATGCCCATCAATTGATGTCAATCCGAGGAGTAGGGATTGCCATGCAACGAATGCACTAGACCTAGGGCATTTGAGGAAGCCCATTGTTGGAATATACAAGCCAAGTTCTATAATGAAAAAGTCCCACTAGTATATGAAAGTGACAAAATAAGAGACTCTCTATTATGAAGATCATGGTGCTACTTTGAAGCACAAGTGTGGAAAAAGGATAGTAGCATTGTCCCTGCTCTCTTTTTCTCTCATTTTTTTGGCCTTCCCTTTTTTATTGGGCCTTTCTCTTTATTTGGCCTTTTTCTTTATTTGTCCTTTCTCTTTTTTTGGCCTTTCTTTTTTCTCACACGGGACAATGCTCTAATAATGATGATCATCACACTTCTATTTATTTACAATTCAAGGATTACAACTCAATACTAGAACAAAATATGACTCTATATGAGTGCTCCAGCAGTGTACCGGGATGGGCAATGAATCAAGAGTGACATGTATGAAAAATTATGCATGGTGGCCTTGCCACAAATACAATGTCAACAACATGATCAGGCAAGGCAATATGACAATGATGAAGCGTGTCATAATAAACAGAATGGTGGAAAGTTGCATGTCAATATATCTCGGAATGGCTATGGAAATGCCATAATAGGTAGGTATGGTGGCTGTTTTGACGAAGATATAAGGAGGCTTATGTGGATAGAGTGTATCATATCACGGGGTTTGGATGCACCAGCAAAGTTTGCACCAACTCTCGAGGTAAGAAAGGGCAATGCACGGTACCGAAGAGGTTAGCAATGATGGAAGGTGAGAGTGCGTATAATCCGTGGACTCAACATTAGTCAAAATGAACTCACATACTTATTGCAAAAATCTACAAGTCATCAAAAGCAAGCACTACGAGTATGCTCCTAGGGGGATAGATTGGTAGGAAAATACCATCGCTCATCCCCGACCGCCACTCATAAGGAAAGCAATCAACAAACACCTCATGCTTCAAATTTGTCACACAACGTTTACCATATGTGCATGCTACGGGACTTGCAAACCTCAACACAAGTATTTCTCAAATTCACAATTACTTAACTAGCACAACTCTAATATCACCATCTTCATATCTCAAAACAATCATCAAGTATCATACTTCTCATAGTATTCAATGCACTCTATATGGAAGTTTTTATTATACCCATCTTGAATGCCTATCATATAAGGACTAATTTTATAGCCCAAGCAAATTACCATGCTGTTATAAAAGACTACCAAAACAATATAAGTGAAGCATGAGAGATCAATAATTTCTATAAAATAAAACCACCACCGTGCTCTAAAAACGTATAAGTGAAGCACTACAGCAAAATCATGTAGCTCAAAAGATATAAGTGAAGCACATAGAGTATTCTAATAAATTCCGATTCATGTGTGTCTCTCCCAAAAGGTGTGTACATCAAGGATGATTGTGGTAAACTGAAAAGCAAAGAGTAAAATCATACAAGACGCTCCAAGCAAAACACATATCATGTGGTGAATAAAAATATAGCCTCAAGTAAAGTTACCGATAGACAAAGACGAAAGAGGGGATGCCTTTCGGGGCATCCCCAAGCTTAGGATTTTTTTTGTCCTTGAATTTTACCTTCGGGTGCCTTGGGCATCCCCAAGCTTAGACTCTTGACACTCCTTGTTCCAAAATCCATCAAATCTTTACCCAAAAACTTGAAAACTTCACAACACAAACCTTAAACAGAAAATCTCATGAGCTCGGTTAGTGTAAGAAAACAAACCACCACTTTAAGGTACTATAATGAAATCATTCTTTATTTATATTGGTGTTAAACCTACTGTATTCCAACTTATACATGATTCATACCCCCCGATACTAGCCATAGATTCATCAAAATAAGCAAACAACACACGAAAAACAGAATCTGTCAAAAACAGAATAGTCTGTAGTAATCTATATCAAACGTATACTTCTGGAATCCAAAAATTCTTAAATAAATTGGTGGACGTGACGAATTTATCTATTAATAATCTGCAAAAAGAATCAACCTAAAATCACTCTCCAGTAAAAAGTGGCAGCTAATCTCATGAGCGCTAAAGTATCTGTTTTTTACAGCAAGATAAAAAAGGCTTCACCCAAATCTTCCCAAAGGTTCTACTTGGTGCAAACACTAATTAAAACATAAAACCACGTCTAAATAGAGGATAGATGAATTACTTATTACTAAACTGTAAAAAAATCAAGGAACAAAAATAAAATTGGGTTGCCTCCCAACATGCGCTATCGTTTAACGCCCCTAGCTAGGCATAAAAACAAGAATAGATCTAGGTATTGTCATCTTTGGTATGCAATCCATAAGTGGCTCTCATAATAGATTCATAAGGTAATTTAATTTAATTTCTAGTAAAGTGTTCCATGCCTTTCCTTAATGGAAATTGGAATCTAATATTTCCTTCTTTCATATCAATAATTGCACCAATCGTTCTAAGGAAAGGTCTACCAAGAAAAATAGGACATGTAGGATTGTAATCTATATCAAGAACAATGAAATCTACGGGCACAGAATTCCTATTTGCAACAATAAGAACATCATTAATCCTTCACATAGTTTTCTTAATGGTGGAATCCGCAAGGTGCAAATTTAAAGAACAATCATCAAATTCACGGAAACCTAACACATCACACAAAGTTTTTGGAATTGTGGAAACACTCGCACCCAAATCACATAAGGCATAGCATTCATGATCTTTAATCATAATTTTAATAGTAGGTTCCCACTCATCATAAATTTTTCTAGGGATAGAAACTTCTAATTCACGTTTTTCTTCATAAGATTGCATTAAAGCATCAATGATATGTTTAGTAAAAGCTTTATTTTGATCATAAGCATGAGGAGAATTTAACACGGATTGCAACAAGGAAATACAATCTATCAAAGAACAATTATCATAATGAAATTCCTTGAAATCCAAAATAGTGGGTTCATTGATATGTAAAGTTTTGACCTCTTCAATCCCACTTTTATCAATTTTTGCATCAAGATCTAAAAACTCCGAATCATTGGGACGCCTTTTAACTAAAGTTGACTCATCTCTAGTCCCGTCTTTATCAAGATTCATATTGGAAAACAAAGATTAAATATGAGACACATCAATCACTTTTAGATCTTCATTATTGTTATTATATAGATCTTCCGGTTTAGCGGCCATCTTATTAACTAAGGTGGCTTGCTTATCTGAAATTTAGGCTATTAAGTTTTCAAGATGAGCAAACTGAGATTTCAAACCATAAAATTCCTTAGACATATCATCGAGCTCTTTATTCATGTACTCCATAAAAAATTTCTGTTCTTCAAGCTCATTTCTGAAGAAATTATTATGCTCAAATTGCAAAGACATAAAGCTTCTAACATTGTTTTTGATTTCTTCCAACCTTCTAAGGTGCGGATCAATGCGTTTTGGTAGAGCCATCAAAGCAAAACAGGCACACTAACACCCAAAAACACAAGAAGCAAGCAAAAAGAGGCGAACGAAAAAGGCTGAATAAAACGGCAAAGGTGAAGTGAGGGAGAGGAAAACGAGAGGCAAATGACAAATAATGTAATGCGAGGGAGAATAGTTTTGTAACGCCCCGGACACACCCGCCGGTGGTCGTTACTCCTGGCGGGATCTAGACTGGCCCCACAGATCAATACTAGTTTTTTCTGCGCACTTTGTCCACACTCGTGCGCACCCGGGAGCAACTTCCCAGTCGGTCACCCATCCTGACACTACTCCAAGCTGAGCATGCTTAACTTTGGAGTTCTGTCCGAATGGGCTCCCGGAAAAGAAGGAATTCCTTATTGATATGAGTAGTCTATCATCCCTAATAAGCCAGGCTATCACATACACCCCCACTCAGAGGAATCGACGTCCTCGTCGGGCCACAGGAACGTTCCCTCTTGGCACAAACGTCTGTGCTTCCAGTCCGGTACATGTGCCATGCCGGGTGCCACGACGGGTCACAAACGTCATGAACAACATGACCACGCACCTGTCCGCAACCATCCGTGTAACCGCGAGGGTCGGCTCTGATACCAACTTGTAACGCCCCGGACACACCCGCCGATGGTCGTTACTCCTGGCGGGATCTAGACTGGCCCCATAGATCAATACTAGTTTTTTCTGCGCACTTTGTCCTCACTCGTGCGCACCCGGGAGCAACTTCCCAGTCGTTCACCCATCCTGACACTACTCCAAGCTGAGCACGCTTAACTTTGGAGTTCTGTCCGAATGGGCTCCCAGAAAACAAGGAATTCCTTATTGATATGAGTAGTCTATCATCCCTAATAAGCCAGGCTATCACAAGTTTGTGATGGGTACTTTGTATGTCTTGACTTGAGCATAGATCTCCCCGACAACTGTGCCAGAAATCCTTCTTGCTACCTCTTGAGCAAGCGTTGGTTTTCCCTTGAAGAGGAAAGGGTGATGCAGCAAAGTAGCATAATTATTTCCCACAGTTTTTGAGAACCAAGGTATCAATCTAGTAGGAGACTACACGCGAGTCTCCTAGTACCTGCACAAACATGTAAGAACCTTGCAACCAACACGATAAAGGGGTTGTCAATCCCTTCACGGGCACATGCAAAAGTGAGATCTGGTAAAGATAATAAGATAAACATTTTTGGTATTTTTGTTGTATAGATTGGAAAATAAAGATTGCAAAATAAATAGTAAACTAGAATTATAGATCGGAAATTTATATGATGTAAAGTAGACCCGGGGGCCATAGGTTTCACTAGTGGCTTCTCTCAAGATAGCATATATTACGGTGGGTGAACAAATTACTGTCGAGCAATTGATCGAAAAGCACATAGTTATGAGAACATCTAGGCATGATCATGAACATATGCATCATGTCCGTCTCAAGTAGACTGAAACGATTCTGCATCTACTACTATTACTCCACACATCAACCGCTATCCAGCATGCATCTAGAATATTAAGTTCATAAGAACATAGTAACGCATTAGGCAAGATGACATGATGTAGAGGGATAAACTCAAGCAATATGATATAAACCCCATCTTTTTATCCTCGATGGCAATAATACAATACGTGTCATTTCCCTTTCTGTCATTGGGATCGAGCACCGCAAGATTGAACCCAAAGCTAAGCACTTCTCCCATTGCAAGAAAGATCAAGCTATTAGGCCAAACTAAACCGATAATTCGAAGAGATTTGCAAAGATATTAAGTCATGCATATCAGAATTCAGAGAAAATTCAAATATTTTTCATAGATAATCTTGATCATAAACCCACAGTTCATCGGATCTCGACAAACACACTGCAAAAAGTATTACATCAAATAGATCTCCAAGAACATCGAGGAGAACTTTGTATTGAGAACCGAAGAGAGAGAAGAAGCCATCTAGCTAATAACTATGGACCCGAAGGTCTGTGGTAAACTACTCACACATCATCGAAGAGGCTGTGGTGTTGATGTAGAAGCCCTCCATGATCGAATCCCCCTCCAGCAGATCGGCGGAAAAGGCCCCAAGATGGGATCTCACGGGTACAGAAGGTTGTTGCGGTGTAAAACGTGTTTCGTGGCTCTCCTGGATGTTTTCAGGGTATAAGAGTATATATAGGCAAAAGAAGTAGGTCGGTGGAGCTAAAAGGGGCCCATGAGGGTGGGGGCACGCCTACCCCCTGGGCGCGCCCTCCTGCCTCGTGGCCGCCTTGTTGCGTCTCTAACTTCCACTCCAAGTCTCCTGGATTGCGTTTGTTCCAAGAAAGATCCTCGTGAAGGTTTCGTTCCATTTGGATTCCGTTTGATATTCCTTTTCTGCGAAACACTGAAATAGGCAAAAAAAACAACAATTTGCACTGGGCCTTCGGTTAATAGGTTAGTCCCAAAAATAATATAAAAGAGCATATTAAAGCCCATTAAACATCCAAAACAGATAATATAATAGCATGGAACAATCAAAAATTAGAGATACGTTGGAGACATATCAACCGTCTGAGGTCGGGTCGCTACACCCATCCATTAGCTTAGCATAATGATCGTTAAGTTTTATTGCTATTCCTTTCTTCATGACTTATATGTAGTCCTTTGACTATGAGATTATGCAACTCCCGAATTCCGGAGGAACACCTTGTGTGCTATCAAACATGACAACGTAACTGGATGATTATAAACATGCTCTACAGGTGTCTCCAAAGGTGTTTGTTGGGTTGGCATAGATCGAGATTAGGATTTGTCACTCCGTGTATCGGAGAGGTATCTCTGGGCCCTCTCGATAATGCACATCACTATAAGCCTAGCAAGAAATGTGACTAATGAGTTAGTTGTAGGATGATGCATTACAGAACGAGTAAAGAGACTTCTCGGTAACGAGACTGAACTAGGTATTGAGATACTAACGATCGAATCTCGGGCAAGTAACATACCGATGACAAAGGGAATAATGTATGTTGTCATTACGGTCTGACCGATAAATATCTTGGTAGAATATGTAGGAACCAATATGAGCATCCAGGTTCCACTGTTGGTTATTGATCGGAGATGTGTCTCGGTCATGTCTACATAGTTCTCGAACCAGTAGGGTCCGCAAGCTTAACGTTCGATGACGATTTGTATTATGAGTTATGTGTTTTGGTGACCGAAGATTATTCGAAGTCCCGGATGAGATCACAGACATGACGAGGAGTCTCAAAATGGTCGAGAGGTAAAGATTGATATATTGGAAGATGGTATTCGGACACCGAAATGGTTTCAGAGTGGTTCAGTTATTTTTCGGAGTACCGAGGGGTTACCGGAACCCCCACCCCCCCCCCCAGGGAATGTAATGGGCAGCCCACAAGGGGTGGTCGCGCCCCCTTCCCATGGGGAGTCCGAATTGGACAAGGGGAGGGGGCGCGCCCCCCTTTACTTCTCCTCTTCCCTCTCCTTCCCCCTTTTCCCTTCCATGAGAAGGAAGGGGGAAACCGACTAGGACTAGGAGTCCTAGTGGGTTTCCCCCCACTTGGCGCGCCCCCTAGGGACGGCCTCCTCCCCTCTCCTCCTTTATATATGGGTGCAGGGGGCACCACAAGGCACATCAATTGTTCTTAGCCGTGTGAGGTGCCCCCCTCCATAGTTTACTCCTCCGGTCATAGCGTCATAGTGCTTAGGCGAAGCCCTGCGCGGATCACATCAACATCACCGTCAGCATGCCATCATGCTGATGAAACTCTCCCTCGACCCTCTATTCGATCAAGAGATGTCATTACGCTAAACGTGTGCTGAACTCGGAGGTGTCGTATGTTCGATACTTGATCGGTTGGATCGCGAAGACGTTCGACTACATCAACCGCGTTAAACTAACGCTTCCGCTTTCGGTCTATGAGGGTACGTGCACACACTCTCCCCCTCTCGTTGATATGCATATCCTAGATAGATCTTGCGTGATCGTAGGAATTTTTTTGAAATTGCATGCTACGTTCCCCAATAGTGGTATCCGAGCCAGGTCTATGCGTAGATGATATGCACGAGTAGAACACAAAGAGTTATGGGCGATAATAGTCATATTGCTTACCACCAACGTCTTATTTTGATTCAGCGGTATTGTTGGATGAAGCGGCCTGGACCAACCTTACATGACCACGTTCATGAGACCGGTTCCACCGACAGACATGCAACTTGTTTTGCATAAAGGTGGCTGGCGGGTGTTTGTTTCTCCAACTTTAGTGTAATCGAATTTGACTACGGCCGGTCCTTGCTGAAGGTTAAAACAATACACTTGACAAAAATCGCTGTGGTTTTGATGCGTAGGTAAGAACAGTTCTTGCTAGAAGCCCGTAGCAGCCACATAGAACTTGCAACAACAAAGTAGAGGACGTCTAACTTGTTTTTGCAGGGCATGTTTTGATGTGATATGGTCAAGACATGATGTGATATAATTTATTGTATGAGATGATCATGTTTTTTAAAAGTTATCGGCAACTGGAAGGAGCCTTATGGTTGTCGCTTTATTGTATGAAATGCAATCGCCATGTAATTGCTTTACTTTATCGCTATGCGCTCGCGATAGTTGTAGAAGCAATAGTTGGCGAGACGACAACGACGCTACGATGGAGATCAAGGTGTCAAGCCGGTGACGATGGAGATCATGACAGTGCTTTGGAGATGGAAATCAAAGGCACAAGATGATGATGGCCATATCATGTCACATATTTTTGATTGCATGTGATGTTTATCTTTTATGCATCTTATTTTGCTTAGTACGATGGTACCATTACAAGACAACCCCTCACTAATTTCAAGGTATAAGTGTTCTCCCTGAGTATGCACCGTTGCGACATCGTGCCGAGACACCACGTGATGATTGGGTGTGATAAACTCTACGTTCACATACAATGGGTGCAAGACAGTTTTGCACGTGCGGAATACTCAGGTTAAACTTGACGATCCTAGCATGTACAGACATGTCCTTGGAACACTAAGACCGAAAGGTCGAACATGAATCATATAGTATATATGATCAACATAGAGATGTTCACCATTGAAAACTACTCCATCTCATGTGATGATCGAACATGGTTTAGTTGATATGGATCACGTGATCATTTAGATGACTCGAGGGATGTCTATATAAGTGGGAGTTCTTTAGTAATATGATTAATTAAACTTAAATTTATCATGAACTTAGTCCTGATAGTTTTTGCATATTTATGTTGTTGTAGATCAATGGCTTGTGCTACCGTTCCTTTGAATTTTAATGTGTTCCTAGAGAAAGCTAAGTTGAAAGATGATGGTAGCAACTACATGAACTGGGTCCGTAAATTGAGGATTATCCTCATTGCTGCATAGAAGAATTATGTGCTTGAACCACCGCTAGGTGCAAGGCCTACTGCAGGAGCAACTCCGGACGTTATGAACGTCTGGCAAGCTAAATCTGATGATTACTCGATAGTTCAGTGTGCCATGCTTTACGGCTTAGAATCGGGACTTCAAAGACGTTTTGAACATCATGGAGCATATGAGATGTTCCAGGAGTTGAAGTTAATATTTCAAGGAAATGCCCGAGTTGAGAGATATGAAGTCTCCAACAAGTTCTATAGCTGCAAGATGAAGGAGAACAGTTATGCCAGTGAACATATACTCAAAATGTCTGGGTATCATAACCACTTGACTCAGCTGGGAGTTAATCTTCCGGATGATATTGTCATTGACAGAGTTCTTCAATCATTGCCACCTAGCTATAAAGGCTTCGTGATGAACTATAATATGCAAGGGATGGAAAAGACAATTCCCAAGCTCTTCGCAATGCTTAAGGCTGCGGAGGTAGAAATCAAGAAGGAGCATGAAGTGTTGATGGTTAACAAGACCACTAGTTTCAAGAAAAAAGGGCAAAGGCAAGAAGGGGAACTTCAAGAAGAATAGCAAGCAAGTTGCTGCTTCTCAGAAGAAGCCCAAGTCTAGACCTAAGACTGAAACTGAGTGCATCTACTGCAAAGGGACTGGTCACTGAAAGCGGAACAACCCCAAGTATTTGGCGGATAAGGAGGATGGCAAAGTGAAAGGTATATTTGGTATACATGTTATTGATGTGTACCTTACTAACGCTCGTAGTAGCGCCTGGGTATTTGATACTGGTTTTGTTGCTCATATTTGCAACTTGAAATAGGGGCTATGGATTAAACGAAGATTGGCTAAGGACGAGGTGACGATGCGCGTCGGAAATGGTTCCAAGGTCGATGTGATCGTCGTTGTCACGCTACCTCTACATCTACCTTCGGGATTAGTATTAGACCTGAATAATTGTTATTTGGTGCCAGCGTTGAGCATGAACATTATATCTGGATCTTGTTTGATGCGAGACGGTTATTCATTTAAATCAGAGAATAATGGTTGTTCTATTTACATGAGTAATATCTTTTATGGTCATGCACCCTTGATGAGTGGTCTATTTTTGTTGAATCTCGATCGTAGTGATACACATATTCATAATATTGAAGCTAAAAGATGCAAAGTTAAAAATGATAGTGCAACTTATTTGGGGCACTGTCGTTTAGGTCATATTGGTGTAAAGCGCATGAAGAAACTCCATGCTGATGGGATTTTGGAATCACTTGATTATGAATCACTTGATGCTTGCAAACCATGCCTCATGGGCAAGATGACTAAGACTCCGTTGTCCGGAACAATGGAGCGAGCCACTGACTTATTGGAAATAATACATATGGATGTATGCGGTCCGATGAGTGTCCAGGCTCGCGGTGGGTATCGTTATTTTCTAACCTTCACGGATGATTTGAGCAGATATGGGTATATCTACTTAATGAAACACAAATTTGAAACTTTTGAAAAGTTCAAAGAATTTCAGAGTGAAGTGGAAAATCATCGCAACAAGAAATTAAAGTTTCTATGATCTGATCGTGGAGGCAAATATTTGAGTTACGAGTTTGGTCTTCATTTGAAACAATGTGGAATAGTTTCGCAACTCACGCCACCTGGAACACCACAGTGTAATGGTGTGTCCGAACATCGTAACTGTACTTTATTAGATATGGTGCGATTTATGATGACTCTTACCAATTTACCACTATCGTTTTGGTGTTATGCTTTAGAGACAACTGCATCCACATTAAATAGGGCACCATCTAAATCCGTTGAGACGACACAATATGAAGTGTGGTTTGGCAAGAAACCTTATTTGTCGTTTCTTAAAGTTTGGGGCTGCGATGCTTATGTGAAAAAACTTCAACCTGGTAAGCTCGAACCCAAATCGGAGAAGTGCATCTTCATAGGATAACCAAAAGAAACTGTTGGGTCCACCTTCTATCAGAGATCCAAAGGCAAAATCTTTGTTGCTAAGAATGGATCCTTTCTAGAGAATGAGTTTCTCTCGAAAGAAGTGAGTGAGAGGAAAGTAGAACTTGGTGAGGTAGTTGTACCTTATCTCGAATTGGAAAGTGGTTCATCACAGAAATCAGTTCCAGTGATGCCTACACCAATTAATGAGGAAGCTAATGATGATGATCATGAAACTTCAAATCAAGTTACTACCGAACCTTGTAGGTCAACTAGAGTTTGTTCCGTGCCAGAGTGGTACGGTAATCCTGTTCTGGAAGTCATGTTACTAGACCATGACGAACCTACGAACTATGAGGAATCAATAATGAGCCCAGATTCCACGAAATGTCTTGAGGCCATGAAATCTGAGATGGAATCCATGTATGAGAACAAAGTGTGGACTTTGTTGACTTGCCAGATGATCGGCAAGCCATAGAAAATAAATGGATTTTCAAGAAGAAGACTGACGCTGACGGTAATGGTACTGTCTACAAAGCTCGACTTGTTGCGAAAGGTTTTTGACAAGTTCAAGGAGTTGACGGCGATGATACTTTCTCACCCATAGCGATGCTTAAGTCTGTCCGAATCATGTTAGCAATTTCCGGATCTTATGATTATGAAATTTGGCAAATGGATGTCAAAACTGCATTCCTTAATGGATTTCTTAAAGAAGATTTGTATATGATGCAACCAAAAGGATTTTTCGATCCTAAAGGTGCTAATAAAGTGTGAAAGATCCAGCGACCCATTTATGGATTGGTGCAAGCCTCTCGGAGTTGGAGTATATGCTTTGATAGTGTGATCAAAGCATATGGTTTTATACAAACTTTTGGAGAAGCCTATATTTACAAGAAAGTGAGTGGCAACTCTGTAGGATTTCTAATATTATATGTGGATGACACAGTGTTGATTGGAAATGATATAGAATTTCTGGATAGCATAAAAGGATACTTGAATAAGAATTTTTCAATGAAAGACCTCGGTAAAGCTGCTTATATATTGGGCATCAAGATCTATAGAGATAGATCAAAACGCTTAATTGGACTTTCACTAAACACATAGCATGATAAAGTTTTGAAGAAGTTCAAAATGGACTAGTCAAAGAAATTGTTCTTTCCTGTGTTACAAGGTGTGAAGTTGAGTCAGACTCAAGGCATGACCACTACAGAAGATAGAGAGAAAATGAAAGTCATTCCCTATGCCTCAGCCATAGGTTCTATCATGTATGCAATGTTGTGTACCAGATCTGATGTGTGCCTTGCTATAAGTTTAGCAGGGAGGTACCAAAGTAATCCAGGAGTGGATCACTTGACAGCGGTCAAGAACATCCTGAAATACCTGAAAAGGACTAAGGATATGTTTCTCGTTTATGGAGGTGACAAAGAGCTTGTCGTAAATGGTTACGTCGATGCTAGCTTTGACACTGATCCGGATGACTCTAAGTCACAAACCAGATACATATTTTTATTGAATGGTGGAGCTGTCAGTTGGTGCAGTTCCAAGCAGAGCGTCATGGCGGGATCTACGTGTGAAGCGAAGTGCATAGCTACTTCGGAAGCAGCAAATGAAGGAGTCTGGATGAAGGAGTTCATATCCGATCTAGGTGTAATACCTAGTGCATGGGGTCTAATGAAAATCTTTTGTGACAATACTGGAGCAATTGCCTTAGCTAAGGAATCCAGATTTCACAAGAGAACCAAACACATCAAGAGACACTTCAACTCCATCCACGATCAAGTCAAGGAGGGAAACATAGAGATTTGCAAAATACATACGGATCTGAATGTTGCAGACCAGTTGACTAAGCCTCTTCCATGAGCAAAACATGATCAGCACCAAGACTCCATGGGTGTTAGAATCATTACAATGTAATCTAGATTATTGACTCTAGTGCAAGTGGGAGACTGAAGGAAATATGCCCTAGAGGCAATAACAAAGTTGTTATTTATATTTCCTTATATCATGATAAATGTTTATTATTCATGCTAGAATTATATTAACCGGAAACTTGATACATGTGTGAATACATAGACAAAACAAAGTGTCCCTAGTATGCCTCTACTTGACTAGCTCCTTAATCAAAGATGGTTAAGTTTCCTGACCTTAGACATGTGTTGTCGTTTGATGAACGGGATCACATCATTAGGAGAATGATGTGATGGACAAGACCCATCCGTTAGCTTAGCATAATAATCATTAAGTTTTATTGCTATTGCTTTCTTCTTGACTTATACATATTCCTTCGACTATGAGATTATGCAACTCCCGAATGCCGGAGGAACACCTTGTGTGCTATCAAACATCACAACATAACTGGGTGATTATAAAGATGCTTTACAGGTGTCTTTGAAGGTGTTTGTTGGGTTGGCATAGATCAAAATTAGGATTTGTCACTCCGAGTGTCGGAGAGGTATCTCTGGGCCCGCTCGGTAATGCACATCACTATAAGACTTGCAAGCAATGTGACTAATGAGTTAGTTGCGGGATGATGCATTACGGAACGAGTAAAGAGACTTGCCGGTAAGGAGATTGAACTAGGTATGAAGATACCGACGACCGAATCTCGGGCAAGTAACATACCGATGACAAAGGGAATAACGTATGTTGTCATTATGGTTTAACTGATAAAGATCTTCATAGAATATGTAGGAACCAATATGAGCATCCAGGTTCCGATGTTGGTTATTGTTTAGAGATGTGTCTCGGTCATGTATGCATAGTTCTCGAACCCGTAGGGTCCGCACGCTTAACGTTCGATGACGATTTATATTATAAGCTATGTGTTTTGGTGACCGAAGATTGTTCGAAGTCCCGGATGAGATCACAGACATGACGAGGAGTCTCGAAATGGCCGAGATGTAAAGATTGATATATTGGGAGATGGTATTCGGACACCGGAATGGTTTTGGAGTGGTTCAGATATTTTTCGGAGTCTGAATACCATCTCCCCCTCCCATGGATACCACTCCGAAACCATTCCGGTGTCCGAATACCATAGGGGAAAGTAATGGGCCTACATGGGCCATAGGGGAGAGGGGAGGTAGCCCACAATGGGTGGTCGCTATAGGATCGAAAATATGTCTAGAGGGGGGGGGTGATTAGACTACTTGACCAAATAAAAATCTAGTCTTTTCCCAATTTTAGTTCTTCGCAGATTTTAGCTATCTTGGCACAAGTCAAGCAATCTCCACACAATTCAAGCAAGCATGCAAAAGAGTATATCAGCAGCGGAAAGTAAAGCATGCAACTTGCAAGAATGTAAAGGGAAGGGTTTGGAGGATTCAAACGCAATTGGAGACATAGATGTTTTTGTCGTGGTTCTGATAGGTGGTGCTATCGTACATCCACGTTGATGGAGACTTCAACCCACGGAGGGTAACGGTTGCGTGAGTCCACGGAGGGCTCCACCCACGAAGGGTCCACGAAGAAGCAACCTTGTTTATTCCATCATGGCCGTCGCCCACGAACGACTTGCCTCACTAGCGGTAGATCTTCACGAAGTAGGCGATCTCCTTGCCCTTACAAACTCCTTGGTTCAACTCCACAATCTTTTCGGAGGCTCCCAAGTGACACCTAGCCAATCTAGGATACACCACTCTCCAAGAAGTAACAAATGGTGTGTTGATGATGAACTCCTTGCTCTTGTGCTTCAAATGATAGTCTCCCCAACACTCAACTCTCTCTCACAGGATTTGGATTTGGTGGAAAGAAGATTTGAGTGGAAAGCAACTTGGGAAGGCTAGAGATCAAGATTCATATGGTAGGAATGGAATATCTTGACCTCAACACAAGTGTAGGTGGTTCTCTCTCAAAACATGAGTATTGAAAGTGTAGACGTGTTCTGATGGCTTTCTCCACGAATGAAGAGTGGGTGGATGGGTATATATAGCCTTCACATAAAATCTAACCGTTACACACAATTTGCCAAACTCGGTGGGACCGAATGGTTAAACTCGGTCGGACCGATTCGGCAAACCTAGTGACCGTTAGGATTTTCGGTGAGACTGAGATGCAACTCGGTAGGACCGATATGGTTAGGGTTCAGGCATAACGTAATCTCGGTGTGACCAATTACACAAACTCGTTGGGACTGATTTTGGTAATAAGCTAACCAGAGAGTTGGTCAGGTAAACTCGGTGGGACCGGTTCGCTCTTTTCGGTGAGACTGAAATGTTACGAAAGCGAAACAGAGAGTTTACATTGCAATCTCGGTGGGAACGATCGCTCACTTCGGTTAGACCGAAACATTACGAAGGGAAACAGAGAGATTGCAATCCCATCTCGGTGAGACCGAGATCCCTATCGGTGAGACCAATTTGCCTAGGGTTTGTGGCAGTGGCTATGACATCTGAAACTCGGTGGCTCCGGATAGAAATAATCGGTGGGGCCGAGTTTGACTTTTCGTTTGGGTCAAATGTGGATGTGGGAAGGTAGTTGAGGGTTTTGGAGCATATCACTAAGCACTGAAGAGCAAAAAACTCATTAAGCAACACCTCATCCCTTCTTGATAGTATTGGCTTTTCCTATGGACTCAATGTGATCTTGGATCACTAAAATATAAAATGTAGAGTCTTGATCTTGAAGCTTGAGCCAATTCTTTTTGTCCTTAGAATTTTGAGGGATCCACTTTCCTCATCCATGCCATGCCATTCATTGAGCTTTTCCTGAAATATTACTCTTGGAATAATGTTAGCTCAATGAGCTATATGTTGTTAGGAATTACCAAAACCACCTAGGGATAGTTGCACTTTCAATCTCCCCCTTTTTGGTAATTGATGACAACATATTGATCAAAGCTTCGACAAATGATAATAAGAGTGAAAGATATCGTCGCTTTGAGAAGTATGTGAAAAGCAAGAGCTCCCCCTAAATTTGTGCATATCTTAAGATTTGCTTTGGACTGCAAATGCACAATGAGTTAGGATCATGGGTTACTCTTCCATGGCACATACATCTTGGTGGAGCGCTCAAAATGATAAGAATTAAATACATGCACTCATCACCAAGCAAAGTGAAAGATCAAACAGAGATAAAATGATAGTATCATCCAACAAGCATAAGTGTAGCTTATGATCAACCATATGATCATCAATGTCTCACAAATAATCATAGTATCTCAAGAAATCAAAAGCAAACAAAGTATCAACCACGAAGACAAGAGAGAACAAAAGCAACAGACTCTCTCTCTCTCGAAGCCTATGATCTATACATTTTTCTCCCCCTTTGGCAACAAGTTACCAAAAAGTTCATAGAAAATGCATAGCACTAAACGACTCTCAGGCTTGGTCTTTAGGTGGTGGAGTCCGGATAACGCCAAGGACGAAGGCTTCAGTTTAAGTAGACAGAGCTGGAGCTGGTGTAGATGCTGGAGCTGGTGGCACTGAAGTTGTAGCTGGTGCAGAAGTAGTGGCTCTGGTGTCAGAAATTGGCACTGCAGATGATCGCTGAGCTCGAGGCACTCTGGCAAATGCATCAGTGGTTGTTCTGCCCTTCCTCTCCTGCATGTCATCCTGTAACTGCTCCACAACAGACTGAATCTCAGTTACTTTCACATCTAAGTCATAGAACTTTTGATCCATGATTCTTTCCAAGCTCTCTTGGTTTCGAGTCAGGGTGGCCAGTCCTTTCTCAATCCTCAGAGTTGATGCTATCAGATAACCGAGCTGCTACTGCTTGCTCTTTAGAAAGTACTCAGATGCCTCCTCTTGAGTTGGCATCTTGGCAGCTTTCTCCATCTTTGCCTTCTCCTTCTTTGCTTGAGCTTGTACTGATGATGGTTCATTCTCATTCATTACAACTTGATTGTCCTCAAAATCTGGATGGATGGGCAAGTGTTCCTTATCCAGCAAGTATGTGCCTGTGCCTATCTTTGAGTTAATCAACTCCTGAATATGTGGGGCATATCCACAACTTCTCTTCTGATCAGCTGCTGTCCTCTTGATAGTCTCAACAATGAGGCTCATGACTTTGAATTTATGTGGCACATCAAATATGTGTAGCAAGTTAATTGCATGCCCTCTGATCATGTTGTGGTCACCTGACTTGGGTAGAAGAGTATGCCTTAGGATCCAGTTGATTGTAGGCAGCCCTGACAGAAGAAAATGGACTGATCCAAACTTGAAAGTCTCAAGTGCTTTGTCTGGGATCTCCTTATACATGTTTGACATGGAATTGTGATCCATCTTATTCTTGGCATAGACATCCAAGTCATCTTCTTCTTCCTTTGGGGCATTGATCAGATTGGTCCATTCCTCAATAGTTGAGTGGTACCTTGTACCCTCAGACATCCAAACTATCCTGCCATCTGGATAGAAATGTGCTGTGGAGTAGAATTGCATTATGAGCTCCTCATTCCACTTTGTGAGCTTCTGCCCAACAAAGTCTGCAACTCCACAAGCATTGAAGCTATCATAGACTCCAGGATAGTGTTCTTCATTTTCCTTCATGTAGGTCCAGTCGACCCACCTCATATCACACACTATGGGTTTCTTGTCCAGCAGCACTGTCTCATAGAAGTCTTGATGTTACTTGGTGTGGAATTTGTAGTCAACAACAGTCCTTCTTCTTGTAGCATATGGATCTGTCTCTCTTCATTTTCTCAGCCCTGAGTCTCTTCTGAGCTTCATGTTCTCAGCCACAGGATGAGCATCATTGTGGTCTGGAATCTTGGGTTTGAGCTTTCTCAGAACATGCTCTTCATCTTCTTCATCAACAGCAACTTCAGGCACTGGGGCCTTGTTCTTCTCAGTAGTAGATATGTTCCTGGTATTCCTCTTAGGTGCACTCTTGGGCTTGGAGGCAGCTTTGGGTGCTTCTTTGGGCTTTGCAGATGTAGCAGCCCCTGACCTTATAGCATCACCCATTAGCTTTTGTGCCTTAGGTGCTGGTGCGGCAACCTCTTCCTCTTCTTCTTCTTCTTCTTCTTCTTCTTCTTCTTCTTCTTCTTCTTCTTCTTCTTCTTCTTCTTCTTCTTCTTCTTCTTCTTCTTCTTCTTCTTCTTCTTCTTCTTCTTCTTCTTCTTCTTCTTCTTCTTCTTCTTCTTCTTCTTCTTCTTCTTCTTCTTCTTCTTCTTCTTCTTCTTCTTCTTCTTCTTCTTCTTCTTCTTCTTCTTCTTCTTCTTCTTCTTCTTCTTCTTCTTCTTCTTCTTCTTCTTCTTCTTCTTCTTCTTCTTCTTCTTCTTCTTCTTCTTCTTCTTCTTCTTCTTCAGAAGAGTGCTTCTCAAATTCAGCCATTGGATCAACCTTCTTGCACCATCTACCCCTCTTTCTTTCCTTCTTCTCATTTGCAGCAGCCTCTTTGGGTTGAGATTCCAAAGATGCTTGAGAAGAGGCTCTAGCTTTAGACATGGGTTGTCTCCCTGCTGTCCTTTTGATCTTCAGTCCTGGCTTTGTGGCTGCAGCTGAGCCATATTCCTTCTTGAGCACTTTCTTCTTTGAAGTGGCTTCTTCCTCTGCAACATAATCTTCATCTTCAGATTCTGAAGTCCTTTTCTTGCTTGCTCTAGTGGCAGCCTTTGGCAAGCTGCTTGGGGTGCTTCTGCTACCCTCATCTGAGCTGCTAGAGGGACTAGTGCCCTCACTCAAGTGAACCTGCTCCTCTGACTTGTTCTGGTTGTCACTTTGGTCAGACATGTTGCAAACAGTAATTGTAGACCCTGTGAATAGATTGTAGATGAGATAGAGTGGATGAGCATCATAAAATACACAGATTTTTGCAAAACAATGAGTCAAAAACTTAGTTTTAATTTTCCACAGAAAGCATTTCGGATCAACCGATCTACAAACTCAGTGATACCGAAGCAGCTGTTGGAACCAAAACTAGTGAACTCGGTCAGACCGAGTCACAGTTCGGTGGCACCAAGACTGCTAGGGTTTCACAAAGTCCTGAACTCGGTCACACCGATTTGCAATTCTCGGTCAGACCGAGAACCACATGTGCAATGGCCTTGGCCGAATTGGTGGAACCGAGTTCTGCAACCTGGTGGGTCCGAGATGGTTTCGGCGGAAACCTAACCCTAAATTTTCGATTCAACTCTAATCTACGGAGTGTTTTGACTGGATAGAGGCGTTTCAATCATGGCAAGAATCATAATGAACACAATGTGCTAGAAATTAGACGGGGATAGCACTGTGATCGAGTCCATACCCTAGTTCGGCGATGAACTTGCTACGGCGGCAACGGCGGAGGAGAATTCCGTTGACGGCGGCGGAGACCAGCGACAGGAGGTGGTTGGCGATGAGGAGGACGATCCGGAGACCCAGGAGGCAGAGCGAGCTATGCGCGGGCGAAGAGGTTTCGAAGAAATTTCCATAATTTTGCCCGTGAGTATATATAGCCCGACCCTGTCGGTGTGACCGAGTGGAACAACTCGGTGGCACCGAGATGCATAACTGTTGACAGTTACAGCAACTCGGTGTGACCGAAAAGTTCAAATCGGTTGCACCGAGATTGAAAACCTAGATCGACTCATGTTCTCGGTATGACCGAAATGGAGGAATCGGTAAGACCGAAATACACAAAGAAGTTTCGGAAGTTTAAGTCTATGACGAATCGGGGACTCCGAGTGCTCCTCACACAGAGTGGTTCGAATCTGACTTGATCAAATTTTGTGATGTAGCATGAATAGAGTTTGAGACGAGAAGAGCATAGATAACTAGAGAAGGTTCTTAGGCATTCTTGTCCATCCACTTGGCTAAAGAAAAGAAACCAATCAATCAAAACAACAAGTGGACGTCCTCGAATGAGTGAAATATGCAACCAACATGCTCACACAATAGGATGGCAATAGAAATATGTGGCAAAGCATGCACAACCAATTCTAGCATCTATCAAGCAATTTGCGATGACTAGGTCATCTATATATGAGTATATTGACTTAGGAGTCAAATGAGAACATTTGATCATAGGTCACACTCATCGTTTAAGCACAAGTGGGGTTACCAGTTTTACATTAAGCATTGTTGTGTTCACATCATTAGAGTTGCTTTAGCTCAATTTTTTGAGTAAAGCTCCCCCTAGATGTGAGATCCCCCTTAAGAGGGATGAACTAACCTTGGGTTTTGTGGATGATGACTTCATGTAGATGTTGAGGATGTGGATGCTTAATGTTGATGTAGATCATTTGAAGCTATCCATTGGAGTGAGTTGCACTCTCAATACCTACACGGGTTAGTCCCACAAGGAACAAACAAGGATATCCATAGACATAGAGTGATGCACACACAAGATGATATCTATGAAAGCTTTTAGGTTACCTTGTCCCTTGTCTTACCAACAAGAGGGTTTGTGACTCCTTGAACTAGTGCAAGATGTGGAAGTTGATTGCACTTGTTCTTGCCAAGATGATAAGAGTGAAATATGTTAGCGGAGTCACCCTCAAGAACTCTCTAGTTCTTCTTCTTCTGGATCCACACCATCTTGATGGGAATCCTCGGAGTTGTAGTTGTACTTGATCAAGTGGAACTTGAAGTAGTCTTGGGAACCCATTTGACCAAGGCCTTAGGAGCTTCTTCAAATGCATCAATTTCCTCTTGAAGCTTGTCCTTGCCTTTTTGCTTGTGGTCTAGTGGTGGAAGATCATCTTGAGCTTATGTCCTTTTGAAAGAAGTGGGATCATACTTCTCTTGTTGAGGAACAAACTTCGTCTTGGAGGATTGATCTTCTTCCCACTCAACTACATTGGCATTGAACTTTCGTTCAAAACCAACACCTTGATTCTTCCGGTGCCTTCCTTGCTTGCGTACAATTTCTTCGAATCGCTTACTTCCGGCAAGGCTCTTGTAAACACCTTTCTCTATAATTCCCTTCAATAAGCTATTTTCTTGCTCAAGTGTAACTTGGCTAAGAGAATCATTAGTGTAATCAAAAGAACTACTAGAAGCAACAATATTGGATTTAGCATGATCATTGTTACTACTAGAGGAAGAATCATTCTTGTTCTTGTTACTAGACTTGACTTGAGGCATGTAAGTGGATAAGAGTAAACGCTTGGCAATGTAAGAAGAACTTTTCTTACAAAGATTATCATTGATTGCTTTTAAGAACTCATGCTCTTGCTCAAGGTTGAGCTTTTCAAAGCGTAGTTTCTCATGAGTCCTTAATAGTTCTCGATGATCTCCTAAGATAGTTTCATGAGCTAACTTAAGAGTGTTTAGTTCTTTAGTTAGAGACTCAATCTTCTCCTTATCATTGTCATTCGTTTTATCTTGATTAGCATGATCAATTGACGTTTCATCATAGTATTCATCACTAGAGTTGTCAACAAGTAAATCATCATCACCTAACAAGTCATCTTCATCACTATTGAAATCAACATACTCGGGGTGTGATACCTTTGGGCCTTTAGCCATGAAGCATGTTCCAAATCCTTCATTTGGTGAGTCAAATATGTCGTAGGAGTTGGTTGTCACAAGTGCTAGACCAGCAACACCTTCATCTTGAGTATATTCATAGTCGGAGTGATAGCTTCTCTCGGAGTGGTTGTCGGAGTCGGAGCCGGATACCCATCCACCAACATGAGCTTGATGTCTTTGTTTTGTGTAGCTCCTTGATGATTTGTCCTTTCTTTCCGAATCCTTGCTTCTCCGTGAGGGTCTTCGTTCATAACGATCATCTCTACTCCTTCTTTCTCTAGATGGTGATTCTTCTCTTTTACTTCTTCTCTTAGGAGAATCTTCTCTTCTCTTGTAGGGAGCCGTACACTCATTGGAATAGTGTCTGGGCCTTCCACAATTGTAGCAGTTTTGCTCTCGACTAGAAGATCTTTTGTCATTGTAGGACCTTGACTTGGAGCTTTTCTCTTTGCTTCTACTCTTGTAGAACTTGTTGAAGTTCTTCACCATTAAGCTCAATTCTTCATTGAAGGTTTGTTTCTCACTTGATGATGTGGGGATTTCACATGAGGCTTTGTAAGCACCACTTGATTTGTTGTGAAGTTCCTCATTATCCTTGAGTGACATCTCATGAGCAACAATTCTTCCAATGACTTCGGTTGGCTTGAGATCTTTGTAATTTGGCATCATTTGGATCAATGTGCACACGGTATCATATCTTCCATCCAAGGCTCTTAGAATCTTCTTGACGATGAATCTATCGGCCATCTCTTCACTCCCTAAGCTGGCAAACTCATTTGTGATAAGAGCAAGCCTAGAGTACATTTCAGCAATACCTTGACCATCCTTCATTTTGAACTTGTCAAGTTGACTTAGGAGCACATCCAATTTGGATTCCTTGACGGAGTCGGTACCTTCGTGCATATCAATCAAGGTATCCCAAATTTCCTTTGCATTCTCAAGACGACTAGTTTTATTGAATTCTTCGGGCCACAATCCGTTGAAGAGGATGTCACAAGCTTGAGAGTTGTATTGCATCATCTTCAACTCTTTCGCGGTAGCTTCACGGTTCGGTTATTTTCCATCAAAGAAGTCACCTTGCAAACCAACACACACAATGGCCCAGACGGCGGGGTTATGTCCAAGAATATGCATTTTCATCTTATGCTTCCAACTAGCAAAATTAGTACCATCAAAGTAAGGACCTCTACGGTGATAATTTCCCTCGCTAGACGCCATACTCTCCTAGGTTATGAAACCAAGGCTATGACCACCAAAAGCTATGGAATCAAAGCAGATGGAGACCAAAGCTCTGATACCACTTGTAGGATCGAAAGTATGTCTAGAGGGGGGTGATTAGACTACTTGACCAAATAAAAATCTAGTCTTTTCCCAATTTAGTTCTTGGCAGATTTTAGCTATCTTGGCACAAGTCAAGCAATCTCCACACAATTCAAGCAAGCATGCAAAAGAGTATATGAGCAGCGGAAAGTAAAGCATGCAACTTGCAAGAATGTAAAGGGAAGGGTTTGGAGGATTCAAACACAATTGGAGGCACGGATGTTTTTGTCGTGGTTCCGATAGGTGGTGCTATCGTACATCCACGTTGATGGAGACTTCAACCCACGGAGGGTAACGGTTGCGCGAGTCCACGGAGGGCTCCACCCACGAAGGGTCCACGAAGAAGCAACCTTGTCTATTCCATCATGGCCGTCGCCCTCGTAGGACTTGCCTCACTAGCGGTAGATCTTCACGAAGTAGGCGATCTCCTTGCCCTTACAAACTCCTTGGTTCAACTCCACAATCTTGTCGGAGGCTCCCAAGTGACACCTAGCCAATCTAGGAGACACCACTCTCCAAGAAGTAACAAATGGTGTGTTGATGATGAACTCCTTGCTCTTGTGCTTCAAATGATAGTCTCCCCAACACTCAACTCTCGCTCACATGTCGGGGGAAATCGGCCTCCACGAGCACCTATGGGGACGGAGCCCCTATTCGGTTCGGCGGGGGGCGGAGGTTGCACAAAGAGCAGATCGAGGTGACACACACACAACGATTTTACCCAGCTTCGGGACGCACGGATGCGTAAAACCCTACTGCTGCTTGTCTGGTTGATTTGAGTTCTTGCTCTGGAGCGCAAGAAGCTACAGTAAGTTGGAGCTGGACGTAGACGAGGATCTACTGGGTGTCCTCCTTCCGGGGTCCGTTCCCCCCCTACGTGCGCATGGGCCTCCTTTTATATGCTAAGGGGTTTCCCACAGGTAGCGACGCAGGTGAGGGTAAAAATGGCAAGGAACTGTGCGAACAGTGGCCGCACAGTGCTATCGCACCTAACTCTGACGGCGGGGGACAAAGGCATTAAATGCCCGTCTGGATCGCCCGAACAGTACCGAGGCGGACCGTTGGGGGCGCCTCCGCTTGCCACAGGGGCGACTCTGCCAACGTCGCATGCCACCGCGCGCCTCAGGTTGCGCGGCGCCCCGCCACGTGCCTCTGGGGAAGCTCCAGAGTGACGCGTGGTCAGGTGAGCTGGAGCGCAGGCCTGAGGTGGTGGTTTGCCGCGGCAAGTGGCTTGCTGCGGTGGTTGTCTTGCCGCACCTGAAAGCTTGCCGCTCGTCAGGTCTTGCCGGGGCGCGCGGCGCGCCGCGGCGGGCTTTTCTTGGGGTGCCTTGGCTTGGCCGTCCCGGCGAGCTCCTCCCGCCGGGGCCTTGGTGCTTCGGCTTAGTCGTCCCGGCAAGCTCCTCTTGCCGGGGCCTTGTCGCCTTGGCCCGGCAAGCTCCTCTTGCCGGACCTCGCCTCCTTGTCCCGGCAAGCTCCTCTTGCCGGGGCCTGGACTTCTAGGCTCGATCACTTGGCCTTCGTCCGGCCCAGAAAGGGCCGTGGAGACTCTTGTCGCTCCCCTGGCAAGCCTTGTCGTGGGACGCTACTACTGCCCGTGCACAAGTTCGGGGTACTAAGGTACCCCTACTTTAGTACACCGACAGGAGCCCCCGGGTCTGGGCCATACACGGTGCTGAGCGTTGTTGGGCCAGGCCCTAACAGTGCACGGGCACGCGTGGCCTGTGTTGCGCTGCTCCTTAACTCTGTGCCCGTCGCGCCCTCCCCAAGTGGCGCGCGCTTATCGCGGCGTCGTGGGGGGGGGCGAGGCGTGCGAGGCGTGCGTGACGTGGGTGGCATGTGCGGGGCTGAGGCCCGCAGGCATGCGTCACGTCGGGCACGATTCCTTTATTTGGAAAGGCGAAACGCCCGCCCCCCCTTCTATATAAGCGGAGGGGAACAGGGGTAGCTCGCCATTTTCCGGTTGCTGTTCCTCGAAAATCTCCGCCACTTCCTCCTTACTAGAGAAAGCGGCGATTCGCCCTCGCAGCCCCTGGCGCCGCCAACGCCGACAACTCCCCCTCCCCGTATCTGCCATGGCCCTGAAGAGCGACAAGGCGAAGGGGAAGGCCGTGAAGTCGGCCGAGGCGCTGCGGCTGGAAGCGCTTCGGAAGGAGACGGCGATGTTCCCCCCTCAGCTCGATGCGCTGGGGCTGAAGAACGGATACCGCCTCTTCTGGTCGACGGCGACGCGAGCGCATCCGCGCTCGTGAGTTCTTCCCGCCATCGCCCAGAAGCTGTACCCGACCGGGTACCCTTTCTTCGTCGTGTTCTTCTATTGCGGGCTCTGCCCGCCTTTTTCCGAGTTCTTCTGCGACATCATGCACACCTACAACCTCCACCTCCTTGATTTCACCCCCAACGCCGTTCTGACATTGGCGGTTTTCGCACACCTTTGCGAGAACTTTGTCGGAGTCCGCCCCAACGTAGCCCTCTTCCGCCACTTCTTTACTCCTCGAGTGGAGAAAGGAGAGCCGCTGTCCGGCGGAGTCGCCTGGGTCTCCAGGACCGGCAAGAAAGAGGTCTACTTGGAGGGGGAACTCCGTGGCAGATGGGAGGAGTGGAGGGCCGAGTGGTGCCTGATCGTCGAGGAAAATCCACCGCCGTTCACCGCCGTGCGCCGAACCCCAGTGGTGCACGGCCGTGACTAGAGCGACCTAGCCCCAGACGACGCCAAGCTGAAGATTGCCGTCACCCGAATCCTGCACCTCAGGTGTGCCGGGCTCACCGTCGGCGCCGTCGGCGCGGATTTCCTTCGCCGGCGTATCGCCCCCCTGTAGGAGAGGGGGAAGCCGGCTTGGGAATGCCAAAACGCGGCGGACATCATGAGGCTGCGCCCGGGCCTTAACTACAACTTCACCGTTCTGGAGCTCGTCGCAGTGTTGAAGGAGCTGTTCAGGTACGACTCCGAGCACCCAGAATGGTTCAAGTTGCCGTCGGGCGTCGTCCCCCTGTGCAACAACTCGGCGCTCAGCCGCATCCTCGCGATGATGCCACTGTGCGACTCGCACGGGATCGACGCGACCTGGCAGGAGCCGGCGGACGACGTCGTGCAGGCCTTCTTCGACAACTTGGAGGAGGTGCCGGTCGACCCGACGAGAAGAGGGCCTCACGCGGGACACCACCCCCGAGGAGCTGGCTTACATCGCCTCCAGGATGGAGGAGGCGGCGGCCACCGCGGCCGCGGGCGAGTCTGGCTTCACCCTGGCCGAAGCAGACGCGGCGGAGGCGGAGAGCCTCGCCGACCAAATGGAGTTCGCCGGCACGGAGGAACCAGTCGGGCACGGTGGCGCGGGCGAGCCCGCCCAGGACGCGAGCGGCTTGCCGGAGGTTGACGCGCCCTCCTCGCAGCTCCCGGGCAGCTCGTCGCAGGCGGAGCCCCCTACCCAGCCGAGGAGGCGTCTCCGCAGGGCCGGAGAGGTGGTGCGGCAGGCCGACCAGCAACCGCAGCCCCGCATGACACCTATGGGGAAATCGGCCTCCACGAGCACCTATGGAGACGGAGCCCCTTTTCGGTTCGGCGGGGGGCGGAGGTTGCACAAAGAGCAGATCGAGGCGACACACACACAATGATTTTACCCAGCTTCGGGCCGCACGGATGCGTAAAACCCTACTGCTGCTTGTCTGGTTGATTCGAGTTCTTGCTCTAGAGCGCAAGAAGCTACAGTAAGTTGGAGCTGGACGTAGACGAGGGTCTACTGGGTATCCTCCTTCCGGGGTCCGTTCCCCCCCTACGTGCGCATGGGCCTCCTTTTATATGCTAAGGGGTTTCCCACAGGTAGCGACGCAGGTGAGGGTAAAAATGGCAAGGAACTGTGCGAACAGTGGCCGCACAATGCTATCGCACCTAACTCTGACGGCGGGGGACAAAGGCATTAAATGCCCGTCTGGATCGCCCGAACAGTACCGAGGCGGACCGTTGGGGGCGCCTCCGCTTGCCACGGGGGCGACTCTGCCAACGTCGCATGCCACCGCGCGCCTCAGGTTGCGCGGCGCCCCGCCACGTGCCTCTAGGGAAGCTCCAGAGTGACGCGTGGTCAGGTGAGCTGGAGCGCAGGCCTGAGGTGGTGGTTTGCCGCGGCATGTGGCTTGCCGCGGTGGTTGTCTTGCCGCACCTGAAAGCTTGCCGCTCGTTAGGCCTTGCCGGGGCGCGCGGCGCGCCGCGGCGGGCTTTTCTTTGGGTGCCTTGGCTTGGCTGTCCCGGCGAGCTCCTCCCGCCGGGGCCTTGGTGCTTCGGCTTAGTCGTCCCGGCAAGCTCCTCTTGCCGGGGCCTTGTCGCCTTGGCCCGGCAAGCTTGCCGGACCTCGCCTCCTTGGCCCGGCAAGCTCCTCTTGCCGGGGCCTGGTCTTCTAGGCTCGATCACTTGGCCTTCGTCCGGCCCAGAAAGGGCCGTGGAGACTCTTGTCGCTCCCCTGGCAAGCCTTGCCGCGGGACGCTACTACTGCCCGTGCACAAGTTCGGGCTACTAAGGTACCCATACTTTAGTACACCGACATCACAGGATTCGGATTTGGTGGAAAGAAGATTTGAGTGGAAAGCAACTTGGGAAGGCTAGAGATCAAGATTCATATGGTAGGAATGGAATATCTTGACCTCAACACAAGTGTAGGTGGTTCTCTCTCAGAACATGAGTATTGGAAGTGTAGATGTGTTCTGATGACTTTCTCCACGAATGAAGACTGGGTGGATGGGTATATATAGCCTACACACAAAATCTAACCGTTACACACAATTTGCCAAACTCGATGGGACCGAATGGTTAAAATCAGTCGGACCGATTCAGCAAACCTAGTGACCGTTAGGATTTTCGTGAGACTGAGATGCAACTCGGTAGGACCGATACGGTTAGGGTTCAGGCAAAACGTAATCTCGGTGTGACCAATTACACAAACTCGGTGGGACCGATTTTGGTAATAAGCTAACCAGAGAGTTGGTCAGGTAAACTCGGTGGGACCGGTTCGCTCTTTTCGGTGAGACCGAAATGTTACGAAAGGGAAACAAAGAGTTTACATTGCAATCTCGGTGGGACCGATCGCTCACTTCGGTTAGAACGAAACGTTACGAAGGGAAATAGAGAGATTGCAATCCCATCTCGGTGAGACCGAGATCCCTATCGGTGAGACCGATTTGCCTAGGGTTTGTGGCAGTGGCTATGACATCTGAAACTCGGTGGCTCCGGATAGAAAGAATCGGTGCGGCCGAGTTTGACTTTTGGTTTGGGTCAAATGTGGATGTGGGAAGGTAGTTGAGGGTTTTGGAGCATATCACTAAGCACTGAAGAGCAAAAAACTCATTAAGCAACACCTCATCCCTTCTTGATAGTATTGGCTTTTCCTATGGACTCAATGTGATCTTGGATCACTAAAATATAAAATGTAGAGTCTTGATCTTGAAGCTTGAGCCAATTCTTTTTATCCTTAGAATTTTGAGGGATCCACTTTCCTCATTCATGCCATGCCATTCATTGAGCTTTTCCTGAAATATTACTCTTGGAATAATGTTAGCTCAATGATCTATATATTGTTAGGAATTACCAAAACCACCCAGGGATAGTTGCACTTTCAGTCGCACCCCCTCCCATGGGGAGCCCAAATTGGACTAGGGGGCGCCCCCCCTTTCCTTCTCCTCTTCCCTCTCCTTCCCCCTTTCCCCTCCATGAGAAGGAAGGGGGAAACCGACTAGGTATAGGAGTCCTAGTGGGTTTCCCCCTACTTGGCGCGCCCCCAGGGTCGGCCTCCTCCCCTCTCCTCCTTTATATACGGGTGCAGGGGGCACCCCAAAGCACATCAATTGTTCTTAGTCGTGTGCGGTGCCCCCCTCCATAGTTACTCCTTCGGTCATAGCGTCGGAGTGGTTAGGCGAAGCCCTGCGCGGATCACATCACCATCACCGTCACCACGTCATCATGCTGATGAAACTCTCCCTCGACCCTCTGCTGGATCAAGAGTTCGAGGGACGTCATCGAGCTAAACGTGTGCTGAACTCGGAGTTGTCATACATTTGGTACTTGATCGGTTGGATCGCGAAAATGTTCGACTACATCAATCGCGTTAAACTAATGCTTCCGCTTTCGGTCTACGAGGATACGTGAACACACTCTCCCCTCTCGTTGCTATGCATCTCCAAGATAGATCTTGCGTGATTATAGGAAGTTTTTTTGAAATTGCATGCTATGTTCCCCAACAATTTGGACACTGGCAATGTTTCGGGACTTACCGCGAAGGAATCGGGTCACCAGAAGGGATTCCGGGCACCCCCTGGCAAGATATGGGCCTTATGGGCCAAAGGAGGGGACAGACCAACCCACAAGGGGGCTGGTGCGCCCCCTCCCTTCTTTGGCCAGCCCGAGGAAAGGAAAAGGGGTAGGGCTAGCCCCTCCCGCCTTTCCCTCTCATGGGAGAAAGGAGAAGGGGGCGCCACCCTCCCCTGCCTTTTCCCGCACTCCAAATAAGGAAAGAGGGGGCACGGCTTGGGAGGGACCCCAAGTAGGATTCCTCCTACTTGGGCGCCTCCTTTGGCTGCTCCTCCCTCCCTCCCACCTATATATACATGGGTAGGGGGCACCACACAGCGAAACAACATATTCTTAGCCGTGTGTGGCGCCCCCGTCCACCGTTTACTCCCTAGGTCAAATTTTCGTAGTGCTTAGGCGAAGCCCTGCGGAGATCACATTATCATCACCGTCACCATGCCGTTGTTCTGCCGGAACTCATCTACTACCTCGCCGTCTTGCTGGATCAAGAAGGTGGAGGACATCACCGAGCTAAACGTGTGCAGAACGCGGAGGTGTCGCGCGTTCGGTACTAGATCGGTTGGAGCGTGAAGAAAGTTCGACTACATCAACCGCGTTGTGAAGCACTTCCGCTTACGGTCTAGAGGGTACGTAGACACACCCTCCCCTTCGTTGCTACGCATCTCCATGGATAGATCATTGCGTGTGCGTAGAATTTTTTTTTGTTTTTCCATGCAACGATTCCCAACATCTCAAACTTCTTGTCGATGTTTTCTTCATTTATCCTCCATCTTTACTTTCTCTCCTCGGTGGTCTCATTGTAGTACTTCTTCCATGTGGCGCCGTCTCCGACACTGTGCATGCGTCCATACGACAGCCGAGTGTCCACCGGGAGTCCTTTCAATATGTTCAAGGCCCGGTTGAATGGAGTGGCCTCGCCAATACCTCAGACGGCGAGTCACTTTCGGCTGCAATCCTGTGCTGCTCTTTTTGCAAAAGGAACATGGGTCATTTACAAATGTGACTAAACATGCAATTGAATTGATCAGAAGCTAAAATTAGGGGGTAAATTAATAATTACCAGCAGCCTCATTAACTCCTTCGTGATCGCATCTGTATCGAAAACCTTGTTGACTCGGTCCCAACGGTACCGGGCCCTGATGATGTCATGCTCCTGCAGGACGGTGAACTCCGCCAAGGGGTCTAGGATCCCCAGTCTTTTGCATGCCCATATGGGCCTCTTCCCCGCGTAACCACGACTTCCGAGGTGGTGGCACCCCATGTTCCTCTCTTGAAGCCCCTTCATGTACACTCCAACTTTCCTTTGGTAGCTTTGGCAATGCAAGCCTTCTTGAATATTTCAAACTGCTCTTTCATAATTGTCAGATTATCGTTTACAATCTCGGAGTAGGGTTCCTCTTTGATGATGATCCAATTTTTCACCCTTACTTCCAGGCGGACAATGCGCTGCTAAACTTTCCCATGGCACGTTTGTTTATCTTCTTCATTGTCGGGTCTTGCCACGGTCGAGTGATACGTCTCCATCGTATCTATTTTTCCAAACACTTTTGCCCTTGTTTTGGACTCTAACTTGCATGATTTGAATGGAACTAACCCGGACTGACGCTGTTTTCAGCAGAATCGATGATGGTGTTATTTTTGTGTAGAAATAAAAGTTCTCGGAATGACCTGAAACTTCACGGAGAATTTTTTGGATTATATAAAAAATACTGCCGAAAGAATCAAGACCAGGGAGCCCGCACCCTGTCCATGAGGGTGGGGGCGCGCCTACCCCCCTGGGCGTACCCCTGCCTCGTGGGCCCCCTGGTGCTCCACCGACCTCAACTCCAACTCTATATATTCATGTTCGAGGAGATAAAAATCAGAGAGAAGGATTCATTGCGTTTTACGATACGGAGCCGCCGCTGAGCCCTAATCTCTCCCCGAAGGGCTGATCTGGAGTCCGTTCGGGGCCCCGGAGAGGGGAATCCGTCGTCGTCATCATCATCAACCTTCCTCCATCACTAATTTCATGATGCTCACCGCCGTGTGTGAGTAATTCCATCATAGGCTTGCTGGACGGTGATGGGTTGGATGAGATTTATCATGTAATTGAGTTTGTTTTGTTAGGGTTTGATCCCTAGTATCCACTATGTTCTGAGATTGATGTTGCTATGACTTTGCTATGCTTAATGCTTGTCACTAGGGCCCGAGTGCCATGAATTCAGATCTGAACCTATTATGTTTTCATGAATATATGTGAGTTCTTTATCCTATCTTGCAAGTCATTAGTCACATACTATGTGTCATGATCCGGTAACCCCGAAGTGACAATAATCGGGACCACTCCCGTTGATGACCGTAGTTTGAGGAGTTCGCATATTCGCTAAGTGTTAATGCTTTGGTCATGTAATCTATTAAAAGGAGGCCTTAATATCCCTTAGTTTCCAATACGACCCCGCTGCCACGGGAGGGTAGGACAAAAGATGTCATGCAAGTTCTTTTCCATAAGCATGTATGACTATATTCGAAATACATGCCAACATTACATTGATGAACTGGAGCTAGTTCTGTGTCACCCTATGTTATAACTGTTGCATGAGGAATTGCATCCGACATAATTATCCATCACTGATCCAATGCCTACGAGCTTTTCACATATTGATCTTTGCTTACTTACTTTACTGTTGCCACTGTTACAATTACTACAAAACTGCTAAGGTTACTTTTGCCACCGTTACCGTTACTTCCATACTACTTTGCTACTAAATACTTTGCTGCAGATATTAAGTTTTGCAGGTGTGGTTGAATTGACAACTCAACTGCTAATACTTGAGAATATTCTTTGGCTCCCCTTGTGTCGAATCAATAAATTTGGGTTGAATACTCTACCCTCGAAAACTGTTGCGATCCCCTATACTTGTGGGTTATCAAGACTATTTTCTGGCGCCGTTGCCGGGGAGCATAGCTCTATTCTTTGAGTCACTTGGGATTTATATCTGTTGATCACTATGAGGAACTTGAAAGATGAAAGAACTAAGATTTTTCCCTCAACTACGAGGGGAGGTAAGGAACTGCCATCTAGCTCTGCGCTTGATTCACCTTCTGTTTTGAGTAAACTTGTGACACCTAAACCTGCTTATGCTATTAATTCTGATATGTCACATGTTATTGATGATGCCACTTCTGTTATGCATGATACTTATGATGAAAGTACTTCTATGCTTGATACTACTGTGCCACTAGGTGAATTTCTTGATGAACAACTTGCTAGGGCTAGAGAGAATGAAATTATTGAAACTAATAACATTGATGAAAGTGATGATGAAGATTCTCCCCCTAGATATGAATTGCCTGATGTACCTGAGGGTTATGTTATGGATGAAGAAACTGCTAGATACTTTCTTTCTTGCAATGATAGATATGGTCTTAAGAAATTATTAGCTAAGCTTAAAGAAAAATCTTTGAATGCTAGAATGAAATATGACCCTGCTTATGCTACTTAACCTATCCGTATTTTCGATAAGGATTATGATTTCTCTATAGATCCTGAGATAATTACTTTGGTTGAATCTGATCCTTTTCATGGTTATGAATCTGAAACTGTTGTGGCACATCTTACTAAATTAAATGATATAGCCACCCTATTCACTCATGAGGAAAAAAATCGTTACTATTATATCCTTAAATTATTTCCGTTCTCATTAAAGGGTGATGCTAAAACATGGTTTAATTTTCTTGATCCTGGTTGTGTGCGTAGTCCCCGGGATATGATTTATTACTTCTCTGCTAATTATTTCCCCGCTCATAAGAAAGAAGGTGCTTTAAGGGAAATATATAATTTTGTGCAAATTGAAGAAGAGAGTCTCCCACAAGATTGGGGGAGGCTACTCCAATTACTTAATGCTTTGCCTGATCATCCTCTCAAGAAAAATGAAATACTTGATATCTTTTATAATGGACTAACCGATGCTTCCAGAGACCACCTGGATAGTTGTGCTGGTTGTCTTTTCAGGGAAAGAACAGTTGATTAAGCTGAATTGCTATTGAATAATATGTTGACTAATGAAAATAATTGGACACTTCCTGAACCAACTCCTAAGCCAGCTCCGAAGAAAAGGGGTATTCTATTTCTCAGTCCTGAAGATATGCAAGAGGCAAACAAATCTATGAAAGAAAAAGGTATTAAAGCTGAAGATGTTAAGAATTTACCACCTATTGAAGAAATACATGGTCTTGATAACCCGACATAGGTAGTGAAGGTAAATTCTCTCTATAGATTTGATGAAGGTGATATTCCTCGTTATAAGTCTGCTAGCCAATGCTTAGATGAGTTTGATAATTTTATTGTTAAAAACGAAAACTTCAATGCTTATGTTGGTAGACAATTGAAATGTAATGCTTGTATGATTGGACACTTGAGTGATTATATGTCTAGAGTTAAAGGTAAACTTAAACTTATTAATAAACATGCTTCTATGGTTACCACTCAAGTAGAGCAAGTGCTTAAAGCTCAAAACGATCTGCTCAATGAATTAAATAATAAGAAAAACGATAATGTTGTTAGAGTTATGACTAGAGGGGGTAAAATGACTCAGGAACCTTTGTATCATGAGGGCCACCCTAAGAGAATTGAGCAAGATAATCAAAGAACTAATGTTGATGCACCTAGTCCTTCTAAGAGGAAGAAAAAGAAAAATGATATGACTTTGCATGCTTCTAGTGAACCCGTTGTTGACACACCTGAAAATCCCAATGATATTTCTATTTCTGATGCTGAAACACAATCTGGTGATGAACATGAACCTAGTGATAATGTTAATGATGATGTTCATGTTGATGCTCAACCTATCAATAATAATGATGTAGAGATTGAACCTGCTGTTGATCTTGATAACCCACAATCAAAGAATCAACGTTATGATAAAAGAGACTTCATTGCTAGGAAGCATGGTAAAGAAAGAGAACCATGGGTTCAGAAACCCATGCCCTTTCCTCCTAAACCATCCAAGAAAAAGGATGATGAGGATTTTGAGCGCTTTGCTGAAATGATTAGACCTATGTTTTTGCGTATGCGTTTGACTGATATGCTTAAAATGAATCCTTGTGCTAAGTACATGAAAGATATTGTTACAAATAAAAGAAAGATACCAGAAGATGACATTTCCGCCATGCTTGCTAATTATACTTTTAAGGGTGGAATACCAAAGAAACTTGGAGATCCAGGAGTACCAACTATACCATGCTCCATTAAAAGAAATTATGTTAAAACTGCTTTATGTGATCTTGGAGCCAGTGTTAGTGTTATGCCTCTCTCTTTATATCGTAGACTTGATTTGAATAAGTTCACACCTATTGAAATACCTTTGCAAATGGCTGATAAATCAACTGCTGTACCTGTTGGTATTTGTGAGGATGTGCCTGTTGTGGTTGCAAACGTTACTATTTTAACGGGCTTTGTTATTCTTGATATTCCTGAGGACGATAGTATGTCGATTATACTTGGTAGAACCTTTTTGAATACTGCAGGGGCTGTTATTGATTGCAACAAAGGCAATGTCACTTTTCATGTTAATGGTAATGAGCGTATGGTGCACTTTCCGAGGAAACAACCTCAAGTCCACAGTATCAATTCTATTGGAAAAATTCCAACGATTACTATTGGAGGTTTTGAATTCCCTCTTCCTACTGTCAAAAAGAAATATGATATTCTTATTGTTGGGGACGTGCATATCCCCGTTGAGGTAACCTAGTGCTATTCGAACATTCTCCGGTTTCATGCGATTCAGAATGAGTTTGTTAACAAGACTTGGTCAACCTTGTTAGTGGATTCCTTTTGATGAGCATGAGATGAATGAAGTTAGAAAGCATGACCTTCTGTACCCTCCTTTTACTTTCTGTTATTTAGATTAAATAAAGCAAAAATATTTTTTTGTCTATTTTCTAAATTATCCTTGCAATAAAAAATGCCTCAAAAATATAAGTTCTCCAAATGCCCTGAAATTGAAATATGATTTTTTGTAGAACATTTAAGAATATATGTCACTGAGAACACATCATGGGGAGCCACCACCTACCCACGAGGGTCCAGGGCGCGCCCACCCCCCTGGGCGCGCCCCTTGCCTCGTGGGCCCCATGTGCCCCCCCTCAACTTATTCCTGCACCCACACATTTCGTCTTCCTCCAGAAAAAATCACCACACAGCTCAAACTCGTGTTCTAGCTTGTTTTGCTGCGATTTTCGATCTCCTTGGTCAAAGATCCACTCACAAAACTGCTTTGGGGGATTGTTCTTTGGTATGTGACTCCTCCAATGGTCCAATTAGTTTTTGTTCTAGTGCTTTATTCATTGAAAAATTTTGCAGCTTAGGTGACCCTGTTCTTGAGCTTGCATGTCAAATTTATTTGGTCCCAAGTACTTCTAATACATGATATAGTCTCTAGGCACTTGTGGGAGTAGTTGCTATCAATCTGATTGAGTTTGTTCGGAAATTTTTTAGAGGAAGAAATATGTTTAGGAAAATGTAGCAAGGTGGTTCCTCAAAGAAGCAAGGACCCAGGCCCATGATATGTGAGCCGGACTATGAACTACCAAGAGAAGCTCAAGTGCGGCCTCGTGAATGGTCGTCGGAAGGTTTTATGGTCCAAGCAGGAATTAAGGAGGAATTTGATGCATACGTGCGTAATGCTGAACTCGAGGGCTTCATGTCAGATAAGTGCCCCCAATATTACCACCTAACTGATTCCTTTGTGAGAAGGTTTAAATTTACATCCTCGCGCAATTCTCACACTGTCCTATTTGATCTCTATGATAAATCTTATACCATGGACTTAGAAGATTTTAATACTACTTGTAAACTCCCGCAATGGGGTAGTGCTATTGAACCTCGCAAATCTGAATTTAAAGACTTTCTTGCTAGTATAACTGTAGGGGAATCTAGAGAAATCACGCAAGCTACCATAGGGAGCATCCACTTTCCTGCCATACATTATTTTGCTCTCTTCATAGGCGGATGCATTAACGGCAAGGATGAGGCATGTCACATGTGTGTTCCCGACCTTAGTGTTCTCAAGAGTGTTGTATTAGGAGATAAACAATACAACTTGGGGGCCATTGTTGCACATAGGTTGCATCATAACAGTATTAGTGGAGATTTGTTCGGTGGAATTTTTGCAACCCGTTTAGCTAATTTCCTTGAGATACCCATACATGAAAATGATATGGAGTTGTCCCCTGCTTATCTAGATTTTAATGCTATGGTTCGCCATCAACTTGTTGAGAGGAATGAATAGTCCCTCCAGTACCGACTAATCTTTAACAGGCGTCGCACTGTCCATGTTGCTCTTCTTGCTCCTGCTTTCTTTGACTTTCAAGCAAAAGGGAAATATGTTATAACCATGGAGGAGGCAAACGAGTATGAGAGGAAGGCCGAAGCAGCTCGCCTCCAAGCTGCAGCTCGTGAGGCAGTAGCACTTGCATCTTAGTACGACCCTAGTTACAACTTTGGATATCCGCCAGGCCATCCATGGGCATAGGCCAACTTAGGCCAAAAGCCTAAGCTTGGGGGAGTACGTATTTCCCACCGACATTACACTCATGTTCACACACTCATTCCAGTTGTCGGTGCTCATACTTTTTCATTGTACTATCCATGCTAGTTTATTTTCCTTTTTCTCGCTTTCTTCTTGTGTGATTGAAAACCCTTAAGAAAAAACAAAAAAAATTAGTTGTAGCTTTTAGCTAGTTTACTTTCCATGCCTGTAGTAGTAATAATTAAAAGAAAACCCAAAAAGATTTCTCGTTCTTCTTTTACTTGTTGGGAGATTTCCCGTGTAAATAGTTTTATTTCCTTTCTTTTCTTTGGGGGTCGAGAGGACAAGACCATAATGAAAATGTTGAAGTGGCTCCTATATGCATTATTGTTGATTTAACCAGGAGCCCATATTACCTTGTCTTCTCCCTTGAATTAAATGCTTGTAGATTCCAGCTTAGTCCAATGCACGTGCACTATTATTATTATCCACACCGTTCGGTCATGCAAGTGAAAGGCAATAATGACGACATATGATGGACTGATTGAGATGAGAGAAGCTGGTATGAACTCGACCTCTCTTGTTTTTGTAAATGTGATTAGTTCATCGTTCCTGATTCAGCCTATTATAAATGAAACATGTTTGCAATGAAAATTAGAGATTATAGTTGCTTATGCCATGCTTAATTATCTAAGAGTTTATAATGGTTTACCTTGCGTGCCAACATGCTATTAAAATGGTTGTGATGTGGTATGATACGGTGGTATCCTCCTTTGAATGATTGGAGTGGCTTGACTTGGCACATATTCACACATGTAGTTGAAACAAAATCAACATAGCCTCCACGATATTTATGTTCATGGTGAATTATATCCTACTAATGCTTGCACTCAGTGTTGATTAATTTTAATGCATGTTCATGACTGTTGTCGCTCTCTAGTTGGTCGCTTCCCAGTCCTTTTGTGGCCTTCACTTGTACTAAGCGGGAATACTGCTTGTGCATCCACTTCCATAAACCCCAAAGTTATTCCATATGAGTCCACCATACCTTCCTATATGTGGTATCTACCTGCCGTTCCAAGTAAATTTGTATGTGCCAAACTCTAAACCTTCAAATGAAATTCTGTTTTGTATGCTCGAATAGCTCATGTACCAACTAGGGTTGTCTGTATCTTCCATGCTAGGCAGGTTATTCTCAAGAGGAGTGGACTCCACTCCTCACTCACGAGAAAATGGCTGGTCACCGGGATGCCCAGTCCCATGCTCAAACCAAATCAAAATAATTGCAAACAAAACTCCCCCAGGACTGTTGTTAGTTGGAGGCACATGTTGTTTCGGGCAAGCCATGGATTGATGCTTGTTGGTGGTGGGGGAGTATAAACTTTACCATTCTGCTAGGGAACCGCCTATAACGTGTGTAACATGGAAGATATCGAGATCTCTCGGTTGTTATGTTGATAATGAAAGTATGCCGCTCAAAATATTATTTATCTCTATTTCAAAAATCGAGCTCTGGCACCTCTACTAATCCCTCCTTCCCTCCGTGAAGAGCCTATCTATTTACTTTTATGTTGAGTCATCCTCCTCTTATTAAAAATCACCAGTCGGAGTGCACCGCTGTCATTTGCATCCATTGCTATTAATTTATGTTGAGTATGACTATGACTAGATCTCTTTTACCATGAATTACAATGTTTAGTCAGTCCTTGATCTTCAGAGGTGCTCTGCATTTATGTTTTGCGGTCTCAGAAAGGGCTAGCGAGATACCATCTTGTTATATCATATTATGATTGTTTTGAGAAAGTGTTGTCATCCGAGATTTATTATTGTTGCTCGCTAGTTGATTATGCCATTGATATGAGTAAACATGAGACCTAAATGTTATTGTGAATATGGTTAGTTCATAATCTTTGCTGAAAACTTGAATGCTGGCTTTACATATTTACAACAACAAGAGAAAACAGAGTTTGTAAAAAAATTTCTTTACCACTTTCAGTTTATCAACTGAATTGCTTGAGGACAAGCAAAGGTTTAAGCTTGGGGGAGTTGATAGGTCTCCATCATATCTACTTTTCCAAACACTTTTGCCCTTATTTTGGACTCTAACTTGCATGATTTGAATGGAACTAACCCGGACTGACGCTGTTTTCAGCAGAATCGATGATGGTGTTATTTTTGTGCAGAAATATAAGTTCTCGGAATGACTTGAAACTTCACGGAGAATATTTTTGGAATATATAAAAAATACTGGCGAAAGAATCAAGACCAGGGGGCCCACACCCCGTCGACGAGGGTGGGGGCGCGCCTACCCTCCCTGGGAGCGGCCCCTGCCTTGTGGCCCCCCTGGTGCTCCACCGACCTCAACTCCAACTCTATATATTCACGTTCGGGGAGAAAAAATCAGAGAGAAGGATTCATCGCGTTTTACGATACGGAGCCGCCGCCAAGCCCTAATCTCTCTTGGGAGGGCTGATCTGGAGTCCGTTCGGGGCCCCGAAGAGGGGAATCCATCGTCGTCATCATCATCAACCTTCCTCCATCAGCAATTTCATCGTAGGCTTGCTAGACAGTGATGGGTTGGATGAGATTTATCATGTAATCGAGTTAGTTTTATTAGGGTTTGATCCCTAGTATCCACTATGTTCTGAGATTAATGTTGTTATGACTTTGCTATGCCTAATGCTTGTCATTAGGGCCCGAGTGCCATGAATTCAGATGTAAACCTATTATGTTTTCATGAATATATATGAGTTCTTGATCCTATCTTGCAAGTCATTAGTCACCTACTATCGGCGTTCTGGGAACGGGGGTCCCCAGACTTGCCTACCTACGACCCACAGCGTGGCTCAGCAGCAGGCCGTACGGCCCATCTTCATTAATAAGGCATCCAAGACCTTCGCAAGGAGCCGAGCCTCGCGAGGCGGATGACACAAGGCCTCCTCTAGAGTGGCCTAGCCAGGCAGGCTCACGAGGAGCGGAGATATCAAGGCAAGGCAAACCTCACGAGGGTCTCGTGACGTGAGCCATGACAAACGGCCCCAGGCGGGTGTCAGGCAGGCGTCGGTGCGCACAGCATCCTTGTTTCCTCTTTGGTGCTAAGGAGGCAAGCGCAGACGAAGAGTACCGAGGCATCAGGCAAAGGTTGCCATATTGGTGCAACAAGACCATGACCAGGAGGACGGCAAGCTGGAGGTCATCATGGAGCCCAAGACAGCGTCATCCCAGGGCTTTTTGCAGGCGAAGACCGCTTTTGTCAGGATAGCTTGTACTAGTTGTCCCCCTTCAAATTTTCTCGCCCTTGTCGGATCCCTTCCCGCTCAACATTTGGGAAGAGGACCAGGGCCTATATAAGTAGAGCTAGCCACCACAGTAGAAGGGGGGAGAACTTAGCTTGATCCAATCCAATCGAGTGCCTAGACACAAGAACACCTCAACCTCAGGAGGTTGCTCTTCCCTTGTACTGTTCATTATCAGCCCCAGAGGCAATCCACCGCCACCACACTGGAGTAGGGTATTACACCACAACGGTGGCCCAACAAGTATAAACCCTGTGTCTTTTTCTGTGTTGTGAGTTCGTCGAGTTCGTCCGCAAGATCTTAGCGAGCTAGAGCATAGATCGGTAGGAGGGAAAGACTTCGCGCGCACCCCAGTGTTCGAACCTTAAGGGTTTGCCAGAACCCCACATCCGACATTTGGCGCGCCAGGTAGGGGGTGCGCCGTAGCTTCCCTTCCGTCGATTCACTGCTCCATCGCTCCGTCGTCTCCATGGCGGACGCTCACCGTGCTCGAGCCGAGTGCTGGGCTGCCCTCTCCGCCTGCGTCGCTCAGACGGCCCCCGTAGACGGGTGTAACCACCCGGATGTGACTTGCCATAATTGTAACTCCAACTCTTGCCATTTCCGGCTATGTGATATGATATTCCCTCCGTGGTTGGATTCCCCGTCATTTTGCATTTTGTTCATGTCATGCATTTCATATCATGTCATCATGTGCATCGCATTTGCATACGTGTTCGTCTCATGAATCCGAGCATTTTCCCCGTTGTCCGTTTTGCAATCCGGCGCTCCTATGTTCCCCGGCGTCCCCTTTTACCTTTTTCCGTGAGCGGGTATTAAAACTTCTCGGAATGGACCGAGGTTTGTCAAGCGGCCTTGGTATAGCACCGGTAGACCGCCTGTCAAGTTTCGGGTCATTCGGAGGTCGTTTGATACTCCAACGGTTAACCGGGTAACCGTGAAGGCCTCGTGTGTGTTGCAGCCCAAAACCCCTCCAAAACAGCCCAATAACCCATTTAAGACCCTCCCATGTCCATCGCCGTTCGATCACAATCGCGTGGCCGAAAACCTCACCTCATTTGGAGCTTCCTAGCTCCTTCTACCTATAAATATACCCTCCCCGTCCAAATCCCGGATCAAACCCTAGCAAAATCCTCCCTCCGCGCCGCCGGACGCGTCTGCTCCGCCCCGCCGCTGCCACGTGTCGCACCGCGACTCGCCCGCGCCCCACTTCACCGGCCCGCGGAGCCCGCGGCCGGCCAGCCCGTGCCGCCGACCGGGCCCGCGCCCCGCGCGCCGTCCGCGTTCCGCCCCGCCGCCGCAGAGCTCCTCCGCCAGCGCCCCGCTGCCGCAGCTCTCCGCCGCCGAGCTCACCGGCCGCCGCCCGGCTCCGCCTCCCCGCGGCCCCGCCGCCACCTCCTCCCGCCGGCGCCGACTCGCCCGCACCGGCGCGGCCCCGCGCCGCCCTGCCGCGCCGCTCACCCCACGCCTCCCCCACCTCCCCGGCGCCTCCTCTGGCCAGATCCGGGCCAGCGCCGCCCGGATCCGGTCGCCCCGGTCGCCTCGGTTCGCGTGCCCGAACCCTAGATCCGTTTCGCGAGGGGTATATTTTCCCAAAGTCCCAGTAATTTTGTTGCATGTTCATCACATCATAACTCTGCACCCGTGGCTCCGCTTTGGCCCTATAGCATATCAAATTGTTCGCCTCGATGAGTACATTATTTCATTCCATTGCATCATCCTCATTTCAGCTCATCTTGTTGCCCGAAATGCTGTTGGAAGAGGGCTATGTGATGTTAGTTTCAGATCTGTCTCAGAACTTGTACTTTTGTCTTTTTTGCCATGATTGATGTGTGCACCCTATGAACTTGAGCTCTACATGTGTTTTGAAATATGCCATGCTATCTTTCCAGAGGTGTATGCCATGTATTTTTGTGATGTTTGTGGTGACTAGCACAAACATGCAAACTAGGGTACATAATGTTGCTGATTTCAGAGACTTGGTATTTTCACTGTCATGTCCTGCTGTTATTTTTATGCCATGTGTTCATGTCGTTTCCGAGAGATCTATGCCTCTTTTGAGCATGATCAGTAAGAGTGTTTTGAACATATGGATTTTCTCTATCCATCCATGCCTCTTTTTATATTTATGGGGTGCCATAGCTTGAGTCAATCGAGCTCTACTTTTGCTATAAAATGTTACTGGCAGATTGTTTACATGTTATTCGATTTTGCCAAGCTTGTTGTAGTTGATCTTTGCATGCTATGATATTGTTCTTGCCATGTATAGCTTCTATGCCATGTCTTCTTGATAGATGTATGCTTAGTTGATCATGCAATGCTTTGTAGTGAGTGCATGGATCTCGTAAACATGCCTACTTGTTATCTGTTTTTGACATGTCCAGTTTTCTGCTAAGTCTGAAACCTGTAACGAAACTTGCTTAATTCACATGGGAGTTATTATATTTTCTGTTCCTTTTTGGCTTATGGTCAGTAAGGGACTTTTGTTAAGTGCTTTGAGTAGATTCATGCCATGCCTTATTTTTCTATGTCCTGTTCCTGTAGCTTATTGTTTGCTTGCTCTAAACATGTCATCCTGATGTTAGTTTCTGGCATTCACTAAGTCTGTGAACCTGTTATCTTTTGCACTTTTGCCATGCTTGTTTAAACCTGTTATGATGTGATTTAGCCGTAGCTCAGTGTTCGTCTTTTGTCAAGCATCTTGAGTAGATTACTGTAATATGCTTTGTTGATATGTTTGGGTGCAGTAGCTTAATTTCTTGTTGCTTGCTAAGTAGCATCATGCTGTTAATGGCAGATTATTGTCACTTGTTTTGCTTGTCATTTGCAAACCGTGCATCCGATTCCGGTGATCTTTATATCGATTTTAACCGAAATCACCTCACCTTTCCAGTGGAATACTTGGTTTGCCAAGATTATGCCTTGTTCATATTTTTCCTTACGAAGCACGCATATGCATTGCATACCACATCTCGCATATCATGCCATGTTTTGCATCATGTTGTTTGCACATTGCATCGTGGTTCATAGTTGTTCCTTTGCTTGTGCTCTTGTTTTGGGTAGAGCCGGGAGACGAGTACGTGAACGAGGAACCTGTTGAGAACGCTTACGAGGACCAAGCTTTCGACAACTCTGAGAACCTTGCAGGCAAGATGACCATACCCTCGAAATCACTTCTATCTTTGCTTGCTAGATGCTCGCTCTTTTGCTATGCCTATGCTGCGATACCTACCACTTGCTATATCATGCCACCCATATTGCCATGTCAGCCTCTAACCATCCATGTCCTAGCAAACCGTTGTTTGGCTATGTTACCGCTTTGCTCAGCCCCTCTTATAGCGTTGTTAGTTGCAGGTGAAGATGAAGTTTGTTCCTTGTTGGAACATGGAGATGTTGTTCCTTGTTGGGACATGTTTACTTGTTAGGATATCACAATATATCTTATTTAATTAATGCATCTATATACTTGGTAAAGGGTGGAAGGCTCGGCCTTATGCCTGGTGTTTTGTTCCACTCTTGCCACCCTAGTTTCCGTCATACCGGTGTTATGTTCCTTGATTTTGCGTTCCTTACACGGTTGGGTGATTTATGGGACCCCCTTGACAGTTCGCTTTGAATAAGACTCTTCCAGCAAGGCCCAACTTTGGTTTTACCATTTGCCACCTAAGCCTTTTTCCCCCACGTCTTCGCGAGCCCGAGGGTCATCTTTATTTTAACCCCCCGGGCCAGTTCTCCTTCGATTGCTGGTCCAAACCGAGCGATGTCCGGCGCCCCCTGCGCAATCAGGGTCTATGCCAACCCGACGTCTGGCTCATCCGGTGTGCCCTGAGAACGAGATATGTGCAGCTCCTATCGGGATTTGTCGGCACATCCGGGCGGCTTTGCTGGACTTGTTTTATTACTGTCGAAATGTCTTGTAGTCCGGGATTCCGAGACTGATCGGGTCTTCCCGGTAGAAGGAATATCCTTCGTTGACCGTGAGAGCTTATAATGGGCTAAGTTGGGACACCCCTGCAGGGTATTATCTTTCGAAAGCCGTGCCGCGGTTATGAGGCAGATGGGAATTTGTTGATGTCCGGTTGTAGAAAACCCGAAGTTAACCTTAATTAAAACACATCAACCACGTGTATAACTGTAATGGTCTCTTCTCGGCGGGGTCCGGGAAGTGAACACGGTGTTGGAGTTATGTTTGACGTAGGTTGTTCTAGGATCACTTCTTGATCACTTCTAGCTTCACGACCGTGCTTTGCTTCTCTTCTCGCTCTCTTTTGCGTGTTAGCCACCATATATGCTAGTCGCTTGCTGCAGCTCCACCTCACAACCCTTTCCTACCTTTAAGCTTAAATAGTCTTGATCTCGCGGGTGTGAGATTGCTGAGTCCCCGTGACTCACAGATTCTACCACAACAGTTGCAGGTACCAACGATGCCAGTGCAGATGATGCAACCGAGCTCATGTGGGAGTTCGACGAGGAACATGGCCGTTACTATGTGTCTTTTCCTAATGATCAGTAGTGGAGCCCAGTTGGGGTGATTCGGGGATCTGTGTAGCATTTGGGGTAGTCTTCTTTTATTTTGGTTCCGTAGTCGGACCTTGGTTGTATCCGTATGATGTAATGCTTTACTCATGTATTGTGTGAAGTGGCGATTGTAAGCCAACTATGCATCTCTTTCCCTTATGTATTACATGGGTTGTGTGAAGATTACCTCACTTGCGACATTGCTTTCAATGCGGTTATGCCTCTAAGTCGTGCTTCGACACGTGGGAGATATAGCCGCATCGAGGGCATTATAAGTTGGTAATCAGAGCCAGCCCCGACCTTAGGAGCCCCCACTGATTGATCGTTTTTAGCGGCCGAGTTGTGTCTAGAAAAATGTTTTGAGTCATTTAGGAATTATATATCGGAGAGTTTAGGAATTCTTTTACTTCCCAGTCTCCTCATCGCTCTGGTAAGGCATCCTGACGTAGAGTTTTGACTCTTCTCTTCTCAAATTTCACTAAATTTTTTTTAGGATCACACGGGTATCTTAGAATCGTTCCGATGGTTTTATGATGACAACATTGTCTTGGTGCCTCCTGTCAGCAAGGGTTTAGTGGAGGTGTCCCGGGGAGTTGAGCTCAGAGGTGTTGTCGTCATAATTTTATCGTTGCAGTTCTGGACTACCTGAGTTTAGTACGCCGACATCGAAAATCTCTTTTGTACAGTTGTTGGTGAGATAACCCTGATAGCCCAGTACTGAGGCGAGTGCGGGAGTATTGCCATAACTAGTATAACGGATGTTTTTCGAAGGTTGAGGTAGACGATTTCCGAGGATTTCTTGGTTATGTGTTGAAGGATGGATACAGCTGGATCTAGGTATTGTTAGTTTGGGTGATATATTTTGTGTCCCCTGTATCCCCAACACCTGATTGCATAACCAGAAAGTTTCAGGAGTTTATAAGTGGGAATTCATGTAGCTCTAGTATTTCTTCCTGCGGATATTTAGTTCGTGATTGGGTAATCCTTACCAAGTATTTGTTCACATCCGTACCTTGTTGATTTTATTCCATACCTTTTGTCTAAGTGGCTTCTCAACTTATGGTAGTGTGATGATTTACTTTGGAATTCATTCGTTCATTCTCGTTCGGATGTTTATTGTGAAGACTATATGTTGCAATTTCGTTCCTTTGATTCAGCTTGAATATATGTCTTTCAAGATGCTAACGGATGTCACCCTCTTCAGGATGGCTCCGCCAACGCGTCAGAATCAGGAACGCAATGAAGGAAGTCAGGCTAACCCTCCGCCACCACCTCCGCCTCCGGAGGCATGGCAAGCCTTGATGACTGCCACAAATGCCAACGCTCAGATTCTGATTCAGCTCTTGCAAGATCCCAACCAAGGGCAAGGTAATCAAGGAAATCAAGGCCAAGGCAACAATCAGCCGCACTTCGCTTCACTCAATCAGTTCCTTGCTAATCAGCCAAAGACCTTCAGCTACTGTGTCGAGGCCACAGACGCCGATGATTGGCTAGTGGATATCAGCAAGCATTTCGAGTGCAGCAATGTCACACCTGAGGACTTTGTCAAGTTTGCCTCTTTTCAACTCAAGGATCAAGCTGCTGAGTGGTTCCAACAATACAAAGATTCCAGAGGAGGTCGTGTGATTACCTGGGATGATTTCCGCCGTGACTTCAAAGCTCATCACATTCCAGAAAGTGTTGTTGAGAGTAAGCGTGAGGAATTCTGCAATCTCAAGCAAGGCAACATGTTTGTGTATCAATACAACACTCAGTTCCAGAAGCTCTCTCGTTCTGCTAAGCAAGACATCCCTGATGAAAAGAGTATGATCTACCAATTCAGGCGTGGTCTCAGAGAAGATTTGCAACTAGCTCTCGTGCTTTTTCAGCCGTTAAAGTATGATGAATTCTACAACATGGCGCTGAAACAAGAAGCTGCTCAGCTCAAGTGTGAGGCATCTAAGAAGAGAGTCAGAGACGCAGTTCAGTCTTCTTCTTCCTCACTTGTGGCAGCTAAGCAACAGAAGTTTTGGTTGCCTCCTCCTCCTCCGTTCCGTCAGCCTTATCAGCAGAAGAACTCAGGTGGTCGCGGATCTTCCCACCCACCCAACCCTGGCTTTCAGAACAAGTCTCAGAACCAAGCTCCAAGCTCAAATGCCCCTTATCATCGTCCGCTCTCAGAGGTGACTTGCAACAAATGTCAGCAAAAGGGTCACTATGTGAACAAGTGCTTCAATCAAAGGCGCCTTCTGCCTCCTCCTCCTGTGAGATCTTCCAGCATTGCAGTGGTCAACATAATTCCAAGTCTGCAAAGGTGAACATGATGAATGCAGCACAAGCGGAGGATTCTTCTGAAGTGATCATGGGTAACCTTCCTGTTAATGATATTCCTGCTAAAGTCTTATTTGATACTGGAGCATCGCATTCTTTCATTTCAATACCTTTTGCATCGAAGCATGAGTTGTCTTTCCAAGATTTGGCTAGACCGTTATCAGTTGTATCTCCGGGTAAATTCATGAACGCAAGCTCCTTTGTCCCGGATGTTTCTATCAAGATGGGCGACTATAGATTTCTGGCTAAACCAATTGTTCTTGGTGACTCTGATATTGATCTTATTCTCGGGATGGACTGGCTTTCTAAGCACAAGGCTCAGCTTGATTGTGCTGCCAGGGAAATTCAATTGACTCACTCTTCTGACGATGTGATCATTTATGCCGCTCGTGATGATACCATTTGGTTATTTTCTCTCAGTGAGAAGGGCGAATTGGATGCTATCTCTCAGATTCCAGTCGTTTGTGAGTATCAAGATGTCTTTCCAGAAGAGCTTCCGGGTATGCCTCCTCACCGGCCAGTTGAATTCATTATTGATCTTGAGCCTGGCACGGAACCCGTTTGCAAGCGTCCTTACAAGCTTGGGCCTAAAGATTTGAAGGAATTGAAGAAACAACTCGATGAACAAGAGCGTCTGGGTTTGATCAGACCGAGTTCTTCTCCTTGGGGTTGTGGTGTTATTTTTGTCCAGAAGAAGGATGGCACGGACCGACTTTGCGTCGATTACCGTCCATTGAACAAGAAGACTATCAAGAACAAGTATCCACTTCCCAACATCAATGAGCTATTCGAGCAACTCAAAGGTGCTAAGGTGTTCTCCAAGCTTGACCTTCGTATGGGTTATCATCAGATTCGCATTCGTGAAGAAGATATTCCCAAGACAGCATTCAGAACAAGCTTTGGTTCTTATGAATATACTGTCATGTCATTCGGCCTTGTCAATGCTCCTCCAACATTCTCTCGAATGATGAACTTCATCTTCAACCCCTACACCAATGAATTCGTCTTGGTCTATCTCGATGATATATTGGTCTTCTCCAAGAATAAGAAGGATCATGCCAAACATTTGCGATTGGTGCTCGACAAGCTCAGAGAGTATCAATTCTATGCGAAGTTCTCCAAATGTGAATTCTGGCTTGATGAAGTTCTTTACCTTGGGCATATCATCTCTGCCAAGGGCATTGCTATTAATCCTGAGAGAGTGTCTGCAGTTTTGAATTGGGAACCTCCTCAGAATGTCAAGCAGCTTCGCAGTTTTCTTGGACTTGCAAGCTATTACCGAAGATTTGTTGAGAATTTCTCAAAGATTGCAAAGCCTCTTTCCAACCTCCTCCAGAAGCATGTGAAGTATGTCTGGTCTCCTGAGTGTGACGTGGCTTTCAACACTATCAAAGAGAAACTCGTCACTGCTCCAGTTTTGACTCCTCCTGACGAAGACAAGCCTTATGAAGTTTTCTGTGATGCTTCTCTTCAAGGCCTCGGTGTTGTCTTAATGCAAGAGAAGAAGGTTGTGGCCTATACATCTCATCAGTTGAAGCCCAACGAAAAGAACTACCCCACTCACGATCTTGAGTTGGCGGCAGTTGTCCACGCACTAATAACATGGAGACATCTCCTGTTGGGAAGGAAAGTGGACATTTTCACCGATCACAAGAGTCTCAAGTACATCTTCACTCAGCCCAACCTCAACCTCAGGCAGACTCGATGGGTCGAAATGATTCAAGAGTATAATCCGAGTATTGAATATACTCCAGGCAAGGCTAATGTGATTGCAGACGCTTTGAGCAGGAAGGCTTATTGCAACAGCTTAATCCTCAAGCCCTTTCAACCGATCTTTGTGAAGCTTTCCGCAAGCTGAATCTCCAAGTTGTCCCTCAAGGTTTTCTTGCCAACCTCATCGTCTCTCCTACTTTGGAAGATCAAATTCGTGAGGCACAACTGTTGGATACCATGGTGAAGAAGGTGAAACGTGGTATTGACAAGGGCATTTCCAAATACAACTGCTATCGCGTTGATGACAGAGATACTCTTTTCTTCGAGGACCGGATTGTGGTTCCAAAGGGTGATCTTCGTAAAGTCATTATGAACGAGGCGCACAATTCTCTTCTGTCCATTCATCCTGGAAGTACGAAGATGTACCATGACCTCAAGCAGTCTTATTGGTGGACTCGAATGAAGCGAGAAATTGCTCAATTCGTGAATGAATGTGATGTCTGCAGAAGGGTGAAAGCAGAACACCAACGACCAGCTGGTCTCCTCCAACCTCTTGCTATTCCAGAATGGAAGTTTGATCATATTGAAATGGACTTCGTGACTTGATTTCCCAATTCCAGGCGTGGAAATGATGCTATTTTCGTCGTCATCGACAAGCTCACTAAAGTGGCTCATTTTCTTCCTATCAAAGAGTCTATTACAGCAGCGCAGCTGGCAGAGCTCTACACATCCAGAATTGTCTCCTTGCATGGCATTCCACAATTGATCTCTTCAGACCGTGGCAGCATCTTTACCTCCAAGTTTTGGGATTCTTTTCAGAAGGCCATGGGCACAAATATTCGCTTCAGCACAGCTTTCCACCCTCAAACTAGTGGACAAGTCGAGCATGTCAACAAAATTCTTGAAGATATGCTCAGGGCTTGTGTTATCTCTTTCAGCATGAAGTGGGAGGATTGTCTTCCTTATGCTGAGTTCTCTTACAACAACAGTTTTCAAGCCAGCTCGGGCAAAGCCCCATTCGAGATTCTCTATGGCAGAAAGTGCCGTACTCCTCTCAACTGGTCTGAGACGGGCGAACGCCAACTTCTTGGCAACGATTTGATCTCAGAGGCTGAGGCAATGTGCAAGGTCATTCGTGAGAATCTCATAGCCGCGCAATCGCGCCAGAAGAGCTATTACGATAGCAAACACCGGGATTTGGCATTCGAGATCGGAGATCATGTCTACCTCCGCGTCTCTCCAATGAAAGGAACTCGTCGCTTCGGCATCAAGGGGAAACTTGCCCCTAGATACGTGGGCCCCTTCAAGATCATCGGCAAACGAGGCGATCTCGCCTATCAACTTGAGCTTCCCCCCAACTTTGCAAATGTGCACGATGTCTTCCACGTGTCACAGCTTCGCAAGTGCTTCAAGACACCTGAGCGCACCATCAACTTTGAAGAGATTGATATTCAAGAAGATTTGTCCTATCATGAGCATCCCGTTGCTATTCTTGAAGCAACTGAGCGCAAGACTCGCAGCAAGTCAATCAAATTCCTGAAAGTGAAATGGTCACACCATTCAGACCGAGAAGCCACCTGGGAGCGCGAGGACCACCTCTGTTCCGAATATCCGGAGTTCTTTCAGTCCTAGATCTCGGGACGAGATCCTCTCATAGTGGTGGAGTGTTGTAACACCCCGGATGTAACTTGCCATAATTGTAACTCCAACTCTTGCCATTTCCAGCTATGTGATATCATATTCCCTCCGTGGTTGGGTTTCTCGTCATTTTGCATTTTGTTCATGTCATGCATTCCATATCATGTCATCATGTGCATCGCATTTGCATACGTGTTCGTCTCATGAATCCGAGCATTTTCCCCGTTGTCCGTTTTGCAATCCGGCGCTACTATGTTCCCCGTCGTCCCCTTTTACCTTTTTCCGTGAGCGGGTATTAAACCTTCTCGGAATGGACCGAGGTTTGTCAAGCGGCCTTGGTATAGCACCGGTAGACCGCCTGTCAAGTTTCGGGTCATTCGGAGGTCGTTTGATACTCCAACGGTTAACCGGGTAACCGTGAAGGCCTCGTGTGTGTTGCAGCCCAAAACCCCTCCAAAACAGCCCAATAACCCATCTAAGACCGTCCCATGTCCATCGCTGTTCGATCACGATCGCGTGGCCGAAAACCTCACCTCATTTGGAGCTTCCTAGCTCCTTCTACCTATAAATATACCCTCCCCGTCCAAATCCCGGATCAAACCCTAGCAAAATCCTCTCTCCGCGCCGCCGGACGTGTCCGGACGGAGCCGGACGCGTCCGCTCCGCCCCTCCGCTGCCATGTGTCGCACCGCGACTCGCCCGCGCCCGCGCCCCACTTCGCCGGCCCGCGGAGCCCGCGGCCGGCCCGCCCGCGCCGCCGACCGGGCACGCGCCCCGCGCGCCGTCCGCTTTCCGTCCCGCCGCCGCAGAGATCCTCCGCCAGCGCCCCGCCACCGCAGCTCTCCGCAGCCGAGCTCGCCGGCCGCCGCCCGGCTCCGCCTCCCCGCGGCCCCGCCGCCACCTCCTCCCGCCGGCGCCGACTCGCCCGCACCGGCGCGGCCCTGCGCCGCCCTGCCGCGCCGCTCGCCCCGCGCCTCCCCCGCCTCGCCGGCGCCTCCTCTGGCCAGATCCGGGCCGGCGCCGCCCGGATCCGGTCGCCCCGGTCGCCTCGGTTCGCGTGCCCGAACCCTAGATCCGTTTCGCGAGGGGTATATTTTCGCAAAGTCCCAGTAATTTTGTTGCATATTCATCGCATCATAACTCTGCACCCGTGGCTCCGCTTTGGGCATATAGCATATCAAATTGTTCGCCTCGATGAGTACATCATTTCATTCCATTGCATCATCCTCATTTGAGCTCATCTTGTTGCCCGAAATGCTGTTGGAAGAGGGCTATGTGAAGTTAGTTTCAGATCTGTTTCAGAACTTGTACTTTTGTCTTTTTTGCCATGATTGATGTGTGCACCCTATGAACTTGAGCTCTACATGTGTTTTGAAATATTCCATGCTATCTTTCCAGAGGTGTATGCCATATATTTTTGTGATGTTTGTGGTGACTAGCACAAGCATGCAAACTAGGGTACATAATGTTGCTGATTTCAGAGACTTGGTATTTTCACTGTCATGTCCTGCTGTTATTTTTATGCCATGTGTTCATGTCGTTTCCGAGAGATCTATGCCTATTTTGAGAATGATCAGTAAGAGTGTTTTGAACATATGGATTTTCTATATCCATCCATGCCTTTTTTTATATTTATGGGGCGCCATAACTTGAGTCAATCGAGCTCTACTTTTGCTATAAAATGTTACTGGCAGATTGTTTACATGTTATTCGATTTTGCCAAGCTTGTTGTAGTTGATCTTTGCATGCTATTATGTTGTTCTTGCCATGTATAGCTTCTATGCCATGTCTTCTTGGTGGATGTATGCTAAGTTGGTCATGCAATGCTCTGTAGTGAGTGCATCGAGCTCGTAAACATGCCTACTTGTTATCTGTTTTTGACATGTCCAGTTTTCTGCTGTCTGAAACCTGTAATGAAACTTGCTTAATTGACATGGGAGTTATTATATTTTCTGATCCTTTTTGGCTTATGGTCAGTAAGGGACTTTTGTTAAGTGCTTTGAGTAGATTAATGCCATGCCTTATTTTGCTATGTCCTGTTCCTGTAGCATATTGTTTGCTTGCTCTAAACATGTCATCCTGATGTTAGTTTCTGGCATTCACTAAGTCTGTGAACCTGTTATCTTTTGCACTTTTGCCATGCTTGTTTGAACCTGTTATGGTGTGATTTAGCCGTAGCTCAGTGTTCATCTTTTGTCAAGCATCTTGATTAGATTACTGTAATATGCTTTGTTGATATGTTTGGGTGCAGTAGATTAATTCCTTGTTGCTTGCTAAGTAGCATTATGCTGTTAATGGCAGATTATTGTCATTCTTGTTTTGCTTGTCATTTGCAAACCGTGCATCCGATTCCGGTGATGTTTATATCGATTTCAACTGAAATCACCTCACCTTTCCAGTGGTATACTTGGTTTGCCAAGATTATGCCTTGTTCATCTTTTTCCTTACGAAGCACGCATATGCATTGCATACCACATCTCGCATATCATGCCATGTTTTGCATCATGTTGTTTGCGCATTGCATCGTGGTTCATAGTTGTTCCTTTGCTTGTGCTCTTGTTTTGGGTAGAGCCGGGAGACGAGTACGTGAACGAGGAACCTGTTGAGAACGCTTACGAGGACCAAGCTTTCGACAACTCTGAGAACCTTGCAGGCAAGATGACCATACCCTCAAAATCACTTCTATCTTTGCTTGCTAGATGCTCGCTCTTTTGCTATGCCTATGTTGCGATACCTACCACTTTCTATATCATGCCACCCATATTGCCATGTCAGCCTCGAACCATCCATGTCCTAGCAAACCGTTGTTTGGCTATGTTACCGCTTTGCTCAGCCCCTCTTATAGCGTTGTTAGTTGCAGGTGAAGATGAAGTTTGTTCCTTGTTGGAACATGGAGATGTTGTTCCTTGTTGGGACATGTTTACTTGTTAGGATATCACAATATATCTTATTTAATTAATGCATCTATATACTTGGTAAAGGGTGGAAGGCTCGGCCTTATGCCTGGTGTTTTGTTCCACTCTTGCCACCCTAGTTTCCATCATACCGGTGTTATGTTCCTTGATTTTGCGTTCCTTACATGGTTAGGTGATTTATGGGACCCCCTTGACAGTTCGCTTTTAATAAGACTCTTCCAGCAAGGCCCAACTTTGGTTTTACCATTTGCCACCTAAGCCTTTTTCCCCCGCGTCTTCGCGAGCCCGAGGGTCATCTTTATTTTAACCCCCCGGGCCAGTTCTCCTTCGATTGCTGGTCCAAACCGAGCGATGTCCGGCGCCCCCTGCGCAATCAGGGTCTATGCCAACCCGACGTCTGGCTCATCCGGTGTGCCCTGAGAACGAGATATGTGCAGCTCCTATCGGGATTTGTCGGCACATCCGGGCGGCTTTGCTGGACTTGTTTTATTACTGTCGAAATGTCTTGTAGTCCGGGATTCCGAGACTGATCGGGTCTTCCCGGTAGAAGGAATATCCTTCATTGACCGTGAGAGCTTATAATGGGCTAAGTTGGGACACCCTTGCAGGGTATTATCTTTCGAAAGCCATGCCCGCGGTTATGAGGCAGATGGGAATTTGTTGATGTCCGGTTGTAGAAAACCCGAAGTTGACCTTAATTAAAACACATTAACTGTGTGTGTAACCATGATGGTATCTTCTCGGCGGGGTCCGGGAAGTGAACACGGTGTTGGAGTTATGTTTGACGTAGGTTGTTCTAGGATCACTTCTTGATAACTTCTAGCTTCACGACCGTGCTTTGCTTCTCTTCTCGCTCTCTTTTGCGTGTTAGCCACCATATATGCTAGTCGCTTGCTGCAGCTCCACCTCACAACCCTTTCCTACCTTTAAGCTTAAATAGTCTTGATCTCGCGGGTGTGAGATTGCTGAGTCCCCGTGACTCACAGATTCTACTACAACAGTTGCAGGTACCAACGATGCCAGTGCAGATGACGCAACCGAGCTCACGTGGGAGTTTGACGAGGAACGTGGCCGTTACTATGTTTTCCTGATGATCAATAGTGGAGCCCAGTCGGGGTGATTCGGGGATCTGTGTAGCATTTGGGGTAGTCTTCTTTTATTTTGGTTCCGTAGTCGGACCTTGGTTGTATCTGTATGATGTAATGCTTTACTCATGTATTGTGTGAAGTGGCGATTGTAAGCCAACTATGTATCTCTTTCCCTTATGTATTACATGGGTTGTGTGAAGATTACCTCACTTGCGACATTGCTTTCAATGCGGTTATGCCTCTAAGTCGTGCTTCGACACGTGGGAGATATAGCCGCATCGAGGGCGTTACAGCAGGCCACCTCATCGTTCTCCGTCACCCGTCGCCAACGCTGCCACCGGCCCGGCGGGAAACGAGCAGCAGGCGTCCTCGTTGCATCCCTCGGTGCGGCAGGACGGCCGCACCGCTACTCCATCGCTCACCCTGCTGGTTCTTCGTCCCACGCGCACCGCGCTCCCATGGAGGCACGAGCCGCACTCATCGCGGCGAACGAGCTCCTGCGCTACCGCCCTGTCGACGACATCTACGAGGAGTGGCTCGACCGTGTCGCCGAGCTCGTCCGCGTCGCAGGGGGCTCTCCAGCGCCGTCCAACTCTCTGCCTCCCCCTCAACCAGCCGCAGGCGACGGGGCTTATGGCGTGCCTCCACCACCTCGACCCCAAGACGGTGCCTTGGCACCAAGGCGCGCACCTCTGCGGTGTGATCCACCGCGCCCGGCGCACGCGTGTGAAGAAAGAAGCTGCCAAGAAATCCCGTGACCACGAGAAGCTGCACCAGCGCTCCCCGCGCCACCTCGTCAGGACCGTGCACTGCCTGCAGCGGCGCAGCGCGAACCCCGTCAAGACCAAGCTCCACCCCCGAGGCGGGCCCCAGCAACCATAGTCGGATGTCGCGCCTTCACCCCCGAGCTGCGTAGCATCGCCTGGCCAGGCAAGTTCAAGCCAGACCTGCTTCCTCGCTACGACGGCATCGCCGACCCCGCGGAGTTGCTGCAGCTCTACGAGCTGAGCATCGAAGCATGGCGAACTGGTTTCCCATGGCTCTCAAGGATGGGGCCCGCTCCTGGCTCCTGAACCTGCAACACGGCTCCATCTCCTCTTGGGACGAGATGCCCGATCGCTTCATCGCCAACTTCCAGGGCACTCGCGACCGCCCGCCGGCCGCGGGTGACCTGCGCCACATCAAGCAACAGCCAGGAGAGACCCTCCAGAAGTACATTCAGCGTTTCAACAGCACACGCCTCAAGATCCCCAAGGTCACCGATGAAGCTATCATCTCCACGTTCTCGGACGGCGTCCGTGACGTCAAGATGAAAGAAGAGCTTGCCATCCATGAGGAGCTCGGCACATCTCAAGAGCTGTTCAACTTGGCAACCAAGTGCGCAAGAGCTGAGGAGGGGCGTCTCTCTCTCCTTAAGCTGCCGGCAGCAGGAGCGGAGGAGAAGAAGGCCAAGGCTAAAGACGTGAAGCGCAAAGAGGCAGTAGTGCTCGCAGCGGAGCCCGACACCAAGAGAGGTAGAGATCAGCCTGAGTCGTCCAAGAACAATCGGCCGTTCTGCGCCTTCCACAACCTCAACACCCACAACACCAGTGACTGCCAAGAGCTCAGAGCCATACGAGAAGGACGCTACAGTCGACGCCCCGAGCGCAACGACCGGGGCTACGGCTGTGGAGGAGGACGCGGAGGCGGGCGCTGGGAAGACCGTGGCCCGCGCCAAGAGTGGCAAGACCGGCCTCGTGAGGACCGCTGGCAAGACAAGCCTCGCGAGGGCGCCTGGAGGGACCTGCCTCGTGAGGATCGCCCTCACGGCAACGCTGGTATTCCCTCGCTGCCGACACCAAGGAGAATCGACGACCACCACCAGGACGAGCGGGCTGGGGGCTTCCAGGAGCCGCGTGCGATAGCTTGCATCTTGGGCGGTGCTCAGGCCCCGGCCTCTCAGCGCATCTTCAAACAGTTCGCTTGCGAGGTGAACGCGCTGCTCCCCAAGCTCGAAGCCACACGCCCGCTCAGGTGGTCCCAATGTGCCATCACCTTCAACTCTACAGACCAGCTCAAGTGCGCGGCCACCGCAAGCGCACTCCCTATGTTGTGTGATACGTCCATTTTGCGTCATGCTTTTATATCAATATTTATTGCATTATGGGCTGTTATTTCATGTTATGTCACAATGATTATGGCTATTCTCTCTTATTTTACAAGGTTTACATAAGGAGGGAGAATGCCGACAGCTGGAATTCTGGGCTGGAAAAGGAGCAAATATTAGAGACCTATTCTGCGCAACTCCAAAAGTCCTGAAACTCCACGGAATATCTTATAATAAATAATGAAAAATCCTCGCCAAAGATGAAGCCAGGGGGCCCACACCCTGTCCACGAGGGTGGGGGCGCCCCCCTAGGGCGTGCCCCCCTACCTCGTGGGCCCCCTAGTGGCTCTCCGATGCCCATCTTCTGCTATATGAAGTCTTTTGTCAAGAAAAAAACCAGAAGCAACCTTTGAGGACGAAACTCCGCCGCCACGAGGAGGAACCTTGGCGGAACCAATCTTTGGCTCCGGCAGAGCTGTTCTGCCGGGGACACTTCCCTCCGGGAGGGGGAAATCATCGCCATCGTCATCACCAACGCTCCTCTCATCGGGAGAGGGCAATCTCCATCAACATCTTCACCAGCACCATCTCATCTCAAAACCCTAGTTCATCTCTTGTATCCAATTCTTGTCTCCAAGTCCGGGATTGGTGCTAGTAGGTTGCTAGTAGTGTTAATTACTCTTTGTAGTTGATGCTAGTTGGTTTATTTGGTGGAAGATCATATGTTCAGATCCTTTATGCATATTAATACCCCTCTGACTATGAACATGAATATGCTTTGTTAGTAGTTATGTTTGTTCCTGAGGACAAGGGAGAAGTCTTGCTATTAGTAGTCAAGTGAATTTGGTATTCGTTCGATATTTTGATGAGATGTATGTTGTCTAGCCTCTAGTGGTGTTATGTGAATGTCGACTACATAACACTTCACCATTATTTGGGCCTAGAGGAAGGCATTGGGAAGTAATAAGTAGATGATGGGTTGCTAGAGTGACAGAAGCTTAAACCCTAGTATATGTGTTGCTTCGTAAGGGGCTGATTTGGATCCATATGTTTCATGCTATGGTTAGGTTTACCTTAATACTTTTGTTGTAGTTGTGGATGCTTGCAATAGAGGTTAATCATAAGTGGGATGCTTGTTCAAGTAAGAAAAACACCCAAGCACCGGTCCACCCACATATCAAATTATCAAAGTACCGAACGCGAATCATATGAACGTGATGAAAACTAGCTTGACGATATTCCCATGTGTCCTCGTGAGCGCTTTTCCTTATATAAGAGTTTGTCCAGGCTTTTCCATTGCTACAAAAAGGATTGGGCCATCTTGCTGCACGTTATTTACTTTTGTTACTTGTTGCTCGTTACAAATTATCCTATTAAAAAACTATCTGTTACCACTTATTTCAGTACTTGCAGAGAATACCTTGCTGAAAACCGCTTATCATTTCCTTCTGCTCCTCGTTGGGTTCGACACTCTTACTTATCGAAAGGACTACGATAGATCCCCTATACTTGTGGGTCATCAAGATTCTTTTCTGGCGCCGTTGCCAGGGAGTGTAGTGCCTTTGGTAGGTGGAATTTGGTAAGGAAAATTTTATATAGTGTGCTGAAATTTACTGTCACTTGTTACTATGGAAAGTAATCCTCTGAGGGGCTTGTTCGGGGTATCTTCACCCCGACCAGTAGAGCAAAGAGTTGCTCCTCAACCTACTGAACCTATTGAAAATGAAATTCCTTTTGAATTTCCTTCAGGTATGATAGAAAAACTGCTAGCTAATCCTTTTACAGTAGATGGAACAAGGCATCCTGATGAACACTTAATATATGTGGATGAAGTTTGTGGATTATTTAAGCTTGCAGGTATACCCGATGATGTTGCTAAGAAGAAGGTCTTCCAGTTATCTTTGAAGGGAGACACATTGACATGGTATAGGCTATGTGATGATACGAGATCATGGAACTATAGAAGATTGAAATTAGAATTTCATCAAATGTATTACCCTATGCATCTTGTTCATCGTGATCGCAATTATATATATAATTTTTGGCCTCGCGAAGGAGAAAGCATCGCTCAAGCTTGGGGGAGGCTTAAATCAATGTTATATTCATGCCCCAATCATGAGCTTCCAAGAGTGACAATTATTCAAAACTTTTATGCTCGGCTTTCTGAAAACAATCGCACCATGCTCGATACTTCCTGTGCTAGCTCTTTTATGATGAAGACTATTGAATTTAAATGGGATTTATTGGATAGAATTAAACGCAACTCTAAAGATTGGTATCTCGACGAAGGTAAGGAGTCAGGTAGGACACCTAAGTTTGATTGTGTTAAATCTTTTATGGACACCGATATTTTCCATAAGTTTAGCACTAAATATGGACTTGACTCTGAGATAGTAGCTTCTTTCTGTGAATTTTTTGCTACTTATGTTGATCTCCCTAAGGAGAAGTGGTTTAAATATCATCCTCCCATAGAAGTAAAAGTAGTTGCACCAAACAAAGTTGAAGAAAAAACTATCACTTATAATGATCCTATTGTCCCTACTTCTTATGTTGAGAAACCACCTTTCCCTGTTAAAATAAAGGATCATGCTAAAGCTTCAACTGTGGTTCGTAAAAGAAATATTAGAACGTATACACCCCCTGAGCAAGTTAAATTTGAACCTAATATTTCTATTGTTAAAGATCTCTTGTCTGATAATATTGATGGGCATGTTATTCAGTTCTGCGGTGAAACTGCTAGAATTGCTAAACCTTGTGCTAAAGATAAACATAGACCTGTGGTAGGCGTGCCTGTTATTTCTGTTAAAATAGGAGATCATTGTTATCATGGCTTATGTGATATGGGTGCTAGTTCTAGTGTTATACCTTATACCTTATATGAGGAAATTAAGCATGAAATTGCACCTGCTGAGTTAGAAGATATTGATGTCACAATTAAACTTGCTAATAGAGATATTATTTCAGCAGTGGGAATTGTTAGAGATGTTGAAGTCTTGTGTGGGAAAACTAAATATCCTACTGATTTTCTTGTTCTCAGTTCCCCACAAGATAGCTTTTGTCCCATTATATTTGGTAGACCCTTCTTGAATACTGTTAATGCTAAGATAGACTGTGAAAAGAATGTTGTTACTATAGGCTTGGATGATATGATTCATGAGTTTAATTTCTCTAAATTTAGTAAACAACACCGTGAAGAAGAATTGCCTAGTAAGGATGAAATTATTGGTCTTGCTTCTTTTGTCGTACCTCCTAGTGATCCTTTAGAACAATATTTGTTAGACCATGAAAATGATATGTTTATGAATGAAAGAAGGGAAATAGATGAAGTATTCTTCAAACAGTAACCTATTCTGAAACACAATCTGCCTGTTGAAATCCTAGGGGATCCTCCTCCACCCAAGGGTGATCCCGTGTTTGAGCTTAAACCGTTGCCTGATAATCTTAAATATGCTTATCTTGATGAAAAGAAGATATATCCTCTTATTATTAGTGCTAACCTTTCAGAGCATGAAGAAGAAAGGTCATTGAAAACTCTGAAGAAGCACCGTGCTGCTATTGGATATACTCTTGATGATCTTAAGGGCATTAGTCCCACTCTATGTCAACACAAAATAAATTTGGAAGCAGATGCCAAACCAGTTCGTGATCCTCAAAGACGTCTTAATCCTAAAATGAAAGAAGTGGTAAGAAAAGAAATACTAAAGCTTCTGGAGGCAGGTATAATTTATCCCGTTGCTGATAGTCAGTGGGTAAGTCCTGTCCATTGTGTCCCTAAGAAGGGAGGTATTACTGTTGTTCCTAATGATAAAGATTAATTGATTCCACAAATAATTATTACAGGTTATAGGATGGTAATTGATTTTCGTAAATTAAATAAGGCTAGTAAGAAAGATCATTACCCCTTACCTTTTATCGATCAAATGCTAGAAAGATTATGCAAACATACACATTATGGCTTTCTAGATGGTTATTCTGGTTTCTCTCAAATACCTATGTCGGCTAAAGATCAATCAAAGACTACTTTTACATGCCCTTTTGGTACTTTTGCTTATAGACATATGCCTTTTGGTTTATGTAATGCACTTGCTACCTTTCAAAGATGCATGATGGCTATATTCTCTGACTTCTGTGAAAAGATTTGTGAGGTTTTCTTGGATGACTTTTCCGTCTATGGATCTTCTTTTGATGATTGCTTGAGCAATCTTGATCGAGTTTTGCAGAGATGTGAAGAAACTAATCTTTTCTTGAATTGGGAAAAGTGCCACTTTATGGTTAATGAAGGTATTGTGTTGGGGCATAAAGTTTCTGAAAGAGGTATTGAAGTTGATAAAGCCAAGGTTGATGCTATTGAAAAGATGACATGTCCCAAGGACATCAAAGGTATAAGAAGTTTCCTTGGTCATGCCGGATTTTATAGGAGGTTCATTAAGGACTTCTCAAAAATTACTCGTCCTTTGACTAATTTATTACAAAAAGATATACCATTTGTCTTTGATGATGATTGTATAGATGCATTTGAAATACTTAAGAAAGCATTTGTCTCTGCACCTATTGTTCAGCCACTTGATTGGAATTTACCCTTTGAAATTATGTGTGATGCTAATGATTATGCTGTAGGTGCTGTTCTAGGGCAAAGAGTTGATAAGAAATTAAATGTTATCCATTATGCTAGTAAGACTCTAGACACTGCTCGAAGAAATTATGCTACTACTGAAAAAGAACCTTTAGCAGTTGTATTTGCTTGTGATAAGTTCAGACCTTATATTGTTGATTCTAAAGTAACTATTCACACCGATCATGCTGCTATTAAATACCTCATGGAAAAGAAAGATGCTAAACCTAGACTTATTAGATGGGTTCTCCTGCTACAAGAATTTGATTTGCATATTGTTGATAGAAAAGGAGCTGAGAACCCCGTTGCAGACAACTTGTCTAGGTTAGAAAATGTCCTTGATGACCCACTACCTATTGATGATAGCTTTCCTGATGAGCAATTAAATGTTATAAGTACTTCTGGTAGTACTCCATGGTATGCTGATTATGCTAATTATATTGTTGCTAAATTTATACCACCTAGTTTCACATACCAACAAAAGAAAAAGTTCTTCTATGATTTGAGACATTACTTTTGGGATGACCCACATCTTTATAAAGAAGGAATAGATGGTGTCATTAGATGTTGTGCACCTGAGCATGAACAGGAACAGATCCTACGCAAGTGTCACTCCGAAGCTTATGGAGGACATCACGCTGGAGATAGAACTGCACATAAGGTACTGCAATCCGGTTTTTATTGGCCTACTCTCTTCAAGGATGCCCGTAAGTTTGTCTTGTCTTGTGATGAATGTCAAAGAATCGGTAATATTAGTAGACATCAAGAAATGCCTATGAATTATTCACTTGTTATTGAACCGTTTGATGTTTGGGGCTTTGATTATATGGGACCTTTTCCTGCCTCTAATGGATATACACATATTTTAGTTGTTGTTGATTATGTTACTAAGTGGGTAGAAGCTATTCCAACTAGTAGTGCTGATCATAACACTTCTATTAAAATGCTTAAAGAAGTTATTTTTCCGAGGTTTGGAGTCCCTAGATATTTAATGACTGATGGTGGTTCACATTTTATTCATAGTGCTTTCCGTATGCTAAGTATGTTGTTAATCATAGAATAGCATCTCCTTATCACCCACAGTCTAATGGTCAAGTAGAATTGAGTAATACAGAGCTCAAATTAATTTTGCAAAATACTGTCAATAGGTCGAGGAAGAATTGGTCCAAGAAACTTGATGATGCATTATGGGCTTATAGAACTGCATATAAAAATCCTATGGGTATGTCTCCGTATAAAATGGTTTATGAAAAAGCATGTCACTTACCTCTCGAACTAGAACATAAGTCATACTGGGCTATTAAAGAACTCAACTATGATTTCAAACTTGCCGGTGGGAAGAGGTTAATTGATATTAGCTCACTTGATGAATGGAGAACCCAAGCTTATGAAAATGCCAAGTTGTTTAAAGAAAAAGTTAAAAGATGGCATGACAAAAGGATACAAAAGCGTGAGTTTAACGTAGGTGATTATGTATTGCTATACAACTCTTGTTTAAGATTTTTTGCAGGAAAACTTCTCTCTAAATGGGAAGGGCCCTACGTTATCAAGGAGGTCTATCGTTCCGGTGCCATAAAAATCAACAACTTCGAAGGCACAAATCCGAAGGTGGTAAACGGTCAAAGAATTAAACATTATATCTCAGGTAATCCTATAAATGTTGAAACCAATATTATTGAAACCGTAACCCCGGAGGAATTCATAAGAGACTTTCCAGAACGTTTCAGACTCCGAAAAGGAATAGGTATGTGATACGGTAAGTAAACCGACTCCAAAACAATTTTTAAGGCCATATTTCTCTGTTTTGGAATATTTAGAAAAATAGGAAAGTAAGTAGCAGTCCGGGAAGGACACGAGGGCCCCACGAGGGTGGAGGGCGCGCCCTACCCCCCTGGGCGCGCCCCCCTACCTCATGAGCACCTCGTGTGCCTTCTGAACTCCGTTTTCTTACACGATACGTATTTTGGTCGATAAAAATTCATTATATAGTCTCCCGAAGGTTTTGACTCCTGTATCATGCAAATATCCTCTGTTCTTGTTTCGAGCTGTTGCTGCTGCAGATTAGAGCAAGATGTTTTCTCAAGAGTCAGTCGGGGAGAGCCAAGTATCTAATCCGGCACCGGAACCAAGGGCAAACAGCGACGCTGACCACTTTGGGCCAGCAACGAAGGAAGAGGTGGAGGCTGACTTGATGAGGGTAGATGCCATGGAGTATCAAGAAGTAACCTCTCGCTTCCGAGCTGGGTTCACAATGGGGGAACTACATAGCTCAGCTATTCCAAACTCAGTTATCCCTTCCAATGTTAGATTTCTTTCTTATGAAAATATGAAGAGGAGTATCACTTCTCCCGCAGCTATGCAACACCCTTGGGTGCAAGGATCTTTAGCCGTTACAGGAAAGCTTCGTAAGGAAATAATGGACCTCAAGCAGCAAGTCAATAAGCTTGAGGAGGAGAACCGCATACTGAGGGGAATCATCGCCAAGAATATTAAACCAACAACAAAGAAGGAGACATAATCACATGGGTATGGACACTCCCCTTGGCAACTGCCAAGCTTGGGGGAGGTGCCCCGATATCGTATCACCATCACAACTCCTATCTTTACCGTTTTTCTTAGTTCGATCCTATTAGTAGTATCTTGATCTAGTAGAATAAAGTTTGTGGCATGATCTAGTTTTGAGTTTTGCTTTATGATCTCTCTATGTAATCGAGTCCGTGAGCTATATATAATAAAGTTTAGTGTTGAGTCAAGGGCTTCATTTTCTTGCTATGATCTTGTGTGAATAAAAGGAAAGAATAAAAAGAAACAAAAAGTTCATATTGATCTTATTGAGAGTAATGACTTCACATAAAAAGAGTATGATGATTAAAAGTTGTTGGGAGTTGGCAGACATAGCTTTGGTCATCGTTGCAATTAATAGGAAGTAATAAGGAAAGAGAGATTTCACATATAGATATATTATCATTGACATCTTTTATGATTGGGAGCACTCATTAAAATATGACATGCTAAAAGAGTTGATGTTGGACAAGGAACACAATGTGATGAGTTATGTTTTCTTATATCTGAGATAAAGTATGTTGTCATGGATCCTCTAGCATGTTGAGCTTGCCTTTCCCCCTCATGCTAGCCAAATTCTCAGCACCAAGTAAAGATACTACTTGTGCTTCCAAATACCCTTAAACCAGTTTTGCCATGAGAGTCCACCATATCTACCTATGGATTGAGTAAGATCCTTCAAGTAAGTTGTCATCGGTGCAAAGCAATAAAAATTGCTCTAAATATGTATGATTGATTGGTGTGGGAGAAATAAGCTTTATATGATCTTGTGATGTGGAAGTAATAAAAGCGACGGACTGCATAATAAAGGTTCATATCACAAGGGGCAACATAAAGTGACGTTCTTTCGCATTGAGATTTTGTGCATCCAACCATAAAAGCGCATGGCAACCTCTGCCTCCCTCTGCAAAGGGCCTATCTGTTACTATTATCTTCTACCTTATGCAAGAGTCATGGTGATCTTCACCTTTCCTTTTTCATTTTATCCTTTGGCAAGCACAGCATGTTGGAAAGATTCTGATATATTTACCTAATTGGATGTAGGGGAGCATGAGTTATTATTGTTGACATTACCCTTGAGGTAAAAGGTTGTGGGGCAAAACTATAAATCCCTATCTTTCTTTGTGTCCGATTAAAACTCCATAACCACAAGTATTGCGTGAGTTTTAGCAATTATGAAGGACTAGATGATAGTTGAGTATGTGTACTGGCTTTTAAGCTCTGACATAGACTCTTTCTGATGTTATGATAAATCAATTGCTTCAATGACTGAGATTATATTTTGTTGGTTCTCAATGAAGTTTCTGATGCATACTTTTGCATTGTGAATAGATCATCACTTGAACATAAGAAATCATATGAAAAATTCTATATATGTTGCTATTATGAGAATAATCATGATGCCTTCATGTCTGTATTTTATTTTATCGACACCTCTACCACTAAAATGGGGACATATTTATCGTTATCGGCTTCTGCTTGAGGACAAGCGAGGTCTAAGCTTGGGGGAGTCGATACATCCATTTTGCATCATGCTTTTATATCGATATTTATTGCATCATGGTCTGTTATTTCACGTTATGTCACAATACTTATGGCTATTCTCTCTTATTTTACAAGGTTTACATAAGGAGGGAGAATGCCGGCAGCTGAAATTTTGGGCTGGAAAAGGAGCAAATATGAGAGACCTATTCTGGGCAACTCCAAAAGTCCTGAAACTCCACGGAATATCTTATAATAAATAATGAAAAATCCTCGCCAAAGACGAAGGCTAGGGGGCCCACACCCAGTCCACGAGGGTGGGGGCATGCCCTCCCCTAGGGCGCGCCCCCTACCTCGTGGGCCCCCTGGTGGTTCTCCGATGCCCATCTTCTGCAATATGAAGTCTTTCATCAAGAAAAAACCGGAAGCAACCTTTCAGGATGAAACTCCGCCGCCACGAGGCGTAACCTTGGCGGAACCAATCTAGGGCTCCGGCAGAGCTATTCTGCCGGGGACACTTCCCTCCGGGAGGGGGAAATTATCGCCATCGTCATCACCAACGCTCCTCTCATCGGGAGAGGGCAATCTCCATCAACATCTTCACCAGCACCATCTCATCTCAAAACCCTAGTTCATCTCTTGTATCCAATTCTTGTCTCCAAGTCCGGGATTGGTGCTAGTAGGTTGCTAGTAGTGTTCATTACTCTTTGTAGTTGATGCTAGTTGGTTTATTTGGTGGAAGATCATATGTTCAGATCGTTTATGCATATTAATACCCCTCTGATTATGAACATGAATATGCTTTGTGAGTAGTTACGTTTGTTCCTGAGGACAAGGGAGAAGTCTTGTTATTAGTAGTCATGTGAATTTGGCATTCGTTCGATATTTTGATGAGATGTATGTTGTCTAGCCTCTAGTGGTGTTATGTGAACGTCGACTAAATAACACTTCACCATTATTTGGACCTATAGGAAGGCATTGGGAAGTAATAAGTAGATGATGGGTTGCTAGAGTGACAAAAGCTTAAACCCTAGTTTATGCGTTGCTTCGTAAGGGGCTGATTTGGATCCATATGTTTCATGCTATGGTTAGGTTTACCTTAATATTTTTGTTGTATTTGCAGATGCTTGCAATAGAGGTTAATCATAAGTGGGATGCTTGTTCAAGTAAGAATAGCACCCAAGCACCAGTCCACCCACATATCAAATTATCAAAGTACCGAACGCGAATCATATGAACGTGATGAAAACTAGCTTGACGATATTCCCATGTGTCCTCGGGAGCGCTTTTACTTATATAAGAGTTTTTCCAGGCTTGTCCTTTGCCACAAAAAGGATTGGGCCATCTAGCTGCACTTTATTTACTTTTGTTACTTGTTGCTCGTTACAAATTATCCTATCACAAAACTTTCTGTTACCACTTATTTATGTACTTGCAGAGAATACCTTGCTGAAAACCGCTTATCATTTCCTTCTGCTCCTCGTTGGGTTCGACACTCTTACTTATCGAAAGGACTATGATAGATCCCCTATAATTGTGGGTCATCAAGACTCTTTTCTGGCGCCGTTGCCGGGGAGTGTAGCGCCTTTGGTAGGTGGAATTTGGTAAGGAAACATTTATATAGTGTGCTGAAATTTACTGTCACTTGTTACTATGGAAAGTAATCCTCTGAGGGGCTTGTTCGGGGTATCTTCACCCTGACCAGTAGAGCAAAGAGTTGCTCCTCAACCTACTGAACCTATTGAAAATGAAATTCCTTTTTAATTTCCTTCGGGTATGATAGAAAAACTGCTAGCTAATCCTTTTACAGGAGATGGAACAAAGCATCCTGATGAACACTTAATATATGTGGATGAAGTTTGTGGATTATTTAAGCTTGCAGGTATACCCGATGATGTTGCTAAGAAGAAGGTCTTCCCTTTATCTTTGAAGGGAGACGCATTGACATGGTATAGGCTATGTGATGATACGAGATCATGGAACTATAGATGATTGAAATTGGAATTTCATCAAAAGTATTACCCTATGCATCTTGTTCATCGTGATCGCAATTATATATATAATTTTTGGCCTCGCGAAGGAGAAAGCACCGCTCAAGCTTGGGGGAGGCTTAAATCAATGTTATATTCATGCCCCAATCATGAGCTTCCAAGAGTGACAATTATTCAAAACTTTTATGCTCGGCTTTCTGAAAACAATCGCACCATGCTCGATACTTCTTGTGCTGGCTCTTTTATGATGAAGACTATTGAATTTAAATGGGATTTATTGGATAGAATTAAACGCAACTCTGAAGATTGGGATCTCGACGAAGGTAAGGTGTCAGGTATTGCACCTAAGTTTGATTGTGTTAAATCTTTATGGACACCGTTATTTTCCGTAAGTTTAGCACTAAATATGGACTTGACTCTGAGATAGTAGCTTCTTTCTGTGAATCTTTTGCTACTTATGTTGATCTCCCTAAGGAGAAGTGCTTAAATATCATCCTCACATAGAAGTAAAAGTAGTTGTAACAATTAAAGTTGAAGAAAAAACTGTCACTTATAATGATCCTATTGTCCCTACTTCTTATGTTGAGAAACCACCTTTCCCTGTTAGAATAAAGGATCATGCTAAAGCTTCAACTGTGGTTCATAAAAGCAATATTAGAACGTACACACCCCATGAGCAAGTTAAAGTTGAACCTAATATTGCTATTGTTAAAGATCTCTTGTTTGATAATATTGATGGGCATGTTATTCAGATCTGCGGTGAAACTGCTAGAATTATTAAACCTTGTGCTAAAGATAAACATAGACCTGTGGTAGGCGTGCCTGTTATTTCTTTTAAAATAGGAGATCATTGTTATCATGGCTTATGTGATATGGGTTCTACTGTGCTACCTCTTGAGCACTACTTTGGATTTCCCCGAAGAGGAGAGGATGATGCAGCAAAGTAGTGTAAGTATTTACCTCAGTTTTTGAGAACCAAGGTATCAATCCAGTAGGAGGTCATGCTCGAGTCCCTCGTACCTACACAAAAACAATAGCTGCACGAAACCAACGCGATTAGGGCTTGTCAATCCCTTCACGGTCACTTACGGGGGTGAGATCTGATAGAGATGATAGATAATATTTTTGGTATTTTTGGTATAGAGATGCAAAGTAAAAAGTAAAAAAGGCGAAGTAAAAAAAGCAAGCAAGATTAAAGTGATGGAGATTAATATGAGGAAAATAGACCCGAGGGCCATAGGTTTCACTAGTGGCTTCTCTCAAGAGCATAAGTATTCTACGGTGGGTGAACAAATTACTGATGAGCAATTGACAAAATTGAGCATAGTTATGAGAATATCTAGGTATGATCATGTATATAGGCATCACGTCCGAGACAAGTAGACCGACTCCTGCCTGCATCTACTACTATTACTCCACTCATCGACCGCTATCCAGCATGCATCTAGAGTATTAAGTTAGAAACAGAGTAACGCCTTAAGCAAGATGACATGATGTAGAGGGATAGTTTCATGCAATATGATAAAAACCCCATCTTGTTATCATCGATGGCAACAATACAATACGTGTCTTGCTTCCCCTTCTGTCACTCGGGAAGGACACCGAAAATTGAACCCAAAGCTAAGCACTTCTCCCATGGCAAGAAAAACCAATCTAGTAGGCCAAACCAAACTGATAATTCAAAGAGACTTGCAAAGATAACCAATCATGCATAAAAGAATTCAGAGAAGATTCAAATATTATTCATAGATAGACTTGATCATAAACCCACAATTCATCAGCCTCAACAAACACACCGCAAAAAGAAGATTACATCGAATAGATCGCCACAAGAGAGGGGGAGAACATTGTATTGAGATCCAAAAAGAGAGAAGAAGCCATCTAGCTAATAACTATGGACCCGTAGGTCTGAGATGAACTACTCACACTTCATCGGAGGGGCTGGGATGATGTAGAAGCCCTCCGTGATGATGGCCCTCTCCGGCGGAGCTCCGGAACAGGCCCCAAGATGGGATCTCGTGGGTACAGAAGGTTGCGGCGGTGGAATTAGGTTTTTGGTTCCATATCTGATCATTTGGGGGTACGTAGGTATATATATAGGAGGAAGAAGTACGTCGGTGGAGCTCCAAGGAGCCCACGAGGCAGGGGGCGTGCCCTAGGGGGGGGGCACACCCCCCACCCTCGTGACCGCCTCGTGGCTTTCTTGAGAAAATCACGTTCCTGAAGGTTTCATTCCGTTTGGACTCCGTTTGATATTCTGTTTCTCCGAAACTCTAAAATAGGCAAAAAAACAACAATTTTGAGTTGGGCCTCCGGTTAATAGGTTAGTCCCAAAAATAATATAAAAGTGGAAAATAAAGCCCAATATAGTCTAAAATAATAGATAATATAGCATGGAGCAATCAAAAATTATAGATACGTTGGAGACGTATCAGGCATTCCCCAAGCTTAATTCCTGCTCGTCCTCAAGTAGGTAAATGATAAAAAGAGAATTTTTGATGCGGAGTGCTACTTGACATAATTTCAATGTAAAACTTCTTAATTGTGGCATGAATATTCAGATTCGAAAGATTCAAGACAAAATTTCATATTGACATAAAAATAATAATACTTCAACCATACTAACAAAGCAATTATGTCTTCTCAAAATAACATGGCTAAAGAAAGTTATCCCTACAAAATCATATAGTCCGGCTATGCTCTATCTTCACCACACAAAGTATTTAAATCATGCACAACCCCGATGACAAGCCAAGCAATTGTTTCATACTTTAACATTTTCAAAACATTTTCAATCTTCACGCAATACATGAGCGTGAGCCATGATTATAGCACTATATGTGGAATAGAACGATGGTTGTGGAGAAGACAAAATGAGGGGAAGATAGTCTCACATCAACTAGGCGTATCAACGGGCTATGGAGATGCCCATCAATAGATATCAATGTGAGTGAGTAGGGATTGCCATGCAACGGATGCACTAGAGCTATAAGTATGTGAAAGCTCAACAAAAGAAACTAAGTGGGTGTGCATCCAACTCGCTTGCTCACGAAGACCTAGGGCATTTGAGGAAGCCCATCATTGGAATATACAAACCAAGTTCTATAATGAAAAATTCCCACTAGTATATGAAAGTGATATCATAGGAGACTCTCTATCATGAAGATCATGGTGCTACTTTGAAGCACAAGTGTGGTAAAAGGATAGTAACATTGTCCCTTCTCTCTTTTTCTCTCATTATTCTTTTTTTATTTGGGCCTTTTCTATTTTTTTATGGCCTCTTTTATATTTTTTTTATTTTTTTTCGTCTGGAGTCTCATGCCGACTTGTGGGGGAATCATAGTCTCCATCATCCTTTCCTCACTTGGGACAATGCTCTAAAAATGATGATCATCACACTTCTATTTTTCTTACAACTCAACAATTACAACTTCATACTTAGAACAAAATATAACTCTATCTGAATGCCTCCGGCGGTATACTGGGATATGCAATGATTCAAGAGTGACATGTATGAAAGAATTATGAACGGTGGCTTTGCCACAAATACGATGTCAACTACATGATCATGCTAGCAATATGACAATGATGGAGCGTCTCATAATAAACAGAACGGTGGAAAGTTGCATGGCAATATATCTCGGAATGTGTCGGTGTACTAAAGTAGGGGTACCTTAGTACCCCGAACATGTGCACGGGCGGTCGTAGCACCCCGCGGCAAGGCCTGCCAGGCGATCGCCAAGACCCTCAATGGTCCCCTCTTGGGCCATTCAAGAACAAAGTATTTGAGCCAAGGCCCCGGCAAGAGGAGCTTGCCGGGAACGCCACCCGAAGAGAGCAATGCCCTGGCAAGAGGAGTTTGCCGGGACTGCCGCTCGAAGCACAAGACCCCGGCAAGAGGAGCTTGCCGGGAAGGCCATCCACGGCACGACAAGGACGTTGCCGCGGCGCGCCCCGCGCCCCGGCAAGGCCCGGTGAGCAACAAGCTCCCGGGCGCGACAAGACATCTACCGCAGCAAGGCGCTTGCCGCGTCAAGTTACCACCTCGTGCCTGCGCTCCAGCTCACCCACCAACGTGTCGCTCTGGGGGGCATCCCAGGCGCACGTGGCGGGAGGCTGAGCAGCGAGGGGCATGCGGTGGCGAAGCGAAGCTGACAGAGTAGCCATCGTGGCAAATGGTGGCGCTCCTGACGGTCCACTCCGCTGCTCCGTCTGGACGACGCGGACGGGCATTTAATGCCCTTGTCCCCCGCCGTCGGAGTTAGGTATGATAGCACTGTACAGCCACTTTGCAGGCAGCTGTACCCACTACAGCATTCTACCATTTTTGCCCTCACCTACGCTGCCACCTGTGGGTAACCCCTTGAGCATATAAAAGGAGGCCCCCATGCGCACGTAGAAGGGGGAGACCAATCTTCGCGCCCAGCCTCGCGAGCAGCTCGAGTGTACTATAGCATCTCGCGCTTTCGAGCAAGAACCCAAATCAACTAGACAAGCAGCAGTAGGGTTTTATGCACCGGTGCGGCCCGAAGCTGGGTAAAATCGTTGTGTGTGTGTGTGTTGCCTCGATCCGCTCTTTGCGCAGCCTCCGCTCCCCGCCGAACCGAGAAGGGGCTCCGTCCCCATAGGTGTTCGAGGAAGCCGATTCCCCCCGACATCTTTGGCACGCCAGGTAGGGGGCGTCGAGGTTGTGCGAACCTGATCCGGCGTCTGCACCAGCTAGATCTCCTTCATCCTCGGCGACATGCCACCGAAGGAGAAGGCTCCGGAGGTGGCCGGTCCGTCCGCGTCGAACCCGCCGCCCTTGGAGCAAACGGGTGGCGGGGACGGCGCCGGCGGCGGAACGGGCGTCGTCGAGCCAGCTCACGGCGCCACAGCGTCCGAACATGCTCCGCGCTCCTCCCAGGAGGCGCGGAATCAGCAGCGTCTTGGTACCCACGGTGCCATAAGCTCGCTGGACCCAGATCGAGCTGGCGAACCCCAGGACGCTCAGGGCCAGCAAGCGCACCAGCATGCTGGCACGAGCGTGGCACGGCTGCCTGGACCGGGTGCTGCTCCTTCTAACGACGTTAGGAGTTCGAGCACATCCCGCTCCACGCGCCGTTCGCCGCCACTGCCCGCCACTCCAGCGGAAGCTCTCGCACGAGCCCAATTGCTCCTGGATTACCCTCCGGCGTCGGACAAGCTCGATGATTGGAGGGCCACCATCCAGAGTCTCATCGGTTTTGCCAACGGCGACACGCCGCGGGAGCCTGGTGCGTCGCAGCCATGGCAGGTCGCCCAGGTGAGAACCGATGGCGCCAAGACTGGTGGGGGTGCGACCACTGTGCACTCCCCACACTAGAGGCAACGGTCGCCGACCCGCCGGACCCACCACGACGACGCCTCTACCGCGTCGTCGAATCCGCGGACCCGTCGCGACCAGCGCCAAGTCCTCCACGAGTGAAAGGAGGAAGACGCTCGAACTCGCATCGAGCGCAGGAGAGAAGCGCGGCGTCAATCCGACCAGCGCTCTGAGCTCGCTGGCGACATGCACGCACCGGGGGAACCAGGCGACTTGCCGTGTTCGGTAGGCTGCCCTACGTTCACCCGCGAGCTGTGGCGAGTCCAGTGGCCCAGCACAAAGAATTTCAAGCCTGACGTACCCGAGAAGTACGATGGCAAGTCGCATCCGTCGGAGTTCCTCAGCATCTACACCATCGCGGTGCAAGCTGCCGGGGGACGAGACGATAAGATCCTAGCCAACTAGTTCCCGCTGGTACTCAAACCCAACGTCAGATCCTGGCTCATGCACTTGCCGGACAACTTCATATCCTCCTGGCCAGGCCTGTGCCATCAGTTTGGCGGCGCCTTCACGGGCGGCCACAAACCCCACGGCCAGGCGAGTGACCTTCACTTGCTCGTTCAGAAGGAAGCAGAGTCTCTGCGCAAGTTCATCCAAAGATTCAGCCGCGTGCAATACAACATCCCAGATGTCCACCCCGCTGCGGTCATTAGTGCATTCCATCAGAACGTGCGAAACCGCAGAATGCGAGAGGAGATGGCGATGTGCAAAATCAAGGACGTCAGCGAGCTATACGCCCTGGCCGACAAGTGTGCGCGCGCTGAGGAGGGGAGGAAACTCCCCGGAGAAAGCATCGGAGCAGGAGGGTCTGACAGTGACGACACCGCCCCGATGAGGAAAGGCCGGCGGCGGAATAACAAGAAGAAAAAGAGCCAAGAAGTGATGGTTGTTGAGCAGTCCGGCAGTGAAGGCACCGCCAAGAAAGCCTAGGCCGGTGGCTCCGGCAAGGAGGTTGCCGGGTGCCCCAGCTGCCAGGCAGTGGCGATCGCCGACAAGCGGGACGGCACCGACAAGAAGTATTGCAAGATCCACCGCACCAAGGGCCATGACCTCCAGAATTGCAAGCAGGTCGAGCGGCTCGTCGAGCTGCAGAAGGCTGAGTACGAGCGGCGCGACAAGGAGAGAGCCCAAGCAGGCAGCGGGGGATCCGGCACGAAGCGTCCCGGCCAGGGGGAACGCCGCGGCAAGGACAAGCAGCGGCAAGCAGACAGACCTCCCAGAGGCCGCGACAAGGATGAAGACGACGACGAAGACACGGAAGACCCCGAGACCAGCGAGCAGGAGTTTCAGAAAGCCACAGAGGTCTTGTGTGTGGACGGCGGTGCCTCCCTACACACTTCTCGCCGCCAGCTTAAACAGTGGGCGCGGGAAGTCAACGCAGCGGAACCGCCCGTCGAGTCGCGCAGGCCTCTGAAGTGGTCCAGCACGCCTATCATCTTTGATATTGAGGACCACCCTGATCTCACCACCGCGGTCGGGTGCTTGCCGATGTTGGTTTCCCCAACGGTCCGCAACCTCAAGGTCACTAAGATGCTAGTTGACGGCGGGGCCGATTTGAACCTGATCTCCTCCGCTGTTCTCCGAAGACTCCAAGTTCCCGACAGCGAGCTCGAAGAGACCGGCACGTTCCAAGGAATCAACCCGGGAAGGAGCATGCCGAAGGGGAAGATCACACTGCCGGTGACGTTTGGCAGCGAGTTGAATTTCAGGACCGAGAGGATCACCTTTGATGTTGCCGATTTTCCATTACCTTACAATGGAATCCTTGACCGTCCAGCGCTCGCCAAGTTCATGGCGGCCTCTCACTATGCGTACAACGTGCTCAAGATGCCAGGCCCGATAAGCGTCATCTCTGTCCCTGGCGACAAGAAGGATGCCCTTATCTGTGCCGACAAGATCAACCGGGACGCAGCAGCAGCAACGGCCCACGGTCCACTTGCCGTTGAAGCTCCTGGGGGAAGGAAGAAGGCCAAGCCCAAAGAATGCTCTGGTGCCCACTCCGGCAAGCGCGCCTCCTCGGAGTGCTGCGCTACTGTCGAGGACGCACCATCGAGCTCCACCGGCAAGAAGACCAAACCCGGCAAGTGCTCTGATACCCACTCCGGCAAGCGCGCCTCTTCGGAGTGCTGCGCTGCCGTCGAGGACGCACCATCGAGCTCGGCCGGCAAGGGCAAGAGGACGATGGCAGCTCCACCAGCGACCAAGAAAGTGCCCGCCAAGGAGGATGGCACTGGTGGTACCTTCACCATCAGTGCCATGTTGGACCCCAAATAGGAAAGCGCGCTCGTCACTTTTCTGCGGGCGAATGTCGATGTGTTTGCCTGTCAACCATCTGACATCCCCGGTGTTCCCAGGAAGGTGATTGAGCACCACCTTGCCGTCTGTCCCCATGCGCGGCCCGTCAAGCAGAGGGTTAGGAAACAAGCGGTGGAGCGCCAGGAGTTCATCGCAGAAGAGATCAAGAAGCTGGAAGCGGCAGGCCTCGTCCGAGGCGTGCTCCATCCGACATGGTTGGCCAATCCTGTTGTCGTGCGTAAAGCAAATGGGAAATGGAGGCTGAAGAAGACGAAGAGAAGACCGCATTCATCACTCCATGTGGCACGTACTGTTTTGTACGAATGCCTTTCGGACTAAAAAATGCTGGTTCAACATTTGCAAGGGTTGTCCATACCGCTTTTGGGCCGCAGATCCACAGGAATGTGGAGGCCTACATGGATGATATAGTGGTCAAAAGACGGGACAGGGCAACCCTGATCCAAGACTTAGAAGAGACCTTTGCAAATCTGCGCAAGACCAACCTCAAGCTCAACCCCGAGAAGTGTGTGTTTGGAGTCCCTTCCGGCAAGCTTCTCAGATTCTTCATGTCTCAGCGGGGAATCGAAGCCAACCCCGACAAGATCAAGGCCATTGAGCAGATTGAAGCACCAACGCGTGTCAAGGATGTCGAAGGCTTGCCGGCTGCGTAGCGGCTCTCAGCAGGTTCATTTCCAAGTCCGCGGAACGCGCCCTGCCATTTTTCAAAATCTTGAAGAAGGCAGGTCTAGTAAAATGGACTCCGGAAGCGGAGGCTGCGCTGCAGGACCTGAAGAAATATCTGTCCTCCGCTCCAATACTTGTCGCGCCGAAGCCACAAGAGAGGTTGCTGCTGTACCTGGCGGCAACCAATCAAGTGGTTAGCGCTGCGTTAGTAGCGGAGAGGGAGGCAGATGATGAGCCAGCGACCGTGGCGAGCACATCCGACGGCAGGCAGGGGGCTTCCCCGACAGGCTCTGGCCCCGGCAAAGGTGGATCTGCGCAGATGCAAGGAGAGGTGCAAAAGAAGAAAATTGTGCAGCGCCCAGTTTACTTTGTCAGTTCCCTCTTGCAGGGGGCTAGGTAAAGGTACTCTGGAGTGCAGAAATTGCTTTTCGGTCTCCTTATGGCCTCGAGAAAGCTGCGCCACTACTTCCAAGCACACGAGATCACAGTTGTCACCTGCTTTCCGCTGAAGAGGATACTGCAGAATCCCGAAGCAACATGTAGGATCGTTGAGTGGGCACTGGAACTGTCAAGCTTTGGCCTCAAGTTCGAGAGCACTTCGACGATCCAAAGCAGAGCATTGGCAGAGTTTATAGCAGAATGGACGCCGACACCCGATGAAGAAATTTCAGAGACGAGCATCCCTGGCAAGGAAACAAACAAAGAGTGGCTGATGTACTTCGATGGCGCTTTCTCGCTGCAAGGCGCCGGTGCTGGCGTGCTGCTTGTCGCGCCCTCCGGAGAGCACCTCAAGTACGTCGTCCAAATGCACTTTCCCAAGGAGCAGGCAACCAACAATACAGCAGAGTATGAAGGTTTGCTTGCCGGTCTCAGGATTGCGGCAGAACTTGGGATCAAGAAGCTTATTGTCAGGGGTGACTCGCAACTCGTCGTCCGCCAAGTGAACAAGGATTACCAGAGTCCATTGATGGAGGCTTACGTTGATGAAGTGAGGAAGCTTGAAGAGCGCTTTGACGGCCTACAAATGGAGCACGTTCCAAGAGCCGAGAACGACGTTGCCGACGGCCTGTCAAAGTGCGCCGCACTAAAGTTACCTGTGGAACCAGGAACCTTTGTGCTCAAGCTGACTCAGCCATCTGTGACACCGCCAACTGGACAGAACAAGAAGAGGAAGTTGGTCTCCGGCGACTATCTCCCGGCAGAGCTTCCCGAAGCCGCCGCCAAGAGAGTCCCCAAGATCGACGCCAAGAGTGTTGAGGAGCAACCCGCTCCGGCAAGCCCTAGGGTTTGTTCCGTTGAAGCAGGTGCTCCCGACAAGCTCTGCTCCGGCAAGCTTGCCGGGGAACGACAAGCTCCAGCCGAGCCCCAGACTCTCGCCGTAGAAGCTAATGTTCCCACAGCCGTAGACATGCCTTTGGTCCTTGTCGTCGAGCCACGAGCTCCGGCATGGGCGCAGCAGATCGTCCGTTTCCTTCAGACAGGAGATCTTCCCGAAGAGCGAGAGGAAGCGGAAAGAGTAGCCCGGCAGTCCAGTATGTACCAATTTGTTGACAGCACACTGTACAGAAGGGGACGCAATGGGGTGAAATTGAAGTGCATCCACCAGGAAGACGGACAGAAGCTGTTGACGGAGATACATGAGGGCATATGCGGTCACCACATTGGCGCAAGAGCACTTGCCGGCAAAGCGTTCTGGCAGGGTTTCTTCTGGCTGACAGCCCTCCAGGATGCAACTGGACAAGTAACCAAGTGTGAAGCGTGCCAGTTCCACTCCAAGCAGATACACCAACCAGCTCAAGCTCTCCAGACAATCCCTTTATCCTGGCCCTTTCCGGTATGGGGGCTCGATATCCTCGGCCCCTTCCCCCGAGCTGTCGGGGGCTTTGAGTACTTGTACGTCGCCATCGACAAGTTCACAAAGTGGCCGGAAGTGGAACCAGTGAGGAAGGTGACGGCACAGTCCGTGATCAAATTCTTCAGGTCGATTGTTTGCCGTTTCGGGATCCCTGACAGGATCATCACCGACAACGGTACGCAATTCACGAGCCACGCCTTCATGCAGTACATCCAAGACCTCGGCGCCAAGGTCTACTTCGCTTCTGTTGCTCATCCTAAGAGCAACGGTCAAGCGGAAAGGGCCAACGCCGAGGTGCTGCGCGGGCTCAAGACCAGAAGTTTTGACAGGCTGCACAAGCGCGGACGGAACTGGATCGAGGAGCTGCCAGCGGTTCTTTGGTCGATCAGAACGACGCCAAATCGAGCCACTGGCCAGACACCATCTGCTCTAGTCTATGGAGCAGAAGCAGTTATCCCCATGGAACTCGTATACGGGTCACCTCGAGTGCTCTCTTATGACGCGCTTGAGCAAGAGCGGTCGCGTGAAGATGACGCGCTGCTCCTCGAGGAAGATCGTCTCCAGGCTGCTGTGCGAGCCGCTCGCTACCAGCAAGCTCTGCGTTGCTACCATAGCCGCAGAGTCAAAGCCAGGAGCTTCGAGGAAGGCGACCTTGTTCTTCGGCACGTTCAGTCGGCCAAGAATCACAACAAGTTGACGCCGAAGTGGGAAGGCCCTTACCGGGTGAAACGAGTCACGAGGCCCGGCGCTGTCCGCCTCGAGACCGAAGATGGAACTCCGGTGAGCAACTCCTGGAATATTGAGCATCTTCGTAAGTTTTACCCGTAATGCGCGGTTGTCGGACCCCGTTCGGCAACCAACCCTTTGTACAAGTCTTGCCGCAGTTGCATGTAATCCTTTGTACAAAGCCAGGCACAGACCCTGGCAGCAGATAAAGAAGCGCTGGCGCCCTAAGTTTTAGCATGCATGCTGAGTCGAGTCTCGTCCTTGGTTAGGGTTGATAGTGCCTAACTGTCGCTAATCCCTAGCTTAGAGGTCGAGTCTGCGTCCCTTTTTCCTGTTCTTTCCTTTGGTTCGTAGGGATTATATGTCCCAGCCGGGCCGTTCAAGGATGAAGAGGGGGAGAAGGACGAACCAACGCCTACCCCCCGGCAAGCCCAAGTTGCCGGGGACTGCAAGTATGAGGACCCACCTGCAGCAGGCCTGAGATGCCGGGGGCTGTAACCTCAGATAAGTTTCGGCATCCCTTATCATGCATTCTCTTATGGACTGTGGGATACGAAAACCTCGCTTCCTCCTAAGAGCTGCCGTGCTCTCCTAAACGACAAGCCCCAGAGCGCGTTCCTGGGGCCCATTTTTGATAGTAGCCGCGGCGGCAAAAGAAGGAAACGAGGGGCCTGAACCCGCCTCCTCCCTGCCTCCGCCAAGAGCGCGAGGAAGGTCGAGGGGCGCGGGAAGACGGCAGGGCCTGTTGCCGGGCGAGAAAGTGTCTATCTTAACGATGTAAAGGATTCGCTCCTTGCCGCGGGTGGTACCCGCGAGACAAATGATCCGGCAAAAATTCCCTTTTCATTAAAAACATTCCGCTCAGGTACAATTCAGAGAGAATGAAAAACATGAAAAGATGGGATTACGAGATTTAAATGCAACTAAGGCCCAAAGGCTTACAAGTTAAAAAGAGATAAGGTGCCCGTAATCCCTTTCTTGTCTCTCTCCTCAGGAGGTAGGACAAGGAGGCGAAAAGGGCAAAAGGGGCACCTAGGCAAGCTACGGGTGGCAGAAGACACCAAGAGAACGCCCCGGGGGCTCCGGAGGGTGGATGGTGGCAGTGGCGCCGGAGATGGAGCTCGAAGAAGAGGCAGCGGGACGTCAACACGCTGTCGGGGGCACCTAGCCCTCGTACTCCGAGTTGACGGCCTTGCCGCCAGTCCTCCTCCTCTTCCGTAGCCTCGCCACTCTAGCCGCCCGGGAAGACGGCCCCGATAAGCTCAAGGAGCCGGCGACCCGGATGACGGGGTCGCCGGTGCCACACGGAGCTACGACCGGCGCCTAGTCGGACCCGTCATCCCGACGACCGCTGCCCTCGTCGTCGCTGTCGCTCCCCTCCTCATCGCTCTCGCTCGAGGAGGAGCTTTCACTGTCGGAGGAGCTATCCACGCAGCACCTGGCCCGGGTCCCGAGGTCCCCGAAGGCCTTGATGGAGAGAAGGTCGCCCTCCATCAACTTGAAATGGAGGGTGAACCCCTCCGTCAAGGTGTGGATACGGGCGAATGTCTTCCACCCTCGGCCAAGATACACCACGCCGGGGGCTGGGAACTCGACGTGGACCCGCGTGCCGCTGATCCCGCAGCCCTTCATGCGCAACCTTAGCGTTTCGGGTTGCTCCATCTCCATCACGCTCGCGAAAGGAGCCGGAAGGCGGAGGCGGCGACGAGGCGCCCGGTGCAGCCTGACGAAGAACTCGCAAGGATCGTCCCCGAGATGGACCGCCGTGGGAAGAAGGGCCGCTGGCGGGGGCGAGGCCGGCGCGTCGCCCCGCCCGCCTCTTCCCTGAGCACCGCGGCCTTGCCCACGCCCTCGTCCACGACCTCGCCCCCTCCCCCTTCCCCTTGCGGCTGGCTCCGCCACCGCAGGTGCAAGGGGAGGAGGGGTGCGCTGCCTGGCGGCAACCCTCGCCGCCACCGATGAAGGACCCGGATTCCCTTTCTCCATGGCTAATGGAGAGAGGGGGGTCAGAGGAGGAAGAGATGGAGGAGTGTGGGTTCCCGTCGCCCCCCCCCCCCCTCTTGCTCCTTATAAAGGAATAGGGTGGGGACTCGACCGCCCCGCTCGACCAATCAGGGCGCAGGGAGGCCAGGCGACCGGGACCGGCCTGCTGCCTCGACCCGCGACGGCCCGGTTTCCCGCCTCCACCGTCCGCAACTCCAGGTGCATGGAGGCCGCGTGGCTGACGTGCAGGGCCGAGGCGACGGGTGAGGCGGCCTCTCCCCCACCCCGTGATCGTGGGGAACGGGCGCCTCGGAAACCGTGCCTCAGCCCCATCCAGTGAAGGAGCCACGCCTCCACACCTCCCTCTATTTATGAAGATGGCACGAACCGTCCCCATTTATTGCGATGTGACGCATGCCTGCAGGGCTCGGCCCCGCGCACGCCACCCACGTCACGCACGCCTCTCCCCCACGATGCCGCATTCAACGCGTGCCGTTCGGGGAGGACGTGGTGGGCGCAGAAAAAGATGTACCGTGACCCAGGCCGCGCGTGCCCGTGCACTGTCTTGGTCCTGGCCCAACAGCGCTCGGCACCGTGTGTGGCCCAGGCCCGGGGGCTCCTGTCGGTGTACTAAAGTAGGGGTACCTTAGTACCCCGAACTTGTGCACGGGCGGTCGTAGCACCCCGCGGCAAGGCCTGCCAGGCGATCGCCAAGACCCTCAATGGTCCCCTCTTGGGCCATTCAAGAACAAAGTATTTGAGCCAAGGCCCCGGCAAGAGGAGCTTGCCGGGAAGGCCACCCGAAGAGAGCAATGCCCTGGCAAGAGGAGTTTGCCGGGACTGCCGCTCGAAGCACAAGACCCCGGCAAGAGGAGCTTGCCGGGAAGGCCATCCACGACACGACAAGGACCCTGCCGCGGCGCGCCCCGTGCCCCGGCAAGGCCCGGTGAGCAACAAGCTCCCGGGCGCGACAAGACATCTACCGCGGCAAGGCGCTTGCCGCGTCAAGTTACCACCTCGTGCCTGCGCTCCAGCTCACCCACCAACGTGTCGCTCTGGGGGGCATCCCAGGCACACGTGGCGGGAGGCTGAGCAGCGAGGGGCATGCGGTGGCGAAGCGAAGCTGACAGAGTAGCCTTCGTGGCAAACGGTGGCGCTCCTGACGGTCCACTCCCCTGCTCCGTCTGGACGACGCGGACGGGCATTTAATGCCCTTGTCCCCCGCCGTCGGAGTTAGGTATGATAGCACTGTACAGCCACTGTGCGGCAGCTGTACCCACTACAACATTCTACCATTTTTGCCCTCACCTACGCTGCCACCTGTGGGTAACCCCTTGAGCATATAAAAGGAGGCCGCCATGCGCACGTAGAAGGGGGAGACCAATCTTCGCGCCCAACCTCGCGAGCAGCTCGAGTGTACTGTAGCATCTCGCGTTTTCGAGCAAGAACCCAAATCAACCTGACAAGCAGTAGTAGGGTTTTACGCACCAGTGCGGCCCGAAGCTGGGTAAAATCGTTGTGTGTGTGTGTGTCACCTCAATCCGCTCTTTGCGCAGCCTCCGCCCCCCGCCGAACCGAGAAGGGGCTCCGTCCCCATAGGTGTTCGAGGAAGCCGATTCCCCTCGATAGAATGGCTATGAAAAATGCCATGATAGGTAGGTATGGTGGCTGTTTTGAGGAAGATATATGGTGGGTGTATGATACCGGCGAAAAGTGCGCGGTATTAGAGAGGCTAGCAATGGTGGAAGGAAGGAAAAAGTGCGTATAATCCATGGACTCAACATTAGCCATAAAGAACTCATATACTTATTGCAAAAATCTAGAAGTTATCAAAGCAAAGTATTACGCACATGCTCCTAGGGGGATAGATTGGTAGGAAAAGCCCATCGCTCGTCCCCGACCGCCACTCATAAGCAAGACAATCAATCAATAAATCATGCTCCGACTTCATCACATAACGGTTCACCATACGTGCATGCTACGGGAATCACAAACTTTAACACAAGTATTCTTGAAATTCACAACTACTCCACTAGCATGACTCTAATATCACCATCTTCATATCTCAAAACAATTATCAAGCTTCAATCTTTTCTTAGTATTCAACGCACTCAAAAGAACGTTTCACAAATCTTGAATACCAAGCATATTAATATTAGGCAAATTACCATGCTATTAACGACTCTCAAAATGATCTAAGTGAAGCATGAGAGATCAATAGTTTCTTTAAAACAAATCCACCACCGTGCTCTAAAAGATCTAAGTGAAGCACATAGAGCAAAATTATAAGGCTCCAAAGATATAAGTGAAGCACATAGAGTATTCTATCAAATTCCAATTCATGTATGGCTCTCTCAAAAGGTGTGTAAAGCAAGGATGATTGTGGCACACTAACAAACAAAGACACAAATAATACAAGACGTTCCAAGCAAAACACATATCATGTGGTGAATAAAAATATAGCTCCAAGTAAAATTACCGATGGAAGTAGACGAAAGAGGGGATGCCTTCCGGGGCATCCCCAAGCTTTGACTTTTTGGTGTCCTTGGATTATCTTGGGGGTGCCATGGGCATCCCCGAGTTTAGGCTCTTGCCACCCCTTGTTCCATAATCCATCAAAAGATTTCACCCAAAACTTGAAAACTTCACAACACAAAACTCAATAGAAATCTCGTGAGCTCCATTAGCGAAAGAAGACAAAATACCACTTCAAGGTACTGCAATGAACTCACTCTTTATTTATATTGGTGTTAAACCTACTGTATTCCAACTTCTCTATGGATTATAAATTATTTTACTAGCCATAGATTCATCAAAATAAGCAAACAACACACGAAAAACAGAATCTGCCAAAAACATAACAGTCTGCAGCAATATGTAACTAACGCAAACTTCTGGGACTCCAAAAAGTCTACCAAAATAGGAAGACCTGGACACTTTGTTTATTGATCATCAGAAATTGGAATCAGTATTTTATCACGTTCTGGTGATTTGTAACAATTGTTTTCGTGAACAGAAAGATTCTGGAAATTACAGCAAGATCAAATAACTATCATCCAAGAAGATCCTATAGGTATAACTTGGCACAAACACTAATTAAAACACAAAACCACATCTAAACAGAAGGTATATGGATTATTTATTCCTAAACAGAAGCAAAAACAAAAGAAATAAAATAAAATTGGGTTGCCTCCCAACAAGCGCTATCGTTTAACGCCCCAAGCTATGCATAAAAGCGAGAATAGATCTAGGTATTGCCATCTTTGGTAGGCAATCCATAAGTGGCTCTCATGACAGATTCATATGGAAATTTTATTTTATTTCTAGGAAATTGTTCCATGCCCTTCTTTAATGGAAATTGAAATCTAATATCCCCTTCCTTCATATCAATATTTGCACCAACCGTTCTAAGGAAAGGTCTACCAAGAATAATACGGCAAGAAGGATTGCAATCTATATCACGAACAATAAAATCTATGGGCACATAATTCCTATTTGCAACAATAAGAACATAATTAATTCTTCCCATAAACTCTTTAACACTATTCTCAAATTCAGAGGGCATCTTATTAAAATTTCCATAAGAGTTGTTGTAGGAATTTCCATAATTATTAGAAGGATTACTAGGATAAGGCCTAGGATTAAAATTGCCTCTATACGTGTGGTTACCAATATTATTCCTACCAACAAAATTCACATCCATAGATTCATTATTATTCTCAATCAAAGTAGATAAAGGCATATCATTAGGATCAGAAGAAACACTCTTAGTAGCAAATAATTTCATAAGTTCATCCATCTTTCCACTCAAAACATTGATTTCTTCTATAGCATGCACTTTTTTATTAGTGGATCTTTCAGTGTGACATTGAGAACAATTAACCATAATATTATCTAGGAGTTTAGTAGCATCTCCTAAAGTGATTTCCATAAAAGTGCCTCCCGCGGCCGAATCTAAAAGATTTCTAGAAGGAAAATTCCATCCGGCATAAATTTTTTGTATAATCATCCACAAGTTCAAACCATGAGTAGGACAATTACGTACCATTAATTTCATTCTCTCCCAAGCTTGTGCAACATGTTCATGATCAAGTTGCTTAAAATTCATAATATCGTTTCTAAGAGAGATGATCTTAGCGGGAGGAAAATACTTAGAGATAAAAGCATCTTTGCACTTGTTCCAAGAATCAATACTATTTTTAGGCAAAGACGAAAACCAAACTTTAGCACGATCTCTAAGCGAAAAAGGAAATAGCTTCAATTTAACAATATCATTATCGACATCTTTATTCTTTTGGATGTCACATAAATCAACGAAGCTATTCAGATGAGTAGCGGCATCTTCACTAGGAAGGCTGGCGAATTGATCTTTTATAACAAGATTCAACAAAGCAGTATTGATTTCACAAGATTCAGTATTGGTAAGCGGAGCAATTGGAGTGCTAAGGAAATCATTATTGTTGGTATTGGTGAAGTCACACAATTTGGTATTATCTTGAGCCATCGCGACAAATAAGCAATCCAACACACGAGCAAACAAAAGACGAGCGAGAAAAAGGCAAACGGAAAAGAGAGGGCGAATAAAACGGCAAGGGTGAAGTGGGGGAGAGGAAAACGAGAGGCAAATGACAACTAATGTAATGCGGGAGATAGGGATTGTGATGGGTACTTGGTATGTTGACTTTTGCGCAGACTCCCCGACAACGGCGCCAGAAATTCTTCTTGCTACCTCTTGAGCACTGCGTTGGATTTCCCCGAAGAGGAGAGGATGATGCAGCAAAGTAGCGTAAGTATTTCCCTCAGTTTTTGAGAACCAAGGTATCAATCCAGTAGGAGGCCACGCTCGAGTCCCTCGTACCTACACAAAAACAATAGCTCCACGCAACCAACGCGATTAGGGGTTGTCAATCCCTTCATGGTCACTTATGGGGGTGAGATCTGATAGAGATGATAGATAATATTTTTGGTATAGAGATGCAAAGTGAAAAGTAAAAAAGGCAAAGTAAAAAGCAAGCAAGATTAAAGTGATGGAGATTAATATGAGGAAAATAGACCCAGGGGCCATAGGTTTCACTAGTGGCTTCTCTCAAGAGCATAAGAATTCTACAGTGGGTGAACAAATTACTGTTGAGCAATTGACAGAATTGAGCATAGTTATGAGAATATCTAGGTATGATCATGTATATAGGCATCACGTCCGAGACAAGTAGACCGACTCCTGCCTGCATTTACTACTATTACTCCACTCATCGACCGCTATCCAGCATGCATCTAGAGTATTAAGTTAAAAACAGAGTCCTGCCTTAAGCAAGATGACATTTTGTATAGGGATAGTTTCATGCAATATGATAAAAACCCCATCTTGTTATCCTCGATGGAAAAAATACAATACGTGCCTTGCTTCCCCTTCTGTCACTGGGAAAGGACACCGCAAGATTGAACCCAAAGCTAAGCACTTCTCCCATGGCAAGAAAAACCAATCTAGTAGGCCAAACCAAACTAATAATTCGAAGAGACTTGCAAAGATAACCAATCATACATAAAAGAATTCAGAGAAGATTCAAATATTATTCATAGATAGACTTGATCATAAACCCACAATTCATCGGTCTCAACAAACACACCGCAAAAATAAGATTACATCGAATAGATCTCCACAAGAGAGGGGGGGAACATTGTATTGAGATCCAAAAAGAGACAAGAAGCCATCTAGCTATTAACTATGGACCTGTAGGTCTGAGGTGAACTACTCACACTTCATCGGAGGGGCTAGGATGATGTAGAAGCCCTCCGTGATGATGGCCCTCTCCGGTGGAGCTCCGGAACAGGCCCCAAGATGGGATCTTGTGGGTACAGAAGGTTGCGGCGGTGGAATTAGGTTTTTGGCTCCGTATCTGATCGTTTGGGGGTATGTAGGTATATATAGGTGGAAGAAGTACGTCGGTGGAGCTCCGAGGGGCCCACGAGGCAGGGGGCGTGCCCTAGGGGGTGGGCGCGCCCCCCACCCTCATGACCGCCTCGTGGCTTTCTTGACGGAGGGTCCATGTCTCCTGGGTCTTATCTGATGAGAAAATCACGTTCCCGAAGGTTTCATTCCGTTTGGACTCCGTTTGAGATTTTGTTTCTCCGAAACTCTGAAATAGGCAAAAAAACAGCAATTCTGGGCTAGGCCTCCGGTTAATAGGTTAGTCCCAAAAATAATATAAAAGTGGAAAATAAAGCCCAATATAGTCCAAAACAGTAGATAATATAGCATGGAGCAATCAAAAATTATAGATACGTTGGAGACGTATCATAGTGCTAGTGTTATACCTTATACCTTATATGAAGAATTAAGCATGAAATTGCACCTGCTGAGTTAGAAGATATTGGTGTCACAATTAAACTTGCTAATAGAGATACTATTTCAGCAGTGGGAATTGTTAGAGATGTTGAAGTCTTGTGTGGGAAAACTAAATATCCTGGTGATTTTTTGTTCTCAGTTCCCCACAAGATAGCTTTTGTCCCATTATATTTGGTAGACCCTTCTTGAATACTGTTAATGCTAAGATAGATTGTGAAAAGAATGTTGTTACTATAGGCTTGGATGATATGATTCATGAGTTTAATTTCTCTAAATTTAGTAAACAACACTGTGAAGAAGAATTGCCTAGTAAGGATGAACTTATTGGTCTTGCTTCTATTGCCGTACCTCCTAGTGATCCTTTAGAACAATATTTGCTAGACCATGAAAATGATATGTTTATGAATGAAAGAAGGGAAATAGATGAAGTATTCTTTAAACATGAACCTATACTGAAACACAATCTGCCTGTTGAAATCCTAGGGGATCCTTGTCGGTGTCAAAACCGGCGGATCTAGGGTAGGGGTCCCGAACTGTGCGTCTAGGCGGATGGTAACAGGAGACAAGGGACATGATGTTTTACCCAGGTTCGGGCCCTCTTGATGGAGGTAAAACCCTACGTCCTGCTTGATTAATATTGATGATATGGGTAGTACAAGAGTAGATCTACCACGAGATCGACGAGGCTAAACCCTAGAAGCTAGCCTATGGTATGATTGTTGTATGTTGTCCTATGGACTAAAGCCCTCCGGTTTATATAGACACCAGAGAGGGTTAGAGTTACACAAAGTAGGTTACAATGGTAGGAGATCTAAATATCCGCATCGCCAAGCTTGCCTTCCACGCCAACGAAAGTCCCTTCCGGACACGGGACGAAGTCTTCAATCTTGTATCTTCATAGCCCAGGAGTCCGGCTGAAGGTATAGTCCAGCTATCCGGACACCCCCTAATCCAGGACTCCCTCAGTAGCCCCCGAACCAGGCTTCAATGACGATGAGTCCGGCGTGCAGATTTTCTTCGGCATTGCAAGGCGGGTTCTCTTCCAGATTCCATGTACCTGTTGAATAATGTCCTGTTTCTTGTGAATGTAGCGCTCCTTGGTTTCTATGCCCAATAGTGGCGGCCTTCCACGTGTCAAATGAATACGAAAAGTCTGGGTGTTTTTACATTCACACCCCTAGCCGCGTGAATGAGCCGCCTATTTAAAGGGATGGGGATTTAGATCCAAACCACACCTTCTCCCTTCCGCGAGTATTCATCAGAGCGCATCCAAAAAAGGTCCATTCCACCATGACCAGCCGTCGCAACTCCTTCTCTCGCCCTTCCAGTCCGAAGCCTGGAGACTGGGAGAGATGCTCCATCCCGCATAGCGAGCTAGTGTCGCTCCAGACCAAGGGATTTCTCCCCCCGGCCTATATGGTCCCGGTTCGAGCCGGACTTGCCATCTATAATGGCGGAGAGCAAGCGGAAAGCGCCCCCAATCCCTCCAAAGGAGAGCGGGTATGCCTTGTCCCATATCTAATAAGAGGACTCGGATTTCCAATTCATCCGTTTCTCCGGGGGCTTCTGGAGTTCTACGGCCTCCAGCAGCACAACCTCACGCCTGCCTCTATATTGCATATCGCGGGCTTCGTAGCCCTTTGCGAGTTGTTCTTGGGTGTTGAGGCCCACTTCGCGCTGTGGAAGAGGCTATTCTGCCTGGTGCCCCGCTCTCAGGAGGGGCTAATATATCAAGTGGGCGGAGCCGAAGTGTGGCGCATCGCCGGGACCGGATATTTATCCGGAACCCCAAAGAAGGCGTCCGAGGACTGGCCTTCGGAATGGTTTTATATAGAGGATGTCCCGCTGCCGGATCCTGTTCGGATCGGCCTCCCTGAGTTCGACAGTGCTCCCCTGAAGAAGCGCCTAAGCTGGCGTCCACGGAGCACTCAGAAAGAAAGTGACGAGGACGTCCCTTACCTGATGGGCCGGATAAGATTGCTAGCTCATTCCGGACTAACCATGATCGGAGTCATGGCCGTATGCATCATGCGGGGGCTGCAACTGCTTCAATATAGAGGCCACCCTATGTGGGATTTTAACGGGGAGGATGACGCCACCTGTCACGGCCGCAAGGGGCCGGACTCGGCTGCCGCTCTAATAAAGATCTTGTCCGCTTTGTACAAGGGAGAAGAGGAGGAATTTCTCCGCATCAACCCTCAGGGTGGATTTACTATGTACAATCCTCTGAGTTGGGTAAGTGGACAATTTTACTTGCCCATCCGTTTTATATTCCCATCATTAGTTATATAGTCTGATGACTTCAACGCAGGAACTGCGCCAGGAAGTAAAGGAAATAAAAAGCCTTCCCCCGCAGCCCGAGGATCCTGAACGGTCCCTTGATCCGGCCTCCGAAGAGGATCCAGACCTGTCCGTGGAGCTGATTGACGGGGTGTTCTACTAGCTGAGCAGGGACAATGCCCTGGTGGCCATTATGGCCGATTACCCAGGGCTACTCCCGGCCTCCTAGATAACTGAGACCGGAGTCCCAGCACCTCGAAAAGGAATCCATCCTTGCATGTTTTCAGTTTCCTGACAACAACCGTATTTTGCAAGGGAGATTCTCGAGGCGGGAGCCCAAGCCCGCGGCGACTAGCCAACAAGGGGCAGCGGGGCCCCGTGGGATGAAAAGAAGTGAAGTCCGGACTGAGGCGCCGGCGCGAAGGTATAGCGTGCCTTCTTATTCCCAGGTTTTATTCCTTCAAGGCATATTAACACTTGTGCCCTGTTCAGGACAAAGAGACCTCGCCGGACTATATCCGGAGAGGTTGCCAATCGTGCCTCCACCAGCCAGGCTCCAAAGCCCGGACCGGAGACGGAGGCGAATACGAGGCGCGCATCGGACGCTCCTCCAACATAGGACGCGTACAGGCTGTCTGCCACCCATTCCGAGGTGGAGAGTGCCATGAACCACAGGCGTCGCCGGACAGTTCTTTGCGAAGCCTGTTTCTCCCAAGAGGCATTGGACGCCTTCAGTTCGGGAGATGCGTATCTCCGTGCCACTCAGAATGGTCTAGCCAGTGCCACGGAGCAATATGTAAAAGACATACGGGTGAGAAAATTTTAATGGTTATATATACCAGTAGCCCCCGAGACTTGAAGCAGTGAGAATAACTGATTTAAGGATCATGTAATGTGCAGGTTCTTTCAGAGAAGAATACCCAATTGTCCCAGTAGTTAAAAGAGTGCCAAGCCCAACTTGAGGCCGCACTAGCAGCGACAAGGGGGCCTGAGGAGACCCCCTCTGGTAATATATGCTTAAAAAAGATAAGTGTGAAGTGCGGCATATGTGCAAATCTGACAAATGAAATTGCAGATGGCGCCGGACTAGATCCGGACAAGTAACAACTCCTATGCCGGCTAAAGGCTGGCGAGAGCGTGCTAACAAAGGTGAGGCGGGAGAAGAATGATCTTCAGGATGCCAACACCAAGCTGGGTGTTGAACTGAAAGATGTTCGTGCCCAGCTGTCGGACTCCGTTAAGGAGAATCAGCGGCTTCGACGCGGCATATTTGGTAAGTGCTTGAATGAACTTTGAAAAAAGGAGTTCGGCGAGGAAGTCGACTAACAGAGCAATGTCTGTAGGTATGCTAACAGGTTGTCCTGCAGAGGAGATGCCCGGTTCTACGGGTGACCTTCTTCCCGAGCTCTCGCAACTACACGAGCGAGTTCAGCGGGTGATGCAAGGCATTGCCCAGGCCTTGTGGCCCTCCGTCTCCATGCCCGAAGGCCTTGGAGAGCTTGCGGAGAAGCTTAAGGGAGTGCGGCGGCGCTTTCGATTATGGAAGATATCGGCCTGCCGTCAAGGTGCCAAGGAGGCCTAGGCCATGGTAAAGACGCGATACAGAAAGGCTGACCCGAACCACATGGCCGAGGTCGGACCCGTGGGGCCCGATGAGAAGGAGATCCATGTAATCTTAGTATACGGCCAAGTAGAATTGGCCGCAAAGTATTCCCAACAGGACTGTAATTTAGACAGCCTGTTAGACAGTATTGAAGAGGAATACAACTAGTCAGAATGACTATGTAATTTTAATTGACATGTGTAATGTCTTCTAGCCGGATTGTAGATCGTTTGTCATGGCCGACCTTTTCGCTTCAACCTCGGGACCTGACGGTCCGGAGTGTCTCCGAATACCCTTACGGTTATGTAAGAACCGGGGTATGCGTGGAGACCAGGCATAGGGGTCATTAGTGCTTGAACAGACAAGTGCCCAACTAGTTATGTTATATTACATGGTTAGTAAGAAACATCTTCCAGCGAGAATAGTTCCGTTAGGGGTTCCTTTCCCTGAGAGGCATGCCCTAAAGTGCATGTCCATGCTGAGAAAAGGGACGCAGGAAAAAAATCATCTGGGGGCGCATAAATAATTAAGTGAAAAGATCATATTTAGTTCACCAACCGAATATTCCCTTAAGAACGCTAACTTTCGGCTTCACCCAGTCTGAGGTACACATCCGGCTAACCCGGCAGTAACAATCGCAGAGGTGCTCCCTTTACCGCCTAGCCGAACAATCGGGAACGTAGGGGTAAGCACAGGAGCCAGGCAACCCAGCTTGGCCAAAACGTAAGTCATATCGATGCATATAATGGTGAATAAAGGTACATGCGAAAGTGTGACACATGTGTTGGGCATGAAGCCCATGTGAATAAGCTTCTGTTGAAAGAAGCCTCCAGGTTTACTGAGCGCGGGTAGCACGTCACTTATTGAGCCTTTAACGGCTATAATAGAAAGTAAGGGGAGAAGGAGAAAAATGTAAGACAGAAAGTATAAAAAATGGACAGAGGAAGGAGACGAACACAGAGTCCGGCGCTAGGCATAGAATCTTCGGAGACGGGCTGCGTTCCATGGGTTCAGCTCAAGTCGGTTGTCCGATGCGTCTCGCAGGCGGTACGCTCCACCAGTCAGGACTTGGTCAATGATGAAGGGACCTTCCCACTTGGGCTTGAGTTTGTCCTTTTTCTTGTCCGGTAGGCGTAGAACTAATTCACCAACGTTGTAATTTTTGGCCCGTACTTCTCTGCTTTGATATCTTCGAGCCTGCTGTTGATAGAATGCGGAACGGGTTTTTGCCACGTCGCGCTCCTCCTCCAAGGCGTCCAAACTGTCCTGCCGATCGAGCTCGGCTTCTCTTTCTTCGTACATGCGCACTCGAGGTGAATCATGAATTATGTCGCAGGGCAAAACTGCCTCTGCGCCGTACACCATGAAGAATGGTGTGTATCCGGTGGTGCGATTCGGCGTGGTCCGCAGCCCCCAGAGTACGGAGTCGAGCTCCTCTACCCAGTGTGTGTTAGATTCCTTAAGGGACCGCACTAGTCTGGGTTTGATGCCGCTCATGATAAGACCATTTGCACGTTCGACCTGTCCAATAGTTTGTGGGTGATAGACGGAAGCATAATCGAGCTTGATGCCCATGTTTTTGCACCAGAGTTTTACCTCATCGGCCATAAAGTTCGTGCCGTTATCAGTGATGATGCTGTGGGGGACGCCATAACGGTGTATGACCCCAGATATGAAGTCTATCACCGGTCCGGATTCGGCCGTCTTAACAGGCTTGGCTTCTATCCATTTGGTGAACTTATCCACCATGACCAGTAAGTATTTTTTCTTATGGGTTCCACCTTTAAGTGGTCCCACCATGTCAAGCCCCCAGACCGCAAAGGGCCAGGTTATGGGGATAGTTTGGAGGGCGATGGGTGGCATATGGCTTTGGTTTGCAAAAGGCTGGCAACTGGCGCATCGTTGGACTAAGTCCTGAGCGTCTGCCCGGGCCGTCGGCCAATAAAAGCATGTACGGAAAGCCTTGCTTACAAGGGACCGAGCTGCAGCGTGATGACCACCGATTCCGGCATGAATTTCAGCCAGCAAGTTCCGCCCTTCTTCTTCGGAGATGCACCTTTGAAGGACTCCGGTAGTGCTTTTCTTATAAAGCTCTTCCTCATGGACTTTATAGGCTTTAGATCTCCGCACTATGCAGCGTGCCTCGTTTTGGTCCTCTGGGAGTTCCTTCCTAGTAAGGTAGGCTAGGAATGGTTCTATCCATGGGGCGATAACGGCCATTATTACGTGGGCTGAAGGTGTGGCTTCATTAGCAGAGCCTCCAATTGTGTCAGATTGTTCGGCATCGGGCAGTGCGGTTGAGTCCGGGATGTTATTGCCGGATTCCCCTTCCCATACTACGGATGGCTTTAACAGCCTTTCCAAGAAGATGTTGGGGGGGGGGACTGCTTCGCGTTTTGCGCCGATGCGTGCTAGGACATCCGCCGCCTGATTGTTCTCCCGGGCTATATGATGAAATTCGAGCCCTTCGAACCGAGATGACATTTTTAGGATGGCATTGCGATAAGCTGCCATTTTTGGATCCTTGGCATCGAAGTCTCCATTTATTTGGGATACTACGAGGTTCGAATCCCCTCGCACCTCTAGGCGTTGAATGCCCATGGATACTGCCATCCAGAGACTGTGTAAAAGGGCCTCATATTCGGCTGCATTGTTGGAGTCTGTGTACATAATCTGGAGTACGTATTGAACTGTGTCTCCCATGGGGGACGTCAGAACGAAGCCAGCCCCTTGACCGGCCAACATTTTAGAGTCGTCGAAATGCATGATCCAGTTTGAATATGTGTCGTACTCTTTAGGGAGTTCGGCCTCCGTCCATTCTGCGACGAAGTCGGCCAAAACTTGCGACTTAATAGCTCGTCGTGGCTTATAAGTTATGTCAAATGGGAGGAGCTCGATGGCCCATTTTGCAATCCGACCCGTTGCATCGCGGTTGTTTATAATATCGTTAAGTGGTACTTCAGAGGCTACTGTTATCGAACACTCTTGAAAGTAGTGTCGCAGCTTCCGGGATGCCATGAATACCGTGTATGCAATCTTTTGATAATGCGGGTACCGTGATTTGCATGGAGTGAGGACAGTGGACACATAGTATACCGGCTTTTGAAGGGGGAATTTGTGTCCATCAGTTTCTCGTTCGACAACGAGCACTGCGCTTACAACCTGATGGGTTGCTGCAATGTACAATAGCATTGGTTCGCCAATATTTGGCGCGGCCAGGACTGGGTTTGTTGCCAATATGGCCTTTATTTCGTTGAGTCCGGCCGTGGCGGCATCCGTCCACTCGAAGTGTTCGGTGCACCGAAGGAGGCGGTAGAGAGGTAGTGCCTTTTCTCCCAGGCGGGAGATAAAGCGGCTTAGAGCCGCCACGCATCCTGTTAATTTTTGTATTTGTTTGAGGTCCTTTGGGATATCCAATTGTGACAAAGCTCGGATCTTGGCAGGATTTGCTTCAATTCCTCTACCGGATACAATGAAGCCCAAGAGCTTTCCGGCTGGAACGCCGAAAACGCATTTTTCCGGGTTGAGCTTGATGTGGTATGTTCGGAGATTGTCAAATGTAAGCCTCAAGTCGTCTACTAGAGATTCGACATGTCTTGTTTTTACGACCACATCATCCACATATGCCTCCACTGTTTTGCCGATCTGGTTTGCCAGACATGTTCGAATCATGCGCTGATATGTTGTGCCGGCGTTTTTGAGCCCAAAGGGCATCGTGTTGAAGCAGAATGGGCCGTATGGTGTGATGAATGCCGATGCGGCTTGGTCTGATTCTGCCATCTTGATTTGATGGTAGCCGGAATATGCGTCGAGGAAACACAACGAATCGTGTCCTGCGGTGGCGTCGATGATTTGATCAATGCGGCGGAGGGTGAAGGGATCCTTTGGGCGAGCCTTGTTAAGGTCTTTAAAATCAACGCACAGGCCCAGGATATGTCCTTCTTTGGTACCATCACCAGGTTTGCTAGCCAGTCCGGATGTTTTATATCTCTAATGAATCCGGCCTCCAATAGCTTGGCTAGCTCCTCTCCTATGGCCTGTCTCTTAGGTTCGGAAAAACGCCGAAGAGCTTGTTTGACAGGTTTGAATCCATTTAGGATATTTAAGCTATGTTCGGCCAGCCTGCGTGGGATTCCTGGCATGTCTGAAGGGTGCCAGGCGAAGATGTCCCAATTTTCGCGTAGGAATTCTCGCAGTGCGGCGTCTACATCAGGGTTTAATTGCGCCCCGATGGAAGCTGTTTTATTGGGGTCCGTTGGATGGACCTGGAATTTGACTATTTCGTCTGCTGGTTTCAAGGAGGTGGACTTGGATCTCTTGTCGAGTATCACATCGTCCCTGTTCACCATGGAGCGCAGCGCAGTCAGCTCCTGAGCCGCTAGGGCTTCGGATAGTGCCTCAAGGGCCAGTGCGGCTGTCTTATTTTCGGCGCGGAGTGCTATGTCCGTATCACTAGCGATAGTGATGATTCCATTTGGCCCGGGCATCTTGAGCTTCATGTACCCGTAATGGGGTATTGCTTGGAAGATTGTAAATGCTTCCCGCCCGAGCAGAGCGTGGTATCCGCTACTGAATGGGGCCACATGGAACGTGACCTCTTCGGACCTGTAATTATCCGCGTGCCGAACACCACATCTAGTGTGATTTTTCCTATACATCGCGCTTCCCGACTGGGGATTATTCCTCTAAAGGTTGTGCTGCTTCGCTCAATGCGGTTCCAGTCTATTTCTATTTTTTGAAGGGTTTCCACATAAATGAGGTTCAATCCGCTGCCTCCATCCATGAGTACCTTGGTGAGGCGAAAGCCCTCCACTATTGGACTGAGGACCAGTGCGGCTGGTGCTCGGGCTGTTCGGAATTTAGGTCCATCACTGGCATTAAAACTAATAGCCGTGTCACTCCATGGGTTTATTGTTGCTACTTGGTAGACTTCGGCAAGGCTGCAGAGTGTTCTTTTTCGCATATTATTTGATGCGAAAGTCTCGAAGACTGTTAAGACTGTACTGGTGACCCTGGGGTGGATTTCTGCGGCCTCCGGAATTAGGAGATCCTCGCCAATTTTGGCCACCTGCCGGAGTATCCAACATGCTCTAAGGCTATGAGTTGGCGTGGCGCCCTCTGTACTGTGAATTTTACAGGGTCCATTAAGCCATCCTTCTGGTACGGTTCCATGCCCTGTAGAGGGTTTTTGTTTTTTGGTGTTTAACCCGGGTGTCTTTCGATGATGCACCCTTTTGTTTCGAACGGGGTTTCTATTTAGGGCCGGATTATCCCAAAATTTTATTTCGGTTTTCCAGGTGCTTTCCATCGCACAGTACTTTTGTACAATGGATGCCAAGTCAGCAAGGCGTGTAATATCATGATGACTTATGGCATTGAGGATTCCCTTCTCCGTGCAATTATTGCAGAGGATTGAGATTGCGTCTCCCTCGTGGCACTCCTTTATCCTGTTCATAACCAGGAGGAATCTGGCCCAGTAATGATGTACTGTTTCTTCGGGATGTTGCCTGATTTGGGATAGATCGCTTATGTTCGGGTGGGCGGGGGTTATTAAACCCGAAACCTCACCCAATCTGAGACTCAGAGGCCAAGGAGTTTCCGAACTCTGAAGTTTGGACTCTTGGATGTTGTCCAATGAATCTAGCCTGTCGCCTGATTCTAAGTTCAGGTCTTGAATTACATCCTTCCCTCCGCGGATATCTGGCTTGGAGGGATCTAGAATATGGACGTAGTTGGTCCTTAAGATAGATGAAGGGTCGTCGCACTACCCCTGTACTGTCGGCGTTCTAGGAATGGGGGTCCCCAGACTTGCCTACTGCGGCCTGCGGCGTGGCTCAAAGGGGGCCCAGCATGGCCCATCTTCATCAACACAAACCCAAGACCCTCGCGAGGGGCCAAGCCTCACGGGGCGAACGACACGGAACTTCCTCAGGCGCGGCCTCATCAGGCTGGCTCGCGAGGAGGCGGAGAGATCAAGGAGGGGTACCTCACGAGGTGCCCATGACGCAAGCCATGACGACCAAGGGCGCCAGGCGGGCGCCAGCCCGCGCAGTGTCCTCCCTTTCCTCTTTGGTGCAAAGGGAGCAAGCGCAGGCGGGAGGATCAAGCAAAGGCACCCATTTCGGTGCAACAAAACCAAGACCAGCTCCGCGACAAGGAGGAGGTCACTGTGGAGCCCAAGTCAGCGTCATCACCAGAGCCTTTGGCAGGCGAGGACCAACTTTAGTCTGGATAAGTGTACCAGATGTTCCCCTTCAAACTGGCCAATTGTTGGCGCCCTTACCGCTCAATATTTGGGAAGAGGCCCACGGCCTTTGCCTATAAATAGGACTAGCCACCCCCAGGGTAGAGGCATCTTGACATCGAGACGGATCGATTGGCAATCAGATTAGGGAGAGAGAGAGAGAAGGGGGATTGAGCACCTCCTAGCAGTTCATCGCCCCGGCCAAGAACAGACCCTCGTGAGGCTGTTCGCCCTTGTATTGTTCATCATCAGCCCAAGAGGCAATCCACCACACCACCACACTGGAGTAGGGTATTACACCACATCGGTGGCCCGAACCAGTATAAACTCTGTGTCTCTTGTGTTGTTCTTCTCGTAGCTTAGATCCTTGCGAGGCGGAGGGGTACAGGTAGGTTGGAAGCGCAATCTCCGCGCGCACCCCAGAGTTCGAACCTCAAGGGTCTGTCGGAACCCGAAATCCGACATTTGGCGCGCCAGGTAGGGGTGCGCCGGAATTCATCTTCCGCCGCTCCGTTCTCCTCCGACCATCGTGTCCATGTCTGACGCTCGTCGGGCCCGCGACGAGCGCCGAGCCGCTCTCCCTTCCCGCGTCACCCAGACGGCCCATGTCGGCGGTCGTCCTCGCCGTTCCCCGTCGCCTGCCATCAACGCCGCCACTGGCCCGGCGGGGAATGAGCAGCAAGCGTCGTCTCAGCATCCTTCCGTGCGGCGAGACGGCCGCACTGCTACTCCCTCGCTCACCCCAGCTGGTTCTTCGTCCCGCGTGCTCCGCACGCCCTTGGAGGCTCGAGCTGCGCTCATCGCGGCAAACGAGCTCCTGCGCTACCGTCCCGTCGACGACGTCTATGAAGAGTGGCTCTCCTGCACCATCCGTCCCGTTGCATCGCACCCCGCCCCGCGTGGGCGACGAAGCTCCGGGGGCGCCCCAGCCACCTCCTCACCAAGAAGACGCCCCGGCCGCAAGGCGTGTGGCCCCTGGCTGGAACCCGCTCCGCCAGGCACCAGCGCGGCAAGAGCAGAGCTGCCAAGAAGTCCCTCGCCCGCAAGAAGCCGCCTGGGTGCTCCATGCTCCGGCACGTCGCGGCCACGCTCCTGCTCCCGCACGTCAAGACCCCGCGCTGCTCCCAGCTGCAGTGCGCGGGGACCTGCAAGACCAAGCTCTCCGTCACCCAAGGCCTCCCGTGGCCACGGCGGGCTGCCGTGCCTTCACCACCGAGCTGCACAGCGTCACGTGGCCCGGCAAGTTCAAGCCAGATTTTCCTCCTTGCTACGATGGCACGGCCGACCCTGCGGAGTTCCTCCAGCTCTATGAACTGGGCATCGAAGCTGACAACGGAGATGAGAAGTTCATGGCGAACTGGTTTCCCATGGCGCTCAACGACGGAGCCAGCACCTGGCTCCTGAACCTGGCCCCAGGCACGATCTCCTCCTGGGACGAGATGCGCACCCGCTTCATCGCCAACTTCCAAGGTACTCGTGACCGGCCACCCGCCGTGAGCGACATGCGCCGCATCAAGCAGCAGCCCGGAGAGACCCTGCAAAAGTACATCCAGCACTTCAACAACGCACGCCTCAAGATTCCTAGGGTGTCCGAGGAGGCCATCATCTCATCCTTCTCCGATGGCGTGCGCGACGTCAAGATGAAGGAGGAGCTGGCGATGCATGAAGACCTGTGCACTTCCTTGGAGCTGTTCAGCTTGGCGACCAAGTATGCGAGGGCTGAGGAAGGGCGTCTCTCCCTCCTCGAGATGCCAGCCGCAGACCCAGAACAGAAGAAGTCCAAGGCCAAGGACGTGAAGCGCAAGGGGGCTGCCATGCTCGCGGCAGAACCGGACACCAAGCGGGGCAGAGATCAGCCCGAGTCTTCCAAGGGCAGTCGGTACTGTGTGTACCACGACCTCCAGACCCACAACACCAACGAATACCAAGAGCTCCGAGCCGTGCGAGAAGGAAGGATCGGCCGTCGCCCCGACTGTGTCGACCGGGGCTACGGTCGAGGAGGAGGAAGGAACGCAGGACGCCGGGAAGACCGCGGCCCACGCCAAAGGTGGCGCGATCGACCCCACGAGGACCGCTGGCAGGACCCGCCTCGCGAGGAAGATTGGAGGGATCAGCCTCGCAAGGATCGCCCGCAAGGTAACGCAGGCCTCCCTCCGCTGCCGCCGCATCTAAGAAGAAACGAGGACCGCCACCAGGACGAGGGGGCTGGGGGCTTCCAGGAGCCACGCGCGATCGCCTGCATCCTGGGCGGAGCTCAAGCCCCAGCCTCACAGTGCATCTTCAAGCAGTTCGCCCGCGAAGTGAATGCAGTCCTCCCCAAGCTCAAAGCCACACGTCCTCTCAGCTGGTCGTCGTGCGCCATCACGTTCAGCTCAGCGGATCCGCTCAAGTGTGCAGCCACAGCCAGAGTCCTCCCGATGCTTTGTTCCCCAATCATCAGCAGCGTGGTGGTCACCAGGACCCTCATCGACGGTGGGGCAGGGCTCAACATCCTGTCCGTGGAAACATTCAACAATCTACAAGTGCCCTACAACCAGCTTCAGCCAACCAAGCCTTTCTCCGGAGTCACTGACGGCTCCACGGTCCCGATTGGGCAGGTCCGCCTCCCTGTCACCTTCGGAGCGCGTGACAACTACCGCACCGAGCTCATCAACTTCGACGTTGCTCACATTCGCCTGCCGTACAACGCCATCCTCGGGTACCCAGCGCTGGCCAAGTTCATGGCCGTGACTCACCACGGCTACAACGTCCTCAAGATGCCAGGGAGTGGCGGAGTCATCACGGTGCCCTGTGAAGAGAAAGACGCGGTGTGTTCCCTGGAACGAGCTTTTCAGGCCGCATCATTGGAAGACCCAGATCGTGGAAGCAGGAGGCTCGCCGAGACCACCCCCAAGAAGAAGAAGACATCGTCTGGCCCGGTCCCTCAGGAGGCAGGCCCCTCAGGGCCCGTGCCTGCCCAGGGGGAACCTCCTTCCATCACATAGGAAAGCGCGCCCGACGCCCTCCTCAGGCAGGGCTCGGGGGCTCTCCCCTGGAGGGCCACCGACCTGGCTAAGGTCATGAGGGAGGCGCTTGGGCACCACGTGGAGGCGTGTTTCGAAGCACGTTTCCCTCAAGAAGGAGTAAGGCAAGGGGGGCCAGACCCTCAGGAGTTCGTCAGCAAGGTCATTCAAGAGCTACAGGAGTCAAGAGTCATGAGAGGCAGCCGCCGCCTACCAGCTGTGGTTCCCCATCCATGCGAGGATGGTGGGCTGCGCGTCTGCATCGATGTACCAGGGCTCAATCGAGTCGCCACTCTGGAGCACCTCTGGCCCTCGCGGGTGGGGCCCTGCGAGGGTCCACCCCACAACTACGTTCGTATGCCTTACGGCTTGTCGAGCATGGCTGCCATGTACCAGCGCCTCATGAGGGGCATCATGGAAGCTCAAGAGGCCAGGCGTTCCGCAGCCTTGGCGGAGATGGAGATGGTCCGCGAGGAGCCACCAGCGCCTCCGGAGCCTCCCGAGGCCCCCGGGCCTGGGGGCTCATGAGGATCGGCTTCCGCAGCCCACCGAGTCTGCTGCACCAACACTCGTTCGTCCTCAACATCATCAGGTGACATCTTTTAAGTTTCATTTCCAGCTGGGAGCGCCCCCCCCCCCAGGGCTGCATTATTCCCAGGCCGCGTGGATCCGTCCCTGCTGCATGTATCCCTTTTATTTTCATGTTGTTAGCTTACTCTGTTGGGGGGCGCTGTAGGATTTCGGGTTCCGACAGACCCTTAAGGTTCGAGCTCTGGGGTGTGCGCGGGGATTACGCCCTCTACCTCTCCGTCTCGCAAGGATCTAAACTACCAAAGGAACAACACAAAAGACACAGAGTTTATACTCGTTCGGGCCACTGATGTGGTGTAATACCCTACTCCAGTGTGGTGTGGTGGATTGCCTCTTGGGCTAGTGATGAAGAACAATACAGGGAAGAACAGCCTTGCGAGGGTCTATTCTTGGCTAGGGGGACGAACTAGGAGGAGTTCAGCCGCCCTTCTCTCTCTCTCTCTCTCTCTGTCTCTCTCTCTCTCTGCTTGCTCTGATCCTAGGTTCTGCTAGCCTGATTGCTCGATGAGATTGCTAGGTGCTCGATGCTGGATGCATCTACCCTAGGGGTGGCTAGTCCTATTTATAGGCAAAGGCCCTGGGCCTCTTCCCAAATATTGAGCGGGAAGGGTGCCAACAATTGGCCAATTCGAAGGGGAACATCTGGTACACTTATCCTGACTAAAGTTGGTCCTCGCCTGCCAAAGGCCCTGTGGTGACGCCGTTCTGGGCTCCACGATGACCTCCTTCCCGACGTTGGACTGGTCTTGGTCTCGTTGCACCGAAATGGATGCCTTTGCTTGATCCTCTCGCCTGCGCTTGCTCCCTTTGCACCAAAGAGGAAAGGGAGTACACTGCGCGGGCTGGCGCCCGCCTGGCGCCCTTGGTCGTCATGGCTTGCGTCACGGGCACCTCGCGAGGTACCCCGCCTTGATCTCTCCGCCTCCTCGTGAGCCAGCCTGACGAGGCCGTGCCTGAGGAAGTGTTGTGTCGTCCGCCCTGCGAGGCTTGGCCCCTCGCGAGGGTCTTGGGTCTCGTGTTGATGAAGTTGGGTCGTGCTGGGGCCCCCTTGAGCCATGCCGCAGGCCGCAGGCAGGCAAGTCTGGGGACCCCCGTTCCCAGAACAGCGACAGTAGCCCCCGGGCCCAAGGCGCGCCCGGACTTAGCCGTGCCGAGAGGCGAAAGGGCAAGGGCGAAGCACCGCGGTCCCTAACAGCCTGCGGCCTTGGGTGCCGCGTGGCGGTTGATTGGACGCGAGTGCTTCAGCAACCGTGCAGGCTATTAAAGGTGCAGCACCCGCCCAGGCTTTGCTCTTCTCTTTCTCCGGTTGCTGCTCAGATCCCCTTTCTTGCGCCTCTCCTTCCTTCCTCCTAATGCCCAGATCTGCTCTTCCTGTGTGACCTAGGAAGTCATGGCGCCCCATCAGCCTCCGGCCGAAGCTTGGTTTTCGCCTGCCTTGGACTCGCCGAATGTGTCGGGGGCGAGCCTTGCCCGGCTGCGCCGGATGGCGGCGGCGTGGGGCATCGACGGGGCGCGGGTATTCAAGGTCGGCTCCGCCACCCCTGAGGGCCGAGGAAGCACCTTCTACCCTCTCTTCGTAAGCTCCATTACTGCGGGCCTGATGCCTCCTTTTTCTGAGTTCTTCCTCTCTGTCCTCCGCCATTACGACTTACAAGCTCTGCATCTCCACCCCAACTCCATCCTTCTCCTAGCAATCTTCGCCTACTACTGCGAGGCTCATGTGGGGGTGCAACCCTCAGTGGCCTTGCTGCGCCACTACTTCTACCTCCGTGTCACCCGCGGTTCCCCTTCCGCATGCGCGAGTTTCGTTGCGTGTGGTGGCGCCATTGCCATCTCGAATCCCGGGAAGAGGATTGAGGGCTTCAGGAGCAAGTGGGTCTTGGTGGACGCTGGGCGCATCCACCCTCGGCTGATCCTACCCACGGAGCAGCCCGTGAGCTCCGGCAACTGGTCCCGGGCGGAGCTTACAGACCCCCGCGCGAAGCCGGTACTGGAGAAGATGGACGCAGACCTAAAGCCGACTAGCACGGCAGCGACGAAGCTGACCGGCATGTCGCTGCTGAGGGAGTTCCTGGAGCACCAATTGGCTCCGCTTCGGCGGTACTCACCTCCGATGTGGAGGCCTCATCCGAGCCCCGCGGCTGTGGGCGGCGAGGATTTGACCGCGGTTCTCCAATCTCTGGTCGGGGGCGAGGTGGCAAGGTTGGAGGGCGCACCCACGCCATTGTTCCTTCGCGACGACTGGAAGCAGGTGGTGGAGTCCATGCCGTGTTCAACGGGGAAGTGCCCGTTCCCGTGGTGGCTCCCGAGGGACTGGTGGACGTGTCCTCTGGCGACTCCAGCGGAGAGGGGGGCGAAGAGGAGCGGGAAGAGGGCCCTGACTCCGAGGCAACTGACGGAGAGTCTAGGGCTCCTCTTCCTCGGCTCAAGTCCCGTACTCTCCGCCTTTCGTTGAGCGATGACGATGAGGGTGACGACGTGCTGGGTAGCGGGAGCTCACCCCTGATCCCGAAGAAGGACAGGACCGGGCTGATCCCCCGCGGGTCCGCCCTGACTCCGGGGCGATCCGCAGACGCGCCTTCCGCTCCTGAGGTTGACCCCTCCAGCCGGCTCTCAGGCTTCAAGTATGGCCGGAGGCTGCTCGAGCCCTCCAGCGACGACCCGTAAGTGCTAGATCCCTCATCTTTCTGTTCCTTGTCCCGTCGCTGAGGCTTGATGTTCGCTTCTCTTGGATAGGCTGGCGCCCACGGCGAAGAAGCCGAAGGGGGCTCCCGAGGCCCCATCCGTGGCAACGCCTCCGCCTGCAGGTGAAGGCGATCGTGAGGCACGGGCTTCTCCTGCCCGCTCATCCTTGCGAGGCCTGGTTGAGCTGGCTGGGGAGAGCCCAGCCCCCATGGCCCAAGTGACTCCCGAGGTGCTCCTGCCTGCTGCCGCAACCACGGCCGTCGGGGCGCAGCAGACTCCGCCTTAGGATGTTGTGGTCTCGCCGCCGCTACCTTCTCCTCCCGTTCCACCGACCGCTGCTCCCCCAACTCCTCCTGCTATCTTGGAGCATGCCGATGCTTCTCCGTCTTCTTCTGCCATCATGGAGCGTGTCGTTGCTGAACTAGACCGGCTGCAGCAGGATCTTCTTGGCGCCGACCCTCGCCTGGTGGCCGGGCGCCTGGAGCTGGCTTCGGGTGGATCCGCTCCGACGCCTTGATTCGGGCGGCGCTGGTTCAGGCCTCGACGGCATGTGACGAAGAGAGGGAGGCCACCCTCGAGGCGAAGACTGCCCGAGACGCGGCCCTGGGAAAGGTGGTTGGAGTCCGTGGTCGCTGCAAGGAGCTGGAGGACGGACTGCAAGGCCTGCAAGATCAGCTCACGAAGGAGGTCCACCTTCGCCGAGAGCAGGAAGAAGGCATGAAGGCTCGCGAGGCGACCATCGAGGACCGGGAGGCCAAGCTCAAGAAACGTCGCGACCGCCTAAGCGCGCTGAAGAAGGAGCTGGAGGTGACGAAGGCCGAGCTGGACGCCAAGGCCCAGGTCCTCGCCGAGGATCGCATGGCCTTCGCGGGCATGGAGAAGGATGCTCGCGCTTCGCTAAAGACACTTTACGAGAGCGGCCTGGATAGCCTGCTGGCCGGTGACGGGGACGGCCCCGCCAAGCTGCTTCCTTTCCTGGTTCAGGCCCTTGGGGATGTCGCCCTTGGCCTTGGCCCCACGGCTGAGACCGAGGCGCGTGTCTTGTCTTCCGCTGCGCTGACGCGGGTCTTCGCCCACATCTACCTTCGCGATCCCAGCGCCGACCTCGACAGCCTGCTGGAGCCGGTGAGCGGCGAGGGTGCTGCCGCCGCTGTCGAATCCATGAAGGGGTGCGCGGAGGCGCTGCTGGGGAAGTTCCGGGCCTTCAGCACCAAGCCGAAGCAAGGCGCTGCCGGTCCTGCTGCTCCACGAGGCGAAGCCGCTCCGCACTGCTCCACCGCCAACAAGTGACTCCGCTACTGCTCCTGCTCTTCTTTTAGTTCCTGCACATGCATCACGCCTCGGGGAGGCATTTAAACTTGCGTTTGGTACTGAGACGACAGTATGGACTATAATATTTTGCTTTTAATTTCCTTGAATTTTATGCTTTTCTTCCCTACTTGCTTGTGTTCTACGCCGGCAGAGCCCGGCCCCGCGCGTACCTCACCCAGCATAGCCTTTCGGAACTAAGGAGTGAGGGGCTACGGGACCAGTTAGGCCCCTGAGTCGCGACGCTCAGGAGTCCCCCTTGACGCTCAAACGGCCTTCATACCTTGGCTCCGCTCGGGGAGAGACGCAAGACGAACCAGGCCCGAGGGGCCTGGCTGGGTGGCGTACGTCTCGGCGTGACCCAGGCGTAGCCCCCGTGCCTAGCTCCCTCGCGCGGTGCTCCCGAGGGGAGGCGTTGCGATGAGGCTAGCCACTGAGCTCTGGGCTCCCTGAGGTTAACGCGGCCCGGAGGCCACCCTCAGTTGTTTATCACCAGCGCGGAGCATCGCGCTTCCGTATGTGTACGGGCATAGCCGCTCCTCGGCAGTGTCGTCAGCTAGCGCGGAGCATGGTGCTTCCACTGGTACGTGGGAGGGGGCTCCCCTCCGGGAGGAACCCCCGGGGCGTGTACAGCCCCGCCCTGACACGTGGCCGGCACGGTAGGGCTAGGTGAGGTGTATCTGGGCACCCGTGAGCCAGCGCTGGACTCACGGGGCCCTACCTCTAGGCGGGTTGCGCCTGGCACTGGGCCGTATCTTGAGACTTGTTCCTGCAAATTGGCTTAGATGCCGGCACTCTACGTCCTCGGGTCCCGGCCCTCGAGCTTGTCTCAGCCGCCGCTGGTATGCCAGGTCACGATGCCATGGACAAGGCCAGAGGGTGAGGGCTGGAGAGCCAGTAAGAGCCCTGAGTCGCGATGCTCAGGTTCCCCCCCCCCTTTAACGTGCAAGTGGTCGACATGGAGAAGGAGAAGTGCCGTGGACAGGCATCAAGTAATCAAGCATGATAGGCGAAAGCATAGCTGGAAATAAATGCAAGGGAGATACACGCCACTGGGCCTGGCCCGAGTGGCTTGGGGATGATGCAGCCCGAGGGGCGCCCCCAACAAAGCAAGCTAATGACCGAAAAATAAGAAAGGGATGCACGCCGCAGGGACGGACCCACGCGGCCTGGGAATGAAGCAGCCCTGGGAGGGCGTTCCCAGATGGAAATGAAGCTTGAAGGACGTCACCTGAAGATGCCGAGGATGAAGTGGTGTTGGTGCAGCAGACTCGGTGGGCTGCGGAAGCCGATCCTCACGAGCCCCCAGGCCCAGGGGCCTAAGGAGGCTCCGGAGGCGTTGGTGGCTCCTCGCGAATCATCTCCATCTCCGCGAGGACCGCTGAACGCCTGTCTTCCTGAGTCTCCATGATGCCCCTCATGAGGCGCTGGTATGCAGCAGCCACGCTCGGCAAGCCGTAAGGCATGCGAACATAGCTGGGGGTGGGCCTCCGCAACGCCCCACTTGCGAGGGCCAGAGGCGCTCTATCGTGGCGACCCGATTGAGCCCTAGTACGTCGATGCAGACGCGCAGCCCACCATCCTCGCCTGGATGGGGAGCCACAGCTGGTAGACGGCGGCAACCTCTCATGACTCTTGACTCATGTAGTTCTTGAACGGCCTTGTTAAGGAACTCCTGCTGGTCTGACCTTCCTTGCCCTGCTCCTTCTTGAGGGAAACGTGCTCTGAGGCACGCCTCCATGTGGTGCCCAAGCGCCTCCCTCGTGACCCTGGCCAGGTCGGTGGCCCTCCAGGTGAGAGCCCCCGAGCCCTGCCTGAGGAGGGCGCCAGGTGCGCTTTTGTATGCCATGGATGGAGGGTCCCCTTGGGCAGACGCGGGCCCTGAGGGGCTAAACCTGACGATGTCTTCTTCTTCCTGGGGGTGATCTCGGGAAGCTTCCTGCTTCCACGATCTGGGTCTTCTAGTGACGCGGCCTGAAAGGCTCGCTCCAGGGAGCACACTGCATCCTTTTCTTCACACGGTACCGTGATGACTCCGCCACTTCCTGGCATCTTGAGGACGTTGTAACCATGATGAGTCACGGCCATGAACTTGGCCAGCGCTGGGTACCCAAGGATGGCGTTGTACGGCAGGCGGATGTGAGCGACGTCGAAGTCGATGAGCTCGGTGCGGTAGTTGCTGCGGGCTCCGAAGGTGACAGGGAGGCGGACCTGCCCGATCGGGATCGTGGAACCGTCGGTGACTCCGCAGAAGGGCTTGGTCGGCTGAAGCTGGTCGTAGGGCACTTGAAGATTGTTGAATGTTTCCACGGACAGGACGTTGAGCCCTGCTCCACCATCGATGAGGGTCCTGGTGACCAGTACGTTGCTGATGACTGGGGAGCAAAGCATCGGGAGGACGCCGGCTGTGGCCGAGCATTTAAGCTGATCCGCTGAGCTGAACGTGATGGCGCACGCCGACCACTTGAGAGGGCGCGTAGCTTCGAGCCTGGAGAGGACTGCATTCACTTCGCGAGCAAACTGCTTGAAGACGCGTTGGGAGGCTGGGGCTTGAGCTCCGCCCAGGATGTAGGCGATTACGCGTGGCTCCTAGAAGCCCCCAGCCCCCTCGTCCTGGTGGTGGTCCTCGTTCCTTCTTGGCTGGGGCGGCAATGGAGGGAGGCTTGCGTTGCCCTGCAGGCGATCCTCACGAGGCTGATCCCGCCAGACCCCCTCGCGAGGCAATTCTCGCCAGCGGTCCTTGCGAGGTTGATCGCGCCACCCTTGGCGTGGGCCGCGGTCTTCCCAGCGTCCTGGGTTCCTTCCTCCTCCTTGGCCGTAGCCCCGGTCGGCATGGTCAGGACGACGGCCGATCCTTCCTTCTCGCACAACACGGAGTTCTTGGCATTCGTTGGTGTTGTGGGTGTGGAGGTCGTGGTACACACAGTACCGACTGCCCCTGGAAGATTCAGGCAGATCCTTGCCCCGCTTGGTGTCCGGTTCTGCCGCGAGCACGGCGGCCCCCTTGCGCTTCACGTCCTTGGCCTTGGGTTTCTTCTCTTCTGGGTCTGCGGCAGGCAGCTCGAGGAGGAAGATACGCCCCTCCTCAGCCCTGGCGCACTTGGTCGCCAAGTTGAACAGCTCCAGGGAGGTGCACAGGTCTTCGTGCATCGCCAGCTCCTCCTTCATCTTGACGTCACGCATGCCATCAAAGAAGGCCGAGATGATGGCTTCCTCGGACACCCTGGGGATCTTGAGGCGCGCACTGTTGAAGCGCTGGATGTACTTTTGCAGGGTCTCTCCGGGTTGTTGCTTGATGCGGCGCATGTCGCTCACGGTAGGCGGTCGGTCACGAGTACCTTGGAAGTTGGAGATGAAGCGGGTGCGCATCTGGTCCCAGGAAGAGATCGTTCCTGGGGCCAGGTTCAGGAGCCAGGTGCGAGCTCCTTCCTTGAGTGCCATGGGGAAATAGTTCGCCATGACCTTTTCGTCTCCACTGGCAGCTTCGATGCCCAGCTCATAGAGCTGGAGGAACTCTGCAGGGTCGGTCGTGCCGCCGTAGCGAGGAGGCAGGTCCGACTTGACCTTGTCGGGCCACGCGACGCTGCGCAGCTCGGTGGTGTAGGCGCAGCAGCCTGTTGAAGGAAATATGCCCTAGAGGCAATAATAAAATTATTATTTATTTCCTTATATCATGATAAATGTTTATTATTCATGCTAGAATTGTATTAACCGGAAACATAATACATGTGTGAATAAACATACAGAGTGTCACTAGTATGCCTCTACTTGACTAGCTCGTTAATCAAAGATGGTTGTGTTTCCTAACCATGAACAAAGAGTTGTTATTTTATTGACGGGATCACATCATTAGTTGAATGATCTGATTGACATGACCCATTTCATTAGCATAGCACCTGATCGTTTAGTTTGTTGCTGTTGCTATTCTTCATAACTTATACAGGTTCCTATGACTATGAGATTATGCAACTCCCATTTGCCAGAGGAACACTTTGGGTGCTACCAAACGTCACAACGTAACTGGGTGATTATAAAGGAGCATTACAGGTGTCTCCGAAGGTACATGTTGGGTTGGCGTATTTCGAGATTAGGATTTGTCACTCCGATTGTCGGAGAGGTATCTCTGGGCCCTCTCGGTAATGCACATCACATAAGCCTTGCAAGCATTACAACTAATGTGTTAGTTGTTAGATGATGTATTACGGAACGAGTAAAGAGACTTGCCGGTAACGAGATTGAACTAGGTATTGGATACCGACGATCGAATCTCGGGCAAGTAACATACCGATGACAAAAGGAACAACATATGTTGTTATGCGGTCTGACCGATAAAGATCTTCGTAGAATATGTAGGAGCTAATATGGGCATCCAGGTCCCGCTATTGGTTATTGACCGGAGAGGTGTCTCGGTCATGTCTACATTGTTCTCGAACCCGTAGGGTCCGCACGCTTAACGTTTCGATGACAGTTGTTATGAGTTTATATGATGTTGATGTACCCAAGGTAGTTTGGAGTCCCGGATGTGATCACGGACATGACGAGGAGTCTCGAAATGGTCGAGACGTAAAGATTGATATATTGGAAGCCTACATTTGGATATCGGAAGTGTTCCGGGTGAAATCGGGATTTCACCGGAGTACCAGGAGGTTACCGGAACCCCCCGGGAAACATATGGGCCATATTGGGCCTTAGTGGAAAAGGAGAAAGGGGCTGCCCTAGGGCTGGCCGCGCGCCTCCCCCCTCCCCTAGTCCTATTAGGATTAGGAGAGGTGGTCGGCCCCCTCTCTCCCTCTTTCCCTTTGAGGAATCCTAGTCCAACTAGGATTGGGGGGGGGGGATCCTACTCCCGGAGGGAGTAGGACTCTCTTGGCGCACCAGGCTTGGCTGGCCAGCCCCTCCCCCTTGGCTCCTTTATATACGGAGGCAGGGGGCACCCCAAAGACACACAAGTTGATCATTGAGATCGTTCCTTAGCCGTGTGCGGTGCCCCCCTCCACCAGATTATACCTCGAATATATCGTAGCGGTGCTTAAGCGAAGCCCTGCGTCGGTGGAACATCTTCATCGTCACCACGCCGTCGTGCTGACAGGAACTCTCCCTCGACACTCGGCTGGATCGGAGTTCGAGGGACGTCATCGAGCTGAACGTGTGCAGAACTCGGAGGTGCCGTACATTCGGTGCTTAGATCGGTTGGATCGTGAAGAAGTACGACTACATCAACCGCGTTGATATAACGCTTCCGCTTTCGGTCTACGAGGGTACGTAGACAACACTCTCCCCTCTTGTTGCTATGCATCACCATGATCTTGCGTGTACGTAGGAATATTTTGAAATTACTACGTTCTCCAACAGTGGCATCCGAGCCTAGGTTTTATGGTTTGATGTTATTTGCACGAGTAGAACACAAGTGAGTTGTGGACGATACAAGTCATACTGCCTACCAGCATGTCATACTTTGGTTCAGCGGTATTGTTGGACGAGACGATCCGGACCAACCTTACGCGTACGCTTACGCGAGACCGGTTCCCTCGACGTGCTTTGCACATAGATGGCTTGTGGAAGACTGTCTCTCCAACTTTAGTTGAACCAAGTGTGGCTACGCCCAGTCCTTGAGAAGGTTAAAACGGAGTCTATTTGACGAAGTATCGTTTTGGTTTTGATGCGTAGGTAAGATGAGTTCTTGCTTAAAGCCCGTAGCAGCCACGTAAAACTTGCAACAACAAAGTAGAGGACGTCTAACTTGTTTTTGCAGGGCATGTTGTGATGTGATATGGTCAAGACATGATGCTAAATTTTATTGTATGAGATGATCATGTTTTGTAACCGAGTTATCGGCAACTGGCAGGAGCCATATGGTTGTCGCTTTATTGTATGCAATGCAATCGCGATGTAATGCTTTACTTTATTACTAAGCGGTAGTGATAGTCGTGGAAGCATAAGATTGGCGAGACGACAACGATGCTACGATGGAGATCAAGGTGTCGCGCCGGTGACGATGGTGATCATGACGGTGCTTTGGAGATGGAGATCACAAGCACAAGATGATGATGACCATATCATATCACTTATATTGATTGCATGTGATGTTTATCTTTTTATGCATCTTATCTTGCTTTGATTGACGGTAGCATTATAAGATGATCTCTCACTAAATTATCAAGAAGTGTTCTCCCTGAGTATGCACCATTGCAAAAGTTCTTCGTGCTGAGACACCACGTGATGATCGGGTGTGATAGGTTCTACGTTCAAATACAACGGGTGCAAAACAGTTGCACACGCGGAATACTCAGGTTATACTTGACGAGCTATGCATATAAGATATGACCTCGGAACACGGAGACCGAAAGGTCGAGCGTGAATCATATAGTAGATATGATCAACATAATGATGTTCACCATTGAAACTACTCCATCTCACGTGATGATCGGTCATGGTGTAGTTAATATGGATCACGTAATCACTTAGAGAATTGGAGGGATGTTTTTCTAAGTGGGAGTTCTTAAGTAATATGATTAATTGAACTTAAATTTATCATGAAACTTAGTACCTAATAGTATCTTGCTTGTCTATGTTGTGTACATAGATGGCTCGTGTTGTTGTTCCGTTGAATTTTAATGCGTTCCTTGAGAAAGCAAAGTTGAAAGATGATGGTAGCAATTACACGGACTGGGTCCGTAACTTGAGGATTATCCTTATTGCTGCATAGAAGAATTACGTCCTGGAAGCACCGCTAGGTGCCAGGCCTGGTGCAAGGGCTGCGCCAGATGTTGTGAACGTCTGGCAAAGCAAAGCTGATGACTACTCTATAGTTCAGCGTGCCATGCTTTACGGCTTAGAACCGAGACTTCAACGACGTTTTGAACACCATGGAGCATATGAGATGTTCCAGGAGTTGAAGTTAATATTTCAAGCAAATGCCCGGATTGAGAGATATGAAGTCCCCAATAAGTTCTATAGCTGTAAGATGGAGGAGAACGATTCTGTCAGTGAGCATATACTCAGAATGTCTGGGTATAACAATCACTTGATTCAACTGGGAGTTAATCTTCCGGATGATTGCGTCATTGACAGAATTCTCCAATCACTGCCACCAAGCTACAAGAGCTTCGTGATGAACTATAATATGCAAGGGATGACCAAAACTATGCCCAAGCTCTTCGCGATGCTGAAAGTCGCGGAGGTAGAAATCAAAAAGGAGCATCAAGTGTTGATGGTTAACAAAACCACTAGTTTCAAGAAAAAGGGCAAAGGGAAGAAAAAGGGGAACTTCAAAAAGAACAGCAAGCAAGTTGCTAATCAAGAGAAGAAACCCAAGTCTGGACCTAAGCCTGAAACTGAGTGCTTCTATTGCAAGCAGACTGGTCACTGGAAGCAGAATTGCCCCAAGTATTTGGCGGATAAGAAGGATGGCAAGGTTAACAAAGGTATATATGATATACATGTTATTGATGTGTACCTTACTAATTCTCGCAGTAGCGCCTGGGTATTTGATACTGGTTCTGTTGCTAATATTTGCAACTCGAAATAGGGGCTACGGATTAAGCGAAGATTGGCTAAGGACGAGGTGACGATGCGCGTGGGAAACGGTTCCAAAGTCGATGTGATCGCGGTCGGCACGCTACCTCTACATCTACCTTCGGGATTAATATTAGACCTAAATAATTGTTATTTAGTACCAGCGTTGAGCATGAAAATTATATCTGGATCTTGTTTAATGCGAGACGGTTATTCATTTAAATCAGAGAATAATGGTTGTTCTATTTATATGAGTAATATCTTTTATGGTCATGCACCATTAAAGAATGGTTTGTTCTTACTTAATCTCGATAGTAGTGATACACATATTCATAATGTTGAAGCCAAAAGATGCAGAGTTGATAATGATAGTGCAACTTATTTGTGGCACTGTCGTTTAGGTCATATCGGTGTAAAACGCATGAAGAAACTCCATACTGATGGACTTTTGGAGTCACTTGATTATGAATCACTTGGCACTTGCGAACCGTGCCTTATGGGCAAGATGACTAAAACGCCGTTCTCCGGTACTATGGAGAGAGCAACAGATTTATTGTAAATCATACCTACTGATGTATGTGGTCCAATGAATGTTGAGGCTCGTGGCGGATATCATTATTTTCTCACCTTCACTGATGATTTAAGCAGATATGGGTATATCTACTTAATGAAACACAAGTCTGAAACATTTGAAAAGTTCAAAGAATTTCAGAGTGAAGTGGAAAATCATCGTAACAAGAAAATAAAGTTTCTACGATCTGATCGTGGATGAGAATATTTGAGTTACGAGTTTGGTCTACATTTGAAACAATGCGGAATAGTTTCGCAACTCACGCCACCCGGAACACCACAACGTAATGGTGTGTTCGAATGTCGTAATCGTACTTTACTGGATATGGTGCGATCCATGATGTCTCTTACCAATTTACCGCTATCGTTTTGGGGTTATGCTTTAGAGACGGCCGCATTCACGTTAAATAGGGCACCATCGAAATCCGTTGAGACGACGCCTTATGAACTGTGGTTTGGCAAGAAACCAAAGTTGTCGTTTCTTAAAGTTTGGGGCTGTGATGCTTATGTGAAAAAGCTTCAACCTGATAAGCTCGAACCCAAATCGGAAAAATGTGTCTTAATAGGATACCCAAAGGAGATTGTTGGGTACACCTTCTATCACAAATCCGAAGGCAAGATTTTTGTTGCTAAATTCGGAAACTTTCTAGAGAAGGAGTTTCTCTCGAAAGAAGTGAGTGGGAGGAAAGTAGAACTTGATGAGATAACTATATCTACTCCCTTATTGAGAAGTAGTACGTCACAGAAATCAGTTTCTGTGACACCTACACCAAATAGGGAGCAAGCCAATGATAATGATCATGAAACTTCAGATCAAGTTTCTACCGAACCTCGTAGATCAACCAGAGTAAGATCCGCACCAGAGTGGTACGGTAATCCTATTCTAGAAGTCATGTTACTAGACCATGATGAACCTACGAACTATGAAGAAGCGATGGTGAGCCCAGATTCCGCAAAATGGCTTGAGGCCATGAAATCTGAGATGGGATCCATGTATGAGAACAAAGTGTGGACTTTGGTTGACTTGCCCGATGATCGGCAAGCAATTGAGAATAAATGGATCTTTAAGAAGAAGACTGACGCTGATGGTAATGTTACTGTCTATAAAGCTCGACTTGTTGCAAAAGGTTTTCGACAAGTTCAAGGGATTGACTACGATGAGACCTTCTCACCCGTAGCGATGCTTAAGTCTGTCCGAATCATGTTAGCAATTGCCGCATTTTATGATTATGAAATTTGGCAGATGGATGTAAAAACTGCATTCCTGAATGGATTTCTGGAAGAAGAGTTGTATATGATGCAACCAGAAGGTTTTGTCGATCCAAAGGGAGCTAACAAAGTGTGCAAGCTCCAGCGATCCATTTATGGACTGGTGCAAGCCTCTCGGAGTTGGAATAAACGCTTTGATAGTGTGATCAAAGCATTTGGTTTTATACAGACTTTTGGAGAAGCCTGTATTTACAAGAAAGTGAGTGGGAGCTCTGTAGCATTTCTGATATTATATGTGGATGGCATATTACTGATCGGAAATAATATAGAATTTCTGGATAGCATAAAGGGATACTTGAATAAGAGTTTTTCAATGAAAGACCTCGGTGAAGCTGCTTACATATTGGGCATTAAGATCTATAGAGATAGATCAAGACGCTTAATAGGACTTTCACAAAGCACATACCTTGACAAAGTTTTGAAGAAGTTCAAAATGGATCAGGCAAAGAAAGGTTTCTTGCCTGTGTTACAAGGTGTGAAGTTGAGTAAGACTCAATGCCCGACCACCGTAGAAGATAGAGAGAAAATGAAAGATGTTCCCTATGCTTCAGCCATAGGCTCTATCATGTATGCAATGCTGTGTACCAGACCTGATGTGTGCCTTGCTGTAAGCTTAGCAGGCAGGTACCAAAGTAATCCAGGAGTGGATCACTGGACAACGGTCAAGAACATCCTTAAGTACTTGAGAAGGACTAGGGATATGTTTCTCGTTTATGGAGGTGACAAAGAGCTCGTCGTAAATGGTTACGTCGATGCAAGCTTTGACACTGATCCGGACGATTCTAAATCGCAAACCGGATACGTATTTACATTAAACTGTGGAGCTGTCAGTTGGTGCAGTTCTAAACAAAGCGTCGTGGCGGGATCTACATGTGAAGCTGAGTACATAGCTGCTTCAGAAGCAGCTAATGAAGGAGTCTGGATGAAGGAGTTCATATCCGATCTAGGTGTTGTACCTAGCGTATCGGATCCAATGAAAATCTTTTGTGACAATACTGGTGCAATTGCCTTGGCAAAGGAATCCAGATTTCACAAAAGAACCAAGCACATCAAAAGACGCTTCAACTCCATCCGGGATTTAGTCCAGGTGGGAGACATAGAGTTATGCAAGATACATACGGATCTGAATGTTGCAGACCCGTTGACTAAGCCTCTTCCACGAGCAAGACATGATCAGCACCAAGACTCCATGGGTGTTAGAATCATTACTTTGTAATCTAGATTATTGACTCTAGTGCAAGTGGGAGACTGAAGGAAATATGCCCTAGAGGCAATAATAAAATTATTATTTATTTCCTTATATCATGATAAATGTTTATTATTCATGCTAGAATTGTATTAACCGGAAACATAATATATGTGTGAATAAACATACAGAGTGTCACTAGTATGCCTCTACTTGACTAGCTCGTTAATCAAAGATGGTTATGTTTCCTAACCATGAACAAAGAGTTGTTATTTGATTGACGGGATCACATCATTAGTTGAATGATTTGATTGACATGACCCATTTCATTAGCATAGCACCTGATCGTTTAGTTTGTTGTTGTTGCTATTCTTCATAACTTATACAGGTTCCTATGACTATGAGATTATGCAACTCCCATTTGCCAGAGGAACACTTTGGGTGCTACCAAACGTCACAACGTAACTGGGTGATTATAAAGGAGCATTACAGGTGTCTCCGAAGGTACATGTTGGGTTGGCGTATTTCGAGATTAGGATTTGTCACTCCGATTGTCGGAGAGGTATCTCTGGGCCCTCTCGGTAATGCACATCACATAAGCCTTGCAAGCATTACAACTAATGTGTTAGTTGTTAGATGATGTATTACGGAACGAGTAAAGAGACTTGCCGGTAACGAGATTGAACTAGGTATTGGATACCGACGATCGAATCTCGGGCAAGTAACATACCGATGACAAAAGGAACAACATATGTTGTTATGCGGTCTGACCGATAAAGATCTTCGTAGAATATGTAGGAGCTAATATGGGCATCCAGGTCCCGCTATTGGTTATTGACCGGAGAGGTGTCTCGGTCATGTCTACATTGTCTCGAACCCGTAGGGTCCGCACGCTTAACGTTTCGATGACAGTTGTTATGAGTTTATATGATGTTGATGTACCCAAGGTAGTTTGGAGTCCCGGATGTGATCACGGACATGACGAGGAGTCTCGAAATGGTCGAGACGTAAAGATTGATATATTGGAAGCCTACATTTGGATATCGGAAGTGTTCCGGGTGAAATCGGGATTTCACCGGAGTACCAGGAGGTTACCGGAACCCCCCGGGAAACATATGGGCCATATTGGGCCTTAGTGGAAAAGGAGAAAGGGGCTGCCCTAGGGCTGGCCGCGCGCCTCCCCCCTCCCCTAGTCCTATTAGGATTAGGAGAGGTGGTCGGCCCCCTCTCTCCCTCTTTCCCTTTGAGGAATCCTAGTCCAACTAGGATTGGGGGGGGGGATCCTACTCCCGGAGGGAGTAGGACTCTCTTGGCGCACCAGGCTTGGCTGGCCAGCCCCTCCCCCTTGGCTCCTTTATATACGGAGGCAGGGGGCACCCCAAAGACACACAAGTTGATCATTGAGATCGTTCCTTAGCCGTGTGCGGTGCCCCCCTCCACCAGATTATACCTCGAATATATCGTAGCGGTGCTTAAGCGAAGCCCTGCGTCGGTGGAACATCTTCATCGTCACCACGCCGTCGTGCTGACAGGAACTCTCCCTCGACACTCGGCTGGATCGGAGTTCGAGGGACGTCATCGAGCTGAACGTGTGCAGAACTCGGAGGTGCCGTACATTCGGTGCTTAGATCGGTTGGATCGTGAAGAAGTACGACTACATCAACCGTGTTGATATAACGCTTCCGCTTTCGGTCTACGAGGGTACGTAGACAACACTCTCCCCTCTTGTTGCTATGCATCACCATGATCTTGCGTGTACGTAGGAATATTTTGAAATTACTACGTTCTCCAACAGTGGCATCCGAGCCTAGGTTTTATGGTTTGATGTTATTTGCACGAGTAGAACACAAGTGAGTTGTGGACGATACAAGTCATACTGCCTACCAGCATGTCATACTTTGGTTCAGCGGTATTGTTGGACGAGACGATCCGGACCAACCTTACGCGTACGCTTACGCGAGACCGGTTCCCTCGACGTGCTTTGCACATAGATGGCTTGTGGAAGACTGTCTCTCCAACTTTAGTTGAACCAAGTGTGGCTACGCCCGGTCCTTGAGAAGGTTAAAACGGAGTCTATTTGACGAAGTATCGTTTTGGTTTTGATGCGTAGGTAAGATGAGTTCTTGCTTAAAGCCCGTAGCAGCCACGTAAAACTTGCAACAACAAAGTAGAGGACGTCTAACTTGTTTTTGCAGGGCATGTTGTGATGTGATATGGTCAAGACATGATGCTAAATTTTATTGTATGAGATGATCATGTTTTGTAACCGAGTTATCGGCAACTGGCAGGAGCCATATGGTTGTCGCTTTATTGTATGCAATGCAATCGCGATGTAATGCTTTACTTTATTACTAAGCGGTAGTGATAGTCGTGGAAGCATAAGATTGGCGAGACGACAACGATGCTACGATGGAGATCAAGGTGTCGCGCCGGTGACGATGGTGATCATGACGGTGCTTTGGAGATGGAGATCACAAGCACAAGATGATGATGACCATATCATATCACTTATATTGATTGCATGTGATGTTTATCTTTTTATGCATCTTATCTTGCTTTGATTGACGGTAGCATTATAAGATGATCTCTCACTAAATTATCAAGAAGTGTTCTCCCTGAGTATGCACCATTGCAAAAGTTCTTCGTGCTGAGACACCACGTGATGATCGGGTGTGATAGGTTCTACGTTCAAATACAACGGGTGCAAAACAGTTGCACACGCGGAATACTCAGGTTATACTTGACGAGCTATGCATATAAGATATGACCTCGGAACACGGAGACCGAAAGGTCGAGCGTGAATCATATAGTAGATATGATCAACATAATGATGTTCACCATTGAAACTACTCCATCTCACGTGATGATCGGTCATGGTGTAGTTAATATGGATCACGTAATCACTTAGAGAATTGGAGGGATGTTTTTCTAAGTGGGAGTTCTTAAGTAATATGATTAATTGAACTTAAATTTATCATGAAACTTAGTACCTAATAGTATCTTGCTTGTCTATGTTGTGTACATAGATGGCTCGTGTTGTTGTTCCGTTGAATTTTAATGCGTTCCTTGAGAAAGCAAAGTTGAAAGATGATGGTAGCAATTACACGGACTGGGTCCGTAACTTGAGGATTATCCTTATTGCTGCATAGAAGAATTACGTCCTGGAAGCACCGCTAGGTGCCAGGCCTGGTGCAAGGGCTGCGCCAGATGTTGTGAACGTCTGGCAAAGCAAAGCTGATGACTACTCTATAGTTCAGTGTGCCATGCTTTACGGCTTAGAACCGAGACTTCAACGACGTTTTGAACACCATGGAGCATATGAGATGTTCCAGGAGTTGAAGTTAATATTTCAAGCAAATGCCCGGATTGAGAGATATGAAGTCCCCAATAAGTTCTATAGCTGTAAGATGGAGGAGAACGGTTCTGTCAGTGAGCATATACTCAGAATGTCTGGGTATAACAATCACTTGATTCAACTGGGAGTTAATCTTCCGGATGATTGCGTCATTGACAGAATTCTCCAATCACTGCCACCAAGCTACAAGAGCTTCGTGATGAACTATAATATGCAAGGGATGACCAAAACTATGCCCAAGCTCTTCGCGATGCTGAAAGTCGCGGAGGTAGAAATCAAAAAGGAGCATCAAGTGTTGATGGTTAACAAAACCACTAGTTTCAAGAAAAAGGGCAAAGGGAAGAAAAAGGGGAACTTCAAAAAGAACAGCAAGCAAGTTGCTAATCAAGAGAAGAAACCCAAGTCTGGACCTAAGCCTGAAACTGAGTGCTTCTATTGCAAGCAGACTGGTCACTGGAAGCAGAATTGCCCCAAGTATTTGGCGGATAAGAAGGATGGCAAGGTTAACAAAGGTATATATGATATACATGTTATTGATGTGTACCTTACTAATTCTCGCAGTAGCGCCTGGGTATTTGATACTGGTTCTGTTGCTAATATTTGCAACTCGAAATAGGGGCTACGGATTAAGCGAAGATTGGCTAAGGACGAGGTGACGATGCGCGTGGGAAACGGTTCCAAAGTCGATGTGATCGCGGTCGGCACGCTACCTCTACATCTACCTTCGGGATTAATATTAGACCTAAATAATTGTTATTTAGTACCAGCGTTGAGCATGAAAATTATATCTGGATCTTGTTTAATGCGAGACGGTTATTCATTTAAATCAGAGAATAATGGTTGTTCTATTTATATGAGTAATATCTTTTATGGTCATGCACCATTAAAGAATGGTTTGTTCTTACTTAATCTCGATAGTAGTGATACACATATTCATAATGTTGAAGCCAAAAGATGCAGAGTTGATAATGATAGTGCAACTTATTTGTGGCACTGTCGTTTAGGTCATATCGGTGTAAAACGCATGAAGAAACTCCATACTGATGGACTTTTGGAGTCACTTGATTATGAATCACTTGGCACTTGCGAACCGTGCCTTATGGGCAAGATGACTAAAACGCCGTTCTCCGGTACTATGGAGAGAGCAACAGATTTATTGTAAATCATACCTACTGATGTATGTGGTCCAATGAATGTTGAGGCTCGTGGCGGATATCATTATTTTCTCACCTTCACTGATGATTTAAGCAGATATGGGTATATCTACTTAATGAAACACAAGTCTGAAACATTTGAAAAGTTCAAAGAATTTCAGAGTGAAGTGGAAAATCATCGTAACAAGAAAATAAAGTTTCTACGATCTGATCGTGGATGAGAATATTTGAGTTACGAGTTTGGTCTACATTTGAAACAATGCGGAATAGTTTCGCAACTCACGCCACCCGGAACACCACAACGTAATGGTGTGTTCGAATGTCGTAATCGTACTTTACTGGATATGGTGCGATCCATGATGTCTCTTACCAATTTACCGCTATCGTTTTGGGGTTATGCTTTAGAGACGGCCGCATTCACGTTAAATAGGGCACCATCGAAATCCGTTGAGACGACGCCTTATGAACTGTGGTTTGGCAAGAAACCAAAGTTGTCGTTTCTTAAAGTTTGGGGCTGTGATGCTTATGTGAAAAAGCTTCAACCTGATAAGCTCGAACCCAAATCGGAAAAATGTGTCTTAATAGGATACCCAAAGGAGATTGTTGGGTACACCTTCTATCACAAATCCGAAGGCAAGATTTTTGTTGCTAAATTCGGAAACTTTCTAGAGAAGGAGTTTCTCTCGAAAGAAGTGAGTGGGAGGAAAGTAGAACTTGATGAGATAACTATATCTACTCCCTTATTGAGAAGTAGTACGTCACAGAAATCAGTTTCTGTGACACCTACACCAAATAGGGAGCAAGCCAATGATAATGATCATGAAACTTCAGATCAAGTTTCTACCGAACCTCGTAGATCAACCAGAGTAAGATCCGCACCAGAGTGGTACGGTAATCCTATTCTAGAAGTCATGTTACTAGACCATGATGAACCTACGAACTATGAAGAAGCGATGGTGAGCCCAGATTCCGCAAAATGGCTTGAGGCCATGAAATCTGAGATGGGATCCATGTATGAGAACAAAGTGTGGACTTTGGTTGACTTGCCCGATGATCGGCAAGCAATTGAGAATAAATGGATCTTTAAGAAGAAGACTGACGCTGATGGTAATGTTACTGTCTATAAAGCTCGACTTGTTGCAAAAGGTTTTCGACAAGTTCAAGGGATTGACTACGATGAGACCTTCTCACCCGTAGCGATGCTTAAGTCTGTCCGAATCATGTTAGCAATTGCCGCATTTTATGATTATGAAATTTGGCAGATGGATGTAAAAACTGCATTCCTGAATGGATTTCTGGAAGAAGAGTTGTATATGATGCAACCAGAAGGTTTTGTCGATCCAAAGGGAGCTAACAAAGTGTGCAAGCTCCAGCGATCCATTTATGGACTGGTGCAAGCCTCTCGGAGTTGGAATAAACGCTTTGATAGTGTGATCAAAGCATTTGGTTTTATACAGACTTTTGGAGAAGCCTGTATTTACAAGAAAGTGAGTGGGAGCTCTGTAGCATTTCTGATATTATATGTGGATGGCATATTACTGATCGGAAATAATATAGAATTTCTGGATAGCATAAAGGGATACTTGAATAAGAGTTTTTCAATGAAAGACCTCGGTGAAGCTGCTTACATATTGGGCATTAAGATCTATAGAGATAGATCAAGACGCTTAATAGGACTTTCACAAAGCACATACCTTGACAAAGTTTTGAAGAAGTTCAAAATGGATCAGGCAAAGAAAGGTTTCTTGCCTGTGTTACAAGGTGTGAAGTTGAGTAAGACTCAATGCCCGACCACCGTAGAAGATAGAGAGAAAATGAAAGATGTTCCCTATGCTTCAGCCATAGGCTCTATCATGTATGCAATGCTGTGTACCAGACCTGATGTGTGCCTTGCTGTAAGCTTAGCAGGCAGGTACCAAAGTAATCCAGGAGTGGATCACTGGACAACGGTCAAGAACATCCTTAAGTACTTGAGAAGGACTAGGGATATGTTTCTCGTTTATGGAGGTGACAAAGAGCTCGTCGTAAATGGTTACGTCGATGCAAGCTTTGACACTGATCCGGACGATTCTAAATCGCAAACCGGATACGTATTTACATTAAACTGTGGAGCTGTCAGTTGGTGCAGTTCTAAACAAAGCGTCGTGGCGGGATCTACATGTGAAGCTGAGTACATAGCTGCTTCAGAAGCAGCTAATGAAGGAGTCTGGATGAAGGAGTTCATATCCGATCTAGGTGTTGTACCTAGCGTATCGGATCCAATGAAAATCTTTTGTGACAATACTGGTGCAATTGCCTTGGCAAAGGAATCCAGATTTCACAAAAGAACCAAGCACATCAAAAGACGCTTCAACTCCATCCGGGATTTAGTCCAGGTGGGAGACATAGAGTTATGCAAGATACATACGGATCTGAATGTTGCAGACCCGTTGACTAAGCCTCTTCCACGAGCAAGACATGATCAGCACCAAGACTCCATGGGTGTTAGAATCATTACTTTGTAATCTAGATTATTGACTCTAGTGCAAGTGGGAGACTGAAGGAAATATGCCCTAGAGGCAATAATAAAATTATTATTTATTTCCTTATATCATGATAAATGTTTATTATTCATGCTAGAATTGTATTAACCGGAAACATAATATATGTGTGAATAAACATACAGAGTGTCACTAGTACGCCTCTACTTGACTAGCTCGTTAATCAAAGATGGTTATGTTTCCTAACCATGAACAAAGAGTTGTTATTTGATTGACGGGATCACATCATTAGTTGAATGATTTGATTGACATGACCCATTTCATTAGCATAGCACCTGATCGTTTAGTTTGTTGCTGTTGCTATTCTTCATAACTTATACAGGTTCCTATGACTATGAGATTATGCAACTCCCATTTGCCAGAGGAACACTTTGGGTGCTACCAAACGTCACAACGTAACTGGGTGATTATAAAGGAGCATTACAGGTGTCTCCGAAGGTACATGTTGGGTTGGCGTATTTCGAGATTAGGATTTGTCACTCCGATTGTCGGAGAGGTATCTCTGGGCCCTCTCGGTAATGCACATCACATAAGCCTTGCAAGCATTACAACTAATGTGTTAGTTGTTAGATGATGTATTACGGAACGAGTAAAGAGACTTGCCGGTAACGAGATTGAACTAGGTATTGGATACCGACGATCGAATCTCGGGCAAGTAACATACCGATGACAAAAGGAACAACATATGTTGTTATGCGGTCTGACCGATAAAGATCTTCGTAGAATATGTAGGAGCTAATATGGGCATCCAGGTCCCGCTATTGGTTATTGACCGGAGAGGTGTCTCGGTCATGTCTACATTGTTCTCGAACCCGTAGGGTCCGCACGCTTAACGTTTCGATGACAGTTGTTATGAGTTTATATGATGTTGATGTACCCAAGGTAGTTTGGAGTCCCGGATGTGATCACGGACATGACGAGGAGTCTCGAAATGGTCGAGACGTAAAGATTGATATATTGGAAGCCTACATTTGGATATCGGAAGTGTTCCGGGTGAAATCGGGATTTCACCGGAGTACCAGGAGGTTACCGGAACCCCCCGGGAAACATATGGGCCATATTGGGCCTTAGTGGAAAAGGAGAAAGGGGCTGCCCTAGGGCTGGCCGCGCGCCTCCCCCCTCCCCTAGTCCTATTAGGATTAGGAGAGGTGGTCGGCCCCCTCTCTCCCTCTTTCCCTTTGAGGAATCCTAGTCCAACTAGGATTGGGGGGGGGGGATCCTACTCCCGGAGGGAGTAGGACTCTCTTGGCGCACCAGGCTTGGCTGGCCAGCCCCTCCCCCTTGGCTCCTTTATATACGGAGGCAGGGGGCACCCCAAAGACACACAAGTTGATCATTGAGATCGTTCCTTAGCCGTGTGCGGTGCCCCCCTCCACCAGATTATACCTCGAATATATCGTAGCGGTGCTTAAGCGAAGCCCTGCGTCGGTGGAACATCTTCATCGTCACCACGCCGTCGTGCTGACAGGAACTCTCCCTCGACACTCGGCTGGATCGGAGTTCGAGGGACGTCATCGAGCTGAACGTGTGCAGAACTCGGAGGTGCCGTACATTCGGTGCTTAGATCGGTTGGATCGTGAAGAAGTACGACTACATCAACCGTGTTGATATAACGCTTCCGCTTTCGGTCTACGAGGGTACGTAGACAACACTCTCCCCTCTTGTTGCTATGCATCACCATGATCTTGCGTGTACGTAGGAATATTTTGAAATTACTACGTTCTCCAACACCTGTTGTGGCCACGGGAGGCTTCGGTTGAGGGGGAGCTTGGCCTTGCGGGTCCCCATGCGCTGCAGCTGGGAGCAGTGCGGGGTCTTGACGTGCCGGAGCCGGAGCAGGGTCACGGCGAGCCGGGGCAGGAAGCGCCCAGGCAGCCTCTTGCGGTTGAGGGTCTTCTTGGCAGCTCCGTTCTTGCTGGGCTGGCGCCTGACGGAGCGGGTTCCGCCCAGGGTCCACGTGCCTTGGAGCCACGGCGTTTTCTTGGAGAGGAGGCGGCTGGTACGCCCCCGGAACTTCATTGCCAGCGCGTGGCGGGGTGCGGCGCAGCGGAGCGGACGGCGCAGGAGAGCCCCCTGCGGCGCGGTCGAGCCACTCTTCGTAGACATCGTCGACGGGACGGTAGCGCAGGAGCTCGTTTGCTGCGATGAGCGCAGCTCGAGCCTCCAATGGTGCGCGGAGCGCGCGGGGCGAAGAGCCAGCTGGTGCGAGTGATGGAGTAGCGGTGCGTCCGTCTTGCCGCACGGACAGGTGTTGAGACGACGCTTGCTGCTCGTTCCCCACCGGGCCAGTGGCGGCGTTGACGGCGGGCGACGGGGAAAGATGAGGATGCCCATCGACGGGAGCCGTCTGGGCGACCCGGGAAGCGATGGCGGCCCTGCGCTCGGCGCGGGCCCGACGGGCGTCAGACATGGACGCGACGGTCGGCGGAGAGCGGAGCGGTGGAAGGCAAATTCCGGCACACCCCTACCTTGAGCGCCAAGTGTTGGATTTCGGGTTCCGGCAGACCCTTAAGGTTCGAGCTCTGGGGTGTGCGCGGGGATTACGCCCTCTACCTCTCCGTCTTGCAAGGATCTAAACTACCAAAGGAACAACACAAAAGACACAGAGTTTATACTGGTTCGGGCCACCGATGTGGTGTAATACCCTACTCCAGTGTGGTGTGGTGGATTGCCTCTTGGGCTGGTGATGAAGAACAATAAAGGGAAGAATAGCCTCGCGAGGTTCTGTTCTTGGCTAGGGGGACGAACTAGGAGGAGTTCAGCCGCCCTTCTCTCTCTCTCTCTGCTTGCTCTGATCCTAGGTTCTGCTAGCCTGATTGCTCGATGCGATTGCTAGATGCTCGATGATGGATGCCTCTATCCTGGGGGTGGCTAGTCCTATTTATAGGCAAAGGCCCTGGGCCCCTTCCCAAATATTGAGCGGGAAGGGCGCCAACAATTGGCCAATTCGAAGGGGAACATCTGGTACACTTATCCTGACTAAAGTTGGTCCTCGCCTGCCAAAGGCTGTGTGGTGACGCCGTTCTGGGCTCCACGATGACCTCCTTCCCGCCGTTGGACTGGTCTTGCTCTCGTTGCACCGAAATGGATGCCTTTGCTTGATCCTCTCGCCTGCGCTTGCCCCCTTTGCACCAAAGAGGAAAGGGAGTACACTGCGCGGGCTGGCGCCCGCCTGGCGCCCTTGGTCGTCATGGCTTGCGTCACGGGCACCTCGCGAGGTACCCCGCCTTGATCTCTCCGCCTCCTCGTGAGCCAGCCTGACGAGGCCGTGCCTGAGGAAGTGTTGTGTCGTCCGCCCCGCGAGGCTTGGCCCCTCGCGAGGGTCTTGGGTCTCGTGTTGATGAAGTTGGGTCGTGCTGGGGCCCCCTTGAGCCACGCTGCAGGCCGCAGGCAGGCAAGTCCGGGGACCCCCGTTCCCAGAAAGCCGACAGGCGCCCCTTGGGCTGCATCATCCCCAAGCCGCTTGGGCCAGACCCAGCGGCATGTATCCCTTTTACGTTTATCTATGGCTATGCGTTGGTCCACCATGCTTGATTATTCGTTGTTGGTCCACTGCACCTTTTCTTCTCCATGTCGACCACTTCCACGTTAAAGGGGGGTGCCTGAGCATCGCGACTCAGGGCTCTTACTGGCTCTCCAGCCCTTACCCTCTGGCCTTGTCCATGGCATCGCGACCTGGCATACCAGCGACGGCTGAGACCAGCTCGACGGCCGGGACCCGAGGACGTAGAGTGTAGGCATCTAACCCAACTTGCAGGAACACATCACAAGATAAGGCCCAGTGCCAGGCGCAACCTGCCTAGAGGTAGGGCCCCGTGAGTCCCGCGCTGGCTCACGGGTGCCCACATACACCTCACCAGGCCCTACCGTGCCAGCCACGTGTCAGGGCGGGGCTGTACACGCCTCGGGGGCTCCTCCCGGAGGGGAGCCCCTTCCACATACCAGTGGAAGCACCATGCTCCGCGTTGGCTGACGACACTGCCGAGGAGCGGCTATGCCCGTACACATACGGAAGCGCTATGCTCCGCGCTGGTGATAAAAAACTGGGGGTGGCCCCCGGGCCGCATCAACCTCAGGGAGCCCAGAGCTCAGTGTCTAGCCTCATCGCAACGCCTCCCCCGGGGAGTGCCGCGCGAGGGGGCTGGGCACGGGGGCTGCGCCTGGGTCACGCCCAGACGCACGCCACCCAGCCAGGCCCCCTGGGCCTGGTTCGTCGTGCATCTCTCCCCGAGCGGAGCCAAGGTACGAAGGCCGTTTGAGCGTCAAGGGGGACTCCTGAGCATCGCGACTCAGGAGCCTAACTGGTCCCGTAGCCCCTCACTCCTTAGTTCCGAAAGGCTAACGTTGGCTGAGGTACGCGCGATGCCGGGCTCTGCAGACATAGAACGGTAGATCCACCCACATCTCACCTCCCTACTTGCTGTTCGCGCGCCAAGGAGTACTCCTGAGCATCGCGACTCAGGAGCCTAACTGGTCATGTAGTCCCTCACTCCTTAGTTCCGAAAGGCTAATGGTGGGTGAGGTACGCGCAGGGCCGGGCTCTGCCGGCGTAGAACATAAGCAAGTAGGAAGGAAAAGCATAAACTTCAAGGATCGCCTCCCTACTTGATGTTCGTGCGCCAAGGGGGACTCCTGAGCATCCCGACTCAGGAGCCTAACTTGTCCCGTAGCCCCTCACTCCTTTGGTCCCGTCCTAGTTTCCGGTCGGGGCTAATGCTGGGTGAGGTACGCGCGGGCCGGGCTCTGCCGGCGTAGAACATAAGCAAGGAGGAAGGAAAAGCATAAATTCAAGGAATTTAAAAGCAAATATTACAGTCCACACTGTTATCTCAACGCCAAACGCAGGTTTAAACGCCTCCCCGAGGCATGATACATGTGCAGGAATTAAAAGCAGAACAGGAGCCGCAGCAGAGTCACTTGTCGGCGGTGGAGCAGCGCGGAGTGGCTTCGCCTCATGGAGCAGTAGGGTCGGCAACGCCTGGCTTCGGCTTGGTGCTGAAGGCCCAGAACTTCCCCGGCAGAGCCTCCGCGCGACCCTTCATGGCCTCGGCAGCGGCAGCGGCACGCTCGCCGCTCACTGGCTCCAGCAGGCTGTCGAGGTCGACGTTGGGGTCGCGAAGGTAAATGTGGGTGAAGACTCGCGTCAGCGCTGCAAAAGACAGGACATGCGCCTCGGCCTCGGCCGTGGGGCCAAGGCCAAGGGCGACATCCTCAAGAGCACAAACCAGGAAGGGAAGCAGCTTGGCGGGGCCGTCCTTTGAGCGAGCCAGCGGGCTCTCCAGGCCGCTGGCGTAGAGCATCTTCAGCGAAGCACGAGCCTTCTCCTCCATGTCTACGAAGGCCACGCGGTCCTCGGCAAGAACCCGGGCCTTGCCGTCCAGTTCGACCTTCGTCGCCTCCAACTCCTTCTCCAGCACACGTAGGCGGTCGCGGCGTTTCTTGAGCTTGGCCCCCCGGACCTCGACGGCCGCCTCGCGAGCCTTCACGCCCTCTTCTTGCTCTTGGCGAAGGCGGGCCTCTTTTGCGAGTTGGTCCCGCAGGCCTTGCAGCTCGTCCTCTAGCACCTTGCAGCGACCGCGGACCTCAGTCGTCTCCCCCTCGGCTGCGTCACGAGCAGCCTTTGCCTCAAGGGCGGCCTGCCTCTCCTCATCACAAGTCGTTGAGGCCTGGACCAGCGCCGCCCGAATTGAAGCATCAGAGCGAATCCATCCTGAAGCCAGCTCCAAGCGCCCGGCCACCAAGCGAGGGTCGGCGCCAAGAAGATCCTACCGGAGCCGGTCCAGCTCGGCAGCAACACGATCCAGAACGGCGGGAGGAGCCGGAGAGACAGCAGTCGATGGAGTAGGAGGAGAAGGCGGCGGCACGACCACAGCACCCTGAAGTGGAGCCTGCTGCGCCCCGACGACTGTGGTGGCGGCGGCAGGCAAAGGCACCTCGGGAGTCACTTGGGCCACGGGGGCTCGGCTCACCCCAGCAGGCTCGGCCAGACCTCGCGAGGACGACCGGGCAGGAGAGGCCCGTGCGTCGCGGTCACCTACCTCCGCGGGCAGAGGCGCTGCCACGGATGGAACCTCAGGAGCCCCCTTCAGCTTCTTCGCCGCGGGCGCCAACCTATCCAAGAGACGCGGACGTCAAGCCGCGGATGCAGGGACTTGTCCAATCCATGCAGATGCCGAGGCGACGTGGGGAAGTGGAGACGCCCACGTCCAATCAACCGCCACATGGTGCCAAAGGCCGCAGGCTGTTAGGGCCCACGGCGCTTCGCCCTTGCCCTTTCGCCTCCCTGCACGGCCAAGTCCGGGCGCGCCTTGGGCCCGGGGGCTACTGTCAGCGTTCTGGGAACGGGGGTCCCCAGACTTACCTACCTGCGGCCTGCGGCGTGGCTCAAAAGGGGCCCCAGCACGGCCCATCTTCATCGACACAGACCCAAGACCCTCGCGAGGGGCCAAGCCTCGCGGGGCGGACGACACGGAGCTTCCTCAGGCGCGGCCTCATCAGGCTGGCTCGTGAGGAGGCGGAGAGATCAAGGCGGGGTACCTCACGAGGTGCCCATGATGCAAGCCATGACGACCAAGGGCGCTAGGCGGGCGCCAGCCCGCGCAGTGTCCTCCCTTTCCTCTCTGGTGCAAAGGGAGCAAGCGCAGGCGGGAGGATCAAGCAAAGGCACCCATTTTGGTGCAACGAGACCAAGACCAGCTCCATGACAAGGAGGAAGCCACTGTGGAGCCCAAGCCAGCGTCATCACCAGAGCCTTTGGCAGGCAAGGACCAACTTTAGTCAGGATAAGTGTACCAGATGTTCCCCTTCAAACTAGCCAATTATTGGCGCCCTTCCCGCTCAATATTTGGGAAGAGGCCCAGGGCCTTTGCCTATAAATAGGACTAGCCACCCCCAGGGTAGAGAGAGAGAGAGAGAGAGAGAGAAGGGCGATTGAGCTCCTCCTAGCAGTTCATCGCCCCGGCCAAGAACAGACCCTCGTGAGGTTGTTCACCCTTGTATTGTTCATCATCAGCCCAAGAGGCAATCCACCACACCACCACACTGGAGTAGGGTATTACACCACATCGGTGGCCCGAACCAGTATAAACTCTGTGTCTCTTGTGTTGTTCTTCTCGTAGCTTAGATCCTTGCGAGGCGGAGGGGTACAGGTAGGTAGGAAGCGCAATCTCCGCGCGCACCCCAGAGTTCGAACCTCAAGGGTCTGCCGGAACCCGAAATCCGACATCTACCACGGCAACGTGATGGGTGACTTGGGGAGAGTTAATTTCTCTTAGATCGGGTTTAGGCCCAACCTGGTCGTAATCCGTAGCGACCCCCAGGGCGGCGATGCGAACCAAGAGCTCGTTCATGGAAGAGAGCTCCATTGGATCTAACTGCCCGGTGAGCTCCGAGCTGACATGAAGATTGCTTTTGATGACCCGAGAGGTCATCGTTGGCGTAGTAGCCGAACAGGCGGTCATAAGAAAACCACCTAGTCGGAGAGTTTGGCCGACAACCAAACATCTTTTAGCGATGGTGCCCTCTTTAAAGACGGGACGAGGCATCCTTCCTGATGGCGACGACACAGAGGAACTCTCAATGAAAGCACTAATGTTGGTGTCAAAACCGACAGATCTCGGGTAGGGGGTCCCGAACTGTGCGTCTAGGCGGATGGTAACAGGAGACTGTCGGATTTCGGGTTCCGGCAGACCCTTAAGGTTCGAACTCTGGGGTGCATGCGGAGATTATGCCCTCTACCTCTCCATCTCGCAAAGATCTAACTACTGAAAGAACAACACAAGAGACACAGGGTTTATACTAGTTCGGGCCACCATTGTGGTGTAATACCCTACTCTAGTTTGTGGTGGGTGGATTGCCTCTTGGGCTGATGATGATGAACAATACAAGGAAGAACAGCCTCGCGAGGGTCTGTTCTTGGCTAGGGGGATGAACTGCTAGGAGGAGTTCAGCCGCCCTTCTCTCTCTCTCTGCTACATGAGTCTTTCTAACTGGTTTCTCGATGATGCGATTGCTAGATGCCTCTACCCTGGGGTGGCTAGTCCTATTTATAGGCAAAGGCCCTGGGCCTCTTCCCAAATATTGAGCGGGAAGGGCGCCAACAATTGGCCAATTCGAAGGGGAACATCTGGTACATTTATCCTGACTAAAGTTGGTCCTCGCCTGCCAAAGGCCCTGTGGTGACGCCGTTCTGGGCTCCACGATGACCTCCTTCCCACCGTTGGACTGGTCCTGGTCTCGTTGCACCGAAATGGGTGCCTTTGCTTGATCCTCTCGCCTGCGCTTGCCCCCTTTGCACCAAAGAGGAAAGGGAGACACTGCACGGACTGGCGCCCGCCTGGCACCCTTGGTCGTCATGGCTTGCGTCATGGGCACCTTGCGAGGTACCCCGCCTTGATCTCTCCGCCTCCTCGTGAGCCAGCCTGATGAGGCCGCGCCTGGGGAAGCGCCGTGTCGTCCGCCCCACGAAGCTTGGCCCCTCGCGAGGGTCTTGGGTCTTGTGTTGATGAAGATGGGCCATGCTGGGGCCCCTTTTGAGCCACGCCGCAGGCAGGCAAGTCTAGGGACCCCCATTCCCAGAACGCCGATAGTAGCCCCTGGGCCCAAGGCGCGCATGGACTTGGCCGTGCTGAGAGGCGAAAGGGCAAGGGCAAAGCGTCGCGGTCCCTAACAGCCTGCGGCCTTGGGCGCCGCGTGGCGGTTGATTGGACGTGAGTGCTTCACCAACTGCACAAGTTATTAAAGGTGCGGCGTCCGCCCAGGCTTTGCTTTTCTCTTTCTCCGGTCGCTGCTCAGATCCCCTTTCTTGCGCCTCTCCTTCCTTCCTCCAAATTCCTAGATCTGCTCCACCCGTGTGACCTAGGAAGACATGGCGCCTCGTCAGTCTCCAGCCGAATCTTGGTTCTCGCCTGCTCTGGACTTGCCCAATGTGTCGGAGGCGAGCCTCGCCCGGCTGCGCCGGATGGCGGCGGCGCAGGGCATCGACGGGGCGCAGGTGTTCAAGGTCGGCTTCACCACCCCTGAGGGTCGAGGGAGCACTTTCTACCCTCTCTTTGTAAGCTCCATTACTGCGGGCCTGGTGCCTCCTTTCTCTGAATTCTTCCTCTCTGTCCTCCGCCATTACAACTTACAAGCTCTGCATCTCCACCCCAACTCCATCCTTCTTCTGGCGATCTTCGCCTATTACTGCGAGGCTCATGTGGGGGTGCAGCCCTCTGTGGCCTTGCTGCGCCACTACTTCTCCCTCCGGGTCACCCGTGGTTCTCCTTCCGCATGCGCGAGCTTCGTTGCGTACGGAAGCGCCATTGCCATTTTGAATCCCGGGAAGAGGATTGAGGGCTTCAGGAGCAAGTGGGTCTTGGTAGATGCCGGGCGCATCCACCCTCGGCTGATCCTGCCCGCGGAGCAGCCTACGAGTTCCAGCGACTGGTGCCGAGCGGAGCTCACGGACCTCCGTGCGAAACCGGTATTGAAGAAGATGGACGCGGACCTGAAGCCGGCCAGCATGGCAGCGGCGAAGCTGATCGGCGCGTCGCTGCTGAGGGAGTTCCTGGAGCACCAATTGGCTCCGCTTCGGCAGTACTCACCCCCGATGTGGAGGCCTCATCCGAGTCCTGCGGCCTTGGGCGACGAGGACTTGACCGTGGTTCTCCAATCTCTGGTCGGGGGCGAGGTGGCAAGCTTGGAGGGCGCGCCCGTGCCCTTGTTCCTTCGCGATGACTGGGAGCAGGTGGTGGAGTCCATGCCCGTCTTCAACGGGGACGGGCCCGTGCCCGTGGCGGCTCCCGAGGGACTGGTGGACGTGTCCTCCGGTGACTCCGGCGAAGAGGAGGGCGAAGAGGAGCGGGAGAAGGGCCCTGACTCCAAGGCAACCGACGGAGAGTCGAGGGCTCCCCTTCCCCGGTGCAGACCCCGCTCTCTCCGCCTCTCTTCGAGTGACAATGACGAGGATGATGAGCAGGTCGGCAGCAGCTTGCCCCCGGTCCCGAAGAAGGATAGGACCGGGCTGCTCTCCCGCGGGTTTGTCCCTGCCCCAAGGCGCACCGCAGACACGCCTCCTGCTTCTGGGCTTCCTGAGGGCGATCCTTCTAGCCGGCTTTCTGGCTTCAAGTATGGCCGGAGGCTGCTTGAGCTCTCCAGCGACAACCCGTAAGTGCTTGATCCTTGTCTTTATTCCTTGTTCTGCTGCTGAGGCTTGACGTCCGCCCTTTTTGGACAGGCTGGCGCCCGCGGCGAAGAAGCCGAAGGGGGCTCCTGAGGTTTTGATTACGGTAGCGCCTGTGTCCATGGGGGATGGTGATCGTGACGCACAGGCCTCTCCTGCCCGGTCGCCTTCGCAAGGCCTGGCTGAGCTGGCTGGGGCAAGCTCAGCCCCCATGGCCCGAGTGACTCCCGAGGTGCCTTTGTTCGCCGCCACCACCACGACCGCCGGGGCGCAGCAGACTCCGCCTCGGGACGCTGTGGTTCCGCCGCTCCTGCTTTCTCCTCCTGCTCCTCCAGCTGATGTTTCTCCGTCCCCTTCTGCCGTTCTGGAGCGTGCCGTTGCTGAATTGGACCGGCTACGGCAGGATCTTCTTGGCGCCGACCCTCGCCTGGTGGCCGGGCGCCTGGAGCTGGCTTTGGGGTGGATTCGCTCCGACGCCTCGATTCGGGCGGCGCTGGTTCAAGCCTCGACGGCCTGTGATGGAGAGAGGGAGGCCACCCTCGAGGCAAAGGCTGCTCGAGACGCGGCCCTGGGGAGGTGGTTGAAGTATGTGGTCGCTGCAAGGAGCTGGAGGACGAGCTGCAAGGCCTGCAAGACCAGCTCACGAAGGAGGTCCGCCTTCGCCAAGAGCAGGAAGAAGGCACGAAGGCTCGCGAGGCGGCCATCGAGGACCGGGAGGCCAAGCTCAAGAAGCGCCAGGACCGTCTAGGCGCGCTGAAGAAGGAGCTGGAGGTGACGAAGGCTGAGCTGGACGGCAAAGCCCAGGTCCTTTCCGAGGATCGCGTGGCCTTCGCGGACATGGAGAAGGAGTCTCGTGCTTCGCTGAAGACGCATTACGAGAGCGGCCTGGAGAGCCCGCTGGCCGGTGCCGAGGACGGCCCCGCCAAGCTGCTTCCCTTCCTGGTTCGTGCCCTTGGGGATGTTGCCCTTGGCCTTGGCCTCACGGCTGAGGCCGAGGCGCGTGTCCTGTCTTCTGCTGCACTGACGCGGGTCTTCGCCCACATCTACCTTCGCGATCCCAGCGCCGACCTCGACAGCCTGTTGAAGCCGGTGAGTGGCGAGGGTGCTGCCGCCGCTGTCGAAGCCGTGAAGGGGCGCGCAGAGGCGCTGCTGGGGAAGTTCCGGGCCTTCAGCACCAAGCCGAAGCAAAGCACTGCCGGCCCTGCTGCTCCATGAGGCGAAGCCATTCCGCGCTGCTCCACCGCCGATAAGTGACTCCGTTACCGCTCCTATTCCTCTTTTAATTCCTGCACATGCATCACGCCTCGGGGAGGCATTTTAACTTGTGTTTGGTACTGAAGCGACAGTATGGACTGTAATATTTGCTTTTAAATTCCTTGAGTTTTATGTTTTTCTCCCTACTTGCTTGTGTTCTACGCCGGCAGAGCCCGGCCCCACGCATACCTCACCCAGCATTAGCCCCGACCGGAAACCTGGACGGGACCAAAGGAGTGAGGGGCTACGTGACAAGTTAGGCTCCTGAGTCGCGATGCTTAGGAGTCCCCCTTGGCGCACGAACAACAAGTAGGGAGGTGTGATGTAGGTGTATCTTCCGTTCTACGTCTGCAGAGCCCGACTCCATGCGTACCTCACCCAGCATAGACTTTCGGAACTAAGGAGTGAGGGGCTACGGAGCCAGTTAGGCTCCTGGGTCACGATGGTCAGGAGTCCCCCTTGACGCGCAAACAGCGAGCGATGAGGTGAGATGCAAGCGGGACTACCGTTCTACGTTTGCAGAGCCCGGCCCCGCGCGTACCTCACCCAGAATAGCCTTTCGGAACTAAGGAGTGAGGGGCTACGGGACCAGTTAGGCCCCTGAGTCGCGATGCTCAGGGATCCCCCTTGACGCTCAAACGGCCTTCATACCTTGGCTTCGCTCGGGGAGAGACGCGCGACGAACCAGGCCCGAGGGGCCTGGCTGGGCGGCGTACGTCTGGGCGTGACCCAGTGGTAGCCCCCTCACGCGGCGCTCCTGAGGGGAGGCGTTGCTATGAGGCTAGTCACTGAGCTCTGGGCTCCCTGAGGTTAATGTGGCCCGGAGTCCACCCTCAGTTGTTTATCACCAGCGCGGAGCATAGCGATTCCGTATGTGTACGGGCATAGCCGCTCCTCGGCAGTGTCGTCAGCCAGCACGGAGCATGGTGCTTCCACTGGTACGTGGGAGGGGGATCCCCTCTGGGAGGAGCCCCCGGGGCGTGTACAGCCCCGCCCTGACACGTGGTCGGCACGGTAGGGCTCGTGAGGTGTATCTGGGCACCAGTGAGCCAGCGCGGGACTCACCGGGCCCTACCTCTAGGCGGGTTGCGCCTGGCACTGGGCCGTATCTTGAGATGTGTTCCTGCAAATTTGGTTAGATGCCGGCACTCTACGTCCTCGGGTCCCGGCCCTCGAGCTTGTCTCAGCCGTCGCTGGTATGCCAGGTCGCGATGCCGTGGACAAGGCCAGAGGGTGAGGGCTGGAGAGCCAGTAAGAGCCCTGAGACGCGATGCTCAGGTACCCCCCTTTAACGTGCAAGCGGTCGACATGGAGAAGAAAAGATGTCGTGGACAGGCATCAAGTAATCAAGCATGATAGGTGAATGCTTGAATGGGCTCAGCTGATCAATGTCTGAAGGTACAAGGTACCAGTCAACTGTTGCAGAATGGGCTCAGCTGATCAATGCCCCCGAAGAGAGTGAAGATGACTTAGATGTCTACTCCAAGAAGAAGATGGACCACAACTCAATGATCAACATGTACGAAGAGATCCCTGACACTTGAAACCTTCAAGTATGGATCTGTACATTATCTTCTGTCAGGACTGCCCACTATCAACTGGATCTTAAGGCATACTCTGTTGCCCAAGTCTAGAGATCACAAGATGATCAGAGGCCATGCTATCAACCTGCTTCATATATTTGATGTGCCTCAAAAGTTCAAAGTCATGAGCCTGATGATTGAGACAATCAAGAGGACAGCAGCAGACCAGAAGAGAAGTTGTGGATATGCTCCTCAGATCCAGGAACTCATCAACTCCAAGATGGGCACAGGCATCTATCTTTTGGATAAGGAACATCTTCCTATTCATCCTGAGTTTGAAGATAATGAAGTTGTGATGAACAAGGATGAACCATCTTCAGCCCATGCTCAAGCTCAAAAGGAGAAGGCAAGAAAGGAGAAAGCTGCTAGGATGCCAACTCAAGAGGAGGCATCAGAATACTTCTTGAAGACTAAGCAAGAACAGCTCAGTTACCTGATTGCATCCACCCTGCGGGTTGAGAAAGGTTTGGCCAACCTAACTCAGAACCAGGCAAGCCTAGAGAGGATCGTAGAACAGAAGTTCTATGACTTGGACATCAAGGTGACAGAGATACAGACAGCAGTAGAGCAGATCCAGGATGACATGCAGGAGAGGAGAGGGAAGACTACCACAGATGCATTTGCTAGACTGCCACGTGCTCAGAGGTCCAGTGTAGTGCCAGTTCCAGACACAAGAGCAACAGCCTCAGCACCAGCCGCAGCACCAGTCCAACCTGCTCCAACATCCACCTCAGCTCCAACTACATCAGCATCAATAGAAACCTTCGTCCTTGGAGTGATCCAGACTCCACCACCACCTGAAGACCAAGCCTGAGTGTCGATATAGCACTATGCATTTTCTAGGAACTTTTTGGTAACTTGTTGCCAAAGGGGGAGAAGATGTATAGATCATAGGCTTCGAGAGAGAGAGAGTGTTGGTTTTTCTCTCTTGTTTTATTTGGTGGTCTTTGATACAATTGTTTGCTTTTGGTTGAGATACCTTATTATGCTTGTGAGACATTGATGATCATGTGTTTGATCATAAGCTACACTTATGCATGTTTGATATATCCTATCTATCTTATGTGGTCATTCACTTTGCCTTGGTGATGAGTGCATGTATTTCATTGTTTATCATTTTGAGCGCTCCACCAAGATGTATGTGACATGGAAGAGTAACCCATGATTCTAACTCCTTGTGCATTTGCAGTCCAAAGCAAATTTTAAATATGCACAAATTTAGGGGGAGCTCTTACTTATCACATACTTCTCAAAGCGACAATGTAATTCATTCTTATTATCATTTGTCGAAGCTTTGATCTATATGTTGTCATCAATTACCAAAAAGGGGGAGATTGAAAGTGCAACTATCCCTAGGTGGTTTTGGTAATTCATAACAACATATAGCTCATTGAGCTAATGCTATTCCAAGACAATTATTTCAGGAAAGATCAATGATTGGCATGGCATGGATGGTGAATGTGGAACCCTCAAAATGCTAAGGACAAAGGATTGGCTAAAGCTCAAAAGCTCAAGACTCTTCATTTTATATTTTAGTGATCCAAGATCACATTGAGTCCATAGGAAAAGCCAATACTATCAAGGAGGGATGAGGTGTTGCTTAATGAGCTCTTTGCCTTATGTGCTTCATGATATGCTCCAAAATCCTCAGCTACTTTCCCATATCCACTTTTGATCTAAACCCTAAGCCAAATTCGGTCATACCGATTCTTTCTATCTGGCGCCACCGAGTTTCATATGTCATAAGCCATAGCCAAAACCCTAGCAAATCGGTTTCACCGATAGGGATCTCGGTCTCACCGAGATGGGAATGCAAACTCTCTATTTCCCTTTTGTAACTTTTCGGTCTCACCGGAAAGAGCGAATCGGTCCCACCGAGATTGCAATGCAAACTCTCTGTTTCCCTTTTGTAACTTTTCGGTCTCACCGAAAAGAGCAAATCGGTCCCACTGAGTTTGCCTGACCAACTCTCTGGTTAGCCAATTACCAAATCGGTCTCACCGAGTTTGTGTAATCGGTCTCACCGAGATTACGTTATGCCCAAACCCTAACCACATCGGTCCTACCGAGATGCATGTCAGTCCCACCGAAAATCTCTAACGGACACTAGGTTTACCTTTTCGGTCCGACCGAGTTTGTTGATTCGGTCCCACCGAGATTGGTAAATTGTGTGTAACATTTGGATTTTGTGTGGAGGCTATATATACCCCTCCACCTCCTCTTCATTCGTGAAGAGAGCCATCAGAACACACCTACACTTCCAACTCATATGTTCTGAGAGAGAACCACCTACTCATGTGTTGAGACCAAGATATTCCATTCCTACCATATGAATCTTGATCTCTAGCCTTCCCCAAGTTGCTTTCCACTCAAATCTTCTTTCCACCAAATCCAAATCCTGTGAGAGAGAGTTGAGTGTTGGGGAGACTATCATTCGAAGCACAAGAGCAAGGAGTTCATCATCAACACACCATTTGTTACTTCTTGGAGAGTGGTGTCTCCTAGATTGGCTAGGTGTCACTTGGGAGCCTCCGACAAGATTGTGGAGTTGAACCAAGGAGTTTGTAAGGGCAAGGAGATCGCCTACTTCGTGAAGATCTACCGCTAGTGAGGCAAGTCCTTCGTGCGCAATGGCCATGGTGGGATAGACAAGGTTGCTTCTTCATGGACCCTTCGTGGGTGGAGCCCTCCGTGGACTCGCGCAACCGTTACCCTTAGTGGGTTGAAGTCTCCACTAACGTGGATGTAGGATAGCACCACCTATCCGAACCACGGGAAAAACATCCGTGTCTCCAATAGCGTTTGAATTCTCCAAACCCTTCCCTTTACATTCTTGCAAGTTGCATGCTTTACTTTCCGCTGCCTATATACTCTTTGCATGCTTGCTTGAATTGTGTGATGATTGCTTGACTTGTCCTAAAGTAGCTAAAATCTGCCAAGAACTAAAATTGGGAAAAGGTTAAGTTTTTATTTGGTCAAGTAGTCTAATCACCCCCCCCCTCTAGACATACTTCCGATCCTACAAGTGGTATCAGAGCTTTGGTCTCCATTTGCTTTGATTCCCATAGCTTTTGGTGCTCATAGCCTTGGTTTCACAACCTAGGAGAGTATGGCGTCTAGTGAGGGAAATTATCACCGTAGAGGTCCTTACTTTGATGGTACTAACTTTGCTAGTTGGAAGCATAAAATGAAAATGCATATTCTTGGACATAACCCTGCCGTTTGGGCTATTGTGTGTGTTGGTTTGCAAGGTGACTTCTTCGAAGGGAAAGAACCAAACCGTGAAGCTACCGCGGATGAGTTGAAGATGCTACAATACAACGCTCAAGCTTGTGATATTCTCTTCAACGGATTGTGCCCCGAAGAATTCAACAAAATCAGCCGTCTTGAAAATGCAAAGGAAATTTGGGATACTTTGATTGATATGCACGAAGGTACCCACTCCGTCAAGGAATCCAAATTGGATGTGCTTCAAAGTCAACTTGACAAGTTCAAAATGAAGGATGGTGAACGTGTCGCCGAAATGTACTCTAGGCTTTCTCTCATCACAAATGAGATTGCCGGCTTAGGGAGTGAAGAGATGACCGATAGATTCATCATCAAGAAGATCCTAAGAACCTTGGATGGAAAATATGATACCGTGTGTACATTGATCCAAATGATGCTCAATTACAAAAATCTCAAGCCAACGGAAGTCATTGGAAGAATTGTTGCTCACGAGATGTCACTCAAGGACAAAGAGGAACTTCACAGCAAATCAAGTGGTGCTTACAAAGCCTCATGTGAAGCCCCCACATCATCAAGTGAGAAACAAAACTTCAATGAAGAATTGAGCTTAATGGTGAAGAACTTCAACAAGTTCTACAAGAGTAGAAGCAAAGATAGAAGCTCCAAGTCAAGGTCCTACAATGACAAAAGATCTTCTAGTCAAGAGCGATACTGCTACAATTGTGGAAGACCCGGACACTATTCCAATGAGTGTACGGTTCCCTGCAAAAGAAGAGAAGATTCTCAAAAAAGAAGAAGCAAAAGAGAGGAATCACCGTCACGAGAGAGAAGGAGTAGAGATGATCGTTATGAACGAAGACACTCACGGAGAAGCAAGGATTCAGAAAGGAAGGAAAAATCATCAAGGAGCTACACAAAACGAAGACATCAAGCTCATGTTGGTGAATGGGTATCCGGCTCCGACTCCGACAATCACTCCGAGAGAAGTTATCACTCCGACTCCAAATATACTCAAGATGAAGGTGTTGCCGGACTAGCACTTGTGTCATCAACTCCTACGACATATTTGATTCACCAAATGAAGGAATTGGAAGATGCTTCATGGCCAAAGGTCCTAAAGTAACTCACCCTGGGTATGTTGATTTTAATAGTGATGAAGATGACTTGTTAGGCGATGATGATTTACTTGTTGACAACTCTAGCGATGATTCCTATGATGAAACGTCAATTAATCATGCTAAAACGAATGACAATGATAAGGAGAAAATTGAGTCTCTAACTAGAGAACTAAACACTCTTAAGTTAGCTCATGAAACTATCTTCGAAGATCATCGAGAACTTTTAAGGGCTCATGAGAAGTTACGCTTTGAAAAGCTCAATCTTGAGCAAGAGCATGAGCTTTTAAAGGCAATCAATGATGATCTTCGCAAGAAAAGTTCTTCTTACATTGCCAAACGTTTACTCTTATCCACTTACATGCCTCAAATCAAGTCTAGTAACAAGAACAAGAAAGATTCTTCTTCTAGTAGTAACAATGATCATGTTAAATCCAATATTGTTGCTTCTAGTAGTTCTCTTGATTCCACTAATGATTCTCTTAGCCAAGTTACACTTGAGCAAGAAAATAGCATATTGAAGGAAATCATAGAGAAGGGTGTGTACAAAAGCCTTGCCGGAAGTAAGCAATTCGAGGAGATTGTACGCAAGCAAGGAAGGCACCGGAAGAATCAAGGTGTTGGTTTTGAACGAAAGTTCAATGCCAATGGAGTTGAGTGGGAAGAAGATAAATACCCCAAGACAAAGTTTGTTCCTCAACAAGTGAAGTATGATCCAACTTCTTTCAAGGGGACACAAACTCAAGATGATCTTCCACCACAAGACTACAAGCAAAAAGGCAAGGACAAGCTTCAAGAGGAAATAGATGCATTTGAAGAAGCTCCTAAGACCTTAGTCAAGTGGATTCCCAAGACTAATTCAAGTTCCACTTCATCAAGTACGACTACAACTCCAAGGATTCCCATCAAGATGGTGTGGATCCAAAAGAAGAAGAACTAGAGTGTTCTTGAGGGTGACTCCGCCAACATACTTCACTCTTATCATTTTGGCAAGAACAAGTGCAATCAACTTCCACATCTTGCACTAGTTCAAGGAGTCACAAACCCTCTTGTTGGTAAGTCAAGGGACAAGGTAACCTAAAAGCTTTCATAGACATCATCTTGCATGTGCATCACTCTATGTCTATGGATATACTTGCTTGTTCCTTGTGGGACTAACCCATGTAGGTATTGAAAGTGCAATTCACTCAAAAGGATAGCTCCAAGTGATCTACATCAACATTGAGCATCCACATCTTCAACATCTACATGAAGTCATCATCGACAAGACCCAAGGTTAGTTCATCCCTCTTAGGGGGGATATCACATCTAGGGGGAGCTTTACTCTAAGACTTGAGCTAAAGCAACTCTAATGATGTGAACACAACAATGCTTTATGTAAAAGTGGTAACCCCACTTGAGCTTAAACATGAGTATGACCTATGATCAAATGTTCTCATTTGACTCCTAAGTCAATATACTCATATATAGATGACCTAGTCATCGCCAATTGCTTGATAGATGCTAGAATTGGTTGTGCATGCTTTGTCACATATTTCAATTGCTATTTTATTGTGTGAGCATGTTGGTTGCATATTTTACTCATTCGAGGACATCCACTTGTTGTTCTGATTGTTTGGTTTTATTGTTCTTTTGCCAAGTGGATGGACAAGAATGCCTAAGAACCCCCTCTAGCTATCTATGCTTTTCTCGTCTCAAACTCTATTCATGCTACATCACAAAATTGATCAAGTCAAATTCGAACCACTCTGTGTGAGGAGCACTCGGAGTCCCCGATTCGTCATAGACTTAAACTTCCAAAACCTCTTTATGATTCTCGGTCTGACCGATACTCCACTTTCGGTCCTACCGAGATCATCAAGTTGATCTATGTTTTTGATCTCGGTGCAACCGATTTGAACCATTCGGTCACACCGAGTTGCAATAACTGTATACAGTTTTGCATCTCGGTGCCACCGAGTTGTTCCACTCGGTCACACCGACAGGGTCGGGCTATATATAGACACGGGCAAAAATTTGGAAATTTCTCCGAACCCCTTTGCCCGCGCCATAGCTCGCTCTGCCGACATGGTCTCCGGATCGTCTTCTCGCCGCCAGCAGCCTCCAGTCGCTGGTCTCCGTCGCCGTCAATGGAAATCACCTCCGCCGTTGCCGCCATAGCGAGTCTCCGCCAAACTAGGGTACGGACTCGATCTTTGTGCTATTCCTCAATCTGATTCCTAGCACATTGTGATCATAATGATCTTTGCCACGATTGATAAACTCCTATCCAGTCAAAGAACTCATAGATTAGGTTTTATTCGAAAATTTTAGGGTTAGGTTTCCGCCGAAACCATCTCGGACCCACCGAGTTGAAAAACTCGGTCCCACCGATTTGGCCTATGCCATTGCACAAGTGAAACTCGGTCTGACCGAGTGTAACTAATAATTGTGACCGATTTTTGAACTTTGTGAAACCCTAGCAGTCTCAGTGCCACCGAACTGTGACTCGGTCTGACCGAGATCACTAGTTTAGGTTCCAAATGATGCTTCGGTATCACCGAGTTTAGAAATCGGTAGATCCGAAATGCTTTCTGTGGGAAACTAAAACTAAGTTTTTGAATCATTCTTTTGCAAAAATCTCTGCATTTTGTGATGCTCATCTATTCTACCTCATCTATAAACTATTCACAGGGTCAGCAGTCAGCAGTCAGCGTGTTCAACATGTCAGACCAGAGTGACAGCCAAAATCAGTCAGAGCAGCTTGTGCACATGAGTGAGGGCACTAGTCCCTCAAGCTCATCAGATGATGGCAGCAGGAGCACTCCAAGCAATCTGCCAAAGGCTGCCACCAGACAGAGAAAGAAGAGAAATTCTGATTCTGAAGATGAAGATTATGTAGCAGAGGAGGAGGCAACCTCCAAGAAAGCTGAGCTTAAGAAAGAACATGGTTCAAGGCAGAGCACCAAGCCAGGCTTGAAGGTCAAAAGGCCAGCAGGAAGGAAACCTATGCCAAAGGCCAGAGCTTCAACCAAGATTCCTGAAAAATCCACTTCCAAGGAGCCAGTTGTTGTTGTAGAGAAGAAAGAAAGGAAAAGAGGCAGATGGTGCAAGAAAGTAGATCCTATGGCTGAGTTTGAAAGACATTCTTATGATGAAGAAGAAGAGGAAGAGGAAGGTGCTGCACCAGCACCCAAGGCACCCAAGCTGATGGGTGATGCTATAAGGTCAGGGGCAGCTGCATCCAAGCCCAAGGAAGCCCCCAAGACAGCTCCAAAGCAAAAACCGAAGAGGAATACAAGAAGTATTCCAGCTGCTGAGAAGAACAAGGCCCCAGTGCCTGATGTTGCAGAAGAGGAAGAAGGGAAAGTGTTGAGGAAATTGAAGCCCAAAATCCCATACCACAATGATGCTCATCCTATGGCTGAGGACATGAACATAAGGAGAGACTCTGGATTAAGAAAGTGGAGAGCAGAAGATCCTTATGCTACCAGGAGAAGGACTGCTGTGGACTACAGGTTCCACACAAAGGAACAGCAGGACTTCTATGAGACAATCCTGTTGGACAAGAAGCCAATTGTCTGTGACATGAGATGGGTGGATTGGCAGTATATCCAGGACAATGAAGAGCACTTCCCAGGAGTGCAGGACAGCTTCAAAGCTTGTGGGGTAGCAGACTTTGTTGGGCAAAAGCTCACAAAGTGGAACGAGGAACTTATTATGCAGTTCTACTCCACAGCACACTTTTACCCCGATGGGAGGATCACATGGATGTCTGAAGGTACAAGGTACCAGTCAACTGTTGCAGAATGGGCTCAGCTGATCAATGCCCCCGAAGAGAGTGAAGATGACTTAGATGTCTACTCCAAGAAGAAGATGGACCACAACTCAATGATCAACATGTACAAAGAGATCCCTGACACTTGAAACCTTCAAGTATGGATCTGTACATTATCTTCTGTCAGGACTGCCCACTATCAACTGGATCTTAAGGCATACTCTGTTGCCCAAGTCTGGAGATCACAAGATGATCAGAGGCCATGCTATCAACCTGCTTCATATCTTTGATGTGCCTCAAAAGTTCAAAGTCATGAGCCTGATGATTGAGACAATCAAGAGGACAACAGCAGACCAGAAGAGAAGCTGTGGATATGCTCCTCATATCCAGGAACTCATCAACTCCAAGATGGGCACAGGCATCTATCTTTTGGATAAGGAACATCTTCCTATTCATCCTGAGTTTGAAGATAATGAAGTTGTGATGAACAAGGATGAACCATCTTCAGCCCATGCTCAAGCTCAAAAGGAGAAGGCAAGAAAGGAGAAAGCTGCTAGGATGCCAACTCAAGAGGAGGCATCAGAATACTTCTTGAAGACTAAGCAAGAACAGCTCAGTTACCTGATTGCATCCACCCTGCGGGTTGAGAAAGGTTTGGCCAACCTAACTCAGAACCAGGCAAGCCTAGAGAGGATCGTAGAACAGAAGTTCTATGACTTGGACATCAAGGTGACAGAGATACAGATAGCAGTAGAGCAGCTCCAGGATGACATGCAGGAGAGGAGAGGGAAGACTACCACAGATGCATTTGCTAGAGTGCCACGTGCTCAGAGGTCCAGTGCAGTGCCAGTTCCAGACACAAGAGCAACAGCCTCAGCACCAGCCGCAGCACCAGTCCAACCTGCTCCAACATCCACCTCAGCTCCAACTACATCAGCATCAACAGAAGCCTTCGTCCTTGGAGTGATCCAGACTCCACCACCACCTGAAGACCAAGCCTGAGTGTCGATATAGCACTATGCATTTTCTAGGAACTTTTTGGTAACTTGTTGCCAAAGGGGGAGAAGATGTATAGATCATAGGCTTCGAGAGAGAGAGAGAGTGTTGGTTTTTCTCTCTTGTTTTATTTGGTGGTCTTTGATACAATTGTTTGCTTTTGGTTGAGATACCTTATTATGCTTGTGAGACATTGATGATCATGTGTTTGATCATAAGCTACACTTATGCATGTTTGATATATCCTATCTATCTTATGTGGTCATTCACTTTGCCTTGGTGATGAGTGCATGTATTTCATTATTTATCATTTTAAGCGCTCCACCAAGATGTATGTGACATGGAAGAGTAACCCATGATTCTAACTCCTTGTGCATTTGCAGTCCAAAGCAAATTTTAAATATGCACAAATTTAGGGGGAGCTCTTACTTATCACATACTTCTCAAAGCGACGATGTAATTCATTCTTATTATCATTTGTCGAAGCTTTGATCTATATGTTGTCATCAATTACCAAAAAGGGGGAGATTGAAAGTGCAACTATCCCTAGGTGGTTTTGGTAATTCATAACAACATATAGCTCATTGAACTAATGCTATTCCAAGACAATTATTTCAGGAAAGCTCAATGATTGGCATGGCATGGATGGTGAAAGTGGAACCCTCAAAATGCTAAGGACAAAGGATTGGCTAAAGCTCAAAAGCTCAAGACTCTTCATTTTATATTTTAGTGATCCAAGATCACATTGAGTCCATAGGAAAAGCCAATACTATCAAGGAGGGATGAGGTGTTGCTTAATGAGCTCTTTGCCTTATGTGCTTCATGATATGCTCCAAAATCCTCAGCTACTTTCCCATATCCACTTTTGACCTAAACCCTAAGCCAAATTCAGTCATACCGATTCTTTCTATCCAGCGCCACCGAGTTTCATATGTCATAAGCCATAGCCAAAACCCTAGCAAATCGGTTTCACCGATAGGGATCTCGGTCTCACCGAGATGGGAATGCAAACTCTCTGTTTCCCTTTTGTAACTTTTCAGTCTCACCGGAAAGAGCGAATCGGTCCCACCGAGATTGCAATGCAAACTCTCTGTTTCCCTTTTGTAACTTTTCGGTCTCACCGAAAAGAGCAAATCGGTCCCACCGAGTTTGCCTGACCAACTCTCTGGTTAGCCAATTACCAAATCGGTCTCACCGAGTTTGTGTAATCGGTCTCACCGAGATTACGTTATGCCCAAACCCTAACCACATCGGTCCTACCGAGATGCATGTCAGTCCCACCGAAAATCTCTAACGGTCACTAGGTTTACCTTTTTGGTCCGACCGAGTTTGTTGATTCGGTCCCACCGAGATTGGTAAATTGTGTGTAATGGTTGGATTTTGTGTGGAGGCTATATATACCCCTCCACCTCCTCTTCATTCGTGAAGAGAGCCATCAGAACACACCTACACTTCCAACTCATATGTTCGGAGAGAGAACCACCTACTCATGTGTTGAGACCAAGATATTCCATTCCTACCATATGAATCTTGATCTCTAGCCTTCCCCAAGTTGCTTTCCACTCAAATCTTCTTGCCACCAAATCCAAATCCTGTGAGAGAGAGTTGACTGTTGGGGAGACTATGATTCGAAGCACAAGAGCAAGGAGTTCATCATCAACACACCATTTGTTACTTCTTGGAGAGTGGTGTCTCCTAGATTGGCTAGGTGTCACTTGGGAGCCTCCGACAAGATTGTGGAGTTGAACCAAGGAGTTTGTAAGGGCAAGGAGATCGCCTACTTCATGAAGATCTACCGCTAGTGAGGCAAGTCCTTCGTGGGCGATGGCCATGGTGGGATAGACAAGGTTGCTTCTTCGTGGACCCTTCGTGGGTGGAGCCCTCCGTGGACTCGCGCAACCATTACCCTTCGTGGGTTGAAGTCTCCACTAACGTGGATGTAGGATAGCACCACCTATCCGAACCACGGGAAAAACATCTGTGTCTCCAATAGTGTTTGAATTCTCCAAACCCTTCCCTTTACATTCTTGCAAGTTGCATGCTTTACTTTCCGCTGCCTATATACTCTTTGCATGCTTGCTTGAATTGTGTGATGATTGCTTGACTTGTCCTAAAGTAGCTAAAATCTGCCAAGAACTAAAATTGGGAAAAGGTTAAGTTTTTATTTGGTCAAGTAGTCTAATCACCCCCCCCCCTCTAGACATACTTCCGATCCTACAAAAGCATCGGGAGGACTCCGGCTGTGGCCGCGCACTTGAGCTGATCTGCTGAGCTGAACGTGATGGCGCACGCCGACCACCTGAGAGGGCGCGTTGCTTCGAGCTTGGGGAGGACTGCATTCACTTCGCGGGCAAACTGCTTGAAGATGCGTTGAGAGGCTGGGGCTTGAGCTCCGCCCAGGATGCAGGCGATTGCGCGCGGCTCCTGGAAGCCCCCAGCCCCCTCGTCTTGATGGCGGTCCTCGTACCTCCTTGGCTGAGGCGGCAGTGGAGGAAGGCCTGCGTTGCCCTGCAGGCGATCCTCACGAGGCTGATCCCGCCAATCCCCCTCGCGAGGCAGGTCTCGCCAGCGGTCCTCGCAAGGTTGATCACGCCATCCTTGGCGCGGGCCGCGGTCTTCCCAGCGTCCTGGGTTTCTTCCTCCTCCTCGGCCATAGCCCCGGTCAGCGCGGTAGGGACGAAGGCCGATCCTTCCTTCTCGCACGGCGCGGATCTCTTGGCATTCATTTGTGTTGTGGGTGTGTAGGTTGTGGTACACACAGTACCGGCTGCCCCTGGAGGATTCGGGCAGATCCTTGCCCCGCTTGGTGTCCGGTTCCGCCGCGAGCACGGCAGCCCCGTTGCGCTTCACGTCCTTGGCCTTGGGCTTCTTCTCTTCTGGGTATGCAGCGGGCAGCTCGAGGAGGGAGAGACGCCCCTCCTCAGCCCTGGCGCACTTAGTCGCCAAGTTGAACAGCTCCAGGGAGGTGCACAGGTCTTCACGCATTGCCAGCTCCTCCTTCATCTTGACGTCGCGCACACCATCGGAGAAGGCCGAGATGATGGCTTCCTTGGACACCTTGGGGATCTTGAGGCGCGCACTGTTGAAGCGCTGGATGTACTTTTGCAGGGACTCTCCGGGTTGTTGCTTGATGCGACGCATGTCGCTCACGGCGGGCGGCCGGTCGCGAGTACCTTGGAAGTTGGCGATGAAGCGGGTGCGCATCTGGTCCCAGGAAGAGATCGTGCCTGGGGCCAGGTTCAGGAGCCAGGTGCGAGCTCTTTCCTTGAGCGCCATGGGGAACCAGTTCGCCATGACCTTTTCATCCCCGCTAGCAGCTTCGATGCCCAGCTCATAGAGCTGGAGGTACTCTGCAGGGTCGGTCGTGCCGTCATAGCGAGGAGGTAGGTCTGGCTTGAACTTGCCGGGACACGCGACGCTGCGCAGCTCGGTGGTGTAGGCGCGGCAGCCTGCGGTGGCCACGGGAGGCTTCGGTTGAGGGAGAGCTTGGCCTTGCGGGTCCCCATGCGCTGCAGCTGGAAGCAGCGCGGGGTCTTGACATGCCGGAGCCGGAGCAGGGTCGCGACGAGCTGGAGCAGGAAGCGCCCGGGCAACCTCTTGCGGTCGAGGGACTTCTTGGCAGCTCCGTTCTTGCTGGGCTGGCGCCTGACGGAGCGGGTTCCGCCCAGGGGCCACGCGCCTTGGAGCCATGGGTCTTCTTGGAGTGGAGGCGGCTGGTACGCCCCTGGAGCTTCATTACCCGCGTGGGGCGGGGTGCGGCGTAGCAGAGCGGACGGCGGAGGAGAGCCCCCTGCGGCGCGGACGAGCTCGGCGACGCGGTTGAGCCACTCTTCGTAGACGTCGTCGATGGGACGGTAGCGCAGGAGCTCGTTTGCCGCGATGAGCGCAGCTCGAGCCTCCAAGGGTGCGCGGAGCGCGTGGGACGAAGAGCCAGCTGGTGTGAGCGATGGTGTAGCGGTGCGGCCGTCTTGCCGCACGGACGGGTGCTGAGACGATGCTTGCTACTCGTTCCCCGCCGGGACGGTGGCGGCATTGACGGCGGGCGACGGGGAACGACGAGGACGCCCACCGACGGGAGCCGTCTGGGCGACGCGGGAAGCGATGGCGGCCCAACGCTCAGCGCGGGCCCGACGAGCGTCAGACATGGACGCGATGGTCGGAGGAGAACGGAGCGGTGGAAGACAAATTCTGGCGCACCCCTACCTGGCGCGCCAAATGTCGGATTTCGGGTTCCGGCAGACCCTTAAGGTTCGAACTCTGGGGTGCGCGCGGAGATTATGCCCTCTACCTCTCCGTCTTGCAAAGATCTAACTACTGAAAGAACAACACAAGATACGTAGGATTTATACTAGTTCAGGCCACCATTGTGGTGTAATACCCTACTCTAGTTTGTGGTGGGTGGATTGCGTCTTGGGCTGATGATGACGAACAATACAAGGAAGAACAGCCTCGCGAGGGTCTGTTCTTGGCTAGGGGGATGAACTACTAGGAGGAGTTCAGCCGCCCTTCTCTCTCTCTCTCTCTCTGCTACCTGAGTCTTTCTAACTGGTTTCTCGATGATGCGATTGCTAGATGCCTCTACCCTGGGGGTGGCTAGTCCTATTTATAGGCAAAGGCCCTGGGCCTCTTCCCAAATATTGAGCGGGAAGGGCGCCAACAATTGGCCAATTCGAAGGGGAACATTTGGTACACTTATCCTGACTAAAGTTGGTCCTCGCCTGCCAAAGGCCGTGTGGTGACGCCGTTCTGGGCTCCACGATGACCTCCTTCCCACCGTTGGACTGGTCTTGGTCTCGTTGCACCGAAATGGGTGCCTTTGCTTGATCCTCTCACCTGCGCTTGCCCCCTTTGCACCAAAGAGGAAAGGGAGACACTGAGCGGACTGGCGCCCGCCTGGCACCCTTGATCGTCATGGCTTGCGTCATGGGCACCTCGCGAGGTACCCCGCCTTGATCTCTCCGCCTCCTCGTGAGCCAGCCTGATGAGGCCGCGCCTGAGGAAGCGCCGTGTCGTCCGCCCCGCGAAGCTTGGCCCCTCGTGAGGGTCTTGGGTCTTGTGTTGATGAAGATGGGCCATGTTGGGCCCCCTTTTGAGACACGCCGCAGGCCGCAGGCAGGCAAGTCTGGGGACCCCCGTTCCCAGAACGCCGACAGAGACAAGGGACATGATGTTTTACCCAGGTTCAAGCCCTCTTGATGGAGGTAAAACCCTACGTCCTGCTTGATTAATATTGATGATATGGGTAGTACAAGAGTAGATCTACCACAAGATCGAGGAGGCTAAACCCTAGAAGCTAGCCTATGGTATGATTGTTGTATGTTGTCCTACGGACTAAAGCCCTCCGGTTTATATAGACACTGGAGAGGGTTAGGGTTACACAAAGTCGGTTACAATGGTAGGAGATCTAAATATCCGCATTGCCAAGCTTGCCTTCCACGCCAAGGAAAGTCCCTTCTGGACACGGGACGAAGTCTTCAATTTTGTATCTTCATAGCCCAGGAGTCCGGCTGAAGGTATAGTCCGGCTATCCGGACACCCCCTAATCCAGGACTCCCTCAATCCTCCTCTACCCAAGGGTGATCCCGTGTTTGAGCTTAAACCGTTGCCTGATAATCTTAAATATGCCTATCTTGATGAAAAGAAGATATATCCTATTATTATTAGTGCTAACCTTTCAGAGCATCAAGAAGAAAGATTATTGAAAACTCTGAAGAAGCACCATGCTGCTATTGGATATACTCTTGATGATCTTAAGGGCATTGGTCCCACTCTATGTCAACACAAAATAAATTGGGAAGCAGATGCCAAACCAGTTCGTGATCCTCAAAGACGTCTTAATCCTAAAATGAAAGAAGTGGTAAGAAAAGAAATACTAAAGCTTCTGGAGGCAGGTATAATTTATCCCGTTGCTGACAGTCAGTGGGTAAGTCATGTCCATTGTGTCCCTAAGAAGGGAGGTATTACTGTTGTTCCTAATGATAAAGATTAATTGATTCCACAAAGAATTATTACAGGTTATAGGATGGTAATTGATTTTCGTAAATTAAATAAGGCTACTAAGAAAGATCATTACCCCTTACCATTTATCGATCAAATGCTAGAAAGATTATGCAAACATACACACTATTGCTTTCTAGATGGTTATTCTGGTTTCTCTCAAATACCTGTGTTGGCTAAAGATCAATCAAAGACTACTTTTACATGACCTTTTGGTACTTTTGCTTATAGACGTATGCCTTTTGGTTTATGTAATGCACCTGCTACCTTTCAAAGATGCATGATGGCTATAGTCTTTGACTTTTGTGAAAAGATTTGTGAGGTTTTCATGGATGACTTTTCCGTCTATGGATCTTCTTTTGATGATTGCTTGAGCAATCTTTTTGATCGAGTTTTGCAGAGATGTGAAGAAACTAATCTTGTCTTGAATTGGGAAAAGTGCCACTTTATGGTTAATGAAGGTATTGTCTTGGGGCATAAAGTTTCTGAAAGAGGTATTGAAGTTGATAAAGCCAAGGTTGATTCTATTGAAAAGATGCCATGTCCCAAGGACATCAAAGGTATAAGAAGTTTCCTTGGTCATGTCGGATTTTATAGGAGGTTCATTAAGGACTTCTCAAAATTTCTCGGCCTCTGACTAATTTATTACAAAAAGATATACCATTTGTCTTTGATGATGATTGTGTAGATGCATTTGAAATACTTGAGAAAGCATCAGTCTCTGCACCTATTGTTCAGCCACCTGATTGGAATTTACCCTTTAAAATTATGTGTGATGCTAGTGATTATGATGTAGGTGTTGTTCTAGGGCAAAGAGTTGATAAGAAATTAAATGTTATCCATTATGCTAATAAGACTCTAGACACTACTCAAAGAAATTATGCTACTACTGAAAAAGAACTTTTAGCAGTTGTATTTGCTTGTGATAAGTTTAGACCTTATATTGTTGATTCTAAAGTAACTATTCACACCAATCATGCTGCTATTAAATACCTCATGGAAAAGAAAGATGCTAAACCTAGACTTATTAGATGGGTTCTCCTGCTACAAGAATTTGATTTGCATATTGTTGATAGAAAAGGAGCTGAGAACCCCGTTGCAGACAACTTGTCTAGGTTAGAAAATGTCCTTGATGACCCACTACCTATTGATGATAGCTTTCCTGATGAGCAATTAAATGTTATAAGTACTTCTGGTAGTACTCCATGGTATGCTAATTATATTGTTGCTAAATTTATACCACCTAGTTTCACATACCAACAAAAGAAAAAAGTTCTTCTATGATTTGAGACATTACTTTTGGGATGACCCACATCTTTATAAAGAAGGAGTAGATGGTGTTATTAGACGTTGTGTACCTGAGCATGAACAGGAACAGATCCTACGCAAGTGTCACTCCGAAGCTTATGGAGGACATCACGTTGGAGAAGAACTGCACATAAGGTATTGCAATCCGGTTTTTATTGGCCTACTCTCTTCAGGGATGCCCGTAAGTTTGTCTTTTCTTGTGATGAATGTCAAAGAATTGGTAACATTAGTAGACGTCAAGAAATGTCTATGAATTATTCACTTGTTATTGAACCATTTGATGTTTGGGGCTTTGATTATATGGGACCTTTTCCTGCCTCTAATGGATATACACATATTGTAGTTGCTGTTGATTACGTTACTAAGTGGGTAGAAGCTATTCCAACTAGTAGTGCTGATCATAACACTTCTATTAAAAGGCTTAAAGAAGTTATTTTTCCGAGGTTTGGAGTCCCTAGATATTTAATGACTGATGGTGGTTCACATTTTATTCATGGTGCTTTCCATAAAATGCTTGCTAAGTATGATGTTAATCATAGAATTGCATATCCTTATCACCCACAGTCTAGTGGTCAAGTAGAATTGAGTAATAGAGAGCTCAAATTAATTTTGCAAAAGACTGTCAATGGGTCTAGGAAGAATTGGTCCAAGAAACTTGATGATGCATTATGGTCTTATAGAACTGCATATAAAAATCCTATGGGTATGTCTCCGTATAAAATGGTCTATGGAAAAGCATGTCACTTACCTCTCGAACTAGAACATAAGGCATATTGGGCTATTAAAGAGCTCAACTATGATTTTAAACTTGCCGGTGAGAAGAGGTTATTTGATATTAGCTCACTTGATGAATGGAGAACCCAAGCTTATGAAAATGCTAAGTTGTTTAAAGAAAAAGTTAAAAGATGGCATGACAAAAGGATACAAAAGCGTGAGTTTAACGTAGGTGATTATGTATTGCTATACAACTCTCATTTAAGATTTTTTGCAGGAAAACTTCTCTCTAAATGGGAAGGGCCCTACATTATCGAGGAGGTCTATCGTTCCGGTGCCATAAAAATCAACAACTTCGAAGGCACAAATCCGAAGGTGGTAAACGGTCAAAGAATTAAACATTATATCTCAGGTAATCCTATAAATGCTGAAACCAATATTATTGAAACCGTAACCCCGGAGGAATACATAAGAGACACTTTCCAGAACGTTTCAGACTCCGAAAAGGAATAGGTATGTGATACGGTAAGTAAATCGACTCCAAAACAGTTTTAAGGCCATATTTCTCCGTTTTGGAATATTTAGAAAAATAGGAAAATAAGTAGTAGTCCGGGAAGGACACGAGGGCCCCACGAGGGTGGAGGGCGCGCCCCCCTACCTCGTGAGCACCTCGTGTGCCTTCCGAACTCCGTTTTCTTGCACGATACGTATTTTGGTCGGTAAAAATTCATTATATAGTCTCCCGAAGGTTTTGACTCCCGTATCATGCAAATATCCTCTGTTCTTGTTTCGAGCTATTGCTGCTGCAGATTAGAGCAAGATGTCTTCTCAAGAGTCAGTCGGGGAGAGCCGAGTATCTAATACGGCACCGGAACCAAGGGCAAACAGCGACGCTGACCACTTTGGGCCAGCAACGGAGGAAGAGATGGAGGCTGATTTGATGAGGGTAGATGCCATGGATGATCAAGAAGCAACCTCTCGCTTCTGAGCTGGGTTCACAATGGGGGAACTACAGAGCTCAGCTATTCCAAACTCGGTTATCCCTTCCAATGTTAGATTTCTTTCTTATGAAAAATATGAAGACGAGTGTCACTTGTTCTCCCGCAGCTATGCAACACCCTTGGGTGCAAGGAGCTTTAGCCATTACAGGAAAGCGTCGTAAGGAAATAATGGACCTCAAGCAGCAAGTCAATAAGCTCAAGGAGGAGAACCGCATCCTGAGGGGAATCATCGCCAAGAATATTACACCAACAACAAAGAAGGAGAAATAATCACATGGGTATGGGCACTCCACTTGGCAACTGCCAAGCTTGGGGGAGGTGCCCCGGTATCGTATCACCATCACAACTCCTATCTTTACCATTTTTCTTAGTTCGATCCTATTAGTAGTATCTTGATCTAGTAGAATAAAGTTTATGGCATGATCTAGTTTTGAGTTTTGCTTTATGATCTCTCTATGTAATCGAGTCCGTGAGCTATATATAATAAAGTTTAGTGTTGAGTCAAGGGCTTGATTTTCTTGCTATGATCTTGAGTGAATAAAAGGGAAGAAGAAAAAGAACAAAAAGAAACAAAAAGTTCATATTGATCTTATTGAGAGTAATGACTTCACATAAAAAGAGTATGATGATTAAAAGTTGTTGGGAGTTGGCAGGCATATCTTTGGTCATCGTTGCAATTAATAGGAAGTAATAAGGAAAGAGAGGTTTCACATATAGATATATTATCATTGACATCTTTTATGATTGGGAGCACTCATTAAAATATGACATGCTGAAAGAGTTGATGTTGGACAAGGAAGACAATGTGATGAGTTATGTTTTCTTGTATCTGAGATAAAGTATGTTGTCATGGATCCTCTAACATGTTGAGCTTGCCTTTCCCCTCATGCTAGCCAAATTCTCAGCACCAAGTAGAGATACTACTTGTGCTTCCAAATACCCTTAAACCAGTTTTGCCATGAGAGTCCACCATATCTACCTATGGATTGAGTAAGATCCTTCAAGTAAGTTGTCATCGGTGCAAGCAATAAAAATTGCTCTCTAAATATGTATGACTTATTAGTGTGGGAGAAAATAAGCTTTATACGATCTTGTGATGTGGAAGAAATAAAAGCGACGGACTGCATAATAAAGTTTCATATCACAAGGGGGAATATAAAGTGACGTTCTTTCGCATTAAGATTTTGTGCATCCAACCATAAAAGCGCATGGCAACCTCTGCTTCCCTCTGCGAAGGGCCTATCTTTTATTATTATCCTCTACCTTATGCAAGAGTCATGGTGATCTTCACCTTTCCTTTTTCATTTTATCCTTTGGCAAGCACAACATGTTGGAAAGATTCTGATATATGTACCTAATTGGATGTAGGGGAGCATGAGTTATTATTGTTGACATTACCCTTGAGGTAAAAGGTTGTGGGGCAAAACTATAAGCCCCTATCTTTTTTTGTGTCCGGTTAAAACTCCGTAACCACAAGTATTGTGTGAGTGTTAGCAATTATGAAGGACTAGATGATAGTTGAGTATGTGGACTGGCTTTTAAGCTCTGACATAGACTCTTTCTAATGTTATGATAAATTGCAATTGCTTCAATGACTAAGATTATAGTTTGTTGGTTCTCAATGAGGTTTCTGATTTATACTTTTGCATTGTGAATAGATCATCACTTGAACATAAGAAATCATACGAAAAATTCTATATATGTTGCTATTATGAGAATAACCATGATGCCTTCATGTCTGTATTTTATTTTATCGACACCTCTACCACAAAAATGGGGACATATTTATCGTTATTGGCTTCCGCTTGAGGACAAGCGAGATCTAAGCTTTGGGGAGTTGATACGTCCATTTTGCATCATGATTTTATATCGATATTTATTGCATTATGGGCTGTTATTTCACGTTATGTCACAATACTTATGGCTATTCTCTCTTGTTTTACAAGGTTTACATAAGGAGGGAGAATGCCGGCAGCTGGAATTCTGGGCTGGCAAAGGAGCAAATATTAGAGACCTATTCTGCGCAACTCCAAAAGTCCTGAAACTCTACGGAATATCTTATAATAAATAATGAAAATCCTCGCCAAAGGTGAAGGCCAGGGGGCCCACACCCAGTCCACGAGGGTGGGGGGCACGCCCCCCCCCCCCAGGGTGCGCCCCCCTGCCTCGTGGGCCCCCTGGTGGCTCTCCGATGCCCATCTTCTGCTATATGAAGTCTTTCGTCAAGAAAAAACCGGAAGCAACCTTTCGGGACGAAACTCCGCCGCCACGAGGCGGAACCTTGGCGGAACCAATCTAGGGCTCCAGCAGAGCTGTTCTGCCGGGGACACTTCCCTCCGGGAGGGGGAAATCATCGCCATCGTCATCACCAACGCTCCTCTCATCGGGAGAGGGCAATCTCCATCAACATCTTCACCAGCATCATCTCATCTCAAAACCCTAGTTCATCTCTTGTATCCAATTCTTGTCTCCAAGTCCAGGATTGGTGCTAGTAGGTTGCTAGTAGTGTTAATTACTCTTTGTAGTTGATGCTAGTTGGTTTATTTGGTGGAAGATCATATGTTCAGATCCTTTATGCATATTAATACCCCTCTGATTATGAACATGAATATGCTTTGTGAGTAGTTACGTTTGTTCCTGAGGACAAGGGAGAAGTCTTGTTATTAGTAGTCATGTGAATTTGGTATTTGTTCGATATTTTGATGAGATGTATGTTGTCTAGCCTCTAGTGGTGTTATGTGAACGTCGACTACATAACACTTCGCCATTATTTGGGCCTAGAGGAAGGCATTGGGAAGTAATAAGTAGATGATGGGTTGGTAGAGTGACAGAAGCTTAAACCCTAGTTTATGTGTTGCTTCGTAAGGGGCTGATTTGGATCCATATGTTTCATGCTATGGTTAGGTTTACCTTAATACTTTTGTTGTAGTTGCGGATGCTTGCAATAGAGGTCAATCATAAGTGGGATGCTTGTTCAAGTAAGAACAGCACCCAAGCACCGGTCCACCGACATATCAAATTATCAAAGTACCGAATGCGAATCATATGAACATGATGAAAACTAGCTTGACGATATTCCCATGTGTCCTCGGGAGCGCTTTTCCTTATATAAGAGTTTGTCCAGGCTTGTCCTTTGCTACAAAAAGGATTGGGCCATCTTGCTGCACTTTATTTACTTTTGTTACTTGTTGCTCGTTACAAATTATCCTATCACAAAACTATCTGTTACCACTTATTTCAGTACTTGCAGAGAATACCTTGCTGAAAACCGCTTATCATTTCCTTCTGCTCCTCGTTGGGTTCGACACTCTTACTTATCGAAAGGACTACGATAGGTCCCCTATACTTCTGGGTCATCATTGTGCTCCCTAGTCATCAGCAATGTGCAAGTCACCAAGACTCTTATCGACGGTGGCGCAGGGCTCAACGTCCTGTCTGTCGACATGTTCGACAACCTTCAAGTGCCCTATGAGCAACTCCAGCCAACCAAGCCTTTCTTAGGAGTAATTGATGGTTCCACCACACCGATAGGGCAAGTCTTCTTGCCCGTCACCTTTGGCAAGCGCGACAACTACCGCACCGAGCTCATCGACTTCGACGTCGCGCACATCCGCCTGCCGTACAACGCCATCCTCGGGTATCCAGCCCTGGCCAAGTTCATGGCAGTCATTCATCACGGCTACAACATTCTCAAGATGCCAGGAAGCGGAGGAATCATCACGGTCCCGTGTGAGGAGAGGGATGCGGTGTGCTCTCTTGAGCGTGGCTTTCAAGCTGCAGCAATCGACGACCCCGACGGCAGAAGTGAAGGCCCTCCGGAGACCGTCCCCAAGAAGAAGTTGTCGTGCCGTGCAGGACCCTAGGGAGATGGCACCGCGTCAGGAGCCTCGTCAGGATCAGCGCCCATTCCAGGGGCGCCTCCCTCCGTCGCATAGGAAGGCACGCCCGGCGCCCTCCTCAGGCAGGGCTCGGGGGCTCTCTCCTGGAGGGCCTCAGACCTTGCCAACCTCACGAGGGAGGCGCTTGGGCACCACTTGGAGGCGTGCTTCGCGGCACGTTTCCCTCAGGAGAACCCAGGGCAAGGAATGCCCACCACCCAGGAGTTCATCACCAAGACCACCCAGGAACTGCAAGAAGCAAGAGCCATGCGCGGCCACAGCCGCTCACAAGGCGCAGCTTCCCATCCAGGCAGGGATGCCAGGCTGCGTCTCTGCGTCGACGTCCCAGGGCTCAATAGGACCGCATCTCAGGAGCGCTTATGGCCATCGCGTGCGGGCCGCTGTGAGGGCCCGCTGCATAGCTACGTTCACATGCCTTTCGGCTTGCCGAGCATGGCGTCGGCCCATCAGCGCAACTTGCGGTAGGTCCTGGGATCTCAGGAGGCCAGGATCCACACCGTTCAGGAGGAGATGGGACGCTCTTCAGGGAACCCCCTGAGCCCCTAGAGCCTCCCGAGGCTCAGGGTCCCGGTGGCTCATGAGGAGCCATTCCTTCAACACGTGGCTTCAGCTACATCAACTCTACTTCATCTAGAGAACCAGTTGACATCTTCCAAATTCGTTTAAGCTGGGAGCGCCCCTCGGGCTGCATTATTCCCAAGCCACACTGGTCCGTCCATGTGGCATGTGTCCCTTCAACTTAAGTCTTTAGTTTACCTTGCTGGGGGCGCCCCTCGGGCTGCATCATCCCCAAGCCACTCGGGCCAGACCCAGTGGCATGTATCTTCCTGCATTTATCCAAGTCGATCCGCTCTGCAAACGGCCATCGCCTGCTCAATCATCGCCTCTCCCGGGGCCCTCACACAGGCACGGCGCTGGTGCATGGGTCCGTCCCTGCCAAGATCGACAAATCTGAGTGGTCAAGATCTGGCTCGCGGCACGCGCCGTGCACGTCACCTCACTAGGCCCTCGGTGCCTTCGCTTCACGCAGAGCAACCAGCGACAGGCTAACAGCTGTAACGGTCAACCATGTTTCTTCTTCTACCTGCTCACAGGAGTTCCGAAGGAAGGATAGCAGACGGCACCGCGAGTCTCCGTTTCCCTATGCAATCTGCTTGCACATTAAAAGGTGGGCTCCTGAGCATCGCGACTCAGGAGCTCTTGCTGGCTCTCCAGCCCTCACCCCCTGGCCTTGACTACGGCATCGTGACCTGGCATACCAGCGGCGGCTGAGCTCGCTCGAGGGCCGGGACCTGAGGACGTAGAGCACTGAGGAGAGCATGGGGGAAGGGAAACCCGTGTGGACTGGACTAGCTATGCCGCTCAAGTAGGCGCGCAGCTCTGGTGCCATGTCAGGAGTCACCACAAAATCAACGAGATAAGTCCTGCACCCGAATCAGCTAAATGTTTGGGCCTAATGGTCGCTCACGCCCTGCCGCAACCCCGTTGTGGCCACGTGTAACGCCCTCAATGCGGCTATATCTCCCACGTGTCGAAGCACGACTTAGAGGCATAACCGCATTGAAAGCAATGTCGCAAGTGAGGTAATCTTCACACAACCCATGTAATACATAAGGGAAAGAGATACATAGTTGGCTTACAATCGCCACTTCACACAAATACATGAATAAAACATTACATCATACAGTTACAATCAGGGCCCGGCTACGGAGCCAAAATAAAAGAAGAAACCCCAAAAGCGACAAAGGTCCCCGATCGACCCCGACTGGGCTCCACTACTGATCGACTAGAACGAAACAACATAAAGGACAAGATCTTCATCGAGCTCCTCCTTGAGCTCGGGTGCGTCACCTGCACGGTTTCTTCGGCACCTGCAAACTGGTTTTGGAAGTATCTGTGAGTCACGGGGACTCAGCAATCTCACACCCGCGAGATCAAGACTATTTAAGCTTATAGGTAGGGTAAAAGGTATGAGGTGGAGCTGCAGCAAGCGACTAGCATATATGGTGGCTAACATACGCAAATGAGAGCGAGAAGAGAAGGCAAAGCACGGTCGAACAACTATGATCAATAAGTGATCCTGAACTACTTACGTCAGACATAACTCCAACAACCGTGTTCACTTCCCGGACCCCGCCGAGAAGAGACCATCACGGTTACACACGCGGTTGGTGTATTTTAATTAAGATCAACTTCGGGTTTTCTACAACCGGACAGTAACAAATTCCCATCTGCCACATAACCGCGGGCACGGCTTTCGAAAGTTCAAACCCTACAGGGGTGTCCCAACTTAGCCCATGATAAGCTCTCGCGATCAACGAAGGATATTCCTTCTCCCCGGGAAGACCCGATCAGTCTCGGAATCCCGGCTACAAGACATTTCGACAGTAATAAAACAAGTCCAGCAAAGCCGCCCGATGCGCCGACATCCTGATAGGAGCTGCACATATCTCGTTCTCAGGGAAACACCGGATGAGCAGTCCGTACAGCTAAAACTAAGTCTCAAGTTTCCTTGAGAGGGCGCTGCAAAGGGCTCTAGTTTGGACCAACACTTAGACAAGCATTGGCCCGGGGGGGCTAAATAAAGATGACCCTCGGGCTGATCAAACCCAAGGGAAAGGGATAGGTGGTAGGCAAATGGTAAAACCAAGGTTGGGCCTTGCTGGAAGAGTCTTATTCAAAGCGAACTGTCAAGGGGGTCCCATAAATCACCCGACCGCGTTAGGGACGCAAAATCCGGGAACATAACACCGATATGACGGAAACTAGGGCGGCAAGAGTGGAACAAAACACCAGGCATAAGGCCGAGCCTTCCACCCTTTACCAAGTATATAGATGCATTAATTAAATAAGATATATTGTGATATCCCAACAAGTAAACATGTTCCAACAAGGAACAACATCTCCATGTTCCAACAAGGAACAAACTTCATCTTCACCTGCAACTAACAACGCTATAAGAGGGGCTGAGCAAAGCGGTAACATAGCCAAACAACGGTTTGCTAGGACAAGGTGGGTTAGAGGCTTGGTTTAACAATAAGGGAGGCATGATAAGCAAGTGGTAGGTATCGCAGCATAGGCATAGCAAAAGAGCGAGCAACTAGCAAGCAAAGATAGAAGTGATTTCGAGGGTATGGTCATCTTGCCTGAGATCCCGCAAGGAAGAAGAACGAGTCCATGAAGAAGACAAACGGGCGTAGACGAACGGATCCTCACAATCGCAACGTTATCGGAACTAACCCAAAGAAGCAACACCGGAAAGAAGCAAACAACAAAGTAAACAACCACCACATAAACATGGCATGACATGCGAGATGTGGTATGCAATGCATATGCATGCTTCGGAAGGAAAAAGATGAACCAGGCATAACCTTGGCAAACCAAGTATGCCACTGGAGAGGTGAGGTGATTTTGGTTGAAATCGATATAAAGATCACCGGAATCGGATGCACGGTTTGCAAATGACAAGCAAAACAAGAATGGCATATTTCTGCGATTAACAGCAGGTTGCCACTTAACATGCAACAAGAAACTAAGCTACTGCACTCAAACATATCAACAAAGCATATGGCAGTAATCTACTCAAGATGCTTGACAAAATATGAACACTGAGCTACGGCTAAATAGCACCACACCAGGTTCAAACAAGCATGGCAAAAGTGCAAAAGATAACAGGTTCACAGACTTGGTGAAAATACTAACATGATAGAAATTAACATCAGGTTGACATGTTTAGAGCAAGGAAACAACATGCTACAGGAACAGGACATGGCAAAATAAGGCATGGCATGAATCTAGTCAAAGCACTTAACAAAAGTCCCTTACTGACCATAAGCCAAAAAGGATCAAAAAATATGATAACACCCATGTCAATTAAGCAAGTTTCGTTACAGGTTTCAGACTTTGCAGAAAACTGGACATGTCAAAAACAGATAACAAGTAGGCATGTTCATGAGCTCGATGCACTCACTACAGAGCATTGCATGATAAACTAAGCATACATACCTCAAGAATAAGTGGCATAGAAGCTAGACATGGCAATATCAACATCATAGCATGCAAGTATCAACTACAACAAACTTGGCAAAATCGAATAACATGTAAACAATCTGCCAGTAACATTTTATAGCAAAAGTAGAGCTCGATTGACTCAACCTATGGCACTCCATAATTACAAGAAAAGGCATGGATGGATAGAGCAAATCCATATGCTCAAAACACCCTTACTGATCATGCTCAAAAGAGGCATAGATATCTCTGAAGCAACATGAACACATGGCATAAAAATAACAGCAGGCACGGGCTTAGTGAAATGACTAAGTCTCTGAAATCAGCAACATTATGTAACCTAGTTTGCATGCTTGTGCTAGTCACCACAAGGATCACAAAAATACATGGCATAAATCTCTGGAAAGATGGCATGGCATATTACAAAACACATGTAGAGCTCGACATCATAGGATGCACACATCAATCATGGCAAAAATGACAAAAGTGCATGTTCTGAAACAGATCTGAAACTAACATCACATAGCCCTCTTCTAACAGCATTTCGGGCATCAAGATGAACTCAAATAAAAATTATGCAATGAGACGAAATGATGTACTCATCGAGGCGAACAATTTGATATGCTATACGCCCAAAACGGTGCCACGGGTGAAGGGATGTGGCATGATGAACATGGCAATAAAATATGCGGATCCTTGGACTTAGAGGATTTTTGGGGTCAACCTCGGGTTGCACGGAAATCGATGCAGTGGCGCGAGCTCGCCGGAGAGACTTGCCGGAGAGGGAGAAGAGGGCGGCCGGAGCTTGAGGAAGCTCGCCGGTGGACTGGGAAGACCGGATCCGGCGCCGGCAAGGCCGGATCCGCGGCGAGGAGGCGCGCGGGAGGCGGGCCGCGGCACGCGGGTCCGGCGAGCGGCGGCGACCGGGCCGGCGGCAGCGGCGCGCGGTGGAGGCGGAGGGCGGCAGCGCATGCGGCGCTAGGCGGAGGCGAAGAGCGGCGATGGCGCGGGGCGCCGGGCACCGGGCGGTGGAGCAGGCGGGGCAGGCGCGGGGTGGCGGGACTGGCGGCGGCGAGGGACGGGCGCGGAACGGCGCGGCGCGCGGGGCACGCCGGCGAGGGCTGCAGGCGGCGGAGCTCGGATCGGGAGCTCCTCTCCCGATCTAGAGCTCGGGGAGCAGGGGCAGCGCGGTGCGGGCTCCTCGGGCCCAGATCGGCCCGGGGCGGGCCTGGTGCGGGCCGAGAGGGCCGCGGGGAGGTGGGAGGAGGCCAGGGCGACGTGGCGCTCCCTGGTAGGCTGGCCAGTGGGGGCGCACCACTTGGCGGCGGCGCTGGTGGCGTTTGGCGGCGGGGACAGCGCCAAGTGGCGGCGGAGGAGCGGGTCGGCGCTGAAAACGAGGAGGGAGCGGCGGCTGGCTGATGATTGGGGCACGGAAAGCAAGGAGGAAGGTGGGAGAAGGTCAAAATTGGCAAGGGGAGGTGTTTATATATAGAAAGGGGGCTAGGGTTAGGGGTTTGCATGAGACGAACACGTATGCGAATGCGATGCACATGATGACATGATATGAAATGCAGATGATGATATGGAAAAGTGCAGCACGCAAGCACATGACATGGCAATGACGGCGAATAACTGGCGGACACCTGGCGCAACGAACCCGGGGCGTTACACCACGTCAACTCCCTTTCTCGTCTTACCATGGCTGCTTGGACGCTAAGGGGGACCTCCTGAGCATCGCGCCTCAGGGGCTCTTACTGGACCTCGGTCCGTGCACCTCCTGGCCTTGACCACGGCACGCGACCTGGCATACGAGCGACGGTTGTAGCCGCCTTGGGATCGGGACCCGTCAGTGTAGAGCAACAAGCTATCGCGAGGAAAGAAAGGGGGGACCGAGCCTTAACGGGATGTTCGCTCACCAAGTTTCTATAACAAGGAAGATAAGCGTGAAAGACATTACAGACCCTTACATGCCCCCATGGGGTGGTTTGTGATCCTTCGTAGGAAAAAAAGCTGTTACTAAGGGGAATCCTATCTACACCCTCCCGTGGCAGACGCCATCATCAACAGTGGGCCACGGGAGGCCGGCGCCAACCACATCCAGATCGGCGGTGGCGGCGGCCGGACGCCGCAGCCTTGCTCCGAGCGCGGCGAGAGCTTGGAGGAACGTAGCTGTCGTCGCTCGTCTCCGAAGTCTCGTAAAGCTCGGGAGAGCTGCCGGACTCCCAAGAACTGCTGCTGCTGTTGGAGCGGCTGCGATCGGAGTGTACGACGACCTGGCGCTCCTCTCCAGAGCAGCACTCGAAGCGGCAGCCCTCGGCGTCGATGACCTTGAAGAAGAGCATGGAGGCGCCATCGTACTCAAAGTGGATCGCGAGGCCCCCCCCTCGCGCGGCAAACCCGCGCGATCTCGCTCCAGCCGCAAGTCATGAAGATCTTGCCGGTGGGGACCGCTTCGATCTCCGCCCCGGTCGCCGGAGCACTGCAGTCGGCATGCTGCAGCCAGAGCTCGAGCGGCCCCCTCGGCGGCATCACGTCAGAAAAGAACCGCGGGAAGCGGATCCAGGAGCTCGGTGGCATTGGCGCCCACAGCACCAACTCGCGCGAGGAGTCAGCGGCGTGAACCCCAGGGGCAACGGCACGTGGCACCGTGGCGCGGCGACCTTGGGCGCGGCGCAGGCGGTGCTGCTCGTCACTCCGTCCTCCCGAGCCCTCGACTTGGGCATACAAGGGTAGCGGGTACCCCGGTGGAGGCCGCTCGCACCAAGGCCTCGTCACCACTTGCATCGCCGACTCGTCACGGCGGTGGATTGACCGCTTCTTCGGCGGAAGTGGCTCTGGATCGTCACGGGGAGCTTTTCCTTTCTCTTCGGCGGAAAACCTTCTAATGGGCGCCATTGTTGTCAACAGAGGAGCAAGGAGGACGAAGCAAGCGAGCGAGGAAGAGATGGGCAACGGGGGCTCCGCCCCCCTCCCCATTTATAGCGAGAGAATGCCAACCGGCGTCTCCCACGATCGCAGGTAATGATGGTTTTCCTTGCATGTCATAGGGACTCGTCAAATTGTGCAGTTGCCGAGGCAGCATGGGAAAGCGGAGACGCCCACGTCTAATCAACCGCCACGCGTCGACCGAGGCCGCAGGCTTTTGGGGCCTGCGGTGCTCCAAACTTGACCCTTGGCTTCACCGCGAAGCCAAGCCCAAGCGCACCTTGGTCCCGGGGGCTACTGTCGACATTCTGGGAACGGGGGTCCCCAGACTTGCCTGCCTGCGGCCCACAGCGTGGCTGAGCAGCAGGTCGTACGGCCCATCTTCATCAACAAGGCATCCAGGACCTTCACGAGGAGCCGAGTCTCGCGAGGCGAACGACACAAGGCCTCCTCTGGAGTGGCCTAGCCAGGCAGGCTCACGAGGAGCAGAGATATCAAGGCAAGGCAAACCTCATGAGGGTCTCGTGACGTGAGCCATGACAAACGGCGCCAGGCGGGTGCCAGGCAGGTGCCGGTGCGCGCAGCGTCCTTTTTCCTCTTTGGTGCTAAGGAGGCAAGCGCAGACGAAGAGTACCGAGGCATCAGGCAAAGGTTGCCATATTGGTGCAACAATACCAAGACCAGGAGGACGGCAAGGCGGAGGTCATTGTGGAGCCCAAGACAGCGTCATCCCAGGGCTTTTCGCAGGCGAAGACCGCTTTTGTCAGGATAGCTTGTACTAGCTGTCCCCCTTCAAATTTTCCCGTCGTTGTTGGCTCACTTCCCGCTCAACATTTGGGAAGAGGACTAGGGCCTATATAAGTAGAGCTAGCCACCACAGTAGAAGGGGGAGAACTTTGGTTGATCCAATCCGATCGAGTGCCTAGCCACAAGAACACCTCAACCTCAGGAGGCTGTTCTTCCCCTGTACTGTTCATCATCAGCCCAGAGGCAATCCACCACCACCACACTGGAGTAGGGTATTACACCACAACGGTGGCCCAAACCAGTATAAACCCCGTGTCTCTTTCTGTGTTGTGAGTTCGTCGAGTTCGTCAGCAAGATCTTAGCGAGCTAGAGCATAGATCGGTAGGAGGGAAAGACTTCGTGCACACCCCAGTGTTCGAACCTTAAGGGTTTGCCGGAACCCCACATCCGACACCTACTATGTGTCATGATCCGGTAACCCCGAAGTGACAATAATCAGGACCACTCCCGGTGATGATCGTAGTTTGAGGAGTTCGTGTATTCACTAAGTGTTAATGATTTGGTCCGGTACTCTATTAAAAGGAGGCCTTAATATCCCTTAGTTTCCAATAGGACCCCGCTACCACGGGAGGGTAGGACAAAAGATGTCATGCAAGTTCTTTTCCATAAGCACGTATGACTATATTTGGAATACATGCCTACATTACATTGATGAACTGGAGCTAGTTATGTGTCACCCTATGTTATAACTGTTGCATGAGGAATCGCATCCGACATAATTATCCATCACTGATCCAATGCCTATGAGCTTTTCACATATTGATCTTTGCTTAGTTACTTTACCGTTGCCACTGTTACAATTACTACAAAACTGTTATTGTTACTTTTGCCACCGTTACCGTTACTTCCATACTACTTTGCTACTAAGTACTTTGCTGCAGATATTAAGTTTTCCTGGTGTGGTTGAATTGACAACTCAACTGCTAATACTTGAGAATATTCTTTGTCTCCCCTTGTTTCGAATCAATAAATTTGGGTTGAATAATCTACCCTCGAAAATTGTTGCAATCCCCTATACTTGTGGGTTATCATCGAGTATATTTTATTTCATCCCCGCCTGGGAACAAGAATACCTGGTGCAGCTTCCTTAGGAGGGAGTGCTCCATATTTGGTATCTTCTTTAATTTCTCATCGTTGATGGTGGCGGTTGCCCGTAGGATGCAGCCTATTTGATTGTCGTAGCACGCGCGCACTTCCGCAGGCTCTTTTGGGTCAAAATTGCTGGAGTCCACCTCCGTTACCACCAGTCTAGTAGTGTTGAGCTAGTTTGGGCGTCGTATCCTCTTAGCTTGCGGTTCTATACCGGTTTCGCCAGTCTTAGTGATGGTCTCGGTCTCGGTGCTGGTCTCGACGCCGGTCTCGATGTCGGTCTTAGTCTCGGATGTGACAGGTGGCCCCTATAACAATTGTTGCTCCTCGAGAAGGTTCAAATAGGCGGCTACCGCTCCGTAGACGTTGCAATCACCAAAACCATGTCCTTCATCGTTGCTAGCCATGTTTCCTATGATTAAATCTAGACCTAATAAAATGAATAATGACATAAAAAGTCCTTTATTTTACAGGAATGTTGATTCATTCCCGTTACGGCAAATCCCGGGCACTCGATATGTCCTAGTTTGTAGCACAAGTCATGCCGAAATTCATAGAAAATTTTGGCATGAACTTTGCTACAAAGTGGACAAATCGAGCGCCTAAAATTTGCTGGAACAGAAATGAATCAACATTCCGGGAAAACATAGGCCACTCGGCTTCATTCCCTGCAAACAACAAAAGGCCACTTGGGCACAATTGAACCACTTCAATGTTGCATATAACAGGACCACTTAAGAACCTGTACATGAGCAACTACAACAGTAGATATATATGAGCAAACACTATTGAGGAATTTGCATATAACATGACCACTTCAAATTTGCTTCTCCTAGTGTTTGACACTTCAACAAAATCTACACAAATCTCATGCTCTCTTAAACTCAAATCAAAAACCAAATATAGATAGATGAACCCTAGAAACCTAGAACCTTTACATATTTCTATCCTAAATTGTTGTCCTAATAAAAATTATGAACCCTAGAACTCAATTTCTGTCCTAAATTTCAAATTATGAACCCTAGAACTCAATTCAAATTATGTCCTAATTTTTTGTCATAATAAAAAATCATTAAAAAATTAAGAACCTACTGGACTTGCAACACTAATATAAATTTATATTTTTATACTGATTTTTTCTCTAAACTAAACCCTACTGCCCAAATTAACATCTAATTCAGAAACTAAGTTAGAAGAAAATTATGTTAACTACTAATAGAACAAAATTCAGTTAACTTTAGTGCTCTAAATGATGAAATGAAAAAAAATCAGTTAACTACTAATTTCATTCATTTAGCTTCACCTAATTAACCTACTATACCACTACTGCTAGCAGCACTACTAACCTAATTAACCTAGTAAAACCCTACTTACCAAACTAAAAAACATCTAATTAACATCTACTAGTACCACTATATATACTACTTGTTGGGGAACGCAGTAATTTCAAAAAAAATCCTACGCACACGCAAGATCTAACATCGTGATGCATAACAACGAGAGGGGAGAGTGTTGTCCACGTACCCTCGTAGACCGTAAGCGGAAGCGTTATGACAACGCGATTGATGCAGTCGTACGTCTTCACGATCCGACCGATCCTAGCACCAAAGATACGACACCTCCGCGATCTGCACACGTTCAGCTCGGTGACGTCCCACGAACTCTTGATCCAGCTGAGTGTCTAGGGAGAGCTTCGTCAGCACGACGGTGTGAGGACAGTGATGATGAAGCTACCGACGCAGGGCTTCGCCTAAGCACTGCAACGATATGACTGAGGTGGATTATGGTGGAGGGGGGCACCGCACACGGCTAAGAGATCAATGATCAACGTGTGTGTCTATGGGGTGCCCCCCTCCCCGTATATAAATGAGTGGAGGAGGGGGAGGGCCGGCCCTCTCTATGGCACGCCCTAGGGGAGTCCTACTCCCACCAGGAGTAGGATTCCCCCCCCCTTCCAAGTAGGAGTAGGAGAGGAAGGAAGGAGGAGAGAGGGAGGAAGGAAAGGGGGATCGGGCCCCTTCCCAATTCAGATTGGGCTTGGGGGGCACGCCCCCTCCTAGGCCGCCTCCTCCTCTCTCCCACTAAGGCCCAATAAGGCGCATACACTCCCCGGGGGGTTCTGGTAACCCCCCCCCCCCCGGTACTCCGGTAAATGCCGAACTCATCTGGAACCATTCCGATGTCCAAACATAGTCATCCAATATATCGATCTTTATGTCTCGACCATATCGAGACTCCTCGTCATGTCCGTGATCACATCCGAGACTCCGAACAACCTTCGGTACATCAAACCACATAAACTCATAATACCGATTGTCACAAAACGTTAAGCATGCTGACCCTACGGGTTCAAGAACTATGTAGACATGACCGAGACTCATCTCCGGTCAATAACCAATAGCGGAACCTGGATGCTCATATTGGTTCCTACATATTCTACGAAGATCTTTACCGGTCAAACTGCATAACAACATACCTTGTTCCCTTTGTCATCGGTATGTTACTTGCCCGAGATTCGATCGTCGGTATCTCAATACCTAGTTCAATCTCATTACCGGCAAGTCTCTTTACTCATTCTGTAATGCATCACCCGGTAACTAACTCATTAGTCACATTGCTTGCAAGGCTTATAGTGATGTGCATTACCGAGAGGGCCTAGAGATACCTCTCCTATACTCAGAGTGACAAATCCTAATATCGATCTATGCCAACTCAACAAACACCATCGGAGACACCTGTAGAGCATCTTTATAATCACCCAGTTACGTTGTGACGTTTGATAGCACACTAAGTGTTCCTCCGGTATTCGGGAGTTGCATAATCTCATAGTCATAGGAACATGTATAAGTTATGAAGAAAGCAATAGCAACAAACTAAATGATCATCGTGCTAAGCTAAAGGATGGGCCAAGTCAATCACATCATTCTCTAATGATGTGATCCCGTTTATCAAATGACAACTCTTTGTCCATGGCTAGGAAACTTAACCATCTTTGATTAATGAGCTAGTCAAGTAGAGGCATACTAGTGACATTTTGTTTGTCTATGTATTCACAAATGTACTAAGTTTCCAGCTAATACAATTCTAGCATGAATAATAAACATTTATCATGATATAAGGAAATATAAATAACAACTTTATTATTGCCTCTAGGGCATATTTCCTTCAGTCTCCCACTTACACTAGAGTCAATAATCTAGAATACATTGTAATGATCCTAACACCCATGGAGTCTTGGTGTTGATCATGTTTTGCTTGTGAGAGAGGCTTAGTTAACGGGTCTGCAACATCTAGATCCGTATGTACTTTGCAAATCTCTATGTCTCCTCCTTGACTTGGTCGTGGATGGAATTGAAGCGTCTCTTGATGTGCTCGGTTCTCTTGTGAAATCTGGATTCCTTTGCCAAGGCAATTGCACCAGTATTGTCACAAAAGACTTTCATTGGACCCGATGCACTAGGTATGACACCTAGATCGGATATGAACTCCTTCATCCAGACTCCTTCATTTGCTGCTTCCGAAGCAACTATGTACTCCACTTCACATGTAGATCCCGCCGCGACGCTCTGCTTAGAACTGCACCAACTGATAGCTCCACCATTTAATAAAAACACGTATCCGGTTTGTGACTTAGAGTCATCCGGATCAGTGTCAAAGCTTGCATCGACATAACTATTTACGACGAGCTCTTTGTCACCTCCATAAATGAGAACCATATCCTTAGTCCTTTTCAGGTATTTCAGGATGTTCTTGACCGTTGTCCAGTGATCCACTCCTGGATTACTTTGGTACCTCCCTGCTAAACTAATAGCAAGGCGCACATCAGGTCTGGTACACAGCATTGCATACATGATAGAACCAATGGCTGAAGCATAGGAAATGACTTTCATTTCCTCTCTATCTTCTGCAGTGGTCGGGCATTGAGTCTGACTCAACTTCACACCTTGTAACACAGGCAAGAACCCTTTATTTGCTTGATCCATTTTGAACTTCTACAAAACTTTGTCAAGGTATGTGCTTTGTGAAAGTCCAATTAAGCGTCTTGATCTATCTCTATAGATCTTGATGCCCAATATATAAGAAGCTTCACCGAGGTCTTCCATAGAAAAATTCTTATTCAAGTATCCTTTTATGCCATTCAGAAATTCAGTATCATTTCCTATCAAATATGTAATCCACATATAATATCAAAAATGCTACAGAGCTCCCACTCACTTTCTTGTAAATACAGGCTTCTCCAAAAGTCTGTATAAAACCATATGCTTTGATCACACTATCAAAGCGTATATTCCAACTCTGAGATGCTTGCACCAGTCCATAAATGGATCGCTGGAGCTTACACACTTTGCTAACACCTTTTGGATCGACAAAACCTTCTGGTTGCATCATATACAACTCTTCTTTAAGATATCCATTAAGGAATGCAGTTTTGACATCCATTTGCCAAATTTCATAATCATAAAATGCGGCAATTGCTAACATGATCCGGATGGACTTAAGCATCGCTACGGGTGAGAAGGTCTCATCGTAGTCAACTCCTTGAACTTGTCGAAAACCTTTCACAACAAGTCAAGCTTTGTAGACAGTACATTACCGTCAGCGTCAATCTTCTTCTTAAAGATCCATTTATTCTCTATGGCTTGCCGATCATCGGGCAAGTCAACCAAAGTCCACTCTTTGTTCTCATACATGGATCCCATCTCAGATTTCATGGCCTCAAGCCATTTTGCAGAATCTGGTCTCATCATTGCTTCCTCATAGTTTGTAGGTTCGTCATGGTCAAGTAACATGACTTCCAGAACAGGATTACCGTACCACTCTGGTGCGGATCTTACTCTGGTTGACCTACGAGGTTCGGTTGTAACTTGATCAGAAGTTTTATGATCATCATCATTAGCTTCCTCACTTACCGGTGTAGGAATCACTGGAACTGATTTCTATGATGAACTATTTTCCAATAAGGGAGCAGGTACTGTTACCTCATCAAGTTCTACTTTCCTCCCACTCACTTCTTTCGAGAGAAACTCCTTCTCTAGAAAGGATCCATTATTAGCAATGGATATCTTGCCTTCGGATCTGTGATAGAAGGTGTACCCAATAGTCTCCTTTGGGTATCCTATGAAGACACATTTCTCCGATTTGGGTTCGACCTTATCAGGTTGAAGCTTTTTCACATAAGCATCGAGCACAAAACTTTAATAAACGACAACTTGGGTTTCTCGCCAAACCACAGTTCATAAGGTGCCGTCTCAACGGGTTTAGATGGTGCCCTATTTAACGTGAATGCAGCCGTCTCTAAAGCATAGCCCCAAAATGATAGTGGTAAATCAGCGAGAGACATCATAGATCGCACCATATCTAGTAAAGTATGATTACGATGTTCCGACACACCATTACGCTGTGGTGTTCCAGGTGGCGTGAGTTGCAAAACTATTCCGCATTGTTTCAAATGAAGACCAAACTCGTAACTCAAATATTCTCCTGCATGATCAGATTGTAGAAACTTTATTTTCCTGTTACGATGATTTTCCACTTCACTCTAAAATTCTTTGAACTTTTCAAATGTTTCAGACTTATGTTTCATCAAGTAGATATACCATATCTTCTCAAATCATCTGTGAAGGTAAGAAAATAATGATACCCGCCGCGAGCATCAACACTCATCGGACCGCATACATCAGTATGTATTATTTCCAACAAGTCTGTTGCTCGCTCCATTGTTCCGGAGAACGGGGTCTTAGTCATCTTGCCTATGAGGCATGGTTCGCAAGCATCAAGTGATTCACAATCAAGTGATTCCAAAAGCCCATCAGCATGGAGTTTCTTCATGCGCTTTACACCAATATGACCTAAACGGCACTGCCACAAATAAGTTGCACTATCATTATTAAACTTATATCTTTTGGCTTCAATACTATGAACATGTGTATCACTACTATCAAGATTTAGTAAAAATAGACCACTCATCAAGGGTGCATGACCATAACAGATATTATTCATATAAATAGAACAGCCATTATTATCTGATTTAAATGAATAACCGTCTCGCATCAAACAAGATCCAGATATAATGTTCATGCTTAACGCTGGCACCAAATAACAATTATTCAGGTCTAAAACTAATCTCTAAGGTAGATGTAGAGGTAGCATGCCGATGGCGACCACATCGACTTTGGAACAATTTCCCATGCGCATCGTCACCTTGTCCTTAGCCAAACTTCGCTTAATCCGTAGCCCCTGTTTCGAGTTGCAAATATTAGCAACAGAACCAGTATCAAATACCCAGGCGCTACTGCGAGCATTAGTAAGGTACACATCAATGACATGTATATCACATATACCTTTCACTTTGCCATCCTTCTTCTCCGCCAAATACTTGGGGTTGTTCCGCTTCCAGTGACCAGTCCCTTTGCAGTAGAAGAACTCAGTCTCAGGCTTAGGTCCAGACTTGGGCTTCTTCACTTGAGCAGCAACTTGCTTGTCGTTCTTCTTGAAGTTCCCCTTCTTTCCTCTACCCTTTTTCTTGAAACTGGTGGTCTTGTTAACCATCAACACTTGATGCTCCTTCTTGATTTCTACCTCCGCAACTTTCAGCATTGCGAAGAGCTCGGGAATCTTGTTTTCCATCCCTTGCATATTATAGTTCATCACGAAGCTCTTGTAGCTTGGTGGCAGTGATTGAAGAACTTTTTCAATGACACTATCAACTGGAAGATTAACTCCCAACTGAGTCAAGTGATTGTGGTACCCAGACATTCTGAGTATATGCTCACTGACAGAACTATTCTCCTCCATTTTGCAGTTGTAGAACTTATTGGAGACTTCATATCTCTCAATTCAGGCATTTTATTGAAATATTAACTTCAACTCTTGAAACATCTCATATGCTCCATGATGTTCAAAACATCGTTGAAGTCCCGGTTCTAAGCCGTAAAGCATGGCACACTGAACTATCGAGTAGTCATCAGCTTTGCTCTGCCAGGTGTTCACAACATCTAGCGTTGCTCCTGCAGCGGGTTTGGCACCTAGCGGTGGTTCCATGATGTAATTCTTCTGTGCAGCAATGAGGATAATCCACAAGTTACGGACCCAGTCCGTGTAGTTGCTACCATCATCTTTCAACTTAGCTTTCTCTAGGAACGCATTAAAATTCAACGGAACAACATCACGGGCCATCTATCTACAACAACATAGACATGCAAAATACTATCAGGTACTAAGTTCATGATAAATTAAAGTTAAATTAATCATATTACTTAAGAACTCTCACTTAGATAGACATCCCTCTAATCATCTAAGTGATCACGTGATCCATATCAACTAAACCATGTCCAATCATCACGTGAGATGGAGTAGTTTTCAATGGCGAACATCACTATGTTGATCATATCTACTATATGATCCACGCTCGACCTTTCGGTCTCAGTGTTCCGAGGCCATATCTGCATATGCTAGGCTCGTCAAGTTTAACCCGAGTATTCTGCATGTGCAAAACTGGCTTGCACCCCACTACAAAAAAAAGACACATCCTTGACATTTTGGGCCGAACGAAAAAAAATTATGTCATACATATGACACTTCTATGACGATAATTGTGACAAAACCCGGTATCATCATAGATGTGGTGGGCTCCTACTTCTATGAAAAAAATCATGACAGAAAATGGGCTTTTTGTCCTGGGCGGGCCGGAGACGCAACAGCATGACATTCTTTGAGCCGTCCATGACGGAAAAAACTGTGGTAGAAGAGAGGGGGAGGAAAATTTCGGGGAGTTCCCGGTTACGGTGGGAGGTCGGGGCCCGAGCGATGCGTGTTTCTCTCGTACACGTACGCGCGTGTGTGCGAGGCGTTGGCTCTAATTGAACCCGAGCGAGGCGTTGGGCTCTAACTGAACCCGAGCGATTGCACTGCAGGCTATGCGTTACTGAACCCGAGCGATCGATCGATGGCTGTTAACTGAACCCGATCGAGCGATTCCTTCGCTACTCCTGCTAACTGAAGCCGATCGATTGGATGAACAGTGAGCGTTGCGGGGGGGTTGGATGAACAGTGGGCGGTGGCGTTGCCTCTGGATGAACAGGACCCCGTGGTGTGGAGGGCTGGATGAACAGTAGACGGTGGAGGGGTGCCCGTGGAGGGCTGGTTGAACAGGACCCCGTGGTGTGGAGGGTTGGATGAACAATATCGGTGGAGGGGTGGTTGAACAGTAGCCGGTGGAGTAGCGCGCGGTGGAGGCTGGATGAACAGGAGCCCGTGGAGGCTGGAGGAGGTCGACGGTAACCCGTGGAGGCTGGAGGAGGTCGACGGTGGAGATGATGAGTATCCCGTGGAGTCCCGTTTTGCGGTACGCCACACCCCTCCCGATGAACAGGACCCCCGTTTCGACCGTAGGAGGTCCGTTTCGTCCGTTTTGTGGTACGCCACACCCCTCCCGATCAGCAGGACCCCCGTTTCGACCGTAGGAGGTCCGTTTCGTCCGTTTTGCGGTACGCCACACCCCTCCTGATCAACAGGACCCCCGTTTCGACTGTAGGAGGTCCGTTTCCTCCGTTTTGCGGTACGCCACACCCCTCCCGATCAACAGGACCCCGTTCCGAACGTAGGAGGTCCGTTTCCTCCGTTTTGCGGTACGCCAGGCCTCGTTTCCATCGCCTATTTCGTCCAAGCCCTCCCGATGAACACGACCATGTATTCCGTTCCGACCCAGCCGCTTGGCTCCCACGCGTTTCGTTGCCTCCCGATGAACACGACGCATTCCGTTGCCTCCCCATGAACACGACGCATTCTGTTGCCTCCCCATGAACACGACAACGACGTTGTTTCTCTATTCCGACCCAGCCATGTACACGAGCCCTGGCCGTACGTATGCGCGAGTAGGCGTTCGAGACCCCGCCCGTACACATACGTGGCCGTATTTTCTTTCTTGCACCCTGGCCGTTGTACGTACATGTACATGCTACGTGCGCGCCTCTACTACGACACGTACGCGCCTCTACTACGACATGTGCGCGCCTCTACATCCACCAGTATATATGTACGTACACGTTCGCGACCAGAATGACAACGCTACGTACGCTTCGACCAGGTGGGTCTCGGCTGTCAGGCACTTCCTTGCGTGCGAAGATGTAGCTGGTGGGTCCCAGCAGTCAGGGGGGAAACGTTTTTTTCACGAAATACGGTGGCCCGTCCGATGGGTCCCCGCTGTCAGGTGGAGGAATAATTATTTTGCACGTAATAAGGAGGCACTTCCTTGCTGTGGTCGTGGACCCAGCTGTCAACCTCTCCACGTACAGTCCACGTCCGATGGAAGCCGTTCCTTGACCACGTTGACCACACCGCGCCGAGAGCACCAGGGCGGTGGACGACGGCAAGGCCAAGGAAGGGGACGACGCGGAGCCGGGGAAGACGCGGCAGTGGATGCCCACGCGTAGAGGAGTACGAGGGTTCACTGGTTCGCTGCGGTGTGAGGCTGCCGTCGCCGCAGAATAACAGGGGGTGTGGGTGAATAGAGGGATGGCCTGGCCAGCGGTAGGAGTAGTAGGGGCGGTGAGGCCTCCGTCGCATCGCAGCCGGCCATGGGAGGCAGGAGCACGAGGCACGACCGGCGCTGGTTTGGGCGGCTGGAGCAAGAAGGCCAGAGGTTGAAGAAGCACTACGGCCGTTGGATGGACATCGTACGGTCACTGGAGCTAGAATCGTGCATATTGACTAAGTTGACAAAGCCCTCCGTCCCCGTCAACTTAGTAGGCCCACAAGTCAGCCTGCCACTATACTGGGTCCCAGCTAACAGGGGGAGTATTCATTTTTTGTGCGTAATAAGGAGGCACTTCCTTGTGTGCGAAGATATAGCTGGTGGGTCCGAGCTGTCAGCGATGGTAACTTCTTTTCGCGAAATACAGAGGCCCTTTCGGTGGGTCCCTGATGTCAAGTGCAGGAATCATTATTTTGCGCGTAATAAGAAGGCATTTCCTTGCGTGCGGCCGTGGACCCAGTTGTCGGCCTCTCCACGTACAGTCCACTTCAGATGCATGTCAGTCGTTGACCACGTTGACCAGGCCGCGCCGAGAGCACCAGGGCGGTGGACGACGGCGAGGTCTAGGAAGGGAACGACACGGAGGCAGGGAAGACTCGGCAGTTGTTTCCCACGCGGAGGGGAGTACGACTGTACGAGGGTTTACTGGTTCGTCTGCCGTCGCCGGAGAATAACAGCAGGTGTGGGTGAGTAGAGGGATGGCTAGGCCAGCGATGGGAGTACGGTGGGGCGGTGAGGCCTGCACGGCAGCAGAGCCGGCCGCGGGGAGGAGGGAGCAGGCAGTCCCGCCGGCGCTTGTTTGAGCGGATGGAGCAGGAAGAGCAGAGATTGAAGAAGCACGACGGCCGTTGGATGGCCATCCAACAGTCACTGCTTGTGCGTCAACCTTTTTTTTTAGGAAAGCCTCAAATCCGTGGAAAACAGCATACTGCCCATCTGCCATTATTTCTAATAATTTACAGCCCATTTGCTAATTATTAAGGTTTTTTTGGAGCCCGTATTCTTTTTTTTAGCATTACAGCCCATATTGTGGCCACGGTTAAAAAATTATACGAAATTTTGCATATTTCGGTGCGGTCCGAACTGTTTTTAATCCCGAAATTTTGACTCACATTCAAACTGATTTTAAAAATAAATGTATATCAATATAAAATCCAACAAATTCTCCACGCATAAAAATCAATGTAATTTAAAATCTCGAAATGAAAAAAAAGATATTTGAAACTAATTGTCGGTTTGATGTGTTTTAAAAATGTACAGCCCATTTCTCATTACTGATGGGCCATTTTCTCGGCCAGCCGAATGAAAGCTCTCCTCGTCTTGAAAGATTTGCAGCCCAACAGGCCTGACAAAGTGACTTACTTGGCAAATCACAAAAAAACTGGGCTGTGGCCGTGGACCCAGCTGTCAGCCTCTCCACGTACAGTACTCTTTCGATGGAATGTCGTTGACCACGTTGACCACGCCGCACTAAGAGCACCAAGGCGGTGGACGACGGCGAGGCCTAGGAAGGGGACGACGCGGAGCCGGGGAAGATGCGGCAATGGATGCCCATGCGGAGAGGAGTACGAGGGTTCACTGGTCCGGCTGCGGTGTGAGGTTGCCGTCGTCGCAGGGCCTGGCTAGCGGTGGGAGTAGTAGGGGCGATGAGGCCTCAACGGCAGTATAGCCGGCCATTGGAGGCACGAGCAGGCGGTCTCCCCGGCGCTGGTTTAGGCGGCTGGTGCAAGAAGAGCAGCGATTGAAGAAGCAGCAGGATCGTTCGATTCAAATCCAACGGTTACTATTGCTAGAACTGTTTGTTGACTAAGTTGACAAGCCTTGCGTACGCGTCAACTTAGTAGGCCCACAGGTCAGCCTCCTAACCGGTGCGCCCCAGATGTCAGTGGGGGGAATCATTTTTTTGCGTAATAAGGAGGCAGTTGATTGCGTGCGGCCAGGCCAGCGGAGGGAGTAGGGTGGGCCGAGGAAGCCTGCGCGGCATCACAGCGGGCCACAAGAGGAGGGAGGAGGCAGTCCCACCGGCGCTAGTTTAGGCGGCTGGAGCAGGAAGATCAGAGATTGAAGAAGCACGCCGGCCGTTGGATGGACATCCAACAGTCACTGCTGCTAGAATCATGTGTTCACTGACAAAGCCTTGCCTAAACAAGTCAGTCTTGATATCTGTGGCGTGTACAGCCCATTTGTTATTATTTTTATAATTTTTACTCATTTTCTAATTCATATGGAATTTACTGCAGCCTATTTTCCATTTTTAGAATTGCTGGCCATTTTCTGGTCAGTACTAGGGTCAAAAAATCAACTAAATATGTGGGAAATTTTGAAAATTCGCAATTTTTTGTTAGGGAACGAAATATTCTTAATCCAAAAATTAATAGCCATACTAAAACAAATTTAAAAATAAATTAGTATATGTCATGTTAAATCCAATGAAATACGTATAAGATATCAGTGAACAACAAAAACAAAAAAAGAAACTTATATCCCATTTGCTATAATTTTTTTTGGAATTTTCAACCCCTTTTGATATTACTTTTAACAGACATTGACCATAGTCTTAAGCCAGGCCGGAATGCATCCCTCCTCGTCTTGAAAGATTTGCAGCCCAGTAATTTGGAGAAAACAAATAGGCCTAGCTTGGGTATTCTTCAAAACAAAATACTGGGCTACCTATTTTCCCAAAGAACTGGTGCATGAGCATTTAGCTTTATTTATTTACTTATTTATGTTTATGGGACCATGAGCATGTGCCTGGGCCAGATTCATGTGAGAGCCTCCCTTCCAGTTAATTATGGGCTTCTCTATTGGGCCTTCATCAGTGGGCTGCATGTTATCAACAAGTGGAAAGTGTGTTCCGTACGAAAAATAGTATGTGCTACGTACGGTACGGGGCACTAAAGGATCGAACCGTGCAACGACTTCCAAAACATTGTGTTTGTCATTCTAACAACACATTTATTCAACCAACAGACGAAATATACTACTGATTGTACATTGAAAACAGCAGCAACAGCAGCAACCAGGGCTGGGGGTGCAACAGAAGCAGTAAGCAGGCCAGAAGAGTGAAGACGCAGCTCTCTCCTCCAAACCAAACATCAGCCATCATTACAAAAGGGCTACCAAAAAAGAACAAGTGTATGCATCAAACTAAATAAAGATCCTACTACACAAAGTGTACGCATCTAACTAACTGGCTCAGTTAGACGTTACTATTTATTAAGCTGTGGAGATTGGCTGACGGCTTGAACCAGATGGGTACCTGACGGGGGAAACTCCATCCAGCAGGTCGAAGTCTGATACTTGCGACCCTCTCTCCTACTTTGGGCTGCAGAGCATGGCGGCACATATCAGGGTATGGTGCATGCAGAGACACATGGTACGCTGTGTACACACAGTTTTGCCTGATGAACGAAACCGCGCTGCCATCATGATCCTTGCCGTCGGTTATCTCCTGGTTAATCAGATAATTCAGTCCGACAAACAGAGAGCGTGTACCAAGGCTACTTACCAGCCTCTAGTAAAAAATTCCTGAAGGCCTAGAGAAGTTGGGATCCTGCTCAAAGACCTTGCAGTGACTGTGATTGTATTCCGCGAAACAACACGTCCGGTACGTACGAACGATCATCAATCTTTCGCCATTGTCTGATCGAGCCAGGAACCACCTACAACTGCCATGCCGCTTTTCTTTGAAAGGTTCTGGGATTAGGAAGGGTAGGGACACCAAGTGGCCTACAACATCATATCAAGTTGGAGTCAAATAAAAAAGGGCTCTTGGTTTAGTCAATCTTAAGAACAGCATGTTATGAGCATGAATATTTTTTCAGCAAATGTTGACGGTAATATAAGCAAGCCATCATGATATCATAGGAAAGTAACATACTGCTATAACAGCCGTTTGTAGCGATGACTGGAGTAGGCCGGCAATACGTCCAGCCATAGAAGGAGTCGACAGCGTAAATGAAGCCCTTGTGTTCAATGGCATCAGAGAACCATGGAGGATGTATGATCCTACGATGGACGTGCAGATTTATCCACTTACCGCAGTGACCTGTCAGATAGGCGAGACCGCGGTTGAAGAACGCAATTAGCCTGAAGTCTTTATAATTCGCAGATCTTGTGGGCATTTGGCAGATTACAACCTTGAGCAAATCAAACTTGGTATCATGTTGGCTACTGTAAGATTCCGAGTATTCTGGGCCGCGGTGCCAAAGCAGTGCAGTGTTAATCGAAGGAAGGGGGATCAATCACTGGGTGTAGACCTCCACGAGCATCCAGTTGCCGTGACCGTCGACGAGCACCATCCAAGACGTGTTCATGCCGACCCAGTACATACCGTTAATGTAGTTGAGGCTGACGGGGATCGGATCACAGTCAAGGGGGTTGATGCTCGCCACCCTACGACCGTTATGCTGCGTGACACGTCGTTTCTGAAGATCAGGCGGCATCAGCAAGCAAGGAGCTGGCTTAAAAAGCTCCGGCCTGAGGGCTTTGAGTAAACAGTACAGCTCCGACGAGCACGCGGCGAGTGGCATGGTACTAAGATTGTCCACACGCGAAACAATGAGCTTGATTACCTCTGCGGGGAGCGAATTCCAGCCACTCTTTCGGTGGACGCTGCTCGGTTCTGCCATTGTTAGTGCTTGGGTTTCGGACGAGGGGGGAGGCGCCTTAGGCGGGATGGAAGATTGGACGAGATTATGTGCGAACAAAGATGGAGAAGCGAATGTGTGTTGTGGGAAGTGGACAGGTGATGATGACTGCAGCACGCCGCTTGACTTACGAGACACATACCAGCAGCGTAGGGTCATGTCGATGCCAGACAACTTGCTTGAGTGATCACAGTACTGGTACTCCCTACAGTGTTATGCCCTAACTTGCTTGAGTAGAGTAGTAGAGTAGGACTCTGCTCTACTACTAGCACTAAAGGAGTAGTATATTCTAATCTAAAATAGTTACAAACTTCAATGCCCAAGCGTGGAACGACTACGAACCATGCTCAAAGACCGTGTCTACGTGGTGTTTGGACATGGGCGACAACCTCAATGCCAATGGTGCTGCTCCCATTGCACTTTATGTGTTTCTGTCCTTCCTGTTTGAGATCGTGGTAGAATTCATGTTTCTACTCTGTATCCTACTACTATGCTAGTCCACATGATTAGTTTCATCTCTGTTATAGCCGTCATGATTTATTTTGTGCTTATTCGGATTAAATCTCGTAGTAACTTGCTCATATATTCAACTGGCGCAACGTCCCCTACAGCCACTCCCGTTTCATGGGCGGCCTGGCCGATGCCTCCAAGGAGCCCTTCATCCACTGCTATGAGTGCCCGATGCCATTTTGTGGCTCGCCAGCGGACATGGTGCATCACCTCACGGATGCGTGAAACGATCACTGCTGGCCTTTGGCGGAGAACATCGAGTACGATACGTGCTACCCGTTCACCGTGCCGGAGTCGCTGGAGGATCACCGCCGCCTGCTAGTCTCGGAGGAGGACGTCAGCGTTTTCCTCTTGATCGTGGGCACCGGCGAGGCCCGCGCAGGCCGCCACCCCGTCTTTGTAATGTGTGTCAGGGGCGACGCCGCTGACGCTGGCACTGGCATGAGGCCGATGTACGGGTGCGTGGTCAGTGTTACTACCCCTCCGGGTCGTGTGGGCGGCGACACCGGCCTCATAGAATGGACTTGGACTCTGGGGAGCTGTGACTATCCCGCCAATGTGGACTTGGAAAACCCATGGCATCCTTTACCCACCGACGCGGTGCACGGGGACTCCAAGGAGATTCACCTGGACATACGCATTATCAAGTTAAATGTTGATCATTAGTCTTCGCTCAATGTAATCCGCTGTCTAAGCATGTGGAGACTTCCATGCAGGATCTTGCTCTATTGGAGTATCGCGCATGAATAAAAGTGTATCCGTTTATGGTTTAGTCTAGAATCTTCCATGTATGAATTTTTACTACAGTACTAGTGAAAGACTTACGATGAACCATTTCTTACATCTCCTCTGCCCGCTTGCAAGTCATCCTGATTTAATCCCTCCGTCTAGGTGTATAAGGGCATGGTTAATATTACTTAATAGTATAGCCAACTGTTGACTATAAGAAAGTGCCATGTCATCTGTAGCCAACATGTATAACAATCGATACTCAAACACTAATTCTTAAAGATCATTTCTTGCAAAGCACAATAAGTGTTATTTCTTCACAAGTTTTGGATGCAGGTTGAACAGTTGAACGCTTTTGTTTGCAAAAGATACCTTTTTATCTATTTCACCAGGATGTTTGTGAGCTCTAGAGATGAAATAATATCCGAAGAAACCTATCGATACCCATTACACATGAGATGACCCCCACATCCTTTGTCAAAATAAACAACTCCCCGATCAATGCATTTCACTCTTCGGTGCAACGCACGGGCACCTTACTACTATAGATTAGTATGACCAAAAATTGAACTAACATTATATATAGTAAAATAAATGCTGATGCATGTCACCTAAAATTATATCATTCAAAACTATGTTCAAATACGAATCCAACGATATAGTTTTTGTTGACATGCACTAACATTTTGTTAGTTAATTCTTCAGCCAATTCAATGGGGAACTAATAAACAACGACCGATGTAGTACAAGTGTAGAGGCCGGCACTGCATGGGAGTCTCACCTCTCACCCCGCTCGTGGCGCGACAGTAAAGCCATCATATCACAAAACCCAACCACTCCCAGTAATAAGTGGCCTGGTAAAATAAACGGACAAGCAACCATCACATCCCTCCATCTTTTTTGCATTTCATCTCTCTGCATTTACTTTCTCCGGTTCATCTCGCACACTCGATCCACCGCGCTCTAAGTCGTTCACCTGTGGTCCCGGACATCAACTCCTACGGATCAAATTATCACGCGAGCTGACTATTCCTACAAAGGTGCTCCACCACGTACCCGGTACTCGCGAATGCAGCAATCGTGCACCTAGGGTTTTAGGGTTTATTTGTTAATGCCGCCTTTACGTAACACTCATGTGTGCGAGACAGCGAGAGCCTGACTACGTGCTTGCGCCTCTTATCTTCGTATATGTACTCCACCGTTTGTTTGGTGTCCAAAAAATTATAATAACTACTAGCAATGTGCCAATGCGTTGCCACATGATCAAAGTAGATTAATACATATTCACCGATTTGTTAGAAAAAAAGTCTAGTTTTGAAATACGTATATCACTAAGAATATGTTATGTTTCACTCAAAATATATTCCTTTGGCGGTTTTGATGAGATAAGGGAGGAATGTTGTTGGTTTCAAGATTCGAGAAGTGGTATATGTCTAATTTCTACTCTTACTAGCAAGATACCCGTGCGTTGCACGGAACATCAAGATCTTGTGGGAGAAAAGGATGAACGAGGGAAGGCCTTATCTGCAAATGTGGTGAAGAGTGCGGGTAAATTGCCATATTTTCCTTCCTATCCATCAGATATAAATCGGATGACCTACATTGCAAGATGGCAGGACCACCATCATCACCAACTCTATTTTTTATCCCTACTCTTATAAAAAGCATTGTCGGTGATGATCGTGTGCCTGCCGTCCGATCTATATCTGACGGATAGGAAGGAAACTATGGCAATTTTGCAAAAAGATACCCACACCCCTCTCCACATTTGCAAATAAGGCCTTCCCTCGTTCATCCTTTTCCCCCACAAGATAAACTACTCATACAAATGCATCTTGATGTTCCATGCAACACATGGGCATCTTGCTAGTTGTTGCAAAAAGCCCATGTGTGTGTGAGAGAGAGGGAGAGTGGAAGAGGACGGAGTGCATGTGTGACAAAGACACAAGGAGTGTGTGTGCGATAGGTATCAGCTTAAAATGAGGCGATAGTGTGTGTGTGCACGATCGAGAGGGCGTGTCTCAAGAAGGGAAGAAAAATCTACATAGATACAAGGAGCGGGAGAGAGACATGTATGCGATGGTGGAAGCACGAGTGTGCGGGTGTATAAACCTATCTAGAGGCTAGCTAGTCGATAAATGTTTGTGAGAGAAATACGAGTCGGGGTGCGAAAGCGAGAGTTTTGTGTGTGAGAGAGAGAGACGGTAGTCGGGAAGGGGAGTGGAAGCAGGAGTTGTGTGTGTGTGTCTGTGAGAGAGAGAGGAGATGGTAGTCGGGGTTGTCTGATCGGTAAACAAATGAATAATGTCAGTCTGGGATGGAGACGAAAAGGAGACCGTAGCAAATGTTGTGTCTATAGGAGAGAGAGAGAGAGAGATAGTAATTTTAGCGGTATGAGTCATATGTAGAGATATATAGGGTGTGTGAGAGAATCCCATAGAGATAAAGACAAAGTGAAAGATGAGTGGAGACTGTGTGTGTGGCGGTGAAAAAGAAAGCTTAGGTACCGAGTGATACCAGAGAACAGTAGATACGTGAGAGATAATGAAAACCGTGTAATGTATAATGATAGGGAGAGTGTGACACTTCTCAAGGGAGACATCGAGAGACCATGTTTGGAGGATAGGAGAAACATGAAGTGAGCGTGTGGGTGAGCTGGAGAAAAGAGAGTGATAGCTACCTGAAGGAGCATGCATGCGAGAGAGATGGGTGTGAAAGGAGTGAACAAAAAAGGGATTCAAATATTTGAATTCGAGATGATGATACATGTAATCCATACTCAAACCAAAATTGATCTATCAAACATGCATACTCATATGAATTCACGCACATCTATGTTATTTAATATGTAGATATTACTGATCCATACATTTTAGTAGAACATAATTTGGTTAAATTTTTTCGAATTCAACCTTAAGATTTCGAGATCGTTGTATTTGTAAATCATATTGTACATATAAAGGAGCAGGATTCTTTGTTGTGCTTTTGAAAATATATATATATAATGATGTATATAGAATGTAATTCCAATTGAAAATGGATCCCGCCTGAAAAAAATAGAATACAAACGGGATTCGAATTGAGTTGGCACGGTAAACATGCACTCTGCAAAATTTGAACGAAGCGGGGAAAGTCGCAGTAACCGCCCGAAACCAAAATCTGCGAGATGGAAATCACTACTGCCTATCCCTGCCACGCAAAGCCTATCTGCTGGATTTCTATAGGTTTCGATAGGGGTAGGTTTGTAATTTCACCCAAACGTGACGTAACCACCTCTCACCCGGATTCATACACGGTGGGCGCCAAAACACAGTGTGTCCTCGGCCGAAATCGACTCCCTCCTCGATTCATATTCATACACGGTGGGCGCCAAAAACAAACTCTCGTCGGCAAATATTCGGTGTATGTGAGATTACTGTCCTATCCCCAACCGACTAATGTTGCTGTGATGTAGTAGAAATTTGAAACGGGGGCTAAGTTTGTAAATTTCCTCGCATTTGAGACAAGCGCGCCCTGAATACATGGTTCCCCCCTTCCTCTCTACCTCCCTTTTCCCCATTCGTACTCCATGGGCGCCAAAACACCCTCTCCACCCCACCCTCCTTCGTCCGTCGTCGTCCGCCACCCCATCCACCACCGTACTCCTCCACCATGCCGGAGCTGATACCCCGACGCCGCCATCCATTACAAGAGATCGACCTCTCTCATCCACGGCTTTGGACTGGGATCCTTGCATCCCGTCCTCTTGCTTCATCCCCGCCGTCGTCCACCTTGCCGGCGCCGCTCCTACGACCGTCTCGTCCACCGCGCCTCGCCGCCACCATCTACCCTTCTAGATCTGCTTCCATGCTGCCGACAGCCATCGCTACCGCAGCACCGTCAAATTCTCAGCAGATGCGTACACCGCGCCGCACCAGAGGCGGTACTCTTTCGTATCTGCTCAACTTATTTATCGCAGCAAGAAAATAGATCGCCACTGCTTTACTCTGATTTCTTGTCTTGGTTGCGAAGTTGCCTTTGTCCGGTTTGCACCTTCAGATCCGCCATGGCACGCTCAACACTATACTCCCAATGCTTATGGTTTTCCCCTTTTATATTCCACACTAGTTAAATCACAGTAGACTAAATTTCAAAATTGGGTCAGTCGATTTTTCAGAGCTCGCCGGAGTTCGCCGGTGCGATCGAAGGGGCTCGGGTGGTTGTGGGGCCTCGCCGAACGAAGAAAACTCGACGCGGGTGGGGGTTGGGGCGGGGTGGGGGTGGCGGAGGAACACGGGCGGTGGGGGCCGATGGTCCGGCCGGCAGCCCGTGCGATGTTCTGTATGGGAAGAATCAGAGACGTGGAAGAAGAAGGGTTAGGAGACGTAGGATCTTCATCCAACCGCCTGAAATGGTCGAGAGACAGCTGGGAGTTGCATTCTTAATGCGCTCTGGTTCATCATGTGTGGGCACTGCGCAACCAACATTTTATTATCCAAAATCTGCTTGCTCTTCTTTACCATGTTCCTCTTCTGTTCTTCTTTAATATGTACTCTCTTCGTTCCTAAATACAAGTCTTTGTATAGATTCCACCATGGACTACATATGGAGCAAAATGAGTGAATCTACACTCTAAAATGTATCTGGATACATCTGTATGTGATCCATAGTGGAAATCTCTACCAAGACTTGTATTTTGGAACGGAGGGAGTATGATAGTAGTATAGTATGTTCCTTGTACTGAAGATGAGCAGGGACATTTGCAGTGTAGAGGTCTATACGGTCGGTTGTGATTTACACTTTGAGCCTCTTTGATTCGTAGGATCTTGTAAACATAGGAATAGGATTTGTAGTGGCCTGCCGACTTGAATCCTATAAAAATAGGAAGGAAATGCGGGGAGTTGTGTCGCCTTTGAGAGCTACACTGATATTAACAGTACCGCACCTTCACTTGAAGAGAGCTGGTATCCGAAGCCTTTCTAGCCGTACCGGCAATACTAGCACATATATTCCAGCAAGTTCCACTTTGCTGATTTTACTCTGATGCTTAAGGTTTTCCCGTTATATCTACACTATGATATGTGTAGATGCTTTGTGTCGCACTAGCAGCAGTCCACTCTTGAAGCTAAACACTGCAATGACTTACAAAATTGGCACCAAGGCATTGAGTGCCATTCTGGATGCAATGAAACTCATACGCTCCCCACCTGTTGATTCTTGTTCAGAATATGATCCTAATGAATATTCTAACCTCGAGGAGTCAAAGGCAGATGACCTGTCCTGTTCACCCATCAAGGTGCCTGTTCTAATTTGGCAATGTTTTATTGATTGCGGGTATCTTGCATATATTGTCTTGCATTTCTTCTACTTTGTTGCACCGCCATCTGCTTAGTTTACTCATCATATATGTCGAGATGCCATGCCCATCCATTATCAATACATATTCCATCTGTCATCATACCATGTTTTTTCACTCAAATGTTGTTCTTGTGCATCAGACATCAAAAAGGAAGAGGGTGATTGCCGAACCTGAAGGAGCACCAGCAGAGTCCTTGAAAAACGTGGTGGTGCCGGAGAAATCAGACAACACCCCACTTATATTGGTTGTACAACCAGTGACACAAAACGTAGGACCGACTCCAGCAGACTGTACCCATACTTCACTGGCCACACCACTAGCGCCACCACACAGGACCTGCACTCCAGCAAAAGGTATACCGATTTCATTTTCCATAGCACCAGCTGTACCACAGAAAAATCCCACTCCGGCAAAAAGTACAGCAAGTCCACCGCCCGAAGACCTATCCCAACAGCAGAGACGGCCAATTCCTGCAGATTAGAACCCCATTCCATTTATTCTCAGTTTAAAAGATAATGCTTTCAATGTTGTTAGGGACTACGTGCATATATTCCCATAATGGGAAGATTATTGTGAAGACAAACACCATTTTCACATTTTCCTGTCCAACTTACGTGTAAGTGCTATTATTCATGGTTATTATTTTCCAGTTTTCTGCTGATTGAACACATCAATGATTTACATTACATTGTTGTAACTAGGCGAGGGTCAATCTGGATAGTCATGATGAGCAAAACTTGCTTGTGCTTTTCAAGGAAGCATTGCAGCAGTATCGGTGTTACCTGAGGAAATCACACTTTGATGGCAAGTCTATAAATGAATTTCCTGTGAAGTCTCTTGTGCTAAATTTAGAAGACATTGAATGGAAAAACCTTGTTATGCACTGGTCTCGTTCCCAGGATGAGGTATTGTCTATGAAATCATATGATAATTTGAACTTCTACTTTTCCGCATGTGCCTTATGGATCTTTTTTGCAGGAAATCTGCTCGAAGAAGAATTCCGGTTTGACAAGAACGACAAGATATCGCAAATATGCTGCCCGCTGCTTTGCTCTTGTTAGTACCTGTTGTCCTGTATCACTGTACTTGCATACATACCTGGTTCATTATGTGACAGCAGTATGCATGATAGCTTGCTTATCAATTGTTCGCTCCAAATTATCTGATTTGTATGAATGGTTACATTATTGTAGAATATATCCAATGCCAATGTTTCTTTAGCTCTGCATTGTTCTTGTAAGTACATGTTGTCCTTTATCAGTGTACTTATAATGATAGGTAGTTGTTCATGTAACATCACTCTACAGCTTATTTTCCTTTGCCCTCCATTTTCTACACATCAGATCTATATTTACTCTTACCATAAGGTTGGTACTAAAGAAGTTTAGTTGTGCATTGCTCTTGGATGTACCTTTTGCCTGTATCGTTGCCCTTACATTTATAGCTACTTGGTTATGTAGCATCACTCTTCATCTTATCTTAAATATTCTCCATTTTTTTCGTATATTATCACATCTATATTTACTCTTAACAAAATGTAGAATAAAGGCAATGTTTTGAAGAAGATTCTGTGGTGAACTTCTTGAATTGCCCCCCCCCCCATCAGCATGGACAAGGCCTTTATAGATCCTGTCTTCACCAATAATGTAAGTTTGTCCATCTCAAGCCTTCAAACTTTGTTGTATATATTTGGTTAGGCATGACTGCAACAGCTGTTTATTTTTGGTGTTTGCATCAAATTGCTTGTTTAAAGTTTATTATGTAGTTCATAAACAAAAGTTTGTCCTTTCTCAATTTAAGTTTTCAGTTGTACAACCAAGTTCCTTCTTCATACCATGTAAATTAAACTACACAGAGCAAGTGATCTTCTTTTGCACTGCATGTATGCTTCTGTTCTTCATCCGTAATCCAGTGGTGTGGTGAACCTACCCACTACAGCACAATGTCATATTCTGCAATGTCTTAACTATGAACAATGTCATATCATTCTACTAGTATTTAAACCGTCTCTTTATTTGCCAATCTGAAATGGTATAAGTTGACAGCACACTAACCATTGATACTTATGAGTTCTTGATCTGTAATCCAGTGGTGTCCTGAAGCTGACAACTCCTTCACAATGTCATTTCCTGCCATGTCTTGACCTGAACAATACCATATTGTGTTAATGCAATTTTAAACTGTGTCACTTTATTCGTCAGTAAGAAATGTGATGAATTGTCAGCACTGATACTTTTATGTGCAAAACCTATCATATGTCTGCTTGTTTATCTTCAGAGTGAGGAAGATATAAGTGTTCAACAAGCGCAGTCTCATCATCTTGCTCAGCTGCTTGCGCTGCAGCTCCCCAGCAGGGCTAACCTTTATTGAACTCTATTGAAGTGCTATCTGTTTTGTATATTATTTTGTCGGCGTGTTTATTTGCACTGGTGGCGATCTTTGATGCCCAGTGTATGTAATCTGCTGTCTGCTTGTGCTTTATTATCATAGTGGCGAACTTTGATGCCCAGTGGATGTAATATGCCGTAATTTCTTTATTGTATAGTCTAGGTTTTTTCTTATTCACGATGCTGCAGTTATTTTATTGTATATATATCCTGTCTTCGCAGTAAACCGGCCAAACCGTAAAATTACGGTACATAATCGGGCCGTCATGCAATCACGATGTAGGTTGGGCCCGAAACGTGCCGAACAGCTCACGGGCCGGCAGCAGCCTGAAATGAACCCCGGCCCTTGATTCCGCGAATCAAATCACAGGCTTTTAACATGCCAAAATTGTCTCGGTCCTTGTTTGGCCCAATCAGATATCGACTGCGAGCAGGCCGGATGCAAACCGGGCCGTAGTTAGGCCCAACTATATGATGGGCTTTTAACAGGCCGAAATTAATATAGGGCCGAAATGTTAAACGGGCCCTTAACAGGCCAAAATTAATATCAGGTCGAATTACTAAGTGGGCCTTTAGCAAGTGGGCCCAAAAGCATAGTGTCCAGTTGACGGGCCGAATCTGATATGGGCCATAATTGAGCCCAAAGCCTCTTAAAGGGTCGGACCTGATCTGCGCCGTAATTTGGCCCAGAACGTGGTAGGCTTTGAACGGGCCGGATCTTATATGGGCCACTATTAGGCCCGGAGCGTGGCAGGCCATTAATGGACCGGATCAAATATGGGCCGGCATTTGGCCCAAAACATGGCAGCCAGTTAATTGGTCGGCCTACTAGGGTCCTCAAAATCTTGTGGGCCTATAGTTGGGCCGGCCCATTAATTTCAGCGAAATCTCGTGGGCCTTTAGCTGGGCCAGCCCATTATGATCCGCAAGAATCTTGTGGGCCTTTACCTATGCCGGCCCATTATGGCACACAAAAATCTTGTGGGCCTTTACCTGGGCCGGCCCATTATGGCCCGCAAAATCTTGTGGGCCTTTAGCTGGGCCAGCCCATTATGGTCCGCAAAATCTCATGGGCCTTTAGCTGGGCCGGCACATTATGGTCTGCAAAATCTTGTGGGCCTTCAGTTGGGCCGGCCCATTTAAACTTGATGGGCCGGTCCACGTGTCAACATATCATAGGCGTGTCTCGCCCATTGGATGAGTGACACCTGTGCCAACGCGGACCTGACATGTGTCTCCTCCAGCCAATGATGATTTTACACGTGGAAAATCCCCATTGGTCGGGGCTGTTAACGGGTTATCGGATCCAAAACCCAACCCGGTAGCTTAACGGCGTTCCATTACGGTGGATGCCACGTGTCAGTCACCCTTGACGAAAGCACTTCTGTGACGCATGATTTATCGTCATGGAAGTGGACACTTCCGTGATGATAATTTTGGTAATGTCATGGAACACTTCTATGACAGCACATGTATGACTATCTTGATTCTGTCATAAATTTGTCATGGATGTACATGCATGACAAAAAACGCGACCTACTGTGACAAACACGTATCATCACGGAAGTGTATTTTTTTGTAGTGCCCGTTGTATGTGAACGTAGAGCTTATCACACTCGATCATCACGTGGTGTCTCAGCACGACGAACTGTAGCAGCGGTGCATACTCAGGGAGAACACTTATACCTTGAAAATTATTGAGAGATCATCTTATAATGCTACCGTCGAACTAAGCAAAATAAGATACATAAAGGATAAACATCACATGCAATCAATATAAGTGATATGATATGGCCATCATCATCTTGTTCCTTTGATCTCCATCTCCAAAGCATTGTCATGATCACCATCGTCACCGGCGCGACACCTTGATCTCCATCGTAGCATCGTTGTCGTCTCGCCAACTATTGCTTCTACGACTATCGCTACTGCTTAGTGATAAAGTAAAGCAATTACATGGCGGTTGCATTTCATAGAATAAAGCGACAACCATATGGCTCCTGCCAGTTGCCGATAACTGTGTTACAAAACATGATCATCTCATACAATAAAATTTAGCATCATGTCTTGACCATATCACATCACAACATGACCTGCAAAAACAAGTTAGACGTCTTCTACTTTGTTGTTGCAAGTTTTATGTCGCTGCTATGGGCTGAGCAAGAACCGATCTTACCTATGCATCAAAACCACAACGATTTTTCGTCAAGTGTGTTGTTTTAACCTTCAACAAGGACCGGGCATAGTCACACTCGATTCAACTAAAGTTGGATAAACTAACACCCGCCAGCCACCTGTGTGCGAAGCACGTCGATAGAACCAGTCTCGCATAAATGTACGCGTAATGTCGGTCTGGGCCGCTTCATCGAACAATATCACTGAATCAAAGTATGAAATGCTGGTAAGCAGTATGACTATTATCGCCCACAACTCTTTGTGTTCTACTCGTGCATATAACATCTACGCATAGATCTGGCTTGGATGCCACTGTTGGGGAACGCAGTAATTTCAAAAAAATCTTACACACATGCAAGATCTAACATGGTGATGCATAGCAACGAGAGGGGAGAATGTTGTCCACGTACCCTCGTAGACCGTAAGCGGAAGCGTTATGACAACGCGGTTGATGTAGTCGTATGTCTTCACGATCCGACCGGTCCTAGCACCAAAGATACGGCACCTCCGTGATCTGCACACGTTCAGCTCGGTGGGGTCCCATGAACTCTTGATCCAACTGAGTGTCGAGGGAGATCTTCATCAGCACGACGGTGTGATGACAGTCATGATGAAGCTACTGGCGTAGGGCTTCGCCTAAGCACTGCAACAATATGACCGAGGTGGGTTATGGTGGAGGGGGCACCGCACACGGCTAAGAGATCAATGATGAACTTGTGTGTCTATGGGGTACCCCCTCCCCCATATATAAAGGACTGGCGGAGGAGGAGGGCCGGCCCTCTCTATGGCGCGTCCTAGGGGAGTCCTACTCCCACCGGAAGTAGGATTCTCCCTTCCAAGTAGGAGCAGGAGAGGAAGGAAGGAGGAGAGAGGGAGGAAGGAAAGGGGGGCCGGCCCCCTTCCCAATTAGGATTGGGCTTGGGAGGGGGCGCGCCCCTCCTAGGCCACCTCCTCCTCTCTCCCACTAAGGCCCAATAAGGCCCATACACTCCCCAGGGGGTTCCGGTAACCCCCAGTACTCCGGTAAATAGCCGAACTCATTCGGAACCATTCCGATATCCAAACATAGTCATCCAATATATTGATCTTTATGTCTCGACCATTTCGAGACTCCTCGTCATGTCCGTGATCACATCCAGGACTCTGAAAAACCTTCGGTACATCAAAACACATAAACTCATAATACCGATCGTCACAGAACGTTAAATGTGTGGACCCTACGGGTTCGAGAACTATGTAGACATGACCGAGACTCATCTCTGGTCAATAACCAATAGCGGAACCTAGATGCTCATATTGGTTCCTACATATTCTACGAAGATCTTTATCGGCCAAACCACATAACAACATACGTTGTCCCCTTTGTCATCGGTATGTTACTTGCTCGAGATTCGATCGTCGGTATCTCAATACCTAGTTCAATCTCGTTACCGGCAAGTCTCTTTACTCGTTCCGTAATGCATCACCCCGTAACTAACTCATTAGTCACATTGCTTGCAAGGCTTATAGTGATGTGCATTACCGAGAGGGCCCAGGGATACCTCTCCGATACTCGGAGTGAAAAATCCTAATCTCGATCTATGCCAACTCAACAAACACCATCGGAGACACCTGTAGAGCATCTTTATAATCACCCAGTCACGTTGTGACGTTTGATAGCACACTAATTGTTCCTCGGTATTCGGAAGTTGCATAATCCCATAGTCATAGGAACATGTATAAGTTATGAAGAAAGCAATAGCAACAAACGAAACGATCATCGTGCTAAGCTAACGGATGGGTCAAGTCAATCACATCATTCTCTAATGATGTGATCCCGTTTATCAAATGACAACTCTTTTTCCATGGCTAGGAAACTTAACCATCTTTGATTAACGAGCTAGTCGAGTAGAGGCATACTAGTGACACTCTGTTTGTCTATGTATTCACACATGTACTAAGTTTCTGGTTAATACAATTCTAGCATGAATAATAAACATTTATCATGATATAAGGAAATATAAATAACAACTTTATTATTGCCTCTAGGGCATATTTCCTTCACTACTAGCAGCACTGTTGCAACATTTTCTTCATTTTGTTCTTTTAAAAGAACATCTATGAAAACAAAAACCATAATTAAACCTACTGCCCTAACTAAATGTTTGCTCTAAACCCTACTGCCCTAACTAAATTTTTGCTCTAAACTAAATGTTTGCTAACCTAGCCAACCTAGTTTACCTACTTAACCTAGCTAGTTAACTTAGTTACTTAACATAGCTAGTTAACCTACTTAACCTAGCTAATTCCTAGTGTTCATAACTAAATTCACCTAAGTAAATTAACCTAGAGAGGAGGGGTGGGGGCTTACAGAGAGGGTGCTCGGGGGAACGGTTGCGGGGAGGTGCTCGGGGGAGACGGTGGCGCGGAGGGCGTCGAGGGTGGCTCCGGTGGTGTCTATGGCCGCTCCAGTGGCGGCGAGGGAGGCAGGGGCGGCAAGGAGCGGACGAGGATGGTTCCGGGGCATCGATGGCTTGCGACTCCGATGCAGGCGATGTCGCGCGGCTCCAGTGATGGTGACGGAGGTAGGGCGGCGAGGGAGAGGTAGGAGATGCGAGAAGAATGGGGAATTGGGGGAAGGAGGGATGCCCGCGTAGGGGCAAGTCAAACTTAGTCGTAGCGTGTTTTCCCAACAATGTTATAGCTAATTAGCTATAGCGCTTTTTGGCGGAACGCGCTACTGCTACAGATAAGTTAGCTATAGCGCCTATTCTGAAAACGCGCTATAGCTAAAGTAGCTATAGCGCTTTCGTGAAAACACGCTGGTGCTATTGCTTTCATTTTTTATTTTTATTTAATTTTCATTTCCTTTTTTATTTTATTTTCCTTTTCTTAGTTGCAGCATTGTCGCCTCAAAACGTGCTGCTACTATTTTGTTAGCAGTAGCGCAGTCCGTAGACGGGCGCTGCTACTATAACAAGTTTGGCAGCAACGGTGTAACAGTTATACTAGTAGCGCTTTTTATGTGGGACGTGCTACTGCTATGTATGTAGCAGTAGCGGGCTTTTCCGCCCCGCGCTACTGTTAGATAGCAGTAGTGCATTGTTTTAACAAGCGCTACTGATAAGTCTATGTGTATAAGCTTTTCCCTAGTAGTGTGGGGAAGGCTAGAAATCAAGATTCTTGTGGTAGGATTGGAATATCTTGATCTCAACATATGAGTACGTGGTTGTCTCTCAGAAAATGTATGCTGGAAGTGTAGGCATGTTCTGATGGCTCTCTCACATATGTCGAAGGGGGTGGAGGGGTATATATAACCTTCACACAAAATTCAACTGTTACACACATTTGACCCAACTCGGTCAGACCGAATAGATGAACTCGGTGAGACCGATTAGTTCAAAATGTGAATGTTAGGAATCTCGGTGGGACCGAGTGAAATAACTCGATGGGACCGATGTACTAGGGCTTAGGGCAAACCTCATCTCGGTGGCGCCGAGTGCATCAACTTGGTGAGACCAAAGTGAAGTGAGGGAGTCCTGGATTAGGGGGTTTCTGGATAGCCGGACTATACCTTCAGCCGGACTCCTGGACTATGAAGATACAAGATTGAAGACTTCGTCCCGTGTCCGGATGGGACTTTCCTTAGCGTGAAAGGCAAGCTTGGCGATGCGGATATTCAGATCTCCTACCATTGTAACCGACTTTGTGTAACCCTAACCCTCTCCGGTGTCTATATAAACCGGAGGGTTTGAGTCCGTAGGACAGAACTTCAACATACAACAATCATACCATAGGCTAGCTTCTAGGGTTTAGCCTCCTTGATCTCGTGATAGATCTACTCTTGTACTACCCATATCATCAATATTAATCAAGCAGGACGTAGGGTTTTACCTCCATCAAGAGGGCCCAAACCTGGGTAAAACATTGTGTCCCTCGTCTCCTGTTACCATCCGCCTAGACGCACAATTCGGGACCCCTACCCGAGATCCGCCGGTTTTGACACCGACATGAAGCAATAGGGCAACAGAGAGTTGGTCAAGCCATCTTGGTGAGACCGATCGCAATTTTGGTGAGACCGGAATAATTGCAATAGGCAACAGAGAGTTGGCAAGGCCATCTCGGTGAGACCGGGATCCGTATCGATGTGACCGAACTGTTAGGGTTTCTAGCTGTGGCTATGTCATATGAACTCGGTGGCGTCGGATAGAAAGAACTGGTGCAGCCGAGTTGAAGTTTGGGATTTTGACATATTTGGATGGAGAAAGTGGTTGAGGGTATTTGGAGCAATATCACTAAGCATTTGAGCAAGCAAGCCATTAAGAAACACCGCATCCCCTTTTAATAGTATTGGCTTTCCTATGAACTTAATGTGATCTTGGATCACTAAAACAAAGATAAAGAGTCTGGAGCTTTTGCCAATATGTGGTCTTAGCATTTTGAGGGGTCCACATTGCTAGTCTATGCCATGCCATTCATTGAACTACCTGAAATATTTATCTTGAAATGATATTAGTTCAATGAGCTATATATTGTTATGAATTACCAAAATCACCCGGGGATTAGTTGCACTTTCAGGAGGTCAATGCCCCATGGAGAATCCGGAAAATTTTGCGTGATTTCTTCAAGCAAGCGTCCAATTTGCAACCTCAAGTGTTTCATATTTCTAGGGATATAAATGATATCTCTCATAATGTAGCTTATCAGGTTCTATGTTTGATATCGCTCATAATGTAGCTCATCAGGTTCTACGTTCTAATGTTGAACCTGAAATATGTTGCTTTGCTTCAGCTCATAGACATATACCTTGCCCTGTAGTTTCTCTCCTAGGTACATTTCAGGTTCAGGGCTTTTTTTTCTCGAATACGCACGAGTGTGCGTATCACTTTATAAAGAAGAAAGGGAAAGACATCCCATCAGTTTTACAATGATTTACACGGCTCTTGCCGACCACTTCCTCCACCATCCACCGACACACAAAGCAATTACTCACTCACTACCCACCTTGCTAGTCCTGCGAAAACTCCATCTAGATCGCCTCCTAGAAGCCCTGCTTGTCTCCATATCCTGCCCTCGCTATCGAACCGCCGCATGACCTGGGTAGTGGAGGGTATTGCGCCGTTGAACATGATATCATTTCGGTGCCTCCAAATGACCCACATGCCTAGCAGGCACAATGCTCGCATGGTTCGCCGTTGTTCCGTGCGTTGCTCTTGTCTAATGCACCATGAGCCTAAGGTGTCGTCGGCCATTGGCTCCAACTTCGGCCGACCCGTTGCCACGCTAATCCAGTGCCACACCTCCTTGGACAGTATGTAGTTTACCATGAGATGATTCATTGTCTCTTCATGCTGGTCACAAAATGGGCATGCATCCTGGTGGGGTAGACCACGCCTCGCCAGCCTGTCGGACGTCCAGCAACGGTTCTTGAGAGCTAGCCACGTGAAAAAGCGACACTTCAGCGGTGCCCTCGACTTCCAAGTGAATTCGGCCGTTGGCGCGACCTCCAATCCCGCAAACCTTGCCGCATATGTTGAGTGTGCAGAGAACTGGCCATTCTTTTCCCAAGCCCAATTGATGGCGTCTTGCACATCAGTATTGAGTTGTATCGTCTCCACTCTCATCCAAAGTGCTAGGAACTTCTCTAACGCGATATCATCCAGGTCCGGCCCAATGTCTCCTGGCCAGGTTGCATTCTCCATAGCTGCAGCCACTGTTCTCGTTGTCCTAACCCTCTTTGGGACTCTGTCATAGATCAGCGGCGCAAGCTCGCCAATGTGGAACCCGTGTAACCATCGATCCTCCCAGAATAGTGTTTCCTTTCCATCTCCTACAACCGCCATCGCCGCCGACTGAAATAAGGCCACTGAATCTTTCGGCACCGTGATGGGGAGTCCCAACCAGGGTCTCGACTTGTCTGTTCTTTGTAGCCAGGGCCATCTCGCTTGTAGAGCCATATTCATCCATCGAAGGTTCGGGATTCCTAGACCGCCAGCCCACTTAGGCCTACAGACCATGTCCCATGCGACCGCACAATTACCACCATTAGCCTCCTTTTTGCCACACCGTAGGAATCCACGACATATCTTGGCCATCGCTGACAGCGTCTTTGGGGGTAAGTCGAGTGCCAGCATCGTGTGTACCGGAATCGCGCACAGCATCGAGGTAACTAGAAGTAGACGTCCACTCTTTGGTAGTAATGTTGCCCTCCAGCTGGGTAGGCAGTTCGCTAGCTGGTCAACGAGACCCTGAAATTGTGCCTTTGTTTGCTTCCGAATTGTTAGAGGTAGACCCAAGTACTTGCAAGGAAACGCCCCACTCACGCAGCCCATTAGTGTACATACTGCATGCACCTCCTCCTGTGAGCACCTGATAGCCATTGCATCACTTTTTGTCATGTTTACGTGCAATCCGGATGCATGCCCGAATAGGTCCAAGATGGCTCTGCACACCCTGGACTCAAGCTCCACTGGCTTGAAGAAGACCATCACATCGTCTGCGAACATCGAGACTTGCTGGTGCACACCGGAGAGGGTAAGGGGCGCTAGCAAGCCTTTGGCCGCCGCCAATCGGAACAGGTACTGCAACGGCTCCATGCATAGAATGAAGACCATTGGGGACAGCGGCGCCCCTTGCCGTAGCCCTTGGCAATTAAAGATTGGCTTCCCCGGTATCCCGTTTACCATGATCCTTGTCGAGGAAGTTGCTAGCAGTCCGCACAACCAGGAGATCCATCTCCTCCCAAAGCCCATCCGTGTCAGCACCTCCAGGATAAACGACCATTGGACCGAGTCAAAATCCTTAATGTCGAGTTTCAGCATGATCGTTGGTTGCTTCAACGCATGTAAATGCCTCGCTGTGGATTGTACTAGCATGAAATTGTCATGCAGAGAGCGTCCCCGAACAAATGCGCTTTGGTGGTGCCCAACGAGTTTCGGTAGGTCATCGGTGAGTCTTGTAGCAAGCACCTTTTCAAATATCTTCACCGCTCCGTGCACTAGGCTCACTAGGCGGTAGTCTCGGATATCCATAGCCCCTTCTTTCTTCGGCAAAAGCGTAACAATTGCTTTGTTGATGCTCTGCAGACCCCTCATATCCCCATGGAAGAAGTCATCCAATGCTCACATGAAATCTATCTTGATTATGTGCCAGCAAGTCGCAAAGAAACGACCTGTGAACCCATCCGGCCCCGGCGCTTTGTCCATTGTCATGGACTTGATTGTCTTCTCCACCTCTTCCACCAAGAAAGGCTCCTCCAGATGTGCCAAGTCCATGGAAGGAAGGCCTAGCACATCCAACTCGATGGTGTGATTTCTTGCCGTCGCCGGGCCAAACAAGGCTGCATAGTACTCATCCACTACCTCTGCGATGCGGTCCTGCCCAGTGACTACCTCCCCATTGTGTTGCATGGTCCTGATCATGTTCTTTCGCTAGCGATGGCGCGCATGCCGATGGAAGAATTCCGTGTTCGCATCCCCCTCCTTCAAGTGGAGAAGGCGAGACCTCTGCTTGGCGATAGTCCGCTCTAGAGAGCTCAAGCCCAATAGCTTCCTTTTCAACACTTTCCATAGGTCATGCTCTTTGTCCGATAGGGGCCTCAAGTCCGCTGCCATATCCAGACTATGAATGACTTCCATCGCAAGAGCCACTTGCAATCACACATTCCCGATCCACTTGTCACTCCACCTCCGCAGTGCCTTTGCGGTCGCTCGTAGCTTGGCGTCTAGTGCCACATACGCATTTCCTGTGGATGGTACGGATTGCCATGCCTCAGTCACCACCTCATAGAAGCCCTCGGCCTTCGGCCAAAAGGACTCAAACCTGAATCGGTGCCCCATCATAAAGTCCGCGTCTAAGTCCAGCAAGAGCGGGCAATGATCCGATATGGACGATCCAAGGGCAGTCAGAAGGCTAGCTGGAAATTTGTCCTCCCATGAATTAGTGACAAACACATGGTCTATATTCTCCATTGTAGGTTCCCGCCTCTCATTTGTCCACGTATACCTCCGCCCATTCAGGTAGCTCTTTGAGCTCGAGCCAGTTTAACAATGCCCGCAGACGAGCCATCATCCTTCGGTTAATCAGCGTATTGCTCTTGTCCTCCGGGTTGACAATCAAGTTAAAGTCGCCCACTAGAGCCCATGTCTCTGCATGCAAGTCACGAACGTCCTTGATCTCATGGAGGAACTCCACCTTTTCCGCATCCCCTTGGGGACCATAAACTCCCGTTAACCACCACATGGAGTCATTCTCTCCTACTGGGGTCACAAGCGCCGTGAGCGTGTTCTCAGTTGTATGTGGGTTTGAAAGTGCCACCACTACTGGATCCCATGCAATGAGCACACCTCCGCGTGTCCCTATAGCCGGCAAATAGAAAAATTTCTCCAATTTATTTTCGAGACAATGTCGGACAATTTCGATTGTTACAACTTCCATTTTCGTTTCCTGAAAGCAAACTATGCTTGGTTTAGCTTCCACCACGACCTAGTATATTGCATTCCGCCTTGCTGGAGAATTTAAGCCGCGGACGTTCCACACGAGAAGCTTTGAAGGTTGTGAAGCCATATGAAAGACCCACATAAAACCATCGGCCGCATAGGCTACTGCCCACCAACCAGGTCCACCGGCCTGTCCTGAAGGGGAAGTATCTCCTGCGACCATCCGAACAGAGCTAGGATGGCCGCGATGTGGCTGTCAGCAAGCGGCTTCTCAAACAACTTTGCATATGCTTGGAGGGCTTCCTCTCCTATGATCTCATCTTCGCTTGCTAGACATAACTTCCGAATGAGAACGGCATGCTGCTTAGTTGCCTTAGAGCCATTCGCCTTCCCCTTGGCGATGCGAACAGTGCGTCGCGGCGTCGTAACCAGTGGTCTTCTTTGCCCGGGCCTCCTCGCCTATGCTGGTTGTGCACGAGCAGTCGGCTGAGCGAGAATCGATGTCAACGCACGACGTATCTCAACGCACAACTCTCAAAACCTGGGAGCATAGCGACGTCAACTGGGCTGCATGCGCCTCCGGCGACGCAAACTCCTGTTGCGCTGAGAGGCTAACTATGAGCCACTCATTTTCCTGTCTGCATGGGCGCATCTCCTCATGCTCGTGTAGATGGGCCATCTCCATCACAGGGTCATCCAGCAAGTCTCTTGTGTCATAGCTACCCACGTCCCTATCTAGGTCATGGCCCACCATCGATGGAGTTTCCCTGGCCTCAGCAACGGCCACATGATCCTGCAGCAACAAATCCCACGAGTCAATCCTCACGCACGGTGATCCCATCGCGCCCGCATCGTTGTGTCGCTCTTGGCTCCCGACAGCTGTCGAGTCAGCTGCCAGCCCGTCCTCATCACCCGACCGATGGCATGGCCGGCGAACAGAAGCAGGGGAGCAGTTGCCCGAGCGGTCTCAAAGCTCCCAGGCGCACGAGATTTGTCGAGAAGCACAGGACGAGAGTGGGGTGGATAGGATTCCAGCTTCACCCGCCCCACTTTGTGTAGAAAGCACCTGGTCATCGATCGCTAAGTGCAGCACGCAGCCTTCTTGCGCAGGCCCCGATACGCTTTCGGCAGGGATAAGACTGTCTCCACTTGCAATGGCTGTCATGCAGCTGCCGTCATCCACCTGCCCGACAGGCTGGGGTTGACTAGGGCCCCCAACTGTTTGAACTGCCCGATGCCTCACCGGCGGCGCTGGAGCGGTGGCCGGAAGCAGTCCCGGCGACAGCTGTACCGGAGCACCACGCCTAGTCCTGGTGCGCCCACGTCTTGAACTGCGGCTCCATCCTTCGTTCGGGGCATCATCTTCCGGCGGCGACGGCGGCGGAGGCCCCAAGTCTGCGGACCTGAGCGCAAACGCCGGGGCCTCCTGGAAGATCTCCACGGGGTACCAGAGGGCGTCGGCAGCCCCATCATCATGCCTGACGGACCGGCGCCCCTGCTCCTCAACCACCAGAATGCGGCAAGGAGGAATACGCACGGGGTCGTCAGTGCGTAGCCAGACGCGAAACACCGACATGTCGTCCCGCCGCACCGTACAATCCGCCACCTTGACCACAATTCCCAACCCCCAGAGAACTGCTTCCGCCGCACGACGGGTCCAAGCATTCGCCGGAATGCCACACAGAGCCAGCGGCACGATGACAGGCATTTTGATGCCAGTGGCTTGCGCCTGGCGCAGCCAGGGGCGCAACGAGAGCGTGAACTGCGTCGCCATGACATGGCCTCCGTCCACCAGCCGATTGCGCGTGGGCACGTCCCGGCACAAGACGAAGAAATCCTCCGAAAAGTATGCGCGGATGGACATGTCCTGTGGCCCGATCTGGAATTCCGCGTGGATCGCCGCCGCTACTACCTCTTGAGCACTGCGTTGGATTTCCTTGAAGAGGAAAGGGTGATGCAGCAGAGTAGAGTAAGTATTTCCCTCAGGTTTTGAGAACCAAGGTATCAATCCAGTAGGAGGCTACGCGCGAGTCCCTCGTACCTACACAAAACAAATAGCTCAACGCAACCAACGCGATTAGGGGTTGTCAAGCCCTTCACGGTCACTTACGAGAGTGAGATCTGATAGAGATGATAGATAATGTTTTTGGTATTTTTGATATAGAGATGCAAAGTAAAAAGTAAAAGGCAAAGTAAAAAAAGAAAAGCAATAATAAAGCGATGGAGATTGATATGATGAGAATAGACCCGGGGCCATAGATTTCACTAGTGGCTTCTCTCAAGAGCATAAGTATTCTACGGTGGGTGAACAAATTACTGTTGAGCAATTGACAAAATTGAGCATAGTTATGAAAAAATCTAGGTATGATCATGTATATAGGCATCACGTCCGAGACAAGTAGACCGACTCCTGCCTGCATCTACTACTATTACTCCACTCATCGACCGCTATCCAGCATGCATCTAGAGTATTAAGTTTAAGAAAACAGAGTAACGCCTTAAGCAAGATGACATGATGTAGAGGAATAAATTCATGCAATATGATAAATACCCCATCTTGTTATCCTCGATGGCAACAATACAATACGTGCCTTGCTGCCCCTACTTTCACTGGGAAAGGATACCGCAAGATTGAACCCAAAGCTAAGCACTTCTCCATTGCAAGAAAAACCAATCTAGTAGGCCAAACCAAACTGATAATTCGAAGAGACTTGCAAAGATAACCAATCATACATAAAAGAATTCAGAGAAGATTCAAATATTGTTCATAGATAGACTTGATCATAAACCCACAATTCATCGTTCTCAACAAACACACCGCAAAAAGAAGATTACATCGAATAGATCTCCACGAGAGAGGGGGAGAACATTGTATTGAGATCCAAAAAGAGAGAAGAAGCCATATAGCTACTAACTATGGACCCGAAGGTCTGAGGTAAACTACCCACACTTCATCGGAGGGGCTATGATGATGTAGAAGCCCTCCGTGGTGGATGCCCTCTCCGGCGGAGCTCCGGAACAGGCCCCAAGATGGGATATCGTGGGTACAGAAGGTTGCGGCGGTGGAATTAGGTTTTTGGCTCCGTATCTGATCGTTTGGGGGTACATAGGTATATATAGGAGGAAGAAGTACGTCGAAGCTTCGGGGGGCCCACGAGGCAGGGGGCGCCCTCCACCCTCGTGACCGCCTTGTGGCTTTCTTGACGGAGGGTCCAAGTCTCCTCGATCATATTTGTTGAGAAAATCACGTTCCCAAAGGTTTCATTCCGTTTGGACTCCGTTTGATATTCCGTTTCTTCGAAACACTGAAATAGGCAAAAAAACAGCAATTCTGGGCTGGGCCTCCGGTTAATAGGTTAGTCCCAAAAGTAATATAAAAGTGGAAAATAAAGCCCAATATAGTCCAAAATAGTAGATAATATAGCATGGAGCAATCAAAAATTATAGATACGTTGGAGACGTATCAGGCATCCCCAAGCTTAATTCCTGCTCGTCCTTGAGTAGGTAAATGATAAAAAGAGAATTTTTTATGCGGAGTGCTACTTGGCATAATTTCAATGTAATTCTTCTTAATTGTGGTATGAATATTCAGATCCGAAAGATTCAAGACAAAAGTTCATATTGACATAAAAATAATAATACTTCAAGCATACTAACAAAGCAATTATGTCTTCTCAAAATAACATGGCCAAAGAAAGTTATCCCTACAAAATCATATAGTCTGGCTATGCTCTATCTTCACCACACAAAGTATTTAAATCATGCACAACCCCGATGACAAGCCAAGCAATTGTTTCATACTTTTGACATTTTCAAAACTTTTTCGATCTTCACGCAATACATGAGCGTGAGCCATGGATATAGCAATATATGTGGAATAGAATGGTGGTTGTGGAGAAGACAAAAAGAGGGAAGATAGTCTCACATCAACTAGGCGTATCAACGGGCTATGGAGATGCCCATCAATAGATATCAATGTGAGTGAGTAGGGATTGCCATGCAACGGATGCACTAGAGCTATAAGTATAAGAAAGCTCAACAAAAGAAACTAAGTGGGTGTGCATCCAACTCGCTTGCTCACGAAGACCTAGGGCATTTTGAGGAAGCCCATCATTGGAATATACAAGCCAAGTTCTGTAATGAAAAATTCCCACTAGTATATGAAAGTGACAAAATGAGAGACTCTCTATCATGAATATCATGGTGCTACTTTGAAGCACAAGTGTGGTAAAAGGATAGTAGCATTGTCCCTTCTCTCTTTTTCTCTCGTTTTTTTTATTTGGGCCTTTTCTCTTTTTTTATGGCCTCTTTTTTTTCTTTTTTTTCGTCCGGAGTCTCATCCCGACTTGTGGGGGAATCATAGTCTCCATCATCCTTTCCTCACTTGGGGCAATGCTCTAAAAATGATGATCATCACACTTTTATTTTTCTTACAACTCAACAATTACAACTCGATACTTAGAACAAAATATGACTCTATATGAATGCCTCCGGCGGTGTACCGGGATATGCAATGAATCAAGAGTGACATGTATGAAAGAATTATGAATGGTGGCTTTGCCACAAATACAATGTCCACTACCTGATCATGCTAGCAATATGACAATGATGGAGCGTGTCATAATAAACGGAACGGTGGAAAGTTGCATGGCAATATATCTCAGAATGGCTATGGAAATGCCATGATAGGTAGGTATGGTGGCTGTTTTGAGGAAGGTATATGATGGGTGTATGATACCGGCGAAAGGTGCGCGGTATTAGAGAGGCTAGCAATGGTGGAAGGGTGGGAAAAGTGCGTATAATCCATGGACTCAACATTAGTCATAAAGAACTCATATACTTATTGCAAAAATCTAGAAGTTATCAAAGCAAAGTATTACACGCATGCTCCTAGGGGGATAGATTGGTAGGAAAAGACCATCGCTCGTCCCCGACCCCCACTCATAAGGAAGACAATCAATAAATAAATCATGCTCCGACTTCATCACATAACGGTTCACCATACGTGCATGCTACGGGAATCACAAACTTTAACACAAGTATTTCTCAAATTCACAACTACTCAACTAGCATGACTCCAATATCACCATCTTCATATCTCAAAACAATTATCGAGCATCTAACTTTTCTTAGTATACAACGCACTCAAAAGAAAGTTTTACAAATCTTGAATACCAAACATATTATTATTATTAAGCAAATTACCATGCTATTTAAGACTATCAAAATAATCTAAGTGAATCATGAGAGATCAATAGTTTCTATAAAACAAATCCACCACCGTGCTCTAAAAGATATAAGTGAAGCACTAGAGCAAAACTATATAGCTCAAAAGATATAAGTGAAGCACATAGAGTATTCTATCAAATTCCAATTCATGTATGGCTCTCTCAAAAGGTGTGTACAGCAAGGATGATTGTGCTAGACTAACAAGAAAAGACTCAAATAATACAAGACGCTCCAAGTAAAACACATATCATGTGGTGAATAAAAATATAGCTCCAAGTAAAATTACCGATGGAAGTAGACGAAAGAGGGGATGCCTTCCGGGGCATCCCCAAGCTTTGACTTTTTGGTGTCCTTGGATTATCTTGGGGTGGCCATGGGCATCCCCAAGATTAGGCTCTTTCCACTCCTTGTTCCATAATCCATCAAAAGATTTCACCCAAAACTTGAAAACTTCACAACACAAAACTCAGCAGAAATCTCGTGAGCTCCGTTAGCGAAAGAAAACAAAAGACCACTTCAAGGTACTGTAATGAACTCATTCTTTATTTGTGTTGGTGTTAAACCTACTGTATTCCAACTTCTCTATGGTTTATAAACTATTTTACTAGCCATAGACTCATCAAAATAAGCAAACAACACACGAAAAATAGAATCTGTCAAAAACAGAACAGTCTGTAGTAATCTGTAACTAACGCAAAATTCTGGAACTCCAAAACATCTACCAAAATAGGACGACCTAGGCAATTTGTTTATTGATCCGCAGCAATTGGAATCAGTATTTTATCATGTTCTAATGATTTTTAATAATTGTTTTTGTGAACAGAAAGTTTCTTGAAATTACAGCAAGATCAAATAACTATCATCCAAGAAGATCCTATAGGTTTAACTTGGCACAAACACTAATTAAAACATAAAACCACATATAAACATAAGGTAGATGGATTATTTATTCCTAAACAGAAGCAAAAACTAAAACACTAGAAATAAGATTGGGTTGCCTCCCAACAAGCGCTATCATTTAACGCCCCTAGCTAGGCATAAAAGCAAGGATATATCTAGGTATTGCCATCTTTGGTAGGCAATCCATAAGTGGCTCTCATTATAGATTAGTATGGTAATTTTATTTTCTCCTAGGGAAGTGTTCCATGCCCTTTTTTAATGGAAATTGAAATCTAATATTTCCTTCCTTCATATCAATAATTACACCAACCGTTCTAAGGAAAGGTCTACCAAGAATAATAGGGCAAGAAGGATTGCAATCTATATCAAGAACGATAAATATACGGGCACATAATTCCTATTTGTAAGAATAAGAACATCATTAATTCTTCCCATAGGTTTCTTAATAGTGGAATCCGCGAGGTGCAAGTTTAGAGAGCAATCATCAAAATCACGGAAAACTAGCAAATCACACAAAGTTTTGGGAATAGTGGAGACACTAGCACCCAAATCACACAAAGCATAAAACTCATGATCTTTAATTTTAATTTTAATAGTAGGTTCCCACTCATCATAAAGTTTTCTAGGGATAGAAACTTTCAACTCAAGTTTTTCTTCATAAGATTGCATCAAGGCATCAACGATATGTTCGGTAAAAGCTTTATTTTGACTATAAGCATGAGGAGAATTTAGCACGGATTGCAACAAGGAAATACAATCAATTAAAGAGCAACTTTCATAATTAAATTCCCTGAAATCCAATATAGTGGGTTTAGCAACATCTAGGGTTTTATTCTTTTCAATCCCACTTTTATCAATTTCATCATCAAGATCTAAAAACTCCGAATTTTTGGAACGCCTTCTAGGTAAAGGAAGATCATATTCAGTTTCATCAAGATTCATATTGCAAAACAAAGATTTAATAGGGGATACATCAATAACTTTTAGATCTTCATCTTGATTTTCATAGGAATTGGAAGAACACGCTTTAATAAAGGCATCTTTCGTAGCACGCATCCTAGCGGTTCTTTCCTTGCACTCATCAACGGAAATTCTCATGGCTTTGAGAGACTCATTGATATCATGCTTAGGAGGAATAGATCTAACCTTTAAAGAATCAACCTCAAGAGAAATTCTATCAACGTTCCTAGCCAAATCATCAACTTTAAGCAATTTCTCTTCAAGAAAAGCATTGAAATTCTTTTGTGACACTATTCTAAAATTCAGAGGGCATCTTATTAAAATTTCCATAAGAGTTGTTGTAGGAATTTTCATAATTATTAGAAGGATTACTAGGATAAGGCCTAGGATTAAAAATCCCTCTATACGCGTTGTTACCAAAATTATTCCTACCAACAAAATTCACATCCATAGATTCATTATTATTCTAAATCAAAGTAGACAAAGGCATCTCATTAGGATCAGAGGAAACACTCTTAGTAGCAAATAATTTCATAAGTTCATCCATCTTTCCACTCAAAACATTGATTTCTTCTATCGCATGCACTTTTTTATTAGTAGATCTTTCAGTGCGCCATTGAGAATAATTAACCATAATATTATCTAGGAGTTTAGTAGCATCTCCTAAAGTGATTTCCACAAAAGTGCCTCCCGCGGCCGAATCTAAAAGATTTCAAGAAGCACAATTCAATCCGGCATAAAAATTATGTATAATCATCCACAAATTCAAACCATGAGTAGGGCAATTATGTATCATTAATTTCATTCTCTCCCAAGCTTGTGCAACATGTTCATGATCAAGTTGCTTAAAATTCATAATATCGTTTCTAAGAGGGATGATCTTAGCGGGAGGAAAATACTTAGAGATAAAAGCATCTTTGCACTTGTTCCAAGAATCAATACTATTTTTAGGCAAAGACGAAAACCAAGCTTTAGCACGATCTCTAAGCGAAAAAGGAAATAGCTTCAATTTAACAATATCATTATCGGCATCTTTCTTCTTTTGCATATCACATAAATCAACTAAGCTATTTAGATGAGTAGCGGCATCTTCACTAGGAAGGCCGGCGAATTGATCTTTCATAACAAGATTCAACAAAGCAGTATTGATTTCACAAGATTCAGTATTGGTAAGAGGAGCAATCGGAGTGCTAAGGAAATCATTATTGTTGGTATTGGTAAAGTCACACAATTTGGTATTATCTTGAGCCATCGTGACAAGCAATCCAACACACGAGCAAACAAAAGGGCGAGCAAGAAAAAGGCAAACGGAAAAGAGAGGGCGAATAAAACGGCAAGGGTGAAGTGGGGGAGAGGAAAACAAGAGGCAAATGGCAAATAATGTAGTGCGGGAGATAAGGGATTGTGATGGGTACTTGGTATGTTGACTTTTGCGTAGACCTCCCCGGCAACGGCGCCAGAAATCTTCCTGCTACCTCTTGAGGACTGTGTTGGATTTCTTTGAAGAGGAAAGGGTGATGCAGCAGAGTAGAGTAAGTATTTCCCTCAGTTTTTGAGAACCAAGGTATCAATCCAGTAGGAGGCTACGCGCGAGTCCCTCGTACCTACACAAAACAAATAGCTCAACAGAACCAACGCGATTAGGGGTTGTCAAGCCCTTCACAGTCACTTACGAGAGTGAGATCTGATAGAGATGATAGATAATATTTTTGGTATTTTTGATATAGAGATGCAAAGTAAAAAAGGCAAAGCAATAATAAAGCGATGGAGATTGATATGATGAGAATAGACCCGGGGGCATAGATTTCACTAGTGGCTTCTCTCAAGAGCATAAGTATTCTACGGTGGGTGAACAAATTACTGTTGAGCAACTGACAGAATTGAGCATAGTTATGAGAATATCTAGGTATGATCATGTATATAGGCATCACGTCCGAGACAAGTAGACCGACTCCTGCCTGCATCTACTACTATTACTCCACTTATCGACCGCTATCCAGCATGCATCTAGAGTATTAAGCTTAAGAAAACAGAGTAACGCCTTAAGCAAGATGACATGATGTAGAGGAATAAATTCATGCAATATGATAAATACCCCATCTTGTTATCCTCGATGGCAACAATACAATACGTGCCTTGCTGCCCCTACTGTCACTGGGAAAGGACACTGCATGATTGAACCCAAAGCTAAGCACTTCTCCCATTGCAAGAAAAACCAATATAGTAGGCCAAACCAAACTGATAATTCGAAGAGACTTGCAAAGATAACCAATCATACATAAAAGAATTCAGAGAAGATTCAAATAATGTTCATAGATAGACTTGATCATAAACCCACAATTCATCGGTCTCAACAAACACACCGCAAAAAGAAGATTACGTCGAATAGATCTCCACGAGAGAGGGGGAGAACATTGTATTGAGATCCAAAAAGAGAGAAGAAGCCATCTAGCTACTAACTATGGACCCGAAGGTCTGAGGTAAACTACTCACACTTCATCGGAGGGGCTATGATGATGTAGAAGCCCTCCATGGTGGATGCCCTCTCCGGCGGAGCTCCGGAACAGGCCCCAAGATGGGATATCGTGGGTACAGAAGGTTGCGGCGGTGGAATTAGGTTTTTGGCTCCGTATCTGATCGTTTGGGGGTACGTAGGTATATATAGGAGGAAGAAGTATGTCGGTGGGGCTTTGGGGGGCCCACGAGGCAGGGGGCGCCCTCCACCCTCGTGACCGCCTCGTGGCTTTCTTGACGGACGGTCCAAGTCTCCTGAGTCATATTTGTTGAGAAAATCACGTTCCCGAAGGTTTCATTCCGTTTGGACTCCGTTTGATATTCTGTTTCTTCGAAACACTGAAATAGGCAAAAAAACAGCAATTCTGGGCTGGGCCTCCGGTTAATAGGTTAGTCCCAAAAATAATATAAAAGTGGAAAATAAAGCCCAATATAGTCCAAAATAGTAGATAATATAGCATGGAGCAATAAAAATTATAGATACGTTGGAAACGTATCAGCCGCCGCCGACGCAAGGTCAACTGCCGGCCGCGGGCCGACCACCGTGACTAGCACTGCCCGGGCAAGCTCCGCTTCCAGCTCACGCAGGTCCGCGGCTGCCTCGAGGAAACAGCAGTCCGCCGGCTCTTGACGATCCCTTGCCTCCATAGAGACCGACTCGAACGACACCGAGAACCGAGGCTCCGCAACGCTGCCAGTCGAGGACCCACATACCACCTGACACCACGACGGCCCGAGGCGAGCTGCGTCAGCTGATGGCGGACCCGGTGGCGGTGAAGGTAGAGCATCCAATCCCAGGCCGATGGGGGCGAGCCGCACGGCTCCAGGAGGTGGCGGGCCAGGTGGCGGCGGCAATGTCGTGCTGGCTGGCGACGGGGGAAGGCGCCTGTAGGTGGCCGTCGCAACCGTCCCAGGGCGAAGCGCCGGCGGTGGGTGCACAGGCTGTGAGACCGGGGATGCTCTGCGTGGCCGCGTACAGCCCCACGAGATGTGGTTGAAACCATCGCAGCGGACGCATCTGGTGGGGCTTTTGCATTCCGCAGAGATGTGGCCGTCGTCGCTGCCACAATTGTAGCAACAACCATAGAGCTAAGCGGGGAGGCGCAAGTCCGGCCGGGGCCGAGCTGCGGGCAGGTTGCTCTGCCTTTGTCGGTGAAGCGGCCGGCGGAGGGGGGGGGTGGGGCGCGGCCGGGCAGCTCTGTCGCGGCGGCTCATCTTGACTTGCCACGGAGCAGCCGCCAGCTCTGGGGCAGGGGTACGGGAAGGGCCAGCCGCCGCGGCGTCGCCCTGCACAATCGGGCCGAGAGCTGTGCCGAGGACCGCTGACACAATGATGGAGCGCAGTTGCGGCCGCGCCGGGGGAGCGGGGGAGGGCGGGTCGGATGAGGACAAGCCCGAGAGAGAGACCCGGGAGGCCATGCGTGCGGTGGGTGGGCGCCGTCTCCGGAGCGGAGGGCGGCGAGGAGGGGGTGGCCGCCGGAGCCGGAGCGGCTACCGGCGCGGCGCGCAGCTAGGAAGAAGGAGCGAAATCACTTGCTCCGCTGATTTTTGGGGGGTCAGGTTCACGGCTTTGTAATTCATGGTGTAAGATGCTACTGAGCTGAATGAATTTGGCGCTTTGTGCGCTTTTTGTTGTTAAAAAAAGTGTGGGTAGCTCAAGTGTACACGCGTGAGCTAATTTTATGGGCTCTTGTGATGAGTTTTCGCTTGGTTTGCCTGTGTTTTAAGAAAGAAAGAAAAAGTGTTTTTGCTAGGAGGAATTCCTCGTGGCTGTAGTGGAGCAGGATTCCTAGTGGAGCACCCACTGACTGACGCGTGCGGTGTCGTGCCACCTCTGGCGCTAGCGGGCGACCCACTGGGCATATCTGGCCAAACGGGCCGGCCCGGCACGGCACGGCCCGGCCCATCGCAATCGTGCCTGGCCCGGCCCGGCCCGCCAGGGCACGATTACTATACGGGTCGTGTCGTGCCGGCCCGCGTGCTGCGCCCCGGCCCAGGCACGGACCAGTTAGTAAACGGGCCGGCACGTTGGCCCGTTTAACACGGCGGGCCGTGTTTTTTAGCCTGTTATTTGACGCTCTGAGCGTTTTTTAGCCTATTTTTACATGTTAGGCCATATATAGATGTATAAAAAAATATAAAAATGTAATCGGGCCATGCCGTGCCGGCCCGCGTGCCCAGCCTCCAGGCCCAGGCACGGCCCAGGGCGTGCCGTGTACCGGGCCCGGCCCGTTTAGATCGTGCCGTGCCTGGCCAAGGCGGGCCGTGCCGGCGTGCTCACGGGCTGGCCCGAAAAAACCGTCCCATTTGGCCAGCTATACCACTGGGATCCAATAAACACCGGGCATGCCACGTTCCGTGGTCGGCGGGCAACCGGCGCTCCTCCGACCGACCAGACGCCACCGTCCTCCGATCCGACGGACGCCGCGTGATCTCTAACCAGCGTCGCGGACGGCGATCTCACATGGCGCGCACACACTAGTCTAGCCACGCTACCGGACGAGGCACCTTATCTATCGTTTGACTCCGCCACGACGCCAGCGCCCGTCGAACCTTCTTCCACTGCGAGAGTGCGCGCTCCAGCGCCATGGCCATGAGCGCGGCCACCGCCGCCACGCTCCTCCCGAGGTCCAGCACCGGCACGCCTCGCCTCGCCCCCTCCTACCCCTCCTCGTCGGCAGCTCACGGGAGGAGCCGCCTCCTCCCCATCAGGTACGGAAGCCATTCCCAGCCTCACACTCCACAGCTCTCCACTTAGTCGGCCGTGTGCCCTGCCCACCAGGCGTTCGATCGATTGCCCGTGCACAGTGTGCCCTGCTAAGCCCCGTCAAATTATAGCTATTTGTTTGAAGTAACTGCCAATTTAACTCTGTAGCTGCCTACGATGAGCAGGCAGCTTAACTCTGCCCATTCATCCTTCTTTACTTAGTACATTAATTAATAATGCTTGGTGGTCTATCAGCTCTCTGTTGTTTGACCCATTAATTGATTAAGATATAATGCTTGGTGGTTTCCTTATGTGAAACGTGGTACTCAAAGAATTTGGTAGTGCTGGCGCCTGCCAAATTACCAGGTTTTGTTTTTGCAGAGTACAATCTGTGCCTAGCCCTTACTGTTGGTGTTTATGCAGATGCCAGTCGCCCGGAGTTGACAAAACCACCAAGCCTAAGAGGAACTTGTTTGACAACGCCAGCAACCTTCTCACCAATTTGCTAGCTGGCGGCAACCTCAAGAATATGCCGGTTGCCGAAGGTGCTGTCACTGACCTGTTCGACCGGCCCCTTTTCTATTCGCTCTATGATTGGTTCCTCGAGGTGCTTATCCCGTTCTGTCTCGTGTTGCTTACTCTTTTTATTGCAGTGCTTTGTTCTGCTTACTGGAAGCATGTATTAGTTGCGCTCTGCGAATAGTAGATACACGTGACGTGTGTACATGATATTTGAGTGAATACTTGCATGATATAATTCCATAAATTTGGTACTCTTGACCAGATGACTACCTGCATGGTAATAATCTGATTGCCACTTTCTAACTCCATGTTCAAACCATATTTATTTGAATCATGTCATTGATTTTTTTCATCAAGTCTCCTTATATGCAGTGTACATTGCTAATCATACCATCTCAGAAAACCTTCTGTTCGTTGACATCTCACCTTCAGCTTAAAAAATCGCATAACATCATTTAAGAGGGCGTTCATCAACATTAAAACGAACTTCTCAATTTGGTATATTTGTATGCACCATGCAAGTCATATAACATGTGGCCTCTCACAGCCCTATTCAGAAATACTGCACTTGCATATAAAAGTGAAAAATTATGCCTTTATGAGCTGCATGCCAAGATAAAAAGAAAAGCGGTAGTAGCAGGAGCATCACAAGGTGAATACTAATAGTTTATGTCTGGTCTTTTTGATCGAGTTGTACTGCTGTCATATGATAGAATTTCATTTGATTGTAACTACCTTATTGTTAGGTTCATAATCAAGCAACCATGAGGAAAACTCATGCTATGCTAACATATCCTGTTATCCTTGCAGCACGGTTCTGTCTACAAACTTGCTTTTGGACCCAAATCATTTGTTGTCGTCTCTGATCCAATTGTTGCTAGATACATCTTGCGAGAAAATGCTTTCTGTTATGATAAGGTATGCTTTCTAATACATACTGTGTGAACGTGTGTAAATGAGTACACAGATCATCTGAAACTGTAGATAAGCTCGGACTATAATGGTTGGCAACTTATTTGTAGCATATGTTGTTTTCCCGTGACTGAACTGTGCATATAACAGTATTAAATACATGTAAGGAAATTCCCCGCAAAAAAAATACATGTAAGGAATAACTGCTGGATTAATCTAGTAGCTTACTTTCTTACATACTTTTCTACTTGAAATCAGGGAGTTCTCGCTGAAATTCTAGAACCAATAATGGGGAAGGGTCTTATACCTGCTGACCTTGATACCTGGAAGCAAAGGAGAAAAGGTTAGAAGGTCGGATTTTGAATCATATTTGCACTTCTAAGGCTTCCTTGAGTGCATTCATACTTCATGTTCTGTACACCAGTATAAGTTCCTGTTAGTCAATAGAAGCAGATTGACTGTTGTCCATTGATATGAATCCATTATCCTGTTCATGTTTTTTTCGACCTGACAACCAAAGGTTAACTTATCTTTCAAAAATAGAGGTTACCTGTGTATGCTTTATGATAGTAGCTCCAGTCCTGCTAATTGCTCCTAGGCTTCTTTGGACTGTTGAGCCAACTAGCATGATTTATGAAATATTATCATAAATGGGAGTTACCTTATGGCGCAACTTCTCAACATAATTAAACTATTGCAGAGCCTACGTGAACCTACCTCGTGTTTGCATTCACAAAACATTTTGTCAGTGGCGGTGCCAAGAAAACAATCATATGGTGTCAATTTAAACTTGTGATATCAAATACATGTGTGTTTGCAACTTTTATACTAGCTTTTGCATATTTTTTACTCGAATCTAAGGGTTTTGCCAAAATCTTGTGTGGTCAGATGACCGCACAAGCTTGACCATGGCTTCACCACTGCATTTTGTAATGGTGCAACTTATCCATTCTGTGTGTTCTGCAGTTATAACTCCTGGGTTCCATGCCTTATTCATAGAAGCTATGGTGAGAGTATTTACCAAATGTTCAGAGAGAACCATATTGAAACTTGAAGCACTTATTGAAAAGGGAGACCATGGTGACAAATCTACCATAGTGAACCTTGAAGAGGAATTCTCCAATTTGGCTCTCGACATAATTGGCTTGGGAGTGTTCAATTTTGATTTTGACTCTGTTAATAAGGAATCTCCTGTAATCAAGGTTGGTGTAATATCTACGTAGTTATACTATCTGATGATAATTTGTTCATGAGAAGTGCATCTGTTCTGGTTTTCAAAATTGATTAAAAGTACAGAAGAATACTCATATTGCATGTTTAGGATGAATAGACATGACTAATGCTCTTCTGCTTATTTTGTCGGCCCTTCTTTGGGGGGGTTCTATGTCTATTGTGCAGGCAGTATATGGTACTCTTTTTGAAGCTGAGCATCGATCCACCTTTTACATCCCTTACTGGAATCTTCCTTTAACTCAATGGATAGTTCCAAGACAGCGGAAGTTCCGCAGTGACCTCAAGGTTATCAATGATTGCCTTGATGATCTTATTAAAAATGCAAAAGAAACAAGACAGGTTTGTGCCAACAGAAAATTTAGTCATGCATGGTGCCTTTTTCTGGAACTTGGTAGTAAATTCAACAGTGCTTTTTATAGGAAGCTGATGTGGAAAAACTCCAGCAGAGAGATTACTCATCATTGAAGGTTGGTTCCTATTACTCCTGATTTTGTTGGGTCATGCTGGTCTTATCAGGTTGCTTTATAAAATAACTATAGTAGTTTGGCAGTTCGTAATGTTGCCATTATATTTGTAGGATGCCAGCTTACTGAGGTTCCTTGTTGACATGCGGGGAGCTGATGTTGACGACCGCCAGGTAAATCGCCCATGTAATGTTTAATTTGGTAAGAATGGAACATCTATAACTTGTTCATTGCACCATTTATTTCTTCCAGCACAGGGAGTTTCCAATGTTTTAATACCCTTCGAAGTTTTACTTTGTATTTCTACTTGAATCAGGCAAATAAATTGACAAATTTCTTGGTTTGTGATAGCTTCGAGATGATCTTATGACAATGCTTATCGCCGGACATGAAACAACTGCGGCTGTTCTGACATGGTCTATTTTTCTACTGGCCCAGGTACACATTTTAACTGACATGAACAGATAACTAACTTTAAATTGTGAATATCATACAATATAATGTATGTTGATACAGGATCCTACGAAGATGAGAAAAGCCCAGGCCGAGATTGATTCTGTACTGATCGATGGGGTAATCACTGCGGAAAAGCTCAAGAAATTGGAGTATGTTACTTATGTTACCATTTTTTGTAAATTGAACTATGTTTGATTCTTCTATTCACTATTTTTTTCAGGTGTCAATTTTAAAAAAATCATCATATATTTTGCATATTATATGCTTGCAAAATCACTAGTGCTTTCTTACCATGTGTTAGTAAGAGTTTTACTGTATTAATGTGCCATAAATGTTTCTAAATTTCTCACACTGCATTCATGATGTGCTCTAGGTACATAAGATTAATCATTGTTGAAGCTCTTCGCTTGTATCCTCAACCACCATTGTTAATCAGGCGTTCTCTCCGGCCTGATAAATTGCCAGGTTCCATCTTCTGTTTAATATACACAGCTTTCTCCCAACAATCAGAAAAACATGTGCCAGATATGAAAGGGCATGCGATGTGATACCTGACTCGTGTTATTAAAACTAATGCACACAAATTCATAGGTGGGTACAACGGAGCGAAAGAGGGATACGAAATACCAGCAGGAACCGATATATTTCTTTCGGTAAGATGGGGAATTGGCAAATTTAAGCTGGTTCTTTCTTTCAGATATTCATAGTTTTGGTACCAATATAAGTTACTTTCATGATCGACTCCAAACTTTATTCTGTTCTCCTTGAGAAGTTTGTCTTATGTGAAAATGCTGGCACTGCAGATATACAATCTCCATAGGTCCCAATACTTTTGGGATAGGCCAAATGAGTTTGAACCAGAGAGGTTTACAGTCCCAAAGAAGGATGAGAACATAGAAGGGTGGGCTGGGTTTGATCCTGACCGGAGTCCTGGCGCGATGTATCCGAACGAGGTATGCCTGAACATTTGTCTCGTCATTCTATCCTACTGATAGACCTCTTTCTTTCTTGAAGAAATTAAGACCTTATCAAACTTCATTTGCCAGATTATAGCAGATTTTGCTTTCCTCCCCTTTGGCGGAGGACCACGCAAATGCGTGGGAGACCAATTCGCGCTCCTGGAGTCAACAGTGGCCTTGGCCCTGCTATTGCAAAAGTTTGACGTGGAGTTGCGAGGCTCACCCGATGAAGTAGAGATGGTGACAGGCGCGACGATTCACACAAAGAACGGGTTGTGGTGCAGGCTGAGGAAAAGGACTTGATCAGCGGGCATAACTTTGCACCAAAAAGCTTTGCTTATTGTTGACTTCTTGCGTCGTCTGCATGCTTTAGCTGGGTAAAGCAGGTTCATGTACATGGTTATATCTCTTGGGAGCTTTAGGGGCATCAATTCTGTGCACAACCATCATCTGAAACATATGGCTGCAAATGCTGGGTGCTGTGTGCATGCATGCATCCAAACAGAATTACAGTAGTACACTCCATGCCAAATTGACCAGATTATTGTGATGGAGATGCCTCGCCCAGGTGTCCGGTTTCTTGTGAACCCAGATCACCTGATCTGTGCCGTGGCGACATGCGATTGGATACCTGTTGGCATGGAAGCAGAGGTAGGTTTCAGTCATCGCTGTTGTGCCGTGTTGCGGTGGGATGCATGCTGTGCAGGAAACAAGAAGCCCACATAATTAAATTCAAAACAAATCGATGCCGATAGTGATTGGGGCAAGTAAGCTACTTCTACTTCTTTTCATCCGTTGATGCCTTGATGTTTTGTACTATTCCACATTTTGTTATCATTATTATATATACGATATTCCATATATGTGTGTGGTTCTTGTGATGGTGAAAAATCTCTGTGGTTGGGGTGGAATTTTTATGGGTTTTTTTAGTTGGAAATTTTGTTGTTGATGTTGCATTAGTTGGAGCCAAGACAGCACGTTTCAGCGACCTTTTGCGGTCAGCGAATTCGCTGTCTCGCGAGCTGTATACATGGTAAACAGATCTCCTCAGACAACGAAAGCCTAATCTAACCTCTCTTCTTGCTTCTTTTCTTGAATCACCTCCAGTCGACTTGATACGATTGCTACTCTAGGCCTGTGAAAAAACATCAAGGCCATGTCTTTTTATATGCATGGAATTACATTTCGTGATGAATGTAGCAATAGCAAAGATGGTAAAGATTCAGAAGCAGATATAAGAAACATCTTCTCTAGTCTGCGATTTCCAGGTGTTGCAGATTTCAGTTTGAGGATTGATTTGGGTTCTGTGAACTTGATTTCTGTAAAACATAAGTCAAGTGGGGTTTCAACCTCACCGTGACGTCTGTCTACCGTGTTACTCGCACATCATGGGATGCTTGCACCCTTTTTTTTTAGATGAGGGATGCTTGCACCCTAAGTTAATTAAGCGAAGTTTTGCCCCTTTGACAGTTTGACTACGTAAAAGGCTAGCGACTTTACATGTGCAGAAGTTACGCGGTATCGTACTTAAGAAAGACTATATATTGTGCATTCTTTTCTCTTTTTGTGAAGATATGTTGTGCATTCAGATTTCCGTACATCCTTTTTTTCCCCCTAGAATCGAGCCACAAGTTGTTCATCTATGTGTTGTAAAAAACCCGAGTACTTATAATTCCCACAAATGCGCCACTGACCCAAAAACTGCGGGTTCATACTTTTTACCCAAGATGTAGTACATCAGTCCGTTATTTTTGAAAATTTCCAAACATGCAGAATACAGTTTCGAAGAATGATACTGCACGGCATTTCACCGGTGCTTTTTTATAGTAAAAACGTTTCTACCGCACGGCAACCGTGGCCAGCAAGTCGTCAAAACATTCAAAAAGGAAAATGTTCCTCCTTCGCCGGCTGCATGGTTAAGAGGACCCTTGGACGGACCCCGTTCAGAAACGTCCAGGCACGGGCTTAGACCTGTCGATCAACACACGACATTATATATACGCACATGCACGAATGGAATTGTTGAAAATTCAGGCGGCCGCACAAATGCGACTTGAACTTTCAACGGGACCCGATCGTAGGGCGCGTAGCCTTTCAACGTGTACGCTTAGCAACCACCCTACTACTCTTTTACTCTACTTGCTTGGATGCTCTAGCCTGACCACACTGAGTAGAGACTGACGAAGTTGGGGGCAGTTAAGTTAGCTAGCCAGTGAGCCATCCTGACCGGTTCCTTGCCTCCTTCCTCCCCGCCAATCAAGGGTTGAAAGGTCAACCAAGTTCCTGGTGGGGGCCCGCCCCGCACCAAATCCTAACCTAACCGAACCCTTATCCTTTCACCATCCTCTGGATTTTCTTGTGTTTGTCCTAGACCCACATGTGGTAAAACGGCAATGCGACGGGTCGTTTTCTCCGAGGAACCGGACAAGCGGGCGCGAGATGGTGCGATTTTCACTCGACTTGGACATACAGCTTTTTCGTGCTAGTGGGATATACATACTGGAATATACACTCGGAAAATCCAAATCATACAAACGAAAAAAAGGGTTTGAATGATGTGGATTAAAAGTGTCGGTCTTGTGTTATGTAGATTAAGCCTGTTCCTTTTGTTATTAGGCCAAAATAAAGCTTGAACTGAAACAGTGGTGGTCGTGTATTTCATTCTGGAGTAGAGCCAGTAGACTGCAAACCCCAATGCCATAACCATGTACTCAGAAGTATAAGTGATGCTGTTTTAGTTTAAATTTAAACTAAAACAACGTTACTAATTAACAACAGTAATCAAAGTGTTGATTGAGAACGCTAGTAGTACAGTCTTCTGCGCTAGCAGTAGAATATGGCGAGGAAAGAATATCGAGTCAACTCCTTGACTAGTGCCATCACGTCAGCTCATACGTATACGTCGCCGGTCCGTCGGCTTATATGGGCCCAGCCGCCATCGAAGCCGTGCCGCTCCTTTCCGCTGCCTTGAGCCGAACCGAGCCGAGCCGAGCCAGGACATGCAGAGCTGCATCCTGTAGATTATTTCTCTCCCTCTCTCGACGCCTGTATATTCCTAAAAAAATAATTAGAGGATCGTACCCAAAAACATGACAACATGTACATGTGGCCAGGTAGTAGGATGTTTTATACACGTTGCCAATTAACTATTTTTTTGTAAATGCATCCATATGTGCTGGGCAGTCACGATCGCGTTGAACCAACTGAAACCACCAACCACTAGAGAGGGTCTAATTTCCTTTGACCTTCAACTAGTCAGAGCCGTGCAAACTCAGGCGATCAAAAATAAAAATACTCGTAAAGATGCCAAAAGCCTGTCGTTTTTGGCCGCACCAAATCTTGTTGACCGGCCAGTGCAACCAAGCAGACTTCTATGCACTTTTGTCTTTGCACAAACATGTTGGGAGTTTGGGCTCTGTCCGCAAACTCATGTTTGACGTCGTATACAAGCTCGCGTTTGTTATTGGTAAGAGGTCTCAAACCAGAATTGGTGTAAGTCACCATAAATAAACATTTGGTGTAAAGCCGATTTTCAGACGAAGAGAAGGCGGCAAGGCGGAACTTCGAGGCCGGGCAGGGAATGAGTCGTAAATGGAGACGGCGTGGGGCGGGGGCTTGACCGTTGCGGGTGAAGGAGGAGGGCTTTTAGTTGTTTATCCCCGCTCGGATTATGCGGACCTCGTTGGAGGTAGGACAGTGCATCGATTGGTAGCAAGGCGCGACCTTGCAGACGAAGAAGAGGCATGGAGGCAAGCCGCTGAAAGAGGAAGAAGAAAACTAGGGTCTTTAGGGAAAAGAATGGCCCATCCAACAAGTGACAAAATTGACTTACACGGAAAAAATAAATAAATCAGTTGGCTTATATAGCCAGATCGATACAAGATTGCAAGTTCAAGATTTTAAAATTGGCTTATACCTAGCAAGGGTTATATGCCGGTTAAATGTGCACTTTTAACTCTCACTTTTTTGCATAAGACTTTTCTTTGAGTAAATTTCATCTTTCACCATCAACTCATCAAGTCACGACGATTTATGCCAACAGGTATCTCATTTAAAAGCTCTTGTCATATTTTACCACTTAGTTCTAATCTTGTGATGTCTTTTGCCACATTCTTTTCTCAGACTAACAAGACAAAATGTATGTGTGAGGATGATAGGTGCATGGTCATTGTGTCTTATGTGCTTCCTCGAAAGCCTCTTGGGATCTTCACCTTCCTCCTTGGGATGGCCACGCCGGATCTGGCTCACTCAATGAAGGGTGTGAGGATGCCATGACGCGTGTGGGGACTATTTCGTTGTCATTCATTGGCGTGTCAATGTGCTTGGTGAGTTGGCGGTGCATTTGTTTGCTTGTTTCACCGTTTATTAATAGTCAGTGGGTAGAGTTCATGCCCTTGGCCTATGGTCTAGCCTGTTTCCTCTAATTATAGCCGATCATTGTTATGGACACGGAGTTTTTGTTCCCGGTGCACATGCATCCGAATATCCTGTGAAATGTCCGGTGGACATGGAGTTGTTGTTCCCGGTGCATTTGAACCACCGAGGCGGAGTAAAAGACATACAATAGCATTCCTCCCCGCGATCCACCGGCCGCCCGTGTAGTGTAGACATGCACATTCCTCTTCGTCCAAGTGGGATCCGATCAAAGGTGCACGTGCGTGCCGATGAACGCCACAGCTCGCGCGCGCGCACACACACAGTGGTGTTAGCTAGCCTCAGCTTCAGCGCACGTCCCGCCATGCACGTCGCCGTCCGTCGGCTTTGGCCTTTAGCTGGTCGAAGCTTCGCGGCAGCCCCGGTCGACCGTCCTCGCTTTGCCTGCGTGCCACGATATTCCCTCGCCTCTTCTTCCTTCGCACCCCGGCCGGTTCACACACGTAAAAAAAGATGAAAAGAACGCATGTTGTGTAAAGCGCGGACAGCCCATCGACGGAGCGTGAAAAGCGACCACTGTTTGCCGGCTAAATCTTTGCGTCTCCCGGATCTCGTTCACAAGAGACAGAGGTCGTCCACGCGCGTGCTCGATTTGGCACGCCACAAGTGGACGTGCGCTTCGCACGGAGGCGCCGCGCGTGCTTGCAGTGCACCGGCTGACCGGCGGCCATGAAGCGCTAGCTTGCGGCGAGCCCGACAGGACGGCCGTGCTTCCGGCGGCCGGCGCCACCAACAGCGACGCCACTCCGTCACGCAAGCCGGCGCAGGCGACCCAATTCAAACATCCTTTTTTCCTTTTAGAGAGAGAGGAGGGAGGTAGGAATCGGCTCAGCTGCCTCGAGTTAACGGCGCCATCGCCGGGGGCTCGCTGGTGCGGGGCGGGCGGGCCCCGCGCCAACGACCCGTTCGCTAGTGGGCCGCCACCTCGGGCGCGACGCTTCGCGGAACCCGTGCGGGTCAGCCACGTTCCAGAAGGCGACCCCACGCCCGTGCCGGCCGTCCGATCACCCGTTCTCTCCATCCAACGGTGGGCTGTCTCCCCGAGCACCCCCTTTGACTCGTCGCGGGTCTCCTATAAGTAGACGCCTTCCCCGTCCGGCTCGAGAACTCTACTCCTCCCTCCTACTGCGGTCAGTGCTACTGCATGCCATGGGCGACACCGGCGCGAACATGGGCCACTGGGCGGGCATCTACGGCGTCGGCGGCAATGGGGCCGCGGCGGCGGAGGGCAGCGTGGTGACGGTGTCTAGCCCGACGTCCGGGGGCTCGGGCGGCGGGAGCCCCGCGAGGTCGGCGCCCGGGGTCGAGGGAGGCCGCGTCGGCAAGCCGGCGCGGCGAAGGTCCCGCGCCTCGCGCCGAGCGCCCGTCACGCTGCTCAACACAGACACCACCAACTTCCGCGCCATGGTGCAGCAGTTCACCGGCATCCCCTCCGGCCCCTACGGCCCGGCCGGCGCGGGCGGCGGGCCCGTGATCAGCTTCGGCGCGGGCGGCGGCGACTACGGCCTCGGCGGCGGCATGCCGGTGCGCCCGTCGCCGACCTCGGCCGTGATGTCGTTCGACCACCTCGGCCACCACCGCCCGTCCGCCGCCACGTCGTCCCTGCAGCAGCAGCAGCAGAGCCAGCTCTTCCGGCCGCAGCAGCAGCAGCAGTACGGCGACTACGGCGGCATGCACGCCGGGGGCGGCGGCGCGGACATGTCGTTCCTGCACGGGTTCGAGTCGTCGGCGGAGGACAGGCTGCTGCTGCAGAGCATACAGGCGGCGCAGATGCTGCCCCGGTCGGCCTCCACTAACACCCCCAATGGCTACAACTTCGGATGATCACATCACCACTCCACCCCTATACCCCGTTGATCAATTAAGGTACACTTAATCAGAGAGCTAGAGAGAACAGCAAGCTTTGCTTTCTCCGCTCTGGGAAGATGACGATTGCTGTTTCGAAGGTTAATTTTTGCTGGCCTTGCTGTAGAGAGTGATGGGATGAAGCAAAGGCTAGCTGATCAAGACAGTAATTAGTTGTTGTAGTAATAGTAGCCACCACACACTTTACAGGTTCAGCTACAGTTGATTAGGTGCATGTGAAACGGAAGGCATGTAAATAGTTTTAGCTTTCGGTGTGTAGTGCAGCAACCAAGTTGATAGCGAGGAATCTTCTCCTTCTTCTTTTTTTTTTTTGCGGGGATCTTCTCCTTCTTCTAGATTGGACGCCTTGCCTTAGCTTGTCTCGGAAGCAAAGTTGGGGACTGCAACCACCACCATGCATGCATCTACTGTACTATAGTACTACCACTGCTGGTCAAGTCGCCGCTCCTAATTGATCACATGTTGTTTTCTCAAATAAATGTGTCTCTTTCTTTAGCCGTGCCCGCCCCCTGTAACTGTTCATCTTTTAAAGATAAGATATCAGCTCCTTAATTTGTTCTCTGAGTAACATATTCGAGCGCACATGCACCGTGTTCCTTACCGTGATTTACTGATAACTACATTCTGTGGAAAAAAAAACTGATGACTGACCTGCGGGCTATCGATCTCAGCCGTTGAGCCTGTACAGAATGTAGATATGTGGGGTCCACTGGGAGCTCGATTGACACATGTGCCATGACGACCCGCTGACGGCAGGTCAAAGTCACAACTGTCGTCTAAACCGAGACTGGGAAAAGTCCAACCCAACTCGAGTTAGCTTAGTTAATCAGCTAAAATAAATTGACCATGCTTAATGTTTTGCCTCCTTGCACACGCAAGTCTTTCAGTGGGGTCAAGCTTTCACGCGTAGAGGGGTGGATCGGTAAATGCATGTGTGATATCGTTGTCTACTTATTAAATTTTTTGGAGCAGATAATGAACGTCGTCGTATCCAGCTGCCCCGGCTTTGCTTGTGGAGTACTGGAACGTGAGGTGTTGAGGAAGCCACAAAACACGTCTTAAACTTTAATTCTGATGGGCTAAAGATATCATTGTTTTTCTAATCATTCAATCATAAGTTGATCTGCAACTCCTTTTAGTTGTGTATCTTTTTTTTTTGAAAGGAGCCAGCTCAAGGCTGGTTTTTCATTGATCATAAACAGGGAGCAGGTGAACAAGTGACAAAGGCGATGACCCGAGGATCAAGGATGTAAGAAGAAAGAAAGAAAAGATAGTGCCAAAGGCACAACCCTAAACGAACTACTCAGGGCGGGTCCCCGAAGGAGCTCTGTATGGATCGAAAACCATCCCGCTGCCAAAGGCTAAGATTGCGCCGGATCACACTGAGTATCTCTCCTGCATCAGCTTCCTTGTTTCTTAAAGTGCAATTGTTCCTTGCTTGCCAAACTTCCCAGAGAGCTAGCATGGCTAGCGATTTCAATCCTTTCCTGAATGCTGGCTGTGTTGCTTCCACCATGGTTGCCACCCTCTCCAGTGAGTTGTTGTTGTGACTCCAAGTCGCTGGTTGACACGCCTGGCAGTGCTGCCAAGTTGCCAAGTTGATCCAGACCGCCTTTGTGAAGCTGCATTCTCAGAACAAATGCTCTGCACTCTCCAGGTTCCTGCGGCATAGTTGGCAGAAGTAGTTGTTGTTCCACCCTCTGCGTTGAAGTCGATCATTACACCACAGCCGATCTTGATGAAGAAGCTAGGCAAAGATTTTGAGCTTTGCCGGTGCCCAAGTGTCCCAGATGATGCTCCTGAACTGGCTAGACGAAGATCCCAAAACCTGCAGCCAGGGCCGGTCCTGAGATTTTGGGGGCCCGGGGCGAGATTAAAACCCGGGGCCCTTAATGTAGTCGTCATAACAATAAAAATTAATACGCATTTATATGAAATATTAAAACATACATAAAATGCGATGTTTCTGGTCTTATAACCTATTTTTTTTTGTTTTTTATACCAAATTTTACGTCGTGAATCAATATGAATGTAACTATTTGTATTCCAAATGTAATTTATTTATGAAGCAATTGTAAGATTGCCTCAGGTAAAGAATAATTTATTTTGCATCTTGGGTGATGAATAGTATTACTATATATATACATATTGCCCAAATACTTCCTAATCTATCATGTGCTAAGGATCTCTGATTCTTGCCGATGGTAGAATTGAAGATCTTACAGTAGAAGAAGAAAAGTTTGACATCTTTTGAATAAACTCCTACTAATGCTAGACTTGAAGATCTTAGGTCAGAAGCAAAAAAGTTTGTCGACATCTTTTGAATAAACTAGTAATTTTGTATCATGTTCCTCCTGATTGCGTATTTTCCTATGATAATGGGCATATGAAAAACATCTCCCTGCATCGTCTAGATGGTATGCCATTTTTTGTCCGCGGCCGCTGAGAAATTGGGAATTAAATGTGTGTGTGATGGAATAGGAAGGGATCAATCTGTTCCTTTTTTTTTGACATGCAGTTACTAACCAAGGTACAAATCGGAAGGGAGGGATAAATCAGTTTCCTTTTTTTCGCCGTGCATATGTACTAACTAATCCATCACTGGCTCCCTTCCTCGCTTGATTTCCTCGCTTGATGCATACATTCCGTCGTGCTGGGTGAGGCCCAACAGTCCATTCCATAGATTTTTTGATGACCAAAAATACGTTGGGCCATATCCTACATGTATACACACCTTGGGAGGGGCCCCCTCCATCTTGGGGGCCCGGGGCGGCCGCCCCCCTGCCCCCCCTCAGGGCCGGCCCTGCCTGCAGCGCATATGCCGAGCGAGCGCTGTACTTGCCAGCGCCTTCAAAGTTCCATCGAACCTGGTCATGGGTATCAGCCTGGAGCGTGACATGACGCTGCTGGATCTGTTGCTGCAGGGAAACTGCATCGTGGAGCAGGGCACTGGTATCGCCGTGCGCGAGGTCCGCGACCCATTGGTCAGTGGTAATGGCTTGGGCCATCATTCTGTTCTTCTTCTTGAGTGCGCGAACAGAGCTGGATAGCTGAGCTTCAGCGGCGCCGAGCCCAGCCAGTTAGTGTGCCAGAACCTTGCTGTCTGTCCGTTGTCGATGGTCACCGTCGTGGCAGCATTGAAGAGGGCTTGATCCAGATCATCGCATGGCATGTCCCCGCCCACCCACGGCCGATGTGGTTGTTGCCAGGATTGCCATAGCCAACGCAGGCGGAGCGCGCGACTGAATTTTTGCAGATGCAGAACTCCGAGCCCTCCCAGCTCGATCGGGGAGCAGACCCGATGCCAGTTTATCTTACAGCTTCCCCCAGAGAGCTCTTGATCCCCCCAGAGGAAACGACGCCTGCTTTTATCAATTTCCTTTAGCAGCTTACTTGGAAACTTGAGGGCCGTCAGGGCAAAAGTTGGCAGGGCAGTGAGCACACACCGGACCAGGACGCGACAGCCGACGATGGTGAGCATCCGTCCTTTCCAGCCGGCAAGTCTGGCCCTGATGCGGTCCAAGATGAACTGAAGATGGACCAGACGAATCCGACCGATGACGAGGGGGAGACCCAAGTATCTGATCGGAAACTGAGCTGTTGGCCCGCCGAAGGATTGAAGTACCGTGGTCAGGTCGATATCGCCGCAGCTGATCGGCGTGGCCGTTGATTTTGCCGTGTTAATCCGCAGTCCAGTGGCATCACCAAAACCCTTTAGAATGCTCATCAGGTGGTCAATCTCCTCCTTGACGGGGTTTGCGAAGATGATCACATCATCAGCGTACAGGCTGACTCTGAGTTTGATTTCCCTTCCCGGAACCGGGGTGATGTCGAGCGTCTCTTCTGCAGCTTGGAGTAGACGATGAATGGGGTCGATGGCGATGATGAACATCAGTGGGGACAGAGGGTCGCCCTGCCTGAGTCCCCTCCTATGCTTGATTTTCCTGCCTGGTGATCCGTTGAGAAGGAACGCTAACGAGGATGTGGATAGTAGCAGCGTTATCCAATCTCGCCAACGGGCGCTAAAACCTAGCCTCGTCATGAGCTCGAGCATGTACTCCCAGGAGACGTTGTCGAAGGCCCTAGAGATGTCTGGCTTTAGAAGCAGTGCCGGCGTTTTTCTGCGATGAAGAGCCCTGACACAATTTTGGACATAGACGAAGTTGTCGTGTAGACATCTCGTCTTCAGGAACGCCGTTTGCGCAGGCGAGATGATGGACTGAACTACGACTGCGAGGCGGATTGAGAGCACTTTTGAAATTAACTTAGCTATGGAGTGGATGAGGCTGATTGGCCTGTAGTCGCTGATGCAGTCGGCTCCATCTTTTTTGGGGATCAATGCGACTATTGCAGTGTTCAGGAGGTTGAAGTTGTGTCCAGCTAGGTTGTAGAATTGGTTGAAAACCAGCATGATATCTTCCTTGATAATGGGCCAGCAGGATCTAAAAAAATGCCAGAGAACCCGTCCGGCCCTGGTGATTTCTCCGGCGGAGAGGCCTTGATCGCTGCCCAAATTTCTTCTTCTGTGGAGGGGTTGTCAAGACCCCCTCCCTGCACTTGCGGCATCTGAAGCTGGCTCCAGTTGATCAAAGTGGGGCGGTGTTGGGTGGCTCCGAGTGCCGCTAAAGTGATCGTGGATGGCTTCAGCTTTTTTTGCATGAGCGGTGGTGATGGAGCAGTTGATCTTCAGAGCATGTATGAAGTTTTTGCGTCCTCTGGAGTTGATCTTGGCCATGAAAAACTTGGTCGTTGCGTCACCCGAGCGCAGCCAGGTCAGCCTTGAAGCCTGCCTCTTCCTGCAGTGCTCGATCGCAGCCAGACTAAGCAGCCTGAGCTTCAGTCCTTTCCGGAGCTCGGTCTCCGCCGGTGTGAGCTGGCGCCGCTCCTGTGCCACGTCGAGGCGGAGGATAACCTCACAGGCGATGTGGAACTGGAGCTTGGCGTCTCCAAAGAGTGACTTGCTCCATATGCGCAGATCTCTGGCTGTGCGCTCCATCTTGGTGTGCAGGCGCGCGAAAGGGCAGGACTCCGGCACTGGCCGTGCCAGGCCGCGGTCACCGTGTTGAGGAAGCGCGGGAAGCGAGGCCAAAATGACTCAAATTTGAAAGTGGCTCGCCATCGGGGGCCGGCCGCGTCGGCGAGGAGGAGCGGACAATGGTTATAGCATGATGTGGAGGCCGCCATGAGTAGGGTGCACGGAAACAGAGCCTCCCAGTGGATGCATCAGAAGAACTTATAGATGCTCACTAGCGTGGGGTTTTCCCGCTCGTTGCTCCATGTAAACCTACGGTTGCTACACTTGATCTGTCGCAGCCCAGCGCTGTCGATAGCCATCCTAAAACGACCCATTAGTCTTCTATTTAGGTTGTGATTGTTCTTGTCTCTAGCCTCGTGCATGAGGTTGAAATCGCCATTGATGAGCCAAGGCTCGTTAGGCGGGGGGGGGGGGAGGGGGGCGTTCTAGCTAGCTCAGCGAGGAATGCGTCCTTGTGCATCATCCGCCGGCCCGTAGACCGTAGTGAGCCAGAAGGTCGCTTGATTGCAGGCTACCGCTACTTTAACCGTGATCGCAAATTCACCTACTGCATGTGTGTCTATGGCGACTATGTCCTTATTCCAGAGAATCGCCGCGCCGCCGCACGTGCTGACGGCGGGCAGCACGACGCAGCCTAGCATGGTTGCTCTGGCGATGTCGCGAACCAGGTTTGGATTCCACACGTCCAGCTTGGTCTCCTGGAGGCAGAGGATGGCCGTGCGGTGAGCTGCTACCACCTCGCGAACTGCCTTGCGCTTGGCCGACGAGTTTCGCCCGCGCACGTTCCAACTCATGATGGGTGGAGTTGTGTTGTCGTCATTCATTGGGAAACAACAGATATCTTCGGCGACTAAGATTTCTATTAAAACAAATTCACTGATACACCATCCATCTAGCCGAGGGACGCTGCTGACCACCAATAGGCCCCAACACTCGATGACGCGCAACTAATCCCTTGCTAACACTGCTACAAGAAAGACTAACCCTAACTCCGACCAGCCGAACGATGGTTGCCGCCGGAAACTAAAGCTACCACATTGAAGAAGAACTTACATGATTATGCTACCTCTTGAGCACTGCATTGGATTTCCCCGAAGAGGAGAGGATGATGCAGCAAAGTTGCGTAAGTATTTCCCTCAGTTTTTGAGAACCAAAGTATCAATCCAGTAGGAGGCCACGCGCGAGTCCCTCGTACCTACACAAAACGAATAGCTCAACGCAACCAACGCGATTAGGGGTTGTCAATCCCTTCACGGTCACTTACGAGAGTGAGATCTGATAGAGATGATAGATAATATTTTTGGTATTTTTGATATAAAGATGCAAAATAAAATAAAAAGAAAAAGTAAAAAAGCAAAGCAATAATAAAGTGATGGAAGATTGATATGATGAGAATAGACCCGGGGGCCATAGGTTTCACTAGTGGCTTCTCTCAAGAGCATAAGTATTCTACGGTGGGTGAACAAATTACTGTTGAGCAATTGACAAAATTGAGCATAGTTATGAGAATATCTAGGTATGATCATGTATATAGGCATCACGTCCGAGACAAGTAGACCGACTCCTGCCTGCATCTACTACTATTACTCCACTCATCGACCGCTATCCAGCATGCATCTAGAGTATTAAGTTCAAGAAAACAGAGTAACGCCTTAAGCAAGATGACATGATGTAGAGGAATAAATTCATGCAATATGATAAATACCCCATCTTGTTATCCTCGATGGCAACAATACAATACGTGCCTTGCTGCCCCTACTATCACTGGGAAAGGACACCGCAAGATTGAACCCAAAGCTAAGCACTTCTCCCATTGCAAGAAAAACCAATCTAGTAGGCTAAACCAAACTGATAATTCGAAGAGACTTGCAAAGATAACCAATCATACATAAAAGAATTCAGAGAAGATTCAAATATTGTTCATAGATAATCTTGATCATAAACCCACAATTCATCGGTCTCAACAAACACACCGCAAAAAGAAAATTACATCAAATAGATCTCCACGAGAGAGGGGGAGAACATTGTATTGAGATCCAAAAAGAGAGAAGAAGCAATCTAGCTACTAACTATGGACCCGAAGGTCTGAGGTAAACTACTCACACTTCATCGGAGGGGCTATGGTGATGATGTAGAAGCCCTCCGTGGTGGATTCCCCTTCCGGCGGAGCTCCGGAACAGGCCCCAAGATGGGATCTCGTGGGTACAGAAGGTTGCGGCGGTGGAATTAGGTTTTTGGCTCCGTATCTGATCGTTTGGGGGTACGTAGGTATATATAGGAGGAAGGAGTACGTCAGTGGAGCTTCGGGGGGCCCACGAGGCAGGGGGCGCGCCCTAGGGGGGTGGCGCCCTCCACCCTCGTGACCGCGTCCCTCCTTTCTTGACGGAGGGTCCAAGTCTCCTGGATCATATCTGTTGAGAAAATCATGTTCCCAAAGGTTTCATTCCGTTTGGACTCCGTTTGATATTCCGTTTCTTCGAAACACTGAAATAGGCAAAAAACAGCAATTCTGGGTTGGGCCTCCGGTTAATAGGTTAGTCCCAAAAGTAATATAAAAGTGGAAAATAAAGCCCAATATGGTCCAAAACAGTAGATAATATAGCATGGAGCAATCAAAAATTATAGATACGTTGGAGACGTATCAGGCATCCCCAAGCTTAATTCCTGCTCGTCCTCGAGTAGGTAAATGATAAAAAAGAAGTTTTGATGCGGATTGCTACTTGGCATAATTTCAATGTAACTCTTCTTAATTGTGGCATGAATATTCAGATCCGAAAGATTCAAGACAAAAGTTCATATTGACATAAAAATAATAATACTTCAAGCATACCAACTAAGCAATTATGTCTTCTCAAAATAACATGGCCAAAGAAAGTTCATCCCTACAAAATCATATAGTTTAGTCATGCTCCATTTTCGCCACACAAGAATGCTCTCATCATGCACAACCCCGATGACAAGCCAAGCAATTGTTTCATACTTTAATAATCTCAAACCTATAAACTTTCAGGCAATACATGAGCGCGAGCCATGGACATAGCACTATGGGTGGAATAGAATATGATGATGGGGTTTATGTGGAGAAGACAAAAAAGGAGAAGATCTCACATACGAGGCTAATCAATGGGCTATGGAGATGCCCATCGATTGATGTTAATGCAATGAGTAGGGATTGCCATGCAACAGATGCACTAGAGCTATAAATGTATGAAAGCTCAACAAAAGAAACTAAGTGGGTGTGCATCCAACTTGCTTGCTCACGAAGACCTAGGGCATTTGAGAAAGCCCATCGTTGGAATATACAAGCCAAGTTCTATAATGAAAGATTCCCACTAGTATATGAAAATGACAAAACAAGAGACTCTCTATCATGAAGATTATGGTGCTACCTTGAAGCACAAGTGTGGTAAAGGATAGTAACATTGTCCCTTCTCTCTTTTTCTCTCATTTTTTGGGCCTTCCTTTTTTATGGCCTTTCTCTTTTTTTTTAATTCTCACTTGGGACAATGCGCTAGAAAATGATGATCATCACACTTCTATTTATTTACAACTCAATGATTACAACTCGATACTAGAACAAAGTATGACTCTATATGAATGCCTCCGGTGGTGTACCGGGATATGAAATGAACCAAGAGTGACATGTATGAAAGAATTATGAATGGTGGCTTTTCCACAAATACTATCTCAACTACATGATCATGCTAGCAATATGACAATGATGAATGTGTCATGATGAACGGAATGGTGGAAAGTTGCATGGCAATATATCTCAGAATGGCTATGGAAATGCCATAATAGGTAGGTATGGTGGCTGTTTTGAGGAAGATATAAGGATGTTTATGTGTGAAAGAGCGTATCATATCACGGAGTTTGGATGCACCGGCGAAGTTCGCACGAACTCTCAATGTGAGAAAGGGCAATGCACGGTACCGAAGAGGCTAGCAATGATGGAAGGGTGAGAGTGCGTATAATCCATGGACTCAACATTAGTCATAAAGAACTCATATACTTATTGCAAAAATCTACAAGCCATATGAAAGCACAAGTGCTCCCTGGGTGGTTTTGGTAATTAATGTCAACATATCTCTTGTTGGACTAACACTTTTACCTAGTATGTTTACAATGGAGTGGCATGGACTAGAGGATGTGGAACCCCTTCAAGATGCTAAGGACAAAAGATTGGCTCAAGCTTCAAGATCAAGACTCTACATTTTATATTTTAGTGATCCAAGATCACATTGAGTCTATAGGAAAAGCCAATACTATCAAGGAGGGATGAGGTGTTGCTTAATGAGCCTCTTGATTCATGTGCTTAGTGATATGCTCCAAAACCCTCAACTATCTTCCCACATCCACATATGACCTAAACCAAAAGTCAAACTCGGCCCCACCGACTCTTTCTATCCGGTGCCACCGAGTTTCACATGTCATAGCCACTGCCACAAACCCTAGCAAATCGGTTTCACCGATAGGGATCTCGGTCTCACCGAGATGGGATTGTAATCTCACTGTGTATGTCCATTGCCAAAATCAGTCTCACCGAGTTTGAGCAATCGATACTACCGAGATTACAATGCAAATCCTCTGGTTAGCTTATTACCAAAATCGGTCCCACTGAGTTTGTGTAATCAGTCTCACCGAGTTTGCCTGACCAACTCTCTGGTTAGCTTATTACCAAAATTGGTCCCACCGAGTTTGTGTAATCGGTCACACCGAGATTACGTTATGCCCTAACCCTAACCATATCGGTCCTACCGAGTTGCATCTCAGTCCCACCAAAAATCCTAACGGTCACTAGGTTTGCTGAATCGGTCCGACCGAGTTTAACAATTCGGTCCCACCGAGTTTGGCAGATTGTGTGTAACGGTTAGATTTTGTGTGGAGGCTATATATACCCCTCCACCCACTCTTCATTCGTGGAGAGAGCCATCAGAACACATCTACACTTCCAATACTCATGTTCTGAGAGAGAACCACCTACACTTGTGTTGAGCTCAAGATATTCCATTCCAACCATATGAATCTTGATCTCTAGCCTTCCCCAAGTTGCTTTCCACTCAAATATTCTTTCCACCAAATCCAAATCCCGTGAGAGAGAGTTGAGTGTTGGGGAGACTATCATTTGAAGCACAAGAGCAAGGAGTTCATCATCAACACACCATTTGTTACTTCTTGGAGAGTGGTGTCTCCTAGATTGGCTAGGTGTCACTTGGGAGCCTCCGACAAGATTGTGGAGTTGAACCAAGGAGTTTGTAATGGCAAGGAGATCGCCTACTTCATGGACTCGCGCAACCGTTACCCTCCGTGGGTTGAAGTCTCCATCAACGTGGATGTACAATAGCACCACCTATCGGAACCACACCAAAAACATCCGTGTCTCCAATTGCGTTTGAATACTCCAAACCCTTCCCTTTACATTCTTGCAAGTTGCATGCTTTACTTTCTGCTGCTCATATACTCATTGCATGCTTGCTTGATATGTATTGTGTTCATTAAAGTTGTGCTTAAACTCCACCTAAACTTAAGAATATTAAAAACTGCAACTTTTGGCACTTAGTGTCTAATCACCCCCCCTCTAGACACCTCTTCTCGATCCTTTCAATTGGCATCAGAGCTTTGGTCTCCATTGCCTTGGTTTAAACACCTTTGGAGGAAGATGGATGTGTCTACTTTAGGGAGTCTTAGACATAGAGTGCCTATTCTTGATGGAGAGTATTTTCATGAGTGGAAAAATGAAATGCTTGAGATTTTCAATGAATATCATTTGAACAAGTACATTGCTAGTCCTTGTGCACCTCATATTGATCCTTTGCACCCTACCCTCGATGAAGAATCGACATGATTCGTAATCTTAGAACTGTTGAGCTCATCATTAGAGGATTGCCCAAAAATTTGATTGTTAGTTTGCCTACTCTTGATTGTGCCTATACTATATGGAAATTTCTTGAGGAACGATTTCCCGATTATTCCTTAAAAAATTTAGACGAAATTCTCCATAAGTCTATTGCTTTGAGTAAGATGAACTCTAGTGATCCTAGTTTTGGTGATTGTCTTTTTGAGCTCACCAATCTCATGCGTGCTAAAGGAAACGTTGGAATCATTAGTGATATCATATCCGAAGCTATTAGAATTCATAAAGGTAACCACTTTGATGATCATTTATCTAATGAATTACCCTCTCTAGGAATTGATCAATCACAAGATGATGTTGAATATGGATACTATGATGAAGACGATGATAGTGACTATGATCTTGATGATGCAATGAGACATTTTGGTCTTATGGCAAATCTTCGTGGCTACATGGCTGGAGGAAAGGAATGGGTCCTTGATAGTGGATGTACTGATCATATGACCGGAGATGAAGATATGTTCCTTGAGCTTGCTGAAAACGACGACCCTCGAAAATATGTCACTTTTGGTGATAATTCAAAGGGTAAGGTGGTTGGCCTTGGTAAGGTGACCATCTCACATGATAGCTCCATACAAAATGTCATGCTCGTTGAATCCCTTGGATACAATTTACTTTCAGTTTCTGGACTTGCAGATTTCGATTTCAATGTCTTATTGACTGAAGTAGATTGCCAAGTGTTTCGTAGAGACAATCATAAAATGGTATTTACCGGTATACATAGAGGAGATCTTTACATTGTTGACTTCACTAAAAGGGCTAAACCTAAAACTTGCTTAATTGCTAAATCTTCTAAAGGCTGTTTGTGGCATAGAAGACTAGGTCATGTTGGAATGCGAAATCTTGATAAGCTTATTAAAGGTGATCATATCCTTGGAATAAAAGATGTCGTATTTGACAAGGATAGACTTTGTAGCGCTTGTCAAGCAGGGAAACAAGTTGGAGGAAGTCACCGCGCGAAGAACATCATGACCACAAGAAGACCACTCGAGCTGCTTCACATGGATCTCTTTGGTCCAAATGCATATAAGAGTCTCGGTGGTAACTCATTTGGTCTAGTCATAGTTGATGATTGTTCAAGATTTACGTGGGTGTTCTTTCTTGATGACAAGTCGCAGGTCCAAAAGATCTTCAAAAACTTCGCTAGGAAGGCCCAAAATCAGTTTGACGTGAAGATCAAGAAGGTTCGGAGTGACAACGGAACGGAGTTCAAGAACGCAAATGTGGACACCTTTCTTGACGAAGAAGGGATTTCACACGAGTTCTCGGCTACGTACACACCTCAACAAAATGGAGTTGTTGAAAGGAAGAACCGAACTCTTATCGAGATGGCAAGAACGATGCTTGATGAGTACAAGACGCCAAAGCACTTTTGGGTGGAAGCGGTTGAGACAGCTTGTCATGCAACAAATCGCTTGTATCTTCACAAGCTATTCGGCAAGACGGCATATGAGCTCCTCACCGGTAACAAACCCCAAGTTGGATACTTTCGAGTATTCGGCTCGAAGTGCTACATTCTTGATAAGCATCGTCGTTCTAAATTTGCTCCTAAATCTCATGAAGGTTTCCTACTTGGTTATGGCTCAAACTCTCACACTTACCGTGTCTACAACAATTTCACCCGAAAGGTTGAAGAGACGGTAGATGTGAAGTTTGATGAATCTAACGGCTCGCAAGTAGAGCAATTGCCAATTAATGTAGGAGACGAAGACCCGTCGGAAGCAATACAAGACTTGTCCATTGGCAAGATTCGTCCAACGGAAATGAAGGAGAGTACCTCGTCCGTCCAAGTGGAAGCTTCTACCTCACGACAAGGTGAACAAAGAGTTGATACAGAAGCATCCACAAGTGGGACACGCCAAGATGAAGAAAACGAGGAAGTACACCAAGATGAACATCAACAACCTCCTTCTCCACCACGAAAAGAGAACGACAACGTCAACAATGAAGAAGGCCAAGAAGAAGAACAAGATGAAGAGGATGTTCCACCCCGACCCAAGCAAAAGCTTTCACGAGTTCGAGCAAGAATTGACAAAGATCATCCCGTCGAGCAAATCTACAAAGATATCCAAACCGGGAGAATCACTCGCTCTAAAACTCGCTTAGCTAACTTTTGTGAACATTACTCATTCATCTCTAGCATTGAACCTATGAAGGTTGAAAAAGCATTGAAGGATCCGGATTGGATAAACTCTATGCATGAAGAGCTACACAACTTTGAGAGAAATCAAGTATGGACATTGGTCGAGAAGCCCGACAACAACCACAACATCATTGGTACCAAATGAGTGTATCGCAACAAGCAAGATGAAGATGGACAAGTGGTTCGCAACAAAGCACGTCTCGTCGCCCAAGGCTACACACAAGTTGAAGGTATGGACTATGGTGAGACTTATGCTCCCGTTGCTAGACTTGAGTCCATTCGCATCTTACTTGCCTATGCTAATCACCATGATACCACCTTATACCAAATGGACATTAAAAGTGCTTTTCTAAATGGCAAAATTGAGGAGGAAGTTTATGTTAAGCAACCTCCCGGCTTTGTCAATCCTAAGAAACCTAATCATGTTTACAAACTTCATAAAGCCCTTTATGGTCTGAAACAAGCTCCTAGAGCATTGTATAAATGCTTGACCAAATTCCTTACTGAAAAAGGCTTTGAAATTGGTAAAATTGATTCTACTCTTTTTACTAAAAGGGTTAATGGAGAACTATTTGTGTGCCAAATTTATGTTGATGATATCATATTTGGTTCAACTAACCCTCATTTTAGTGAGAAGTTTGGAAAGCTAATGTCGGAGAAGTTTGAGATGTCTATGATGAGTGAACTCAAATTCTTTCTCGGTTTGCAAATCAAGCAAACTAAGTAAGGTACCTTTGTCTCTCAAACAAAGTACACCAAAGACTTATTCAAGAAGTTCAATATGCAAGAATGCAAAGGTATGACTACACCCATGCCTACTAGTGGACATCTTGATTTGACCAAAGATGGTGAACCGGTTGATCAAAAAGTTTATCGCTCTATGATTGGTTCATTGTTATATCTATGTGCCTCTCGTCCTGATATTATGCTAAGTGTGTGCATGTGTTCACGATATTAAGTTGCTCCTAAAGAATATCATCTTAAGGCTGTGAAAAGGATAGTGAGATACTTAATCCATACACCAAATTTTGGCATTTGGTATCCTAAGAGGTCCTCTTTTGATCTTGTTGGCTATTCCAATTCGGACTATGATGGAGACAAGGTTGATAGAAAGTCCACTTAGGGTACTTGTCAATTCCTTGGTAGATCTCTTGTGTCTTGGTCTTGCAAGAAACAAAACTCCGTATCCTTATCCACAGCCGAAGCGGAATACATTGCCGCTGGTTCATGTTGTGCTCAATTACTTTGGATGACCCAAACTCTTAAAGATTATGGGATATATGTGAAACATGTTCCATTGCTATGTGACTATTAAAGTGCTATTAAGATTGCTCACAATCCCGTGCAACACTCTCGAACTAAGCATATTGAAGTTCGTCATCATTTCATTCGAGATCATGTTGCCAAAGGAGACATTAACCTTAAGCATGTTCGCACCGATAAGCAATTAGCGGATATATTCACTAAGCCACTTGATGAGAAAGTGTTTTGCAGGTTAAGAGGTGAATTGAACATCATTGATGCTTCAAACTTGGAGTAGGAACTCCATTTGATACACGCGGGGCATGAGCCTATGACTAATCCTCGATATTTCTCTTATGATGCTATTCATATGTCTTGGATATATTTGTACCTTGCATGTAATCTAACCCGTGTAGGTACTTGGTTGAATATAAATCTATGAGGTTGCAACTCACTCACATCTTGAGCAATCTCTACATCACCAAGTCTCTACACAATGGTGGTTGAAGACAAGGAAGCACGAAACCATTCAAACATATCCTTTGGCAAATTCTATGTTGAGTTTCATGATTGTCATTTTGGATACACAAGTGCTCTTCCTTGCAAAGCTAATCCATGTAGGTAGATGAACTCAAACTCCAAGTGGTGCTCCTAACTCTTGATGAACTACATCAACCTTGAGCAACCCACACAAGTTCAACTACACGAGCAAGATCAACACCACCCCCAAGGTATGTTATTCCATCTTAGAGAAGCTTTACTCCAAGTCATGAGTCAAAGCAACTCGACAAGATGTGAATACATCAAGATGCTTAAACGAAAAATGGAAACCCCATTTTGAGCTTAAACGATGAGTATGACCTATGATCAAGTGTTCTCACTTGACTCCTAAGTCAATATACTCTAACATAGGTGACTTTGTCGTCGCCCAACTCTAGATGAAGTTCTTTTGTGTTCTTTTCTGTGTTATTGCATTTGTCTCTTGCATATTTGTTTCCCTATTTTTTTTTAAAAAACTTCATCTAGATCTTTTAGTTTCTTTTCTTTTTGTTCTGCATTTTCTGCATCCAATTCATTGCAAATCTTTCAGTTAATTCCTTGCATATCCTTGTGAGATCTTACTTGACTAGTGAGCTGAGGTGAAAAGTGGTTTCACTCTGATGAACTCGATCACACCGGTTTGTTCTCTTCGGCTCAACTGAAACCTTTCGGTGCAACCGAAGCACACAACTCGGAGTCACCGATTTCACCACAGAAAAACCAACTTGCCACTTATTCCTGATTTCTATTTGCTCCAGCTCCACTCAATGATTCTTGTCCTCTACCAGCATCATGTTACACATACTGCTTTGCTCTGTGACTCAAGGACCAACCCATTTGTATCACATGTCCAGAAGACCCTTCTTGGAAATTGATGTCAAAGGGGGAGAGAGAGAGAGATCACATCAAAGCTTAAATCCTTCCTATAGGGGGAGAAAGAGAGAATACTCAGGGGGAGAGAAAGTAATATCATCAATGACCCCAGATGCTTGGTGTTCAAGAGGAGAGATGTCACATGTCTTTAAGAGGGGAAAGACATGTTTGTTTGCTTGCTTTAGCTCAAGCTCTGTTGTTTATTTTCTATTGCTCTGATTTTCCGTTCCCTATCTTCCCCCAATATCCCATGCAAATTCAGGGGGAGCAAGACATCTAAGGGAAGGAAATCTCTGATTTTATTGCATATCTTTACCTTTGGGGACATGTCTATATCCAATGTGGTACTCACTCTACATGTCATCCCAGTCTTGGTTCTCTTGTGGTTTCTCTTGTTTACTCTGGTTAGTAGGTGTATCTGTGTAATTTAACCTTGTTTGCGCAGGTTCATCTCATCCTAAGCCAACTCAAGACCACAAGGTTAGTATATGCATCTCAGTCATGTGAATGAGAAATTCTTGCTGATGTGCATACTGTTTGCAAGAAGGACTCATGAGCATGAAGGTACGTTTCTCATATTCACATCATTTGCTCTGATGCATATAGCCAAGATACATGTAACACATTGCTTACTCTGTCATGCTAATGCACTCACATGCTCCTATATTCAATATTCACATGATTGCATACATGTAGGGGGAGCCTACGCATGTTATATGTCTTTCCAAAGCTTTACTTCCTATTTTCTATATCTTTATCTAAAACTTTGATGTATGTTGTCATCAATTACCAAAAAGGGGGAGATTGAAAGCACAAGTGCTCCCTGGGTGGTTTTGGTAATTAATTTCAACATATCTCTTGTTGGACTAACACTTTTACCTAGTATGTTTCAGATAAGTTCAACAATGGAGTGGCATGGACTAGAGGATGTGGAACCCCTTCAAGATGCTAAGGACAAAAGATTGGCTCAAGCTTCAAGATCAAGACTCTACATTTTATATTTTAGTGATCCAAGATCACATTGAGTCTATAGGAAAAGCCAATCAAGGAGGGATGAGGTGTTGCTTAATGAGCCTCTTGATTCATGTGCTTAGTGATATGCTCCAAAACCCTCAACTATCTTCCCACATCCACATATGACCTAAACCAAAAGTCAAACTCGGCCCCACCAACTCTTTCTATCCGGCGCCACCGAGTTTCACATGTCATAGCCACTGCCACAAACCCTAACAAATCGGTTTCACCGATAGGGATCTCGGTCTCACCGAGATGGGATTGTAATCTCACTGTGTATGTCCATTGCCAAAATCGGTCTCACCGAGTTTGAGCAATCGGTACTATCGAGATTACAATGCAAATCCTCTAGTTAGCTTATTACCAAAATCGGTCCCACCGAGTTTGTGTAATCAGTCTCACTGAGTTTGCCTGACCAACTCTCTGGTTAGCTTATTACCAAAACCAGTCCCACCGAGTTTGTGTAATCGGTCACACCGAGATTACGTTATGCCCTAACCCTAACCATATCGGTCCTACCGAGTTGCATCTTAGTCCCACCAAAAATCCTAACGGTCACTAGGTTTGCTGAATCGGTCCGACCGAGTTTAACAATTCGTTCCCACCGAGTTTGGCAGATTGTGTGTAACAGTTAGATTTTGTGTGGAGGCTATATATACCCCTCCACCCACTCTTCATTCATGGAGAGAGCCATCAGAACACATCTACACTTCCAATACTCATGTTCTGAGAGAGAACCACCTACACTTGTGTTGAGCTCAAGATATTCCATTCCAACCATATGAATCTTGATCTCTAGCCTTCCCCAAGTTGCTTTCCACTCAAATCTTCTTTCCAGCAAATCCAAATCCTGAGAGAGAGAGTTGAGTGTTGGGGAGACTATCATTTGAAGCACAAGAGCAAGGAGTTCATCATCAACACACCATTTGTTACTTCTTGGAGAGTGGTGTCTCCTAGATTGGCTAGGTGTCACTTGGGAGCCTCCGACAAGATTGTGGAGTTGAACCAAGGAGTTTGTAAGGGCAAGGAGATCGCCTACTTCGTGAAGATCTACCGCTAGTGAGGCAAGTCCTTCATGGGCGACGGCCATGATGGAATAGACAAGGTTGCTTCTTCGTGGACCCTTCGTGGGTGGAGCCCTCCATGGACTCGCGCAACCGTTACCCTCCGTGGGTTGAAGTCTCCATCAACGTGGATGTACGATAGCACCACCTATCGGAACCACGCCAAAAACATCCGTGTCTCCAATTGCGTTTGAATACTCCAAACCCTTCCCTTTACATTCTTGCAAGTTGCATGCTTTACTTTCCGCTGCTCATATACTCATTGCATGCTTGCTTGATATGTATTGTGTTCATTAAAGTTGTGCTTAAACACCACCTAAACTTAAGAATATTAAAAAATGCAACTTTTGGCACTTAGTGTCTAATCACCCCCCTCTATACACCTCTTCTCGATCCTTTCACCATCAAAAACCAAAGCACTACGCGCATGCTCCTAGGGGGATAGATTGGTAGGAAAAGACCACCGCTCGTCCCCGACCGCCACTCATAAGGAGGACAATCAAATAACACCTCATGTTTGAAATTTGTTACATAACGTTTACCATACGTGCATGCTACGGGACTTGCAAACTTCAACACAAGCATTTCTCAAATTCAAAACTACTCAACTAGCACGACTTTGATATTATCACCACCATATCTCAAAACAATTATCAAGCATCAAACTTTTCTTAGTATTCAACGCACTCAAAAGAAAGTTTTACAAATCTTGAATACCAAGCATATTATTATTATTAAGAAAGTTACCATGCTATTTAAGACTGTCAAAATAATCTAAGTGAAGCATGAGACACCAATAGTTTCTATAAAACAAATCCACCACCGTGCTCTAAAAGATATAAGTGAAGCACTAGAGCAAAAACTATAAAGCTCAAAAAAAAATATAAGTGAAGCACATAGAGTATTCTAGCAAATTCCAATTCATGTATGGCTGTCTCAAAAGGTGTGTACAGCAAGGATAAATGTTGTAAACTAAAAAGAAAATAATCAAATCATACAATACGCTCCAAGCAAAACACATATCATGTGGTGAATAAAAATATAGCTCCAAGTAAAGTTACCGATGGAAGTAGACGAAAGAGGGGATGCCTTCCGGGGCATCCCCAAGCTTTGAATTTTTGGTGTTCATGGATTATCTTGGGGGTTCCATGGGCATCCCCAAGCTTAGGCTCTTGCCACTCCTTGTTCCATAATCCATCAAAAGATTTCACCCAAAACTTGAAAACTTCACAACACAAAACTCAACAGAAATCTCGTAAGCTCCGTTAGCGAAAGAAAACAAAAGACCACTTCAAGGTACTGTAATGAACTCATTCTTTATTTATGTTGGTGTTAAACCTACTGTATTCCAACTTCTCTATGGATTATAAACTATTTTACTAGCCATAGATTCATCAAAATAAGCAAACAACACACGAAAAACAGAATCTGTCAAAAACAGAACAGTCTGTAATAATCTGTAACTAACGCAAACTTCTGGAACTCCAAAAAATCATCCAAAATAGGAAGACCTATGAAATTCGTTTATTGATCAGAAGCAATTGGAATAACTATTTTATCATGTTCTGGTGATTTGTAACAATTGTTTTCGTGAACAGGAAGTTTCTGGAAATTACAGCAAGATCAAATAACTATCATCCAAGAAGATCCTATAGGTTTAACTTGGCACAAACACTAATTAAAAGATAAAACCACATCTAAATAGAAGGTAGATGGATTATTTATTCCTAAACAGAAACAAAAGCAAAAAAATTAGAATAAAATTGGGTTGCCTCCCAACAAGCGCTATCGTTTAACGCCCCTAGCTAGGCATAAAGCAAGGATAGATCTAGGTATTGCCATCTTTGGTAGGCAATCCATAAGTGACTCTCATGATAGATTCATATGGTAATTTTATTTTCTTCCTAGGGAATTGTTCCATGCCTTTCTTTAATGGAAATTGGAATCTAATATTCCCTTCCTTCATATCAATAATTGCACCAATCGTTCTAAGGAAAGGTCTACCAAGAATAATAGGACAAGAAGGACTGCAATCTATATCAAGAACCATAAAATCTACAGGTACATAATTCCTATTTGCAACAATAAGAACATCATTAATTCTTACCATAGGTTTCTTAATAGTGGAATCCGCAAGGTGCAAGTTTAGAGAGCAATCATCAAAATCACGGAAATCTAGCAAATCACACAAAGTTTTGGGAATAGTAGAAACACTAGCACCCAAATCACATAAAGCATAAAATTCATGATCCTTAATATTAATTTTAATAGTTGGTTCCCACTCATCATAAAGTTTTCTAGGGATAGAAACTTCCAACTCAAGTTTTTCTTCATAAGATTGCATCAAGGCATCAACGATATGTTTAGTAAACGCTTTATTTTGACTATAGGCATGAGGAGAATTTAGCACGGATTGCAACAAGGAAATACAATCAATTAAAGAGCAAATTTCATAATTAAATTCCTTGAAATCCAATATAGTGGGTTTAGCAACATCTAGGGTTTTATTTTTTCAATCCCACTTTTATCAATTTCATCATTAAAATCTAAAAACTCCGAATTTTTGGAACACCTTCTAGGTAAAGGTGGATCATATTCAGTCTCATCAAGATTCATATTGCAAAAAAAAGATCTCAAAGGAGACACATCAATAACTTTTAGATCTTAATCTTGATTTTCATAGGAATTGGAAGAACACGCTTTAATAAAGGCATCTTTCGTAGCACGCATCCTAGCGGTTCTTTCTTTGCACTCATCAATGGAAATTCTCATGGCTTTTAGAGACTCATTGATATCATGCTTAGAGGAATAGATCTAAGCTTTAAAGAATCAACATCAAGAGAAATTCTATCAACGTTCCTAGCCAATTCATCAACTTTAAGCAATTTCTCTTCAAGCAAAGCATTAAAATTCTTCTGCGAATTCATAAACTCTTTAACACTAGTCTCAAATTCAGAGGACATCTTATTAAAGTTTCCGTAATAGTTGTTGTAGGAATTTCCATAATTATTAGAAGGATTACTAGGATAAGGCCTAGGATTAAAATTCCCTCTATACGCGTTGTTACCAAAATTATTCCTACCAACAAAATTCACATCCATAGATTCATTATTATTCTCAATCAAGGTAGACACAAAGGCATATCATTAGGATCACAAGAAAAAATCGTAGTAGCAAATAATTTCATAAGTTCATCCATCTTTCCACTCAAAATATTAATTTCTTCTATCGCATGCACTTTTATTATTAGTAGATCTTTCAGTGCGCCATTGAGAATAATTAACCATAATATTATCTAGGAGTTTAGTAACATCTCCTAAAGTGATTTCCATAAAAGTGCCTCCCGCGGACAAATCTAAAAGATTTCTAGAAGCAAAATTCAAGCCGGCATAAAAAATTTGTATAATCATCCATAAATTCAAACCATGAGTAGGACAATTACGTATCATTAATTTCATTCTCTCCCAAGCTTGTGCAACATGTTCATGATCAAGTTGCTTAAAATTCATAATATCGTTTCTAAGAGAGATGATCTTAGCGGGAGGAAAATACTTAGAGATAAAAGCATCTTTGCACTTGTTCCAAGAATCAATACTATTTCTAGGCAAAGACGAAAACCAAGCTTTAGCACGATCTGTAAGCGAAAAAGGAAATAGCTTCAATTTAACAATATCATTATCGACATCTTTCTTCTTTTGCATATCACATAAATCAACGAAGCTATTTAGATGAGTTGCGGCATCTTCACTAGGAAGGCCGGCGAATTGATCTTTCATAACAAGATTCAACAAAGCAGTATTGATTTCACAATATTCAGTATTGGTAAGAGGAGCAATCGTAATGCTAAGGAAATCATTATTGTTGGTATTGGTAAACTCACACAATTTGGTATTATCTTGAGCCATCGTGACAAGCAAGCAATCCAACACACGAGCAAACAAAAAGCAAGCGAGAAAAAGGCAAATGGAAAAGAGAGGGCGAATAAAACGGCAAGGGTGAAGTGGGGGAGAGGAAAACGAGAGGCAAATGGCAAATAATGTAATGCGAGAGGTAAGGGATTGTGATAGGTACTTGGTATGTTGACTTTTGCGTAGACTCCATGGCAACGGCGCTAGAAATTCTTCTTGCTACCTCTTGAGCACTGCGTTGGATTTCCTCGAAGAGGAGAGGATGATGCAGCAAAGTAGCGTAAGTATTTCCCTCAGTTTTTGAGAACCAAGGTATCAATCCAGTAGGAGGCCACGCGCGAGTCCCTCGTACCTACACAGAACGAATAGCTCAACGCAACCAACGCCATTAGGGGTTGTCAATCCCTTCACGGTCACTTACGAGAGTGAGATCTGATAGAGATGATAGATAATATTTTTGGTATTTTTGATATAAAGATGCGAGATAAAATAAAAAGAAAAAGTAAAAAGCAAAGCAATAATAAAGTGATGGAAGATTGATATGATGAGAATAGACCCGGGGGCCATAGGTTTCACTAGTGGCTTCTCTCAAGAGCATAATTATTCTACGGTGGGTGAACAAATTACTGTTGAGCAATTGACAGAATTGAGCATAGTTATGAGAATATCTAGGTATTAATCCAGTAGGAGGCCATGTGCGAGTCCCTCGTACCTACACAAAATGAATAGCTCAACGCAACCAACGCGATTATGGGTTGTCAATCCCTTCACGGTCACTTACGAGAGTGAGATCTGATAGAGATGATAGAATATTTTTGGTATTTTTGATATAAAGATGCAAGATAAAATAAAAAGAAGAAGTAAAAAGCAAAGCAATAATAAAGTGATGGAAGATTGATATGATGAGAATAGACCCGGGGGCCATAGGTTTCACTAGTGGCTTCTCTCAAGATCATAAATATTCTACGGTGGGTGAACAAATTACTGTTGAGCAATTGACAGAATTGAGCATAGTTATGAGAATATCTAGGTATGATCATGTATATATGCATCACGTCCGAGACAAGTAGACCGACTCCTGCTTGCATCTACTACTATTACTGCACTCATCGACCGCTATCCAGCATGCATCTAGAGTATTAAGTTCAAGAACAGAGTAACGCCTTAATCAAGATGACATGATGTAGAGGAATAAATTCATGCAATATGATAAATACCCATCTTGTTATCCTCGATGGCAACAATGGAATACGTGCCTTGCTGCCCCTACTATCAGTGGGAAAGGACACCGCAAGACGGCATACGAGCTCCTCACCGGTAACAAACCCCAAGTTGGATACTATCGAGTATTTGGCTCAAAATGCTACATTCTAGATAAGCATCGTCGTTCAAAGTTTGCTCGTAAGTCTCATGAAGGTTTCCTACTTGGTTATGGCTCAAACTCTCACACTTACCGTGTCTACAACAATTTCACCCGAAAGGTTGAAGAAACGGTAGATGTGAAGTTTGATGAAACTAATGGCTCGCAAGTAGAGCAATTGCCAATTGATGTAGGAGACAAAGACCCTTCGGAAGCAATTCAAGACTTGTCGATTGGCAAAATTCGTCCAACGAAGGTAAAGGAGAATACCTTGTCCGTCCAAGTGGAAGCTTCTATTTCACGACAAGGTGAACCAAGAGTTGACACGAAAGCATCCACAAGTGGGACACACCAAGATGAAGAAAACGAGGAAATACGTCAAGACAAACATAAACAACCTCCCTCTCCACCACGACAAGAGAACAACAACGTCAACAATGGAGAAGATCATGAAGGAGAACAAGATGAAGAGGAAGTTCAACGAAGGCCCAAGCAAAAGCTTTCACGAGTTCGAGCAAGAATTGCCAAAGATCATCCCGTCGAGCAGATCTACAATGATATCCAAACCGGGAGAATCACTCGCTCAAAAACTCGTTTAGCTAACTTTTGTGAAAACTATTCATTCATCTCTAGCATTGAACCTATGAAGGTTGAAGAAGCATTGGAGGATCCGGATTGGATAAATGCTATGCATGAAGAGCTACACAACTTTGAGAGAAACCAAGTTTGGACATTGGTTGAGAAGCCCGACAACAACCACAACATCATCGGTACCAAATGGGTGTTTCGCAACAAGCAAGATGAAGATGGACAAGTGGTTCGCAACAAAGCACGTCTCGTTTCCCAAGGATATACACAAGTCAAAGGTATGAACTATGGTGAGACATATGCTCCCGTTGCTAGACTTGAGTCCATTCGCATCTTACTTGCCTTTGCTAATCACCACAATATCACCTTGTACCAAATGGATATTAAAAGTGCTTTTCTAAATGGTGAAATAGAGGAGGAAGTTTATGTCAAGCAACCTCCCGGCTTTGTCAATCCTAAGAAACCTAATCATGTTTACAAACTTCAGAAAGCACTTTACGGTCTCAAACAAGCTCCTAGAGCATGGTATAAATGCTTGACTAAGTTCCTTATTGCAAGTGGTTTTGAAATTGGAAAAATTGATTCTACCCTTTTTACTAAAAGAGTTAATGGAGAATTATTTGTATGCCAAATTTATGTTGATGATATCATATTTGGTTCTACTAACCCTCTTTTTAGTGAAAAGTTTGGAAAGCTTATATCAAAGAAGTTTGAGATGTCTATGATGAGTGAACTCAAATTCTTTCTTGGTTTGCAAATCAAGCAAACTAAGGAAGGTACATTTATCTCTCAAAGGAAGTACACCAAAGACCTATTCAAGAAGTTCAATATGCAAGAATGCAAAGGTATGTCTACACCCATGCCTACTAGTGGACATAATGATTTGACCAAAGATGGTGAACCGGTTGATCAAAAGGTTTATCGCTCTATGATTGGTTCATTGTTATACCTATGTGCCTCTCGTCCCGACATTATGCTAAGTGTGTGCATGTGTGCACGGTATCAAGCTGCTCCTAAAGAATGTCATCTTAAGGCCGTGAAAAGGATAGCGAGATACTTAATCCATACACCAAATTTTGGCATTTGGTATCCTAAGAGGTCCTCTTTCGATCTTGTTGGGTATTCCGACTCGGATTATGCCGGAGACAAGGTTGAAAGTCCACTTCGGGTACATGTCAATTTCTTGGTAGATCTCTTGTGTCTTGGTCCTCCAAGAAACAAAACTCGGTATCCTTATCCACCGCCGAAGCGGAATATATTGCAGCTGGTTCATGTTGTGCTCAATTACTTTGGATGACCCAAACTCTTAAAGATTATGGGGTCTATGTGAAACATGTTCCATTGCTTTGTGACAATGAAAGTGGTATCAAAATTGGTCATAATCCTGTGCAACATTCTCGAACTAAGCATATTGAAGTTCGTCATCATTTCATTCGAGATCATGTTGCTAAGGGTGACATTGATCTTAAGCATGTTCGCACCGATAAGCAATTAGCGGATATATTCACTAAACCACTTGACGAGAAAGTGTTTTGCAGGTTGAGAGGAGAATTGAACATCATTGATGCTTTGAACTTGGAGTAGAAACTCCATTGGATACATGCAAGACATGAGCTTATGACTAATCCTTGATATATCTATTATGATGACTATCCAATGTCTTGGATATATTTGCATCTTGCATGTTATCTAACCCATGTAGGTACTTGGTTGAATCAAATTCTATGAGATTGCAACTCACTCACATCTTGAGCAATCTCTACATCACCAAGTCTCTACACAACGGTGGTTGACGACAAGGAAGCACGAAACCACTCAAACATATCCTTGACTAATTCTATGATTGAGCTTCATGATTATCATTTTTGGATATACAAGTGTTTTTCCTTGCAAGAACTAACCCATGTAGGTAGATGAACTCAAACTCTAAGTGGTGCTCCCAACTCTTGATGAGCTACATCAACCTCGAGCACCCACACAAGTTCAACTACATGAGCAAGATCCACACCACCACCCAAGGTATGTTGTTCCATCTTAGAGAAGCTTTACTCCAAGTCATGAGTTAAAGCAACTCCACAAGATGTGAATACATCAAGATGCTTAAACGAAAAATGGTAACCCCATTTTGAGCTTAAACGATGAGTATGACCTATGATCAAGTGTTCTCACTTGACTCCTAAGTCAATATACTCTAACATAGGTGACTATGTCACCGCCCAATTCTAGGTGAAGTTCTCTTGTGTCCTTTTCTGTGTTATTGCATTTGTCCCTTGCATATTTGTTTCCCGTTTTAAACACTCACAAAAAAACTTCATCTAGAACCTTTCATTCTTTTCTGCTTCTTTTTGTTCTGCATATTCTGCATAAAATTCCTTGCAAATCTTTTAGTTAATTCATTGCAAATCTTTGTGAGATCTTATTTGACTAGTGAGCTGAGGTGACAAGTATTTTCTCTGAAGTAAACTCGGTTCCACCGAACTGAAATTTTTGGACCAACCGAATTCTGCATATTTTGCATAAAATTCCTTGCAAATCTTTTAGTTAATTCATTGCAAATCTTTGTGAGATCTTATTTGACTAGTGAGCTGAGGTGACAAGTATTTTCTCTGAAGTAAACTCGGTTCCACCGAACTGAAATTTTCGGACCAACCGAATTCTTTCGGTACCACCGAAACTTGACGCTCGGTGTCACCGAATTCGCAACAGGAAAACAGTTTGCCACTTATTCTATATTTCTTCTGATCCAGCTCCACTCGATGAATCTTATCCTCTACAAGCATCACAGTTTTACCATTGCTTTATGCTGAATCTCAAGGACCAAACCTTTTCGACAGATTCCAGTAAGACCTTCTTGGAAATTGATGTCAAAGGGGGAGAGAGAGATCACATCAAAGCTTATCATCAGGGAAAAAGAGAGAAAGTACTAAGGGGGAGAGAATACTCAAGGATCCCAAATATTAAAGGGGAGAAAGAGATCTCCAGGGGGAGAGAATACTCAAGGATCCCAGATGCTTGGGGGAAAGACATGTTCATATGTACTCATTTGAATTAAGTTCTATTCATATCTTTCAACTCTGATTTTCTGTTCCCTATCTTCTCCCAATATCCCATGTCAGATTCAGGGGGAGCAAGACACCTAAGGGAAAGAAAAAAATCATTCAAATTCATTGCATATCTTTACTCTTGGGGACATGTCTAATTCAATATGTACTCTGTACTCACTCTTTACATGTCATCCCAGTCTTGGTACTCTTGTGGTTTCTTTTGTTTGCTCTGGCTAGTGGATGTATCTGTGTTATCTAACCTTGTTTGTGCAGGTTCATTCCATCCTAAGCCAACTTAAGACTACAAGGTAAGTATATGCATCAGAATCATGAGTATGAGGAACTCTTGCTTTTGTACATACTGTTTGCAAGAAGGACTCATAAACATGAAGGTATTTCTCTTAATAATAATCTTTTGCTCTGATGCATATGGCCAAGATACATGTAACACATTGCCTACTCTGTCATGACTATGCTCTCACATGCTTCTATATTCTGTATTCACATGATTGCATACATGTAGGGGGAGCCTATGCTTGTTACATGTCCGTCCAAAGCTTTACTTGCTATTCTTTATATATTTACCGAAAGCTTTGATGTATGTTGCCATCAATTACCAAAAAGGGGGAGATTGAAAGCACAAGTGCTCCTCAGGTGGTTTTGGTAATTAATGTCAACATATCTCTTGTTGGACTAATGTTTCTATCTAGTATATTTCAGATAAGTTCAACAATGGAGTGGCATGAACTAAAGGTTGTGGGAACTCCTTCAAGATGCTAAGGACAAAGGATTGACTAAAGCTTCAAGCTCAAGACTCTTCATTTTACACTTTTAGTGATCCAAGATCACATTGAGTCTATAGGAAAAGCCAATACTATCAAGGAGGGATGAGGTGTTGCTTAATGAGCTCTTTGCCTTATGTGCTTAATGATATGCTCCAAAATCCTCAACTACTTTCCCACTTCCACATATGACCTAAACCCAAAGCGAAACTCGGCCCCACCGACTCTTTCTATCCGGCGCCACCGAGTTTCATATGTCATAAGCCACTGCCAAACCCTAGCAAATCGGTTCTACCGATAGGGATCTCGGTCTCACCGAGATGGGATTGCAATCTCACTGTGTATGTCCATTGTCGAAATCGGTCTTACCGAGTTTAGGCAATCGGTACTACCGAGATTGCAATGCAAACTCTCTGTTTCCCATTTGTAACTTTTCGGTCTCACCGAAAGAGCAAATCGGTCCCACCGAGTTTGCCTGACCAACTCTCTGGTTAGCTAATTACCAAATCGGTCTCACCGAGTTTGTGTAATCGGTCTCACCGAGATTACGTTATGCCCAAACCCTGACCATATCGGTCCTACCGAGATGCATGTCAGTCCCACCGAAAATCTCTAACGGTCACTAGGTTTACCATTTCGGTCCGACCGAGTTTATTGATTCGGTCCCACCGAGATTGGTAGATTGTGTGTAACGGTTGGATTTTAAGTGGAGGCTATATATACCCCTCCACCTCCTCTTCATTCGTGGAGAGAGCCATCAGAACGCACCTACACTTCCAATTCATATGTTCTGAGAGAGAACCACCTACTCATGTGTTGAGACCAAGATATTCCATTCCTACCATATGAATCTTGATCTCTAGCCTTCCCCAAGTTGCTTTCCACTCAAATCTTCTTTCCACCAAATCCAAATCCTGTGAGAGAGAGTTGAGTGTTGGGGAGACTATCATTTGAAGCACAAGAGCAAGGAGTTCATCATCAACACACCATTTGTTACTTCTTGGAGAGTGGTGTCTCCTAGATTGGCTAGGTGTCACTTGGGAGCCTCCGACAAGATTGTGGAGTTGAACCAAGGAGTTTGTAAGGGCAAGGAGATCGCCTACTTCGTGAAGATCTACCGCTAGTGAGGCAAGTCCTTCGTGGGCGATGGCCATGGTGGGATAGACAAGGTTGCTTCTTCGTGGACCCTTCGTGGGTGGAGCCCTCCGTGGACTCGCGCAACCGTTACCCTTCGTGGGTTGAAGTCTCCACTAACGTGGATGTAGGATAGCACCACCTATCTGAACCACGGGAAAAACATCCGTGTCTCCAATAGCGTTTGAATTCTCCAAACCCTTCCCCTTACATTCTTGCAAGTTGCATGCTTTACTTTCCGCTGCCTATATACTCCTTGCATGCTTGCTTGATATGTATTGTGTATGTTGAAATTGTGCCTAAAACATCACTCAAACCAAAAAGGCTTAAAAACTGCTACTTTAGCACTAAGTGTCTAATCACCCCCCTCTAGACACATACACTTCTAGATCCTACAAGTGGTATCAGAGCTTTGGTCTCCATTGCCTTGGTTTAATCACCTTTGGAGGAAGATGGATGTGTCTACTTTAGGGAGTCTTAGACATAGAGTGCCTATTCTTGATGAAGAGTATTTTCATGAATGGAAAATTGAGATGCTTGTGATTTTCACTCAATACCATTTGAACAAGTATATTGGTAGTCCTTGTGCTCCTCATGTTGATCCTATGCATCCCACTCTAGATGAAGATATTGACATGATTCGCAATCTTAGAACCGTTGAGCTCATCATTAGAGGATTTCCCAAATACTTGATTGCTAGTTTACCCACTCTTAAATGCGCCTATACTATATGGAAATTTCTTGAGGAATGATTCCCCAATTATTCCTTGAAAAATTTGGATGAAATTCTCCATAAATCTATTGCCTTGAGTAAGATGAACTCTAGTGATCCTAGTTTCGGTAATTGTCTATTTGAGCTTACTAATCTCATGCGTGCTAAAGGAAATGTTGGAATCATTGGTGATATGATAACCGAATCCATAAGAATTCATAAAAGTGACCACTTTGATGATCATTTATCTAATGAATTACCCTCTCTAGGATATGATCAATCACAAGATGATGTTGAACGTCGATACTATGATAAAGATGATGATAGTGACTCTGATCTTGATGATGCAATGAGACACTTTGGTCTTATGGCTAATCTTCGAGGATATGTGTCAGGAGGAAAGGAATGGGTTCTTGATAGTGGATGTACCGATCATATGACCGGAGATGAAGAGATGTTCCGTGAGCTTGCTGAGAATGACGGCCCTCGAAAATATGTCACCTTTGGTGATAATTCAAAGGGTAAGGTGGTTGTCCTTGGTAAGGTGGCCATCTTACACGATAGCTCCATTCAAAATGTCATGCTCGTTGAATCTCTTGGGTACAACTTACTTTCAGTATCTAGACTTGCTGATTTCGGTTTGAATGTCCTATTTACTGTGGTAGATTGCCAAGTGTTTTGACGAGACAATCATAAAATGGTCTTTACCGGTATACGTAGAGGTGACCTTTATATTGTTGATTTCTCAAAAAGGGCACAACCTAAAACTTGCTTTATTGCTAAATCCTCAAAAGGTTGGTTGTGGCATAGACGACTAGGTCATGTTGGCATGAGAAACCTTGACAAGCTTATTAAAGGAAATCATATCCTTGGAGTTAACAATGTCATATTTGATAAGGATAGACTTTGCAGTGCGTGTCAGGCAGGTAAACAGGTTGGAGGAAGGCATCCCGTGAAGAACATCATGACCACAAGGAGGCCACTTGAGCTACTTCATATGGATCTCTTTGGTCCCAATGCCTACAAGAGTCTCGGTGGAAATTCCTTTGGTCTAGTTATAGTTGATGATTTTTCAAGATTTACGTGGGTGTTCTTTCTTGATGACAAATCGCAGGTCCAAAAGATCTTCAAAAACTTCACTAGAAAGGCCCAAAATTAGTTTGACGTGAAGATCAAGAAGGTTCGAAGCGACAACGGAACGGAGTTCAAGAACGCAAATGTGGATACATTTCTTGATGAAGAAGGGATTTCACATGAGTTCTCGGCTACGTACACACCTCAACAAAATGGAGTTGTTGAGAGGAAGAACCGGACGCTCATCGAATGGCGAGAACGATGCTTGATGAGTACAAGACACCTAAGCACTTCTGGGCAGAAGCGGTTGAGACGGCTTGTCATGCAACAAATCGCTTGTATCTTCACAAGCTACTCGGCAAGACGGCATACGAGCTCCTCACCGGTAACAAACCCCAAGTTGGATACTTTCGAGTATTTGGCTCAAAATGCTACATTCTAGATAAGCATCATCATTCAAAGTTTGCTCCTAAGTCTCATGAAGGTTTCCTACTTCGTTATGGATCAAACTCTCACACTTACCGTGTCTACAACAATTTCACCCGAAAGGTTGAAGAAACGGTAGATGTGAAGTTTGATGAAACTAATGGCTCGCAAGTAGAGCAATTGCCAATTGATGTAGGAGACAAAGACCCTTCGGAAGCAATTCAAGACTTGTCGATTGGCAAAATTCGTCCAACGGAGATAAAGGAGAATACCTTGTCCGTCCAAGTGGAAGCTTCTATTTCACGACAAGGTGAACCAAGAGTTGACACGGAAGCATCCACAAGTGGGACACACCAAGATGAAGAAAACGAGGAAATACGTCAAGACGAACATCAACAACCTCCCTCTCCACCACGACAAGAGAACAACAACGTCAACAATGGAGAAGATCATGAAGGAGAACAAGATGAAGAGGAAGTTCAACGAAGGCCCAAGTAAAAGCTTTCACGAGTTCGAGCAAGAATTGCCAAAGATCATCCCGTCGAGCAGATCTATAATGATATCCAAACCGGGAGAATCACTCGCTCAAAAACTCGTTTAGCTAACTTTTGTGAAAACTATTCATTCATCTCTAGCATTGAACCTATGAAGGTTGAAGAAGCATTGGAGGATCCGGATTGGATAAATGCTATGCATGAAGAGCTACACAACTTTGAGAGAAACCAAGTTTGGACATTGGTTGAGAAGCCCGACAACAACCACAACATCATCGGTACCAAATGGGTGTTTCGCAACAAGCAAGATGAAGATGGACAAGTGGTTCGCAACAAAGCACGTCTCGTTGCCCAAGGATATACACAAGTCGAAGGTATGGACTATGGTGAGACATATGCTCCTGTTGCTAGACTTGAGTCCATTCGCATCTTACTTGCCTTTGCTAATCACCACAATATCACCTTGTACCAAATGGATATTAAAAGTGCTTTTCTAAATGGTGAAATAGAGGAGGAAGTTTTTGTCAAGCAACCTCCCCGCTTTGTCAATCCTAAGAAACCTAATCATGTTTACAAACTTCACAAAGCACTTTACGGTCTCAAACAAGCTCCTAGAGCATGGTATAAATGCTTGACTAAGTTCCTTATTGCAAGAGATTTTGAAATTGGAAAAATTGATTCTACCCTTTTTACTAAAAGAGTTAATGGAGAATTATTTGTATGCCAAATTTATGTTGATGATATCATATTTGGTTCTACTAACCCTCTTTTTAGTGAAAAGTTTGGAAAGCTTATGTGAAAGAAGTTTGAGATGTTTATGATGAGTGAACTCAAATTCTTTCTCGGTTTGCAAATCAAGCAAACTAAGGAAAGTACATTTATCTCTCAAACGAAGTACACCAAAGACCTATTCAAGAAGTTCAATATGCAAGAATGCAAAGGTATGTCTACACCCATGCCTACTAGTGGACATAATGATTTGACCAAAGATGGTGAACCGGTTGATCAAAAGGTTTATCGCTCTATGATTGGTTCATTGTTATACCTATGTGCCTCTCGTCCCGACATTATGCTAAGTGTGTGCATGTGTGCACGGTATCAAGCTGCTCCTAAAGAATGTCACCTTAAGGCCGTGAAAAGGATAGTGAGATAATTAATCCATACACCAAATTTTGGCATTTGGTATCCTAAGAGGTCCTCTTTCGATCTTGTTGGGTATTCCAACTCGGATTATGCCGGAGACAAGGTTGATAGAAAGTCCACTTCTGGTACATGTCAATTTCTTGGTAGATCTGTTGTGTCTTGGTCCTCCAAGAAACAAAACTCGGTATCCTTATCCACCGCCGAAGCAGAATATATTGCAGCTGGTTCATGTTGTGCTCAATTACTTTGGATGACCCAAACTCTTAAAGATTATGGGGTCTATGTGAAACATGTTCCATTGCTTTGTGACAATGAAAGTGCTATCAAAATTGGTCATAATCTTGTGCAACATTCTCGAACTAAGCATATTGAAGTTCGTCATCATTTCATTCGAGATCATGTTGCTAAGGGTGACATTGATCTTAAGCATGTTCGCACCGATAAGCAATTAGCGGATATATTCACTAAACCACTTGACGAGAAAGTGTTTTGCAGGTTGAGAGGAGAATTGAACATCATTGATGCTTTGAACTTGGAGTAGAAACTCCATTGGATACATGCAAGACATGAGCTTATGACTAATCCTTGATATATCTATTATGATGACTATCCAATGTCTTGGATATATTTGCATCTTGCATGTTATCTAACCCATGTAGGTACTTGGTTGAATCAAATTCTATGAGATTGCAACTCACTCACATCTTGAGCAATCTCTACATCACCAAGTCTCTACACAACGGCGGTTGACGACAAGGAAGCACGAAACCACTCAAACGTATCCTTGACTAATTCTATGATTGAGCTTCATGATTATCATTTTTGGATATACAAGTGTTTTTCCTTGCAAGAACTAACCCATGTAGGTAGATGAACTCAAACTCTAAGTGGTGCTCCCAACTCTTGATGAGCTACATCAACCTCGAGCACCCACACAAGTTCAACTACATGAGCAAGATCCACACCACCACCCAAGGTATGTTGTTCCATCTTAGAGAAGCTTTACTCCAAGTCATGAGTTAAAGCAACTCCACAAGATGTGAATACATCAAGATGCTTAAACGAAAAATGGTAACCCCTTTTTGAGCTTAAACGATGAGTATGACCTATGATCAAGTGTTCTCACTTGACTCCTAAGTCAATATACTCTAACATAGGTGACTATGTCACCGCCCAATTCTAGGTGAAGTTCTCTTGTGTCCTTTTCTGTGTTATTGCATTTGTCCCTTGCATATTTGTTTCCCGTTTTAAACACACACAAAAAAAACTTCATCTAGAACCTTTCATTCTTTTCTGCTTCTTTTTGTTCTGCATATTCTGCATAAAATTCCTTGCAAATCTTTTAGTTAATTCATTGCAAATCTTTGTGAGATCTTATTTGACTAGTGAGCTGAGGTGACAAGTATTTTCTCTGAAGTAAACTCGGTTCCACCGAACTGAAATTTTCGGACCAACCGAATTCTGCATATTCTGCATAAAATTCCTTGCAAATCTTTTAGTTAATTCATTGCAAATCTTTGTGAGATCTTATTTGACTAGTGAGCTAAGGTGACAAGTATTTTCTCTGAAGTAAACTCGGTTCCACCGAACTGAAATTTTTCGGACCAACCGAATTCTTTCGGTACCACCGAAACTTGACGCTCGGTGTCACCGAATTCGCAACAGGAAAACAGTTTGCCACTTATTCTATATTTCTTCTGATCCAGCTCCACTCGATGAATCTTATCCTCTACAAGCATCACAGTTTTACCATTGCTTTATGCTGAATCTCAAGGACCAAACCTTTTCGACAGATTCCAGTAAGACCTTCTTGGAAATTGATGTCAAAGGGGGAGAGAGAGATCACATCAAAGCTTATCATCAGGGAAAAAGAGAGAAAGTACTAAGGGGGAGAGAATACTCAAGGATCCCAAATATTAAAGGGGAGAAAGAGATATCCAGGGGGAGAGAATACTCAAGGATCCCAGATGCTTGGGGGAAAGACATGTTCATATGTACTCATTTGAATTAAGTTCTATTCATATCTTTCAGCTCTGATTTTCTATTCCCTATCTTCTCCCAATATCCCATGTCAAATTCAGGGGGAGCAAGACACCTAAGGGAAAGAAAAAAAATCATTCAAATTCATTGCATATCTTTACTCTTGGGGACATGTCTAATTCAATATGTACTCTGTACTCACTCTTTACATGTCATCCCAGTCTTGGTACTCTTGTGGTTTCTTTTGTTTGCTCTGGCTAGTGGATGTATCAGTGTTATCTAACCTTGTTTGTGCAGGTTCATTCCATCCTAAGCCAACTTAAGACTACAAGGTAAGTATATGCATCAGAATCATGAGTATGAGGAACTCTTGCTTTTGTACATACTGTTTGCAAGAAGGGCTCATAAACATGAAGGTATTTCTCTTAATAATAATCTTTTGCTCTGATGCATATGGCCAAGATACATGTAACACATTGCCTACTCTGTCATGACTATGCTCTCACATGCTTCTATATTCTGTATTCACATGATTGAATACATGTAGGGGGATCCTATGCTTGTTACATGTCCGTCCAAAGCTTTACTTGCTATTCTTTATATCTTTATCTAAAGCTTTGATGTATGTTGCCATCAATTACCAAAAAGGGGGAGATTGAAAGCACAAGTGCTCCTCAGGTGGTTTTGGTAATTAATGTCAACATATCTCTTGTTGGACTAATGTTTCTATCTAGTATATTTCAGATAAGTTCAACAATGGAGTGGCATGAACTAAAGGTTGTGGGAACTCCTTCAAGATGCTAAGGACAAAGGATTGGCTAAAGCTTCAAGCTCAAGACTCTTCATTTTACACTTTTAGTGATCCAAGATCACATTGAGTCTATAGGAAAAGCCAATACTATCAAGGAGGGATGAGGTGTTGCTTAATGAGCTCTTTGCCTTATGTGCTTAATGATATGCTCCAAAATCCTCAACTACTTTCCCACTTCCACATATGACCTAAACCCAAAGCCAAGCTCGGCCCCACCGACTCTTTCTATCCGGCGCCACCGAGTTTCGTATGTCATAAGCCACTGCCAAACCCTAGCAAATCGATTCTACCGATAGGGATCTCGGTCTCACCGAGATGGGATTGCAATCTCACTGTGTATGTCCATTGTCGAAATCGGTCTTACCGAGTTTAGGCAATCGGTACTACCGAGATTGCAATGCAAACTCTCTGTTTCCCATTTGTAACTTTTCGGTCTCACTGAAAGAGCAAATCGGTCCCACCGAGTTTGCCTGACAAACTCTCTGGTTAGCTAATTACCAAATCGGTCTCACCGAGATTACGTTATGCCCAAACCCTGACCATATCGGTCCTACCGAGATGCATGTCAGTCCCACCGAAAATCTCTAACAGTCACTAGGTTTACCATTTTGGTCCGACCGAGTTTATTGATTCGGCCCCACCGAGATTGGTAGATTGTGTGTAACGGTTGGATTTTAAGTGGAGGCTATATATACCCCTCCACCTCCTCTTCATTCATGGAGAGAGCCATCAGAACACACCTACACTTCCAATTCATATGTTCTGAGAGAGAACCACCTACTCATGTGTTGAGACCAAGATATTCCATTCCTACCATATGAATCTTGATCTCTAGCCTTCCCCAAGTTGCTTTCCACTCAAATCTTCTTTCCACGAAATCCAAATCCTGTGTGAGAGAGAGAGAGTTGAGTGTTGGGGAGACTATCATTTGAAGCACAAGAGCAAGGAGTTCATCATCAACACACCATTTGTTACTTCTTGGAGAGTGGTGTCTCCTAGATTGGCTAGGTGTCACTTGGGAGCCTCCGACAAGATTGTGGAGTTGAACCAAGGAGTTTGTAAGGGCAAGGAGATCGCCTACTTCATGAAGATCTACCGCTAGTGAGGCAAGTCCTTCGTGGGCGATGGCCATGGTGGGATAGACAAGGTTGCTTCTTCGTGGACCCTTCGTGGGTGGAGCCCTCCGTGGACTCGCGCAACCGTTACCCTTCGTGGGTTGAAGTCTCCACTAACGTGGATGTAGCATAGCACCACCTATCCGAACCACGGGAAAAACATCCGTGTCTCCAATAGCGTTTGAATTCTCCAAACCCTTCCCCTTACATTCTTGCAAGTTGCATGCTTTACTTTCCGCTGCCTATATACCCCTTGCATGCTTGCTTGATATGTATTGTGTATGTTGAAATTGTGCCTAAAACATCACTCAAACAAAAAAGGCTTAAAAACTGCTACTTTAGCACTAAGTGTCTAATCACCCCCCCTCTAGACACATACACTTCTAGATCCTACAGGAGGGGCTATGGTGATGATGTAGAAGCCCTCCATGGTGGATTCCCCTTCCGGCGGAGCTCCGGAACAGGCCCCAAGATGGGATCTCGTGGGTACAGAAGGTTGCGGCGGTGGAATTAGGTTTTTGGCTCCGTATCTGATCGTTTGGGGGTACGTAGGTATATATATGAGGAAGGAGTACGTCGGTGGAGCTTCGGGGGGCCCACGAGGCAGGGGGGCGCGCCCTAGGGGGGGCTCCCGCCACCCTCGTGACCGCCTCCCTCCTTTCTTGACGGAGGGTCCAAGTCTCTTGGATCATATCTGTTGAGAAAATCACGTTCCCGAAGGTTTCATTCCGTTTGGACTCCGTTGATATTCCGTTTCTTTGAAACACTGAAATAGGCAAAAAACAGCAATTCTGGGCTGGGCCTCCGGTTAATAGGTTAGTCCCAAAAGTAATATAAAAGTGGAAAATAAAGCTCAATTTGGTCCAAAACAGTAGATAATATAGCATGGAGCAATAAAAAATTATAGATACGTTGGAGACGTATCAGATTACTGTTGGGGAACATAGTAATTTCAAAACAATTCCTACGCACACACAGGATCATGGTGATGCATAGCAACGAGAGGGGAGAGTGTGTCCACGTACCCTCATAGAACGAAAGCGAAAGCATTATGACATCGCGGTTGATGTAGTCGTACGTCTTCATGATCCGACCGATCCAAGTACCGAACGTACGGTACCTCCGAGTTCAGCACACGTTTAGCTCGATGACGTCCCGTGAACTCCGATCCAGCAGAGCTTCATGGGAGAGTTTTGTCAGCACGACGGCATGGTGACGGTGATGATGATGCTACCGACGCAGGGCTTCGCCTAAGCACCGCTACGATATGATCGAGGTGGAATAGGGTGGAGGGGGGCACCGCACACGGCTAAGAGATCAAGAGATCAATTGTTGTGTCTAGAGGTGCCCCCTGCCCCCGTATATAAAGGACCAGGGGGAGGAGGCGGCCGGCCAGGGGAGGGCGCGCCAGGAGGAGTCCTACTCCCACCGAGAGTAGGACTCCCTCTTTTTCCTAGTTGGAGTAGGAGGGCGAAAGGAAGGGAAGGAGAAAGGGGGAAGGAAAGGGGGCGCCCCCCCTCCTTGTCCAATTCGGACTAGAGGGGAGGGGGCGCGCAGCCAGCCCTAGCCGCCCCTCCTCTTCTCCACTAAGGCCCATCTTGGTCCATTAAACTCCCCCGGGGGGTTCCAGTAACCCCCCGGTACTCCGGTATATGTCCGAAACTCCCCGAAACCATTCCGGTGTCCGAACATAGTCATTTAATATATCAATCTTTACGTCTCGGCAATTTCGAGACTCCTCGTCATGTCCACGATCACATCAGGGACTACGAACTACCTTCGGTACATCAAAACACAAAAACTCATAATACAATCATCACCGAAACTTTAAGCGTGTGGACCCTACGGGTTCGAGAACTATGTAGACATGACCGAGACATGTCTCCGGTCAATAACCAATAGCGGAACCTGGATGCTCATATTGGCTCCTACATATTCTACGAAGATCTTTATCGGTCAAACCGCATAACAACATACGTTGTTCCCTTTGTCATCGGTATGTTACTTGCCCAAGGTTCGATCGTCGGTTTCCCAATACGTAGTTCAATCTCGTTACCGGCAAGTCTCTTTACTCGTTCCGTAATACATAATCCTGCAACTAACTCATTAGTTGCATTGCTTGCAAGGCTTATAGTGATGTGCATTACCGAGAGGGCCCAGAGATACCTGTCCGACAATCGGAGTGACAAATCCTAATCTCGATATACGCCAACTCAACAAGTACCTTCAGAGACACCTGTAGAGCACCTTTATAATCACCCATTTACGTTGTGACGTTTGGTAGCATACAAAGTGTTCCTCCGGTAAACGAGAGTTGCATAATCTCATAGTCATAGGAACATGTATAAGTCATGAAGAAAGCAATAACAACATACTAAACGATCAAGTGCTAAGCTAATGGAATGGGTCAAGTCAATCACATCATTCTCCTAATGATGTGATCCCGTTAATCAAATGACAACTCATGTCTATGGTTAGGAAACATAACCACCTTTAATTAACGAGCTAGTCAAGTAGAGGCATACTAGTGACACTCTGTTTGTCTATGTATTCACACATGTACTAAGTTTCCGGTTAATACAATTCTAGCATGAATAATAAACATTTATCATGAAATAAGGAAATAAATAATAACTTTATTATTGCCTAGGGAATATTTCCTTCAGTCTCCCACTTGCACTAGAGTCAATAATCTAGATCACATCACCATGTGATTAACATCAATAGTTCACATCATCATGTGATTAACACCCATAGTTCACATCGCCATGTGACCAATACCCAAAGGGTTTACTAGAGTCAGTAATCTAGTTCACATCGCTATGTGATTAACACCCAAAGAGTACTAAGGTGTGATCATGTTTTGCTTGTGAGATAATTTTAGTCAACGGGTCTGTCACATTCAGATCCGTAAGTATTTTGCAAATTTCTATGTCTACAATGCTCTGCACAAAGCTACTCTAGCTAATAGCTCCCACTTTCAATATGTATCCAAATTGAGACTTAGAGTCATCTGGATCAGTGTCAAAAACTTGCATCGAGGTAACCCTTTACGACGAACCTTTTGTCACCTCCATAATCGAGAAACATATCCTTATTCCACTAAGGATAATTTTGTCCGATGTTCAGTGATCTACTCCTAGATCACTATTGTACTCCCTTGTCAAACTCAGTGTAGGGTATACAATAGATCTGGTACACAACATGGCATACTTTATAGAACCTATGGCTGAGGCATAGGGAATGACTTTCATTCTCTTTCTATCTTATGCCGTGGTCGGGCTTTGAGTCTTACTCAATTTTACACCATGTAACACAGGCAAGAACTCTTTCTTTGACTGTTCCATTTTGAACTACTTCAAAATCTTGTCAAGGTATGTACTCATTGAAAAAACTTATCAAGCGTCTTGATCTATCTCTATAGATCTTGATGCCCAATATGTAAGCAGCTTCACCGAGGTCTTTCTTTGAAAAACTCCTTTTAAATACTCCTTTATGCTTTCCATAAAATTCTACATTATTTCTGGTCAACAATATGTCATTCACATATATTTATCAGAAATGTTGTAGTGCTCCCACTCACTTTCTTCTAAATACAGGCTTTACCGCAAGTCTGTATAAAACTATATGCTTTGATCAACTCATCAAAGCGTATATTCCAACTCTGAGATGCTTGCACCAGTCCATAGATGGATCGCTGGAGCTTGCACATTTTGTTAACACCTTTAGGATCGACAAAACCTTCTGGTTGCATCATATACAACTCTTCTTTAAGATATCCATTAAGGAACGTCGTTTTGACATCCATTTGCCAGATTTAATAAAATGTGGCATTTGCTAACATGATTCGGACAGACTTAAGCATCGCTACGAGTGAGAAAATCTCATCTTAGTCAATACCTTGCACTTTGTCAAAAACCTTTTTCAACAAGTCTAGCTTTGTAGATAGTAACACTACTATCAGCATCTGTCTTCCTCTTGAAAATCTATTTATTTTCTATGGCTTGCCGATCATCAGGCAAGTCAACCAAAGTCCACACTTTGTTCTCATACATGGATCTCATCTCAGATTTCATGGCCTCAAGCCATTTCGCGGAATTTGGGCTCATCATCGCTTCCTCATAGTTCGTAGGTTCATCATGGTCAAGTAACATGACCTCTAGAACAGGATTACCGTACCACTCTGGTGCGGATCTCACTCTGGTTTACCTATGAGGTTCGGTAGTAACTTGATCTTAAGTTACATGATCATCATCATTAGCTTCCTCACTAATTGGTGTAGTAGTCACAGGAATAGATTTCTGTGATGAATTACTTTCCAATAAGGGAGCAGGTACAGTTACCTCATCAAGTTCTACTTTCCTCCCACTCACTTCTTTCAAGAGAAACTCCTTCTCTAGAAAGGATCCATTCTTAGCAATGAATATCTTGCCTTCGGATCTGTGATAGAAGGTGTACCCAACTGTCTCCTTTGGGTATCCTATGAAGACACATTTCTCCGATTTGGGTTTGAGTTTATCAGGATGAAACTTTTCCTTATAAGCATCACAACCCCAAACTTTAAGAAATGACAACTTTGGTTTCTTGCCAAACCACAGTTCATACGGTGTCATCTCAACGGATTTAGATGGTGCCCTTTTTAACGTGAATGCAGATGTCTCTAATGCATAACCCTAAAACTATAGTTGTAAATCGGTAAGAAACATCATAGATTGCACTATATCTAATAAAGTGCGGTTATGACGTTCAGATACACCATTATGCTATGGTGTTCCAGGTGGCACGAATTTGTGAAACTATTCCACATTGTTTTAATTGAAGACCAAACTCGTAACTCAAATATTTGTCTCCGCGATCAGATCGTAGAAACTTTATTCTCTTGTCATGATGATTTTCCACTTCACTCTGAAATTCTTTGAACTTTTCAAATGTTTCAAAATTATGTTTACATCAAGTAGATATACCCATATCTGCTCAAATCATCTGTGAAGGTCAGAAAATAACGATACCCGCCGCGAGCCTCAACACTCATTGGACCGCATACATCAATATGTATTATTTCCAGTAAGTCAGTTGCTCGCTCCATTGTTCCGGAGAACGGAGTCTTAGTCATCTTGCCCATGAGGCATGGTTCGCAAGCATCAAGTGATTCATAATCAAGTGATTCCAAAAACCCATCAGCATGAAGTTTCTTCATGCGCTTTACACCAATATGACCTAAACGACAGTGCCACAAATAAGTTGCACTATCATTATTAACTTTGCATCTTTTGGCTTTAATATTATGAATATGTGTATCACTACAATCGAGATCCAACAAACCATTTTCATTGGTGTATGACCATAGAAGGTTTTATTCATGTAAACAGAACAACAATTATTCTCTAATTTAAATGAATAACCGTATTGCAATAAACATGATCAAATCATATTCATGCTCAACGCAAACACCAAATAACATTTATTTAGGTTCAACACTAATCCCAAAAGTATAGGGAGTGTGCGATGATGATCACACCAATCTTGGAACTGCTTCCAACACACATCGTCACTTCACTCTTAACTAGTTTTTGTTCATTCTGCAACTCCCGTTTCGATTTACTACTCTTAGCTACTGAACTAGTATCAAATACCGCAGGGTTTATATAAACACTAGTAAAGTACACATTAATAACATGTATATCAAATATACCTTTGTTCATTTTGCCTTCCTTCTTATCCGCCAAGTATCTAGGGGCAATTCCACTTCCAGTGACCATTTCCTTTGCAGTAGAAGGACTCAGTTTCAGGCTTGGGTCTAGCTTTGGGCTTCTTCACAGGAGCAGCAACTTGCTTGCCGTTCTTTTTGAAGTTCCCCTTCTTCCCTTTGCCCTTTTCTTGAAACTAGTGGTCTTGTCAACCATCAACACTTGATATTTTTCTTGATTTCTACGTTCGTCAATTTCAGTATCACGATGAGTTTGGGAATCGTTTCCGTTATCCCTTGCATATTATAGTTCATCCCAAAGTTCTAGTAACTTGGTGATAGTGACTAGAGAACTCTGTCAGTCACTATCTTATCTGTAAGATTAACTCCCACTTGATTCAAGTGATTGTAGTACTCAGACATTCTGAGCACATGCTCACTAGCTGAGCTATTCTCCTTCATCTTGTAGGCAAAGTACTTGTCAAAGGTCTCATACCTTTCGACATGGGCATGAGTCTGAAATATTAATTTCAACTCTTGGAACATCTCATATGCTCCGTGGCGTTTCAAAAACGTCTTTGAAGCCCCGATTCTAAGCCGTAAAGCATGGTGCACTAAACTATCAAGTAGTCATCATATCGAGCTTGCCAAACGTTCATAACGTCTGCATTTGCTCCTGCAAGTGGTCTGTCACCTAGCGGTGCATCAAGGACATAATTCTTCTGTGCAGCAATGAGGATAGTCCTCAGATCACGGATCCAATCTGCATCATTGCTACTAACATCTTTCAACTTAGTTTTCTCTAGGAACATATCAAAAATAAAACAGGGGAGCTAAACATGAGCTATTGATCTACAACATAGATATGCTAATACTACCAGGACTAAGTTTATGGTAAATTAAAGTTCAATTAATCATATTACTTAAGAACTCCCACTTAGATAGACATCCCTCTAGTCATCTAAATGATCACGTGATCCAAATCAACTAAACCATGTCCGATCATCACATGAGATGGAGTAGTTTTCAATGGTGAACATCACTATGTTGATCATATCTACTATATGATTCACGCTCGACCTTTCAGTCTCCAGTGTTCCGAGGCCATATCTGCATATGCTAGGCTCGTCAAGTTTAACTCAAGTATTCTGCTTGTGCAAAACTGGCTTGCACCCGTTGTAGATGAACGTAGAGCTTATCACACCCGATCATCACGTGGTGTCTCGGCACGACGAACTTTGGCAACGGTGCATACTCAGGGAGAACACTTTTATCTTGAAATTTAGTGAGAGATCATCTTATAATGCTACCGTGAATCAAAGCAAAATAAGATGCATAAAGGATAAACATCACATGCAATAAATATAAGTGATATGATATGGCCATCATCATCTTGTGCTTGTGATCTCCATCTTCGAAGCACCGTCATGATCACCATCGTCACCGGTGCGACACCTTGATCTCCATCATAGCATCGCTGTCATATCACCAACTATTGCTTCTACGACTATCGCTACCGCTTAGTGATAAAGTAAAGCAATTACAGGGCGATTTCATTGCACACAATAAAGAGACAACCGTATGGCTCCTGCCAGTTGCCGATAACTCGGTTACAAAACATGATCATCTCATACGATAAAATATAGCATCATGTCTTGACCATATCACATCACAACATGCCCTACAAAAACAAGTTAGAGGTCCTCTACTTTGTTGTTGCAAGTTTTACGTGGCTGCTACGGGCTGAGCAATAACCGTTCTTACCTACGCATCAAAACCACAACGATAGTTCGTCAAGTTAGTGCTGTTTTAACCTTCTCAAGGACTGGGCGTCGCCACACTCTGTTCAACTAAAGTTGGAGAAACTGACATCCGCCAGCCACCTGTGTGCAAAGCACGTCGGTAGAACCAGTCTCGCGTAAGCGTACGCGTAATGTCGGTCCGGGCCGCTTCATCCAACATACCGCTGAACCAAAGTATGAAATGCTGGTAAGCAGTATGACTTGTATCGCCCACAACTCACTTGTGTTCTACTCGTGCATATAACATATACGCATAAAACCTGTCTCGGATGCCACTGTTGGGGAACGTAGTAATTTCAAAAAAGTTCCTACGCACACACAGGATCATGGTGATGCATAGCAACGAGAGGGGAGAGTGTGTCCACGTACCCTCGTAGACCGGAAGCGGAAGCGTTATGACAACGTGGTTGATGTAGTCGTACGTCTTCATGATCCGACCAATCCAAGTACCTAACGTACGGTACCTCCGAGTTCAGCACACGTTCAGCTCGATGACGTCCCGCGAACTCCGATCCAGCAGAGCTTCACGGGAGAGTTTTGTCAGCACGACGGCGTGGTGACGGTGATGATGATGCTACCGACGCAGGGATTCGCCTAAGCACCGCTACGATATAATCAAGGTGGAATATGGTGGAGGGGGGCACCGCACACGGCTAAGATATCAAGAGATCAATTGTTGTGTCTAAAGGTGCCCCTGCCCCCGTATATAAAGGACCGGGGGGGAGGAGGCGGCCGGCCAGGGGAGGGCGCGCCAGGAGGAGTCCTACTCCCACCGGGAGTAGGACTCCCTTTTTTCCCTAGTTGGAGTAGGAGGGGGAAAGGAAGGAAAGGAGAGAGAGGAAGGAAAGGGGGCGCCGCCCCCCTCCTTGTCCAATTAGGACTAGAGGGGGAGGGGGCGCGTGGCCAGCCCTAGACGCCCCTCCTCTTCTCCACTAAGGCCCATCTTGGTCCATTAAACTCCCCCGGGGGTTCCGGTAACCCTCCGGTACTCTGGTATATGTCCGAAACTCTCCGTAACCATTCTGTGTCCGAACATAGTCATCCAATATATCAATCTTTACGTCTCAACCATTTCGAGACTCCTCGTCATGTCAGTGATCACACCCGGGACTCCAAACCACCTTCGGTACATCAAAACACAAAAACTCATAATACAATCATCACCGAAACTTTAAGCGTGCGGACCCTACGGGTTCGAGAACTATGTAGACATGACCAAGACATGTCTCTGGTCAATAACCAATAGCGGAACCTAGATGCTCATATTGGATCCTACATATTCTACGAACATCTTTATCGATTAAACCGCATAACAACATATGTTGTTCCCTTTGTCATCGGTATGTTACTTGCCCAAGGTTCGATCGTCGGTATCTCAATACCTAGTTCAATCTCGTTACCGGCAAGTCTCTTTACTCATTTTGTAATACATCATCTCGCAACTAACTCATTAGTTGCATTGCTTGCAAGGCTTATAGTGATGTGCATTACCGAGAGGGCCCAGAGATACCTCTCCGACAATCGGAGTGACAAATCCTAATCTCGATATACGCCAACTCAACAAGTACCTTCGGAAACACCTGTAGAGCACCTTTATAATCACCCATTTATGTAGTGACGCTTGAAAGTGCTCCTCTGGTAAACGGGAGTTGCATAAACACATAGTCATAGGAACATGTATAAGTCATGAAGAAAGCAATAGCAACATACTAAACGATCAGGTGCTAAGCTAACGGAATGGGTCAAGTCAATCACATCATTCTCCTAATGATGTGATCCCGTTAATCAAATGACAACTCATGTCTATGGTTAGGAAACATAACCATCTTTAATTAACGAGCTAGTGAAGTAGAAGCATACTAGTGACACTCTGTCTGTCTATGTATTCACACATGTACTAAGTTTTTGGTTAATACAATTCTAGCATGAATAATAAACATTTATCATGAAATAAGGAAATAAATAATAACTTTATTATTGCCTCCAGGGCATATTTCCTTCAATTACACCAAGGCCTCCCCGGCGACGCCTTCTAGGCCGTTGAGCCCTGCCGTGATTCGGAGGGCGTCCTTGCCCATCCTGGTGAGCCTGGCGATGACGACAATGTCATCGTCGGCGAGCGGCTCCTCGAACCTGTGGATCAGCGCTTCGGCGGCCTTCTTCGTCATGCGTTCCTTGGGCCCAAGCAGGCCCAAGCCTTGGACCAGGCGGAGCGTACCGCGCTGCGCCACAGGCACTTGGCAGTTCTGAGAAGCCTGGCGCGCACTCTGGTGGGGTGGAGGGACGGAGGTGGCACACATCTTCGGCGGGGCCGACTTGCGCTTGGTTGGCGGAGGGCCGAGTAGCGGGGCTGGCTTGTCGCAGAAGAGGCGTCTTGGTGCTGCATCGGGTGTTGCTTGAATCTCCAGGAGCTGAACTTGCTCAGTCATCGTACCAAGCTGGACGACAATCGTGGCTGCTTGCGTCGGCGTCTAGCAACTGAAGTGCTCGGGTGCGTGGCGCGGCCTTGACAGAGTAGGGCTGAAGACGTCGGGGATGTCCACCGTTTGCTTGCCCTTCTCAGAGTCGTCGCCATGGAAATCAAGCGGTGTAGTCGTCGAGGCCGCAACCACTGCCTCCAGGTGAGCGTCGTCGGTGACGCCCTGGGCCAGTGGAAGGGCCAGGGCATGCTCAGTCGTGGCGAAGAACTCCGTGACCACATCCGGTGCAGCATTGCTGTTGGTCGAGGTCGGTGCAGGAGTGCGCATGGCAGGGGGTGGCGTTGGCACGTGGACTTGGCTTGATAGCCGTGGCTTGTCCCTCTTCTTGTTCTTGCTGGGGTAGGCCGGAGCAGCGGAGCGGCCGCCATTCTGCCCGGTACCCTTGGAGGAGGCCGTTCGGCGCTGCGGGGGGGGGGGGGACGGCTGCGTTGGTGCATATTGCTCGTTGCTCCGTCGTCGCCCGTCTTGGGGGTGCTGCCGCGCCCCCGACCCAGGAGGGTGTCCTTCCAGGAGCGATGCCCACCACTGCCATGGTCGTCGTGGTCACGGAGAGGGCCGCCCCTCGGGAGGCCCCCGCAACCCGTGTCCACCACGGGCGCCCGCCGCATCCTACGGTGGTGCTCTTCCGGCTGGCCGTCCTCGACGTGCATCGTCCAAGTGCCGGGGAAGGTGCGCGGCAACTCGTCGTCGTGATCAGAGTCGGAGGACGGCAGGCCGCTCTGGGTCGAGTGCGAGGACCGCGATAGTCTAGGCGACCAGTATTCCAACCAATCCACGTGGATGAGCAGTTCGTAGCGCTCAGCGCCGGGTGGTGGGGCCACACGGCGGTCAGGCGGTGAAAAGCCCTCCATCTCCTCCACCCGGCCGGCGCCCTGGGGCAGCTTCCAGTAGGTGTGGCGGGTCGGGATGAACGCCATGTCCCAGACCCACACCCACCACGCAAAGGTTTTGGTGTGGGCGCGCTCCAGGGTGTGGCTGTCCAGCCGATCGACGCGCACCTTGTCTCCGAAGACCTCCTCGACGCCCTCGATCGTCCAGTACTGTTGGGGGAGATGCTCGATGACGCAACAGACGTGGAGGTTGAAGGTGTCGTGGCCCGCGTGGTCGTTCTCCTTCCAGGGCGCGATGGCAAGGGTGGCGCCATCGACGCGCAGTGTGCCGCGGCGAACCGTGTTGTCGTGGTGGGCCGGCTGCGTGAAGACGATGAAGAAATCCTCCGGGTTGTGCGCAGTGACCCGCAGCTGGTGGTGGGGTACGCGCAGCTGTGCCTCCAGAGCACGGCCCACCGCCATTGGTGAGGTAGCGCAGACTCCGTCGATGGCACGCAGCGTGATGGCGTGGCGGCGTAGGAAGAAGATGCTCTGCTCAACGGCTGGAGAGGACACACCCACTTTGTGGCTGGAGCGGGGTCAGCGTGCCGGATCGACTAGGCTCAGCTCGCCCATGGCCACAGCAGGGGACATGCTCGGAGGGGGAGGAGGAGGGGTGGGGAAGCGCAGGCGTTTGTGGACAGGAGTGCGGGGCGGAAGGGGGCCTAGCCGACGGGGAGCAGGGCCGCCGCGACCATTGCGAGGGTTCTGGGGACACTCACGGCCGTAATGCCCGAAGAGCTCACAAATGACACAACGCAGCGGGTCGCGGCAGTCTTTCCGGCGGTGGTGCTTGCTAAGGCAGCGAAAGCAACAGCCGCAGAAGCGGTTTAAGAACGCCTCGCGGCCATCTGCCGCATTGAAGCCGGGGCGCTGGTTCGAGCGATGAATTACCCGATCCGCTCCAGAGACCGCCGGATCTAGAGCCGGTTTGCGGTTTTTCCGGGAACTGACCTTGGTCCAGCCACCGTCCAAGCCGGAAGAGGAAAGGCTGACTGCGGGGGACGGGGCGACGATGTCGGCGTTCTGGGAACGGGGGTCCCCAGACTTGCCCGCCTGCGGCCTGCGACGTGGCTCAAAGGGGAGCCCAGCACGACCCATCTTCATCAGCACAAACCCAAGACCCTCGCGAGGGGCCAAGCCTCGCGGGGCGGACGACACAGAGCTTCCTCAGGCGCGGCCTCGTTAGGCTGGCTCGCGAGGAGGTAGAGAGTTCAAGGCGGGGTACCTCACGAGGTGCCCGTGACGCAAGCCATGACGACCAAGGGCGCCAGGCGGGCGCCAGCCCGCGCAGTGTCCTCCTTTCCTCTTTGGTGCAAAGGGAGCAAGCGCACGCGAGAGCATCAAGCAAATGCACCCGTTTCGGTGCAACGAGACCAAGACCAGTCCAACGGCCGGAAGGAAGTCATTGTGGAGCCCAAGCCAGCGTCACCACCAGCGCCTTTGGCAGGCGAGGACCAACTTTAGTCAGGATAAGTGTACCAGATGTTCCCCTTCAAAATGGCCAATTGTTGGCGCCCTTCCCGCTCAATATTTGGGAAGAGCCTCAGGGCCTTTGCCTATAAATAGGACTAGCCACCCCCAGGGCGGGGACAGGACGAAGAGAAGCAATCAGGGCATCTAGAAACTTGGTAGTTGAGAATAAGAGAGAGAGAGAGAGAGAGAGAGAGAGAGAGAGAGAGAGAGAAAGGTGATTGAACTCCTCCTAGCAGTTTATCGCCCCAGCCAAGAACAGGCCCTCGCGAGGCTGTTCTTCCTTGTATTGCTCATCATCATCAGCCCAAGAGGCAATCCACCACACCACACTGGAGTAGGGTATTACACCACATCGGTGGCCCGAACCAGTATAAACCCTGTGTCTCTTGTGCTGTTCTTTCCATAGCTTAGATCTTTGCGAGGCGGAGGGGTGCAGGTAGGTAGAAGGTGTAATCTCCGCGCGCACCCCAGAGTTCGAACCTCAAGGGTCTGCCGGAACCCGAAATCCGACATTTAGCGTGCCAGGTAGGGGTGCGCCGGAATTCGTATTCCACCGCCCCGTTCTCCTCCGACCATTGCGTCCATGTCTGACGCTCGTCGGGCCCGCGCCAAGCACCAAGCCGCTCTCGCTTCCCGCATCGCCCAGATAGCTCCCGTCGGCGGGCGTCCTCGCCGTTCCCCATCACCCGCCGTCAACGCCGCCACCGGCCCGGCGGGGAACGAGCAGCAAGCATCGTCTTAGCATCCGTCCGTGCGGCAAGACGGCCGCACCGCTACTCCTTCGCTCACCCCAGCTGGTTCTTCGTCCCGCGCGCTCCGCGCACCCATGGAGACTCGAGCTGCGCTCATCGCGGCAAACGAGCTCCTGCGCTACCGTCCCGTCGATGAAGTCTACGAAGAATGGGTTGACCGCGTCGCCGAGCTCGTCCGCGCTGCAGGGGGCTCTCCTGCGTCATCTTTTCCGCTGCACCGAACCCCGCCCCGCGTGGGCGACGAACCTCCCGGGGCGCCCCAGCCGCCTCCTCATCAAGAAGACGCCCTGGCTCCAAGGCGTGTGCCCCCTGGGCCGAACCCGCTCCTTCAGGTGCTAGCGCGGCAAGAGCAGAGCTGCCAAGAAGTCCCTCGCCCGCAAGAAGCTGCACGGGCGCTCCCTGCTCCAGCACGTCGCGACCATGCTCCTGCTCCCGCACGTCAAGACCCCGTGCTGCTCCCAGCTGTAGCGCATGGGGACCTGCAGGACCAAGCCCTCCGTCACCCAAGGCCTCACGTGGCCACAGCAGGCTGTCGTGCCTACACCATCGAGCTACGCAGCGTCGCGTGGCCCGGCAAGTTCAAGCCAGACCTTCCTCCTCGCTACGACGGCACGGCAGACCCTGCGGAGTTCCTCCAGCTCTATGAGCTGGGCATCGAAGCTACCAACGGAGACGAGAAGGTCATGGCGAATTGGTTTCCCATGGCGCTCAAGGATGGGGCCCGCACCTGGCTCCTGAACCTGGCTCCAGGCACGATCTCCTCCTGGGACCAGATGCGCACCCGCTTCATCGCTAACTTCCAAGGTACCCGCGATCGGTCGCCCGCCGTGAGCGACATGCGCCGCATCAAGCAACAACCCGGAGAGACCCTGCAAAAGTACATCCAGCGCTTCAACACCGCACGCCTCAAGATTCCCAAGGTGTCCAAGGAGGCCATCATCTCAGCCTTCTCCGACGGCGTGCGCGACGTCAAGATGAAGGAGGAGCTGGCGATGCATGAAGACCCGTGCACTTCCTTGGAGCTGTTCAACTTGGCGACCAAGTGCGCCAGGGCTGAGGAAGGGCGTTTCTCCCTGCTCGAGCTTCCTGCCGCAGACCCAGAAGAGAAGAAGTCCAAGGCCAAGGATGTGAAGCGCAAGGGGGCTGCCGTGCTCGCGGCCGAACCAGACACCAAGCGGAGTAGAGATCAGCCTGAATCCTCCAAAGGTAGTCGGTACTGTGTGTACCATGACCTCCACACCCACAACACCAACGAATGCCAAGAGCTCCGAGCCGTGCGAGAAGGAAGGACCGGCCGTCGCCCCGACCGCGTCGACCGGGGCTACGGTCGAGGAGGAGGAAGAAACGCAGGACGCTGGGAAGACCGCTGCCCGTGCCAAGGGTCGCGCGATCGACCTCGCGAGGATCGCTGGCAAGATCCGCCTCGCGAGGGAGACTGGAGGGACCAGCCTCGCGAGGATCGCCCACAAGGTAACGCAGGCCTCCCTCCGCTGCCGCCTCAGCCAAGGAGAAACGAGGACCGCCATCAGGATGAAGGGGCTAGGGGCTTCCAGGAGCCGCGCGCGATCGCCTGCATCCTGGGCGGAGCTCAAGCCCCAGCCTCTCAGCGCATCTTCAAGCAGTTCGCCCGTGAAGTGAATGCAGTTGTCCCCAGGCTCGAAGCCACGCGCCCTCTTAGGTGGTCAGCGTGCGCCATCACGTTCAGCTCAGCGGATCAGCTCAAGTGTGCAGCCACAGCCGGAGTCCTCCCGATGCTTTGTTCCCCAATCATCAGCAATGTGGTGGTCACCAGGACCCTCATTGATGGCGGAGCAGGGCTCAACGTCCTGTCCGTAGAAACATTCAACAATCTCCAAGTGCCCTACAACCAGCTTCAGCCAACCAAGCCTTTCTCCAGAGTCACCGACGGCTCCACGGTCCCGATTGGGCAGGTCCGCCTCCCTGTCACCTTCGGGGCACGCGACAACTACCGCACCGAACTCATCGACTTCGACGTCGCTCACATTCGCCTGCCGTACAACGCCATCCTCGGGTACCCAGCGCTGGCCAAGTTCATGGCTGTGACTCACCACGGCTACAACGTCCTCAAGATGCCAGGAAATAGCGGAGTCATCACGGTGCCCTGTGAAGAGAAAGACGCGGTGTGTTCCCTAGAACGAGCCTTTCAGGCCGCATCACTGGAAGACCCGGATCGCGGAATCAGCGGGCTTCCCGAGACCACCCCCAAGAAGAAGAATACATCGTCAGGACCGGGCCCTCAGGAGGCAGGCCCCTCAGGGCCCGCGCCTGCCGAGGGGGAACCTCCTTCCATCGCATAGGAAAGCGCGCTTGGCGCCCTCCTCAGGCAGGGTTCGGGGGCTCTCCCTTGGAGGGCCACCGACCTGGCCAAGGTCACGAGGGAGGCGCTTGGGCACCACATGGAGGCGTGTTTCGAAGCACGTTTCCCTCAAGAAGGAGCAAGACAAGGAGGGTCAGACCCTCGGGAGTTCGTCAGCAAGGCCATTCAAGAACTACAGGAATCAAGAGTCATGAGAGGCTGCCGCCGCCTACCAGCTGTGGCTCCCCATCCAGGCGAGGATGGTGGGCTGCGCGTCTGCATCGATATACCAGGGCTCAATCGAGTCGCCTCTCTGGAGCACCTCTGGCCCTCGCGAGTGGGGTGCTGCAAAGGTCCACCCCACAGCTACGTTCGCATGCCTTACGGCTTTCTGAACGCGGCTGCCACATACCAGCGCCTCATGAGGGGCATCATGGAGGCTCAAGAGGCCAGGCGTTCCGCAGCCTTGGTGGAGATGGAGATGGTCCGCGAGGAGCCACCAGCGCCTCCGGAGCCTCCCGAGGCCCCTGGGCCTGGGGGCTCATGAGGATCGGCTTCCGCAGCCCACCGAGTCTGCTACACCAACACTCCTTTGTCCTCAACATCATCAGGTGACATCTTTCAAGTTTCATTTCCAGCTGGGAGCGCCCCCCCAGGGCTGCATTATTCCCAAGCCGTGTGGGTCCGTCCCTGCAGCATGTATCCCTCTTATTTCAGGTTGTTAGCTTACTCTGTTGGGGGCGCCCCTCGGGCTGCATCATCCCCAAGCCACTCGGGCCAGACCCAGCGGCATGTATCCCTTTTGCGTTTATTTATGGCTATGCGTTCGGCCCACCATGCTTGATTATTCATTGCCGGTCAACAACACCTCTTCTTCTCCATGCCGACCACTTGCACGTTAAAGGGGGGGGGGTACCTGAGCATCGCGACTCAGGGCTCTTACTGGCTCTCCAGCCCTCACCCTCTGGCCTTGACCACGGCATCGCGACCTGGCATACCAGCGACGGCTGAGACCAGCTTGAGGGCCGGGACCCGAGGACGTAGAGTGCAGGCATCTAACCAAACTTGCAGGAACACATCACAAGATAAGGCCCAGTGCTAGGCGCAACCCGCCTAGAGGTAGGGCCCCGTGAGTCCCGCGCTGGCTCACGGGTGCCCAGATACACCTCACCAGGCCCTACCGTGCCAGCCATGTGTCAGGGCGGGGCTGTACACGCCCCGGGGGCTCCTCCCGGAGGGGAGCCCCCTCCCACGTACCAGTGGAAGCACCATGCTCCGCGTTGGCTTACGACACTGCCGAGGAGCGGCTATGCCTGTACACATACGGAAGCGCTATGCTCCGCACTGGTGATAAACAACTGAGGGTGGCCCCCGGGCCGCATCAACCTCAGGGAGCCCAAAGCTCAGTGTCTAGCCTCATCGCAACGCCTCCCCTCGGGAGTGCCGCGCGAGGGGGCTGGGCACGGGGGCTGCGCCTGGGTCACGCCCAGACGCACGCCACCCAGCCAGGCCCCCCCGGGCCTGGTTCGTCGCGCGTCCCTCCTCGAGCGGAGCCAAGGTATGAAGGCCGTTTGAGCGTCAAGGGGGACTCCTGAGCATCGCGACTTAGGAGCCTAACTGGTCACGTAGCCCCTCACTCCTTTGGTCCCGTCCTGGTTTCCGGTCGGGGCTAATGCTGGGTGAGGTATGCGCAGGGCCGGGCTCTGCAGACGTAGAACGGTAGATCCACCCACATCTCACCTTCCTACTTGCTGTTCGTGCGCCAAGGGGGACTCCTGAGCATCGCGACTGAGGAGCCTAACTTGTCACGTAGCCCCTCACTCCTTTGGTCCCGTCCTGGTTTCCGGTCGGGGCTAATGCTGGGTGAGGCATGCGCGGGGCCGGGCTCTGCCGGCATAGAACGTAAGCAAGTAGGAAGGAAAGGCGTAAAATTCAAGGAATTCAAAAGCAAATATTATAGTCCACACTGTTATCCCAATACCAAACGCAAGTTTAAACGCCTCCCTGAGGCATGATACATGTGCAGGAATTAAAAGCAGGACAGGAGCCACAACAGAGTCATTTGTCGGCGGCGGAGCAGCACGGAGTGGCTTCGCCTCATGGAGCAGCAGGGTCGGCAGCGCCTTGCTTCGGCTTGGAGCTGAAGGCCCGGAACTTCCCCAGCAGAGCCTCCGCGCGACCCTTCACGGCCTCGGCAGCGGCAGCGGCACGCTCGCCGCTTACTAGCTCCAGCAGGCTGTCGAGGTCGACGCTGGGATCGCGAAGGTAGATGTGGGTGAAGACCCGCGTCAGCGCTGCAGAAGACAGGACACGCGCCTCGGCCTTGGCCGTGGGGCCAAGGCCAAGGGCGACATCTTCAAGAGCACGAACCAGGAAGGGAAGCAGCTTGGCGGGGCCGTCCTCGGCGCCGGCCAGCGGGCTCTCCAAGCCGCTGGCGTCAAGCATCTTCAGCGAGGAGCGAGCCTTCACCTCCATGTCCGCGAAGGCCACGTGGTCCTCGGCAAGAACCCGGGCCTTAACGTCCAGCTCGACCTTCCACGCCCCCAACTCCTGCTCCAGCACGCCTAGGCGGTCACTGCGCTTCTTGAGCTTGGCCTCCCGGCCCACAATGGCCGCCTCGCGAGCCTTCACGCCTTCTTCTTGCTCTTGGCGAAGGCGGACCTCTTTCGCGAGCTGGTCCCGCAGGCCTTGCAGCTCATCCTCCAGCGTCTTGCAGCGGCCACGGACGGCGACCACCTCCCCCAGGGCTACGTCACGAGCAGCCTTCATCTCAAGGACGGCCTGCCTCTCCTCATCGCAAGCCGTCGAGGCCTGGACCAACGCCGCCCGAATCGAAGCGTCGGAGCGAATCCATCCTGAAGCCAGCTCCAAGCGCCCGGCCACCAAGCGAGGGTCGGCGCCAAGAAGGTCCTGCCGCAGCCGGTCCAGCTCAGCAGCAGCACGATCCAGAACGGCATGAGGAGTCGGGGAGACAACAGTCGGTGGAGTAGGAGGAGAAGGCGGCGGCACGACCGCAGCATCCTGAGGCGGAGTCTGCTGCGTCCCAACGGCTGTGGTGGCGGCAGTAGGAAAAGGCACCTCGGGAGTCACTTGGGCCATGGGGGCTGAGCTCGCCCCAGCCAGCACAACCAGGCCTCGCGAGGACGACCGGGCAGGAGAGGCCCGTGCATCGTGGTCACCTTCCTTTGCGGGCAGAGGCGCTGTTGCGGATGGAACCTCAGGAGCTCCCTTCGGCTTCTTTGCTGCGGGCGCCAGCCTATCCAAGAGACGCGGACGTCAAGCCTCAGCAGCAGAACAAGAAACAAAGACAAAAATCAAGCGCTTACGGGTCGTCGCCAGTAAGCTCAGGCAGCCTCCGGCCAAATTTGAAGCCTGAAAGCCGGCTGGAAGGGTCAACCTCGGAAGCGGAAGGCGCGTCTGCGGTCCGCCTCGGGGCTGGGGCAGACCCGCGGGAGATCAGCCCGGTCCTGTCCTTCTTCGGGATCAAGGGCAAGCTCCCGCTGCCCTACTCGTCATCATCCTCGTCGTCATCGCTCGGAGAGAGGCGAAGAGCGCGGGACCTGCACCGGCGGAGGGGAGCCCTCGACTCTCTGTCAGTCGCCTCGGAGTCAGGCCCCTTCTCCCGCTCCCCTCCGTCCTCCTCTTCACTGGAGTCGTCGGAGGACACGTCCACCGGACCCTCGGGAGCTTCCGTGGGCACGGGCCCGTCCTCGTTGAAGACGGGCACGGACTCCACCACCTGCTCCCAGTCGTCGCGGAGGAACAAGGGCGTAGGAGCGCCCTCCAACCTCGCCACATCGCCCCCGACCAGAGATTGGAGGACCGCAGCCAGGTCTTCTCTGGCCAAGGCCGCGGGGCTCGGATGGGGCCTCCACATCGGAAGTGAGTACTGCCGAAGCGGAGCCAGCTGGTGCTCCAGGAATTCCCTCAGCAGCGACGCGCCGGTCAGCTTCGCCGCCGCCATGTTGGCCGGCCTCAGATCCGCGTCCATCTTCTCCAACACCGGCTTTGCGCGGGGGTCTGTGAGCTCCGCTCGACCCCAATCGCCGGAGCTCGTGGGTAGCTCCGTGGGCAAAATCAGCCGAGGGTGGATGCGCTCAGCATCTGCCAAGACCCACTTGCTCCTGAAGCCCTCAATCCTTTTCCCGGGCTTCGAAATGGCAATGGCGCCACCGTACGCGATGAAGCTCGCGCACGCGGAAGCAGAACCGCGGGAGGTCTGGAGGTAGAAGTAGTGGCGCGGCAAGGCCACTGAGGGATGCACCCCAACCTGAGCCTTGCAGTAATAGGCGAAGATTGCCAGGAGAAGGACGGAGTTGGGATGGAGATGCAGAGCCTGCAGCTTATAATGGCGGAGGACAGAGAGGAAGAACTCGGAGAAGGGAGGCACCTGGCCAGCAGCAATGGAGCTTACAAAGAGCGGATAAAAGGTGCTCCCTCGGCCCTCAGGGGTGGCGGAGCCGGCCTTGAACACCTTCGCCCTGTCGATGCCCTGCACCGCCGCCATCCGGGGCACCCGGGCGAGGCTCGCCTCCGACACGTTCGGCGAATCCAGGGCGGGCAAGTACCAAGCTCCGGCCGGGGACTGACGAGGCGCCATGGCTTCCTAGGTCGCGCGGTCGGACTAGATCTGGAAATTTTGAGGAAGGAAGGAGAGGCACAAGAAAGGGGATCCGAGCAGCAACCAGAGGAAGCGAAAATCAAAGCCTGGGCAGATGCCGCTCCTTTATCAACTCATGCGGTTGCTGAGGTGCCCACGTCCAATCAACCGCCATGTGGCGCCCAAGGCCGCAGGCTGTTAGGGCCCGCGGCGCTTCGCCCTTGCCCATTCGCCTCCCTGCACGGCCAAGTCCGGGCACGCCTTGGGCCTGGGGGCTACTGTCGGCGTTCTGGGAACGGGGGTCCCCAGACTTGCCTGCCTGCGGCCTGCAGCGTGGCTCAAAGGGGGCCCCAGCACGGCCCATCTTCATCAGCACAGACCCAAGACCCTCGCAAGGGGCCAAGCCTCGCGGGGCGGATGACACGAAGTTTCCTCAGGCGCGGCCTCGTTAGGCTGGCTCGCGAGGAGGCGGAGAGTTCAAGGCGGGGTACCTCACGAGGTGCCCGTGACGCAAGCCATGACGACCAAGGGCGCCAGGCGGGCGCCAGCCCGCGCAGTGTCCTCCTTTCCTCTTTGGTGCAAAGGGAGCAAGCGCAGGCGAGAGCATCAAGCAAAGGCACCCGTTTCGGTGCAACAAGACCAAGACCAGTCCAACGGCCGGAAGGAAGTCATTGTGGAGCCCAAGCCAGCGTCACCACCAGCGCCTTTGGCAGGCGAGGACCAACTTTAGTCAGGATAAGTGTACCAGATGTTCCCCTTCAAAATGGCCAATTGTTGGCGCCCTTCCCGCTCAATATTTGGGAAGAGGCCCAGGGCCTTTGCCTATAAATAGGACTAGCGACCCCCCAGGGCGGGGACAGGACGAAGAGAAGCAATCAGGGCATCTAGAAACTTGGTAGTTGAGAATCAGAGAGAGAGATATAAAGGTGATTGAACTCCTCCTAGCAGTTCATCGCCCCAGCCAAGAATAGGCCCTCGCGAGGCTGTTCTTCCTTGTATTGCTCATCATCATCAGCCCAAGAGGCAATCCACCACACCACACTGGAGTAGGGTATTACACCACGTCGGTGGCCCGAACCAGTATAAACCCTGCGTCTCTTGTGCTGTTCTTTCCATAGCTTAGATCTTTGCGAGGCGGAGGGGTGCAGGTAGGTAGAAGGCGTAATCTCCGCGCGAACCCCAGAGTTCGAACCTCAAGGGTCTGCCGGAACCCGAAATCCGACAGACGATGATGGATTGAAGGCGTCGAGGAGCGGGCGAGCTAGTATCCGCCGGATCTACAGAGGCTCTAGCAGCAGAGCATTCACCCCTCAGCAGGAGACGCGGCGGGGACGCGGGAGCCGGGGACGGGGCCGGATCCAGAGCGGAGTCGCGGGAGTGGGGGGGTGGTGCAACGGTGCCCCGCGGTCCGGAGCCAGCGCCTGCGAGCGGAGAGGGTGGCGAGCCCATGCTGGGCGGGCGGAGGTGGCCGCCGCGGCCGGAGCGGCCCGCGGCGCGAGGTGGGTGGGGGAGGGAGCTCGCTACCTACGCTGAGTTGGGGTCTGTTTTTGGTTTTTGATTAAGCGGCTTCCCACCCCACAAGCAGGGTGTGTGTATATGTGTGGTGACTTGCATCATGCTCAAATGTTTTGTGTCTCAGCCAGCGCTTGCTGGCGACATGGCATGGTGTGGCCTGCCCGTTTTACATTGACGGTGTTAGAATAAATCTGAGGCCACCGTCGATCATCCGAGGATCAAGCAATCACACGAGCACGACACTGAGATTTGTTAACGAGGTTCACCGATATGGCTACATCCCCGGGGTCTGACTGTGGGAGCTCCTCCCCATGACACTGCTACAATACCGCACCCGGTCGCCCTGGACACCGGCACATGCTGCCGGTTTCCCCTGCGTTCCGGTGCTATTATGTTGGCATAGGTTACATCGTGTGTCTACCCCCGCTATATATGAGAGGCCTAGGATACAAGTGTCCTACTAGGACACGACTCCACATCCTATGTAAACACAATACAATTCATAGTCCAACTGTAACCTACCTCGTACACAATGTTCGACACAACTCTAACAAACTCCACCTTGGCGAGTATTCTCCACCACCCTGAATTTGTCAATACGTCAAACTTCCATGTACATTGGACTTGAGCTTATCCCATGAGCACCGCTGCTACTCCAAAGACTCCATATGACTCCACCTGCAACTTGCAGTCCCTTCTTTTCTTGACCACTGTCAACACTCGAGCAAAATTAAGTTCCTTGTTCCTCTAGTTTGTGCTCCCAACTTCCAGAGTATCCGTCCAACGCCATCACACACCGACCACTGACCTGCGTGAAAGTGAATAACTCACATATTGGGTGTAACACATAAGAGTTACCTGGACTCAACATCACCGCTCCTTTCTTGATCTCATGTCTGAAACTTGAAAGATTTTCACCGTTGCTTGTAGTCACCCCGACTCAAATTCGCAGTTGTCTCACCACATGTATGACCACCAAAGCCCTGGCCCGTCTCCATGCCCCGTGCGTACCGCACGCCTCGCTGCTATTACCGCGTCGAGCCTCCGCTGTCCCGGTCGAGTCTCAAGGGTCGCGAAACCACACCACTCAACCCCCACTACAGAGTACCACCGATCATCACCGACCGATGACGAGTTTCACGCTTCCATCAGACCACTGGGCTCCAGTCCAAACTACGTGTCCCTCGCTTTTCCCGCCTGCTTAATAGGCTTCGACCCCGTTGACTTACGCCGTAGCCCCTCAATCCAGCTCCACCTTCAACATGACTCCATGGTAGATGATCAGTCCACCCACGCGCCTCGTCGACTTCAAGCCCTCATGTGCGCACCGTCTTGAATCAACCCCGCGCCATAGTCTTGTCGAAGCCGCACAAGCCCTCAGGCATGTGCACCACGTGTTTCCACGCCCAGAAGTCGGTCACCATCAGCATCACGCTCCTATGTCGTCGTCGCCGATCCCACCACCGCCTTCTGTACCAACCGACTTGCGTCGATCCTGTCATACTGTCCAGTCTGACCCAGCCGAACTTCACTCGACTGTAACCATGCTCCACCCTGCACCATCACTGCTTGCACTATGCATGCTTAGACGCCCTGTGTATGCATGATTCTGCCACAGCGTGTTTCCAGTCACTTCCGAGCCTAATACACACGTCGTCAACCTGCCAACCGGTACAACCCGTGTGCAATTAGCAATGGCTCAAAATAAAATTGCTTCCATGGTAGCTCCCATGGTTGCACCATGGGCGTGCCTCCACTAGTCCCAATGCTATTTTCCTTTGTCCCATTGATGTCCATGCCACGCTAATACCATGGGCAGATTGTCTTTTTTCACAACAAATCTCCTGTACAACATGCATGCAGCAGCCCCGTCCGTCACGACTTGAGCAGCCACGCCTTGGCCTTTGCCGTATGCGCCCGTACAAGCCGATTGAGGCTACGCCTTGGCCTACAGGCCCACCTGGCGCTGCCTGCTCGGTCCGACTCGGCGAGAGCCACGCGCGAGCGCCCCAGTGGGCCATATGCTACTGCCTGGCCACGCGCTACGTGCCTGCACTAGCGAAGTGCCGCTCCGAGACGCGCAATACTCCTGTCGCTCCACGATTCTGCCGCCGCCGCTTTCAATCGCCTGAACCGATCTAGACGACGCCAAGGACTCCAGCTGCAACATGATTTCGCCGATTCCGATTGCTATTCTTTCTCGGTCTCATCCAGCCGCAAACCGATAGCTTCCACGAGAGAAATTTCTCAAACCGACCAGCCCTAGCTTCGATAATGAATTCTCACGACCGCCATCTTTGCGCTGAATCTGACACGATCCATCCTCTAGATCAACAACCCAACGACCTCTTTGAAACCTTGCTCATGATACCACTTGTTAGAATAAATCCGAGGCATACCGTCGATCATCCGAGGACTAAGCAATCACACGAGCACGACACCGAGATTTGTTAACGAGGTTCACCGATATGGCTACATCCCCGGGGCTTGACTATGGGCGCTCCTCCCCATGACACCGCTACAATACCGCACCCGGTCGCCCTGGACACCAGCACATGCCGCCGGCTTCCCCTGCGTTCCGGTGCTATTATGTTGGCATAGGTTACATCGTGTGTCTACCCCCGCTATATATGAGAGGCCTAGGATACAAGTGTCCTACTAGGACACGACTCCACATCCTATGTAAACCCAATACAACTCATAGTCCAACTGTAACCTACCTCGTACACAATATTCTACACAACTCTAACAGACGACGAGATACATACGCATGTGCGCTGCCATCTGTATAGCGGTGCGTATAAATTACTGCTTGGTTCTTCCTTCAAAATAATACCCTCTGCCCGAAGACACTTGTCTGAGAAATATATAAAAATAAATGTATTTAAAACTAAAATATGTCTAGATATATTTATTTTGCCGATAGATATTTCTGAACGGAGGGAGTAAGTAATAATTATAGCTTGGGTGATAAACTGCCGATGAAGCCGGGGAAACATGGCAATTCAAGTGTTCGTATCTACTAGCTACCTACGCACGTGTTCGTGTGTTTCGGTGTATACTAATATCTGATGGTCATGAATTTACTAGCTTGCGGTTTCAAACATACGCCAACACATGACTGAAAGGAATCTACTGTGGACATACGTTTGTGTATGTAGTGCACGCATGTGTACGGTGGTGCGCACGTCATGCTTGTCAGCTTATGTGTTTTCTTTGGCTCATTGCAACTGAGAAAGGAACAGAAATGTTATCCAGGAATGCCATGTTTGGCATCCGATCACGCGTCATAGATTTTCGCGCAGGGAGACCTTCCCTTCCCTCGCGTCGCCCCCTCTCGGGCGACTCGGGGGCTCCAAACCCTAGCCTCGCTACCGCCCCCCTCCTTCCCCTCTCCCCTCTCCGCTGTCTGAGGCTGCCGCCGGGCAAGCCTGGGATGCCGTCAAGGAAGGTGGCGGCGGGGCCTTCGCCGGCCTGCATCTGTTGCAGGGGGCTTCGTGCTCCGGGGCGGCGTCCCTATTGGAGTGGCGTCACCGGCTTGCGACAGGCGGTGGCGCGTGCATGGACCGGCAACCTCAGCCGTGTGGACGGCGGGCTGATACGTCTTCAACGTATCTATAATTTTTGATTGTTCCATACTATTATATTATCCATCTAGGATGTTTTATATGAATTTATATGCTATTTTATATGATTTTTGGGACTAACCTATTAACCTAGAGCCCAGTGTCAGTTTCTATTTTTTTTTCCTTATTTTTGAGTTTTACAGAAAAGGAATACCAAACGGAGTCCAATTGACGTGCCAATTTTTGATGATTTTTTATGGACCAAAAGAAGCCCCCGGAGTGAAAGAGTTGGGCAAGAAGAGTCCCGACCCGTCCACGAGGGCGGTGGGCGTGCCCTACCCCCCTGGGCGCGCCGCCCTATCTCGTGGATGACTCGAAGACCCCCCTGTCGTGAGACCTACGCCAAAAATTCCTATAAATACAGAAACCTCCAGAAAATAACCTAGATCGGGAGTTCCACCGCCGCAAGCCTCTGTAGCCACCAAAAACCAATCGGGACTCTGTTCCGGCACCCTACCGGAGGGGGGATCCTTCACCGGTGGCCATCTTTATCATCTCGGCGCTCTCCATGACGAGGAGGGAGTAGTTCACCCTCGGGGCTGAGGGTATGTACCAGTAGCTATGTGTTTGATCTCTCTCTCGTGTTCTTGATTTGGCACGATCTTGATGTATCGCGAGCTTTGCTATTATAGTTGGATCTTATGTTTCTTCTCCCTCTCTACTCTCTTATAATGGATTGAGTTTTCCCTTTGAAATAATTGATACGTATCCAATGTATCTATAATTTTTTCATTGCTCCATGCTATATTATCTACTGTTTTGGACATTATTGGGCTTTATTATCCACTTTTATATTATTTTTGGGACTAACGTATTAACCGGAGGCCCAGCCCAGAATTGCTGTTTTTTTTCCTATTTCAGAGTTTCGCAGAAAAGGAATATCAAACGGAGTCCAAACGGAATGAAACCTTCGGGGAACGTGATTTTTAGGAAGAATATGATCCAGGAGACTTGGACCCTACGTCAAGAAACAAAAGAGGAGGCCACGAGGTAGGGGGCGCGTCCAACCCCCTAGGGCGCACCCTCCACCCTCGTGGCCCCCCTGTTGCTCCACCGACGTACTCCTTCCTCCTATATATACCTATGTACCCCCAAACGATGAGATACGGAGCAAAAAACCTAATTCCACCACCGCAACCTTCTGTACCCACAAGATCCCATCTTGGGTCCTGTTCCGGAGCTCCGCCGGAGGGGGCATCCATCACGGAGGGATTCTACATCAACACCATAGCCTCTCCGATAAAGTGTGAGTAGTTTACCTCAGACCTTCGGGTCCATAGTTAGTAGCTAGATGTCTTCTTCTCTCTTTTTAGATCTCAATACAATGTTCTCCCCCTCTCTCGTGGAGATCTATTGGATGTAATCTTCTTTTTGTGGTGTGTTTGTTGAGACCGATGAATTGTGGGTTTATGATCAAGATTATCTATGAACAATATTTGAATCTTCTCTGAATTCTTTTATATATGATTGGTTATCTTTGCAAGTCTCTTCGAATTATCAGTTTGGTTTGGCCTACTAGATTGATCTTTCTTGCAATGGGAGAAGTGCTTAGCTTTGGGTTCAATCTTGCGGTGTCTTTTCCCAGTGACAGTAGGGTCAGCAAGGCATGTATTGTATTGTTGCCATCGAGGATAACAAGATGGGGTTTTTATCATATTGCATGAATTTATCCCTCTACATCATGTCATCTTGCTTAAGGCGTTACTCTGTTTTCATGAACTTAATACTCTAGATGCATGCTGGATAGCGGTCGATGAGTGTAGTAATAGTAGTAGATGCAGGCAGGAGTCGGTCTACTTGTCTCGGACATGATTCCTATATACATGATCATACCTAGATATTCTCATAACTATGCTCAATTCTGTCAATTGCCCAACAGTAATTTGTTCACCCATCGTTTGCTATTTTTCTCGAGAGAAGCCACTAGTGAAACCTATGGCCCCCGGGTCTATCTTCATCATATTAATCTCCCAACACTTAGTTATTTCCTTTGCTTTTATTTTACTTTGCATCTTTATCACAAAAATACCAAAAAAACTATCCTATCATATCTATCAGATCTCACTCTCGTAAGTGACCGTGAAGGGATTGACAACCCTTATCGCGTTGGTTGCGAGGAGTTATTTGTTTTGTGTAGGTACGAGGGACTCGCGCGTAGCCTCCTACTGGATTGATACCTTGGTTCTCAAAAACTAAGGGAAATACTTACGCTACTTTGCTGCATCACCCTTTCCTCTTCAAGGAAAACCAACGCAGTGCTCAAGAGGTAGCAAGAAGATTTCTCGCGTCGCTGCCGGGGAGTCTACGCAAAAGTCAACATACCAAGTACCCATCAAAAATCCCTTATCTCCCGCATTACATTATTTGCCATTTGCCTCTCGTTTTCCTCTCCCCCACTTCACCCTTGCCGTTTTATTCGCCCTCTCTTTTCCGTTTGCCTTTTTTTCGCTTGCTTTTTGTTTGCTCGTGTGTTGGATTGCTTATTTGTCACGATGGCTCAAGATAATACCAAATTGTGTGACTTTACCAATACCAACAATAATGATTTCCTTAGCACTTCGATTGCTCCTCTTACCGATACTGAATCTTGTGAAATCAATGTTGCTTTGTTGAATCTTGTCATGAAAGATCAATTCGCCGGCCTTCCTAGTGAAGATGCCGCTACTCATCTAAATAGCTTCGTTGATTTGTGTGATATGCAAAAGAAGAAAGATATTGATAATGATATTGTTAAATTGAAGCTATTTCCTTTTTCGCTTAGAGATCGTGCTAAAGCTTGGTTTTCGTCTTTTCCTAAAAATAGTATTGATTCTTGGAGCAAGTGCAAAGATGCTTTTATCTCTAAGTATTTTCCTCCCGCTAAGATCAACTCTCTTAGAAAATATATTATGAATTTTAAGCAACTTGATCATGAACATGTTGCACAAGCTTGGGAGAGGATGAAATTAATGATACGTAATTGCCCTACTCATGGTTTGAATTTGTGGATGATTATACAAAAAAATTATGCCGGATTGAATTTTGCTTCTAGAAATCTTTTAGATTCGGCCGCGGGAGGCACTTTTATGGAAATCACTTTAGGAGAAGCTACTATACTCCTAGATAATATTATGGTTAATTATTCTCAATGGCACACTGAAAGATCTACTAATAAAAAAGTGCATGCGATAGAAGAAATTAATGTTTTGAGTGGAAAGATGGACGAACTTATGAAATTATTTGCTACTAAGAGTGTTTCTTCTAATCCTAATGATATGCCTTTGTCTACTTTGATTGAGAATAATAATGAATCTATGGATGTGAATTTTGTTGGTACTGAATAATTTTGGTAAAAACGCGTATAGAGGAAACTTTAATCCTAGGCCTTATCCTAGTAATTCCTCTAATAATTATGGAATTTCCTACAAAAATTCTTATGGAAATTTTAATAAGATTCCCTCTGATTTTGAGACTAGTGTTAAATAGTTTATGAATTCGCAAAAGAATTTCAATGCTTTGCTTGAAAAGAATTTCAATGCGATCTTGCTGTAAAAAACAGAAACTTTTGCGCTCACGAGATTAGGTGCCTTTTTTACTGGAGAGTGCTTTTAGGTCGATTATTTTTTAAGATGATTAATAGACAAATTCCCCACGTCCACCAACTTATTTCAGAATTTTTGGGGTTCCAGAAGTATATGTTTGATACATATTACTACAGACTATTCTGTTTTGCACAGATTCTGTTTTCATTATGTTGTTTGCTTCTTTTGGTGAATCTATGAGTAGTATCGAAGGGTATGAACCATAGAGAAGTTGGAATACAGTAGATATTGCACCAATATAAATTTATAATGAGTTCACAACAGTACCTAAGTGGTGATTTATTTTCTTATACTAACGGAGCTTACGAGTTTTCTGTTAAGTTTTGTGTTGTGAAGTTTTCAAGTTTTGGGTAAAGATTCGATGGACTATGGAATAAGGAGTGGCAAGAGCCTAAGCTTGGGGATGACCAAGGCACCCCAAGTTAATATTCAAGGACAACCAAGAGCCTAAGCTTGGGTATGCCCCGGATGGCATCCCCTCTTTCGTCTTCGTTCAACGGTAACTTTACTTGGAGCTATATTTTTATTCACCACATGATATGTATTTTGCTTGGAGCATCATTTTATTTTATTTTGTTTTGCTTGCTGTTTTAATAAATTATCAAGATCTGAAATTCTTAAATGTTAGAGTCTTCACATAGTTGCATAATTATTCGACTACTCATTGACCTGCACTTATATCTTTCAGAGTAGTTTGTTGTTTGCTCTAGTGTTTCACTTATATCTTTTAGAACACGACGGTGGATTTATTTTGAAGAAATAAATGAACTCTCATGCTTCACTTATATTATTTTGAGAGTCCTAAACAGCTTGGTAATTTGCTTTGGTTACGAATTTAGTCCTAATATGATGGGCATCCAAGAGGGATATAATAAAAACTTTCATATAAAGTGCATTGAATACTATGAGAAGTTTGATTCCTTATGATTGTTTTGAGATATGAAGATGGTGATATTAGAGTCATGCTAGTGGAGTAGTTGTGAATTTGATAGATACTTTTGTTAAAGTTTGTGATTCCCATAGCATGCACGTATGGTGAACCGTTATGTGATGAAGTCGGAGCATGATTTATTTATTGGTTGTCCTCCTTATGAGTGGCGATCGGGGATGAGCGATGGTCTTTTCCTACCAATCGGGACCGTGTTCCGGCACCTTGCCGAAGGGGGAACCCTCACTGGTGGCCATCTTCATCATCCCGGCGCTCTCCATGATGAGGAGGGAGTAGTTCACCCTCGGGGCTGAGAGTATGTACCAGTAGCTATGTGTTTGATCTCTCTCTCTCTCTCCCTCTCCCTCCCTCTCTCTCTCTCTCTCGTGTTCTTTATTTGGCACGATCTTGATGTATCGCGAGCTTTCCTATTATAGTTGGATCTTATGTTGCTTATCCCCCTGTACTCTATTGTAATGGATTGAGTTTTCCCTTTGAAGTAATCTTATCGGATTGAGTCTTTAATGATTTGAGAACACTTGATGTATGTCTTGCGTGGGATAACCGTGGTAACAATGGGTTATTCTATTGATTCACTTGATGTATGTTTTGGTGATCAACTTGCGGGTTCCGCCCATGAACCTATGCATAGGGGTTGGCACACGTTTTCGTCTTGATTCTCCGGTAGAAACTTTGGGGCACTCTTTGAGGTTCTATGTGTTGGTTGAATAGATGAATCTGAGATTGTGTGATGCATATCGTATAATCATACCCACGGATACTTGAGGTGACATTGGAGTATCTAGGTGACATTAGGGTTTTGGTTGATGTGTGTCTTAAGGTGTTATTTTACTACGAACTCTAGGGCTGTTTGTGACACTTATAGGAATATCCCAATGGATTGATCGGAAAGAATAACTTTGAGGTGGTTTCGTACCCTACAATAATCTCTTTGTTTGTTCTCCGCTATTAGTGACTTTGGAGTGACTCTTTGTTGCATGTTGAGGGATAGTTATGTGATCCAATTATGTTATTATTGTTGAGAGAACTTGCACTAGTGAAAGTATGAAGCCTAGGCCTTGTTTCCTAGCATTGCAATACCGTTTGTGCTCACTTTTATCATTAGTTACCTTGCTGTTTTTACATTTTCAGATTACAAAAACCTATATCTACCATCCATATTGCATTTGTATCACCATCTCTTCGCCGAACTAGTGCACCTATACAATTTACCATTGTATTAGGTGTGTTGGGGACACAAGAGACTCTTTGCTATTTGGTTGCAGGGTTGCTTGAGAGAGACCATTTTCATCCTACGCCTCCCACGGATTGATAAACTTAGGTCATCCACTTGAGGGAAATTTGCTACTGTCCTACAAACCTCTGCACTTGGAGGCCCAACAACGTCTACAAGAAGAAGGTCGTGTAGTAGACATCAAGCAGTTTCTGGCGCCGTTGCCGGGGAGGTGAGTGCTTGAAGGTATATATTTAGATCTTGCAATTGAATCTTTTTGTTTCTTGTTTTAGCACTAGTTTAGTTCATAAAAGAAACTACAAAAAAATGGAATTGAGTTCGTCTCATACGCTTCATATTTTTAATATCTTTCGTGAGTATGATGGAAAGGAAAATTGTGCCAAAGTACTAGAAGAAGAATTACATAGAATGCTTGGCATAAAATATGTGAATGATGAGCATGATTGCAATGTTGTTAGTATGAATTCTATGAATATCCATGATGCTAATGATATGCAAAGCCACAAGCTTGGGGATGCTATGTTTGATGAAGATGATATGTTTAGTCCCCCAAGTTTTGATGAGAATACTTATTATGATGAAAGCATGCCTCCTATCTATGATGATTATTGTGATGACACGTATGCTCTAAAGAATAATGATAACCATAAAACTTGTCATCTTGATCTTAATTTTAAATCATATGATAGTTATTTTGTTGAGTTTGCTCCCACTACTATTGAAGAGAAGCATTTTGCTTATGTGGAGAGTAGTAAAATATCTATGCAAGTAGATCATGAAAAGAATGCTTTAGGTGCTGGATATATTGTTGAATTCATTCATGATGCTACTAAAAATTATTATGAGGGAGGAACATATTCTTGTAGGAATTGCAATAATATCAAGTTTCCTCTCTATGTGCTTAAAGTTTTGAAGTTATGCTTGTTTTGCCTTCCTATGTTAGTTCATTATTGTTCCCATAAGTTGTTTGCTCGCAAAATCCCTATGCATAGGAAGTTGGTTAGACTTAAATGTGCTAGTCATATTCTTCATGATGCTCTCTTTATGTTTCAATTCTTATATTTTATGCGAGCATCATTGAAATCATCATGCCTAGCTAGGGGCGTTAAACATTAGCGCTTGTTGGGAGCCAACCCAATTTTTATTTTTGTTCTTTCTTTTTGGTTTTGTTAAGTAATAAATAAATCATCTAGCCTCTGGTTAGATATGGTTTTATGTTTTAATTAGTGTTTGTGCCAAGTTAAACCTATAGGATCTTCTTGGATGATAGTTATTTGATCTTGCTGAAAATTCCAGAAACTTTCTGTTGACGAAAACAATTGTTAAAAATCACCAGAACGTGATAAATACTGATTCCAATTGCAGTAGATCAATAAACAAATTGTTTACGTCTTCCTATTTTTCCTGAATTTTTGGAGTTCCAGAAGTTTGCGTTAGTTACAGATTACTACAGACTATTCTGTTTTTGACAGATTCTGTTTTTCGTGTGTTGTTTACTTATTTTGATGAATCTATGGCTAGTAAAATAGTTTATAAACCATAGAGAAGTTGGAATACAGTAGGTTTGACACCAATAAAATAAAAATTAGTTAATTACAGTAGCTTGAAGTGGTGTTTTGTTTTCTTTCGCTAACGGAGCTCACGAGTTTTTTGTTGAGTTTTGTGTTGTGAAGTTTTCAAGTTTTGGGTAAAGATTTGATGGACTATGGAATAAGGAGTGGAAAGAGCCTAATCTTGGGGATTCCCAAGGCACCCCAAGGTAATATTCAAGGACAACCAAGAGCCTAAGCTTGGGGATGCCCCAGAAGGCATCCCCTCTTTCGTCTTCGTTCATCGGTAACTTTACTTGGAGCTATATTTTTATTCACCACATGATATGTGTTTTGCTGGAGCGTCATTTTATTTTCTCTAGTGCTTCACTTATATACTTTTAGAGAACCGTGGTGGTTTTATTTTGAAGAAATAGATGAACTCTCATGCTTCACTTATATTATTTTGAGATTCTTTTAGAACAACATGGTAATTTGCTTTGGTCATGAAATTAGTCCTAATATGATGGGCATTCAACATGGGTATAATAAAAACTTCCATATAGAGTGCATTGAATACTATGAGAAGTTTGATACTTGATGATTGTTTTGAGATATGAAGATGGTAATATTAGAGTCATGCTAGTTGAGTAATTGTGAAATTGAGAAATACTTGTGTTGAGGTTTGCAAGTTCCATAGCATGCACGTATGGTAACCGTTGTGCAACAAATTTGAAACATGAGGTGTTCTTTGATTGTCATACTTATGAGTGGCGGTCGGGGACGAGCGATGGTCTTTTCCTACCAATCTATCCCCCCTAGGAGCATGCGCGTAGTGCTTGGTTTCGATGACTTGTAGATTTTTGCAATATGTATGTGAGTTCTTTATGACTAATGTTGAGTCCATGGATTATACGCATTCTCACTTTTCCATCATTGCTAGCCTCTTCGGTACCGTGCATTGCCCTTTCTCACCTTGACAGTTGGTGCAAACTTCGCGGGTGCATCCAAACCCCGTGATATGATATGCTCTATCACACATAAACCTCTTTATATCTTCCTCAAAACAGCCACCATATCTACCTGTTATGGCATTTCCATAGCTATTCCGAGATATATTGCCATGCAACTCTCCACCGTTCCATTTATTATGACACGCTTCATCGTTGTCATATTGCCTTGCATGATCATGTAGTTGACATCATATTTGTGGCAAGGCCACCATTCATAATTTTTCATACATGTCACTCTTGATTCATTGCCCATCCCGGTACACCGCCAAAGGCATTCATATAGAGTCATACTTTGTTCTAGTATCGAGTTGTAATCATTGAGTTGTAAATAAATAGAAGTGTTATGATCATCATTAATATAGCATTGTCCCCAAAAAAGGGAAAGGCCAAAAACTAAAAAAGGAAGGCCAAATAAAAAAAGAAAAAAAGTAAGGCCAAATAAAAAAAGGGGCCCAAAAAAATAGAAATAAAAGGGACAATGCTACTATCCTTTTTCCCACACTTGTGCTTCAAAGTAGCACCATGATCTTTATGATAGAGAGTCTCTCATTTTGTCACTTCCATATACTACTGGGAATTCTTCATTATAGAACTTGGCTTGTATATTCCAACAATGGGCTTCCTCAAATGCCCTAGGTCTTCGTAAGCAAGCAAGTTGGATGAACACCCACTTAGATTATTTCACTGAGTTTTCATACATTTATAGCTCTAGTGCATCCGTTGCATGGCAAACCTACTCCTTGCATTGAAATCAATTGATGTGCATCTCCCTAGCCCGTTGACTAGCCGCGTCAATGTGAGACTTCCTATTTTTTGTCTTCTCCACACAACCCCCATCATTATACTCTATTCACCCATAGTGCTGTGTCCATGGCTCACGCTCATGTATTGCGTGGAAGTTAAAAAAAGTTTGAGATTAGTAAAGTATGAAACAATTGCTTGGCTTGTCATCGGGGTTGTGCATGATGAGAGCATATTTGTGTGACGAAAATGAAGCATGACCAGACTATATGATTTTGTAGGGATGAGCTTTCTTTGGCCATGTTATTTTGAGAAGACATAATTGCTTAGTTGGTATGCTTGAAGTATTATTATTATTATGTCAATATTAAACTTTTGTCTTGAATCTATGGATCTGAATATTCTTGCCACAATAAAGAATATTACATTGATAATTATGCTAGGTAGCATTCCACATCAAAAATTCTGTTTTTTATCATTTACCTACTCGAGGACGAGCAGGAATTAAGCTTGGGGATGCTTGATACGTCTCCAACGTATCTATAATTTTTTTATTGTTCCATGATATTGTATTATCCATCTAGGATGTTTTATATGCATTTATATGCTATTTTATATGATTTTTGGGACTAACCTATTAACCTAGAGCCCAGTGCCAGTTTCTGTTTTTTCCTTGTTTTGAGTTTTACAGAAAAGGAATACCAAACAGAGTCCAATTGACGTGCCAATTTTTCATGATTTTTTATGGACCAAAAGAAGTCCCCGGAGTGAAAGAGTTGGGTCAGAAGAGTCCCGGGCCATCCACGAGGGTGGGGGCGCGCCCTACCCCCTGGGCGTGCCGCCCTATCTCGTGGACGACTCAGAGACCCCCTGATGTGAGACCTACGCCAAAAATTCCTATAAATACAGAAACCTCCAGAAAATAACCTAGATCAGGAGTCCGCCACCGCAAGCCTCTGTAGCCACTGAAAACCAATCTAGACCTGTTCTGGCACCCTGCTGGAGGGGGAAAACCCTCACTGGTGGCCATCTTCATCATCCCGGCGCTCTCCATGACAAGGAGGGAGTAGTTCACCCTCGGGGCTGAGGGTATGTACCAGTAGCTATGTGTTTGATCTCTCTCTCTCTCTCTCTCTCTCTCTCTCTCTCTCTCTCTCGTGTTCTTGAGGTGGTACGATCTTGATGTATCGTGAGCTTTGCTATTATAGTTGGATCTTATGATGTTTCTCCCCCTCTACTCTCTTGTAATGGATTGAGTTTTCCCTTTGAAGTAATCTTATCGGACTGAGTCTTTAAGGATTTGAGAACACTTGATGTATGTCTTGCATGTGCTTATCTGTGGTGACAATGGGATATCATGTGATCTACTTGATGTATGTTTTGGTGATCAACTTGCGAGTTCTGTGACTTCGTGAACTTATGCATAGGGGTTGGCACACATTTTCGTCTGGACTCCCCGGTAGAAACTTTGGGGCACTCTTTGAAATATTTGTGTTGGTTTGAATAGATGAATCTGAGATTGTGTGATGCATATTGTATAATCATACCCATGGGTACTTGAGGTGACATTGGAGTATCTAGGTGACATTAGGGTTTTGGTTGATTTGTGTCTTAAGGTGTTATTCTAGTACGAACTCTAGGATAGATCAAACGGAACGAATAGCTTCGTGTTATTTTACTACAGACTCTTGAATAGATCGATCAGAAAGAATAACTTTGAGGTGGTTTCGTACCCTACCATAATCTCTTCGTTTATTCTCTGCTATTAGTGACTTTGGGGTGACTCTTTGTTGCATCTTGAGGGATAGTTATATGATCCAATTATGTTATTATTGTTGAGAGAACTTGCACTAGTGAAAGTATGAACCCTAGGCCTTGTTTCAATGCATTGCAATACCGTTTGTGCTCACTTTTATCATTAATTACCTTGCTGTTTTTATATTTTCATATTACAAAAACCTATATCTACCATCCATATTGAACTTGTATCACCATCTCTTGCCGAACTAGTGCACCTACACAATTTACCATTGTATTGGGTGTGTTGGGGACACAAGAGACTCTTTGTTATTTGGTTGCAGGGTTGCTTGAGAGAGACCATCTTCATCCTATACCTCCCACGGATTGATAAACCTTAGGTCATCCACTTGAGGGAAATTTGCTACTGTCCTACAAACCTCTGCACTTGGAGGCCCAACAACGTCTACAAGAAGAAGGTTGCTTAGTACACATCACGGGCGAACCGGAGGATGTGAGCCAGGGTGTGCCGGAAACCTTGGCTGTCGGTGGCGCCAGATCTGGCCGCCCCTGCATCCTTTCTTGCTGGATGAGCCATGCCCTGGCCGGATCCGGTTTGCTTCGTCGTGGGGCGCCGGTTCTCGCGCCGTTGGGGTGTGGATGGTGGGCAAGTGAAGGCCGGGAGAAATCCCAGACCAGCGAGGCTGGTCTCGGCGGCAGCGATGCCCGTGGGCACCATTCCCCTCCTTGGAGGCACCACTCAGGTCTGTTCCTCTGCCCCCTTCCCCTCTTGCCTCTCAGGAGAAATCCTCAACGTTGTTGGGCGTCACTGGCGCCCTTGACGTCGCGTCCTTCCTGAAGGCGCCGTTTTTGGGAGCAAGGTGGGCGTGTGGTTTCTCGGAGATGTGTTCCGTGTGCAGCGGCGGCGGTAGCTGATCTCCCTCGACGATGGCGACTTCCTATGTGACTCCTTCATTTCGGGAGCTCTCCGGTCTATTGCGGGGTGCCTTGTGATGTCTACTACACAACCTTCTTCTTGTAGACATTGTTGGGCCTCCATGTGCAGAGGTTTGTAGGACAGTAGCAAATTACCCTCAAGTGGATGACCTAAGGTTTATCAGTCCGTGGGAGGCGTAGGCTGAAGATGGTCTCTCTCAAGCAACCCTGCAACCAAATAGCAAAGAGTCTCTTGTGCCCCAACACACCTAATACAATCGTAAATTGTATAGGTGCACTAGTTCGGCGAAGAGATGGTGATACAAGTGCAATATGGATGGTAAATATAGGTTTTTGTAATCTGAAAATATAAAAACAGCAAGGTAACTAATGATAAAAGTGAGCACAAACGGTATTGCAATGCTAGGAAACATGGCCTAGGGTTCATACTTTCAATAGTGCGACTTCTCTCAACAATAATAACATAATTGGATCACATAACTATCCCTCAACATGCAACAAAGAGTCACTCCAAAGTCACTAATAGCAGAGAACAAACGAAGAGATTATTGTAGGGTACGAAACCACCTCAAAGTTATTCTTTCCGATCAATCCATTGGGCTATTCCTAGAAGTGTCACAAACATCCCTAGAGTTCGTAATAAAATAACACATTAAGACACACATCAACCAAAACCCTAATGTCACCTAGATACTCCAATGTCACCTCAAGTATCTGTGGGTATAATTATACGATATGCATCACACAATCTCAGATTCATCTATTCAACCAACACATAGAACCTCAAAGAGTGCCCCAAAGTTTCTACTGGAGAATCAAGACGAAAACGTGTGCCAACCCCTATGCATAGGTTCATGGGCGGAACCCGCAAGTTGATCACCAAAACATACATCAAGTGAATCAATAGAATAACCCATTGTTACCACGGTTATCCCACGCAAGACATACATCAAGTGTTCTCAAATCATTAAAGACTCAATCCGATAAGATTACTTCAAAGGGAAAACTCAATCCATTACAAGAGAGAAGAGGGGGAGAAGCAACATAAGATCCAACAATAATAGCAAAGCTCGCGATACATTAAGATCGTGACAAATCATGAACACGAGAGAGAGAGAGAGATCAAACACATAGCTACTAGTACATACTCTCAGCCCCGAGGGTGAACTACTCCCTCCTCGTCATGGAGAGCGCCGGGATGATGAAGATGGCCACCGATGAGGGTTCCCCCCTCCGGCAAGGTGCCGGAACAGGGTCCCGATTGGTTTTTGGTGGCTACAGAGGCTTGCGGCAGCGGAACTCCCGATCTATTTTGTTCTCGGATGGTTTTAGGGTATATTGGTATATATAGGAGGAAGAAATACGTCAGGGGAGCCACGAGGGGCCCACGAGGGCGGTGGGCGCACCCGGGGGGGCGTGGGTGGGCGCGCCTGCTGCCTCGTGCCTTCCTCGTTGCTTCCCTTACGTACACCCCAAGTCTTCTGGATTGCTTCCGTTCCAAAAATAACTCTCCCGAGGGTTTCATTCCATTTGATATTCCTTTTCTGCGAAAAACTGAAACAAGGGACAAACAGAAACTGACACTGGGCTCTGGGTTAATAGGTTAGTCCCAAAAATAATATAAAAGTGTATAATAAAGCCCATAAACTTCCAAAACAGAATATATAATAGCATGGAACAATAAAAATCTATAGATACGCTGGAGACGTATCAACATCCCCAAGCTTAATTCCTGCTCGTCCTCGAGTAGGTAAATGACAAAAACAGATTTTTTGATGTGGAATGCTACCTAACATATTTATCCATGTAATTCTCTTTATTGTGGCAAGAATATTCAGATCCATAAGATTCAAGACAAAAGTTTAATATTGACATAAAAATAATAATACTTCAAGCATACTAGCAAAGTAATCATGTCTTCTCAAAATAACATGGCCAAAGAAAGCTATCCCTACAAAATCATATAGTCTGGCTATGCTCTATCTTCATCACACAAAATATTTAAATCATGCACAACCCCGATGACAAGCCAAGCAATTGTTTCATACTTTTGATGTTCTCAAACTTTTTCAATCTTCACGCAATACATGAGCAAGAGCCATGGACATAGCACTATAGGTGGAATAGAATGGTGGTTGTGGAGAAGACAAAAAGGAGAATATAGTCTCACATCAACTAGGCGTATCAACGGGCTATGGAGATGCCCATCAATAGATATCAATGTGAGTGAGTAGGTATTACCATGCAACAGATGCACTAGAGTTAGAAGTATATGAGAGCTCAACAAAAGAAACTAAGTGGGTGTGCATCCAACTTGCTTGCTCACGAAGACCTAGGGCAATCTGAGGAAGCCCATCTTTGGAATATACAAGCCAAGTTCTATAATGAAAGATACCCACTAGTATATGAAAGTGACAACATAGAAGGCTCTCTATCATGAAGATCATGGTGCTACTTTGAAGCACAAGTGTGGTAAAAGGATAGTAGCACTGCCCCTTCTCTCCTTTTCTCTCTTTTTTATTTTTTTATTTTTGCCTTTTCTCTTTTTTTATGGCCTCTTTTTTGTAGTCCGGAGTCCCATCCCGACTTGTGGGGGAATCATAGTCTCCATCATCCTTTCCTCACTGGGACAATGCTCTAATAATGATGATCACCACACTTTTATTTACTTACAACTCAAGAATTACAACTCAATACTTAGAACAAAAATATGACTCTATGTGAATGCCTCCGGCGGAGTACCGGGGTATGCAATGACTCATGAGTGACATGTATGAAAGAATTATGAACGGTGGCTTTGCCACAAATACAATGTCAACTACATGATCATGCAAAGCAATATGACAATGATGGAGCGTGTCATAATAAACAGAATGGTGGTAAGTTGCATGGCAATATATCTCGGAATGGCTATGTAAATGCCATAATAGGTAGGTATGGTGGCTATTTTGAGGAAGGTATATGGTGGGTGTATGATACCGGCGAAAGGTGCGCGGTATTAGAGAGGCTAGCAATGGTGGAAGGGTGAGAATACATATAATCCATGGACTCAACATTAGTCATAAAGAACTCACATACTTATTGCAAAAATCTATTAGTTATCGAAACGAAGTACGATGCGCATGCTCCTAGGGGGATAGATTGGTAGGAAAAGACCATCGCTCGTCCCCGACCGCCACTCATAAGGAGGACAATCAATAAATAAATCATGCTCCGACTTCATCACATAATGGTTCACAATACGTGCATGCTACGAGAATCACAAACTTTAACACAAGTATCTATCAAATTCACAACTACTCCACTAGCATGACTCTAATATCACCATCTTCATATCTCAAAACAATCATAAGGAATCAAACTTCTCATAGTATTCAATGCACTTTATATGAAAGTTTTTATTATATCCCTCTTGGATGCCCATCATATTAGGACTAAATTCGTAACCAAAGAAAATTACCAAGCTGTTTAGGACTCTCAAAATAATATAAGTGAAGCATGAGAGTTCATTTATTTCTTCAAAATAAATCCACCGTCGTGCTCTAAAAGATATAAGTGAAGCACTAGAGCAAACAACAAACTACTCTGAAAGATATAAGTGAAGATCAATGAGTAGTCGAATAATTATGCAACTATGTGAAGACTCTAACATTTAAGAATTTCAGATCTTGATAATTTATTCAAACAGAAAGCAAAACAAAATAAAATAAAATGATGCTCCAAGCAAAACACATATCATGTGGTGAATAAAAATATAGCTCCAAGTAAAGTTACCGATGAACGAAGACGAAAGAGGGGATGCCTTCCGGGGCATCCCCAAGCTTAGGCTCTTGGTTGTCCTTGAATAGTACCTTGGGGTGCCTTGGGAATCCCCAAGCTTAGGCTCTTTCCACTCCTTATTCCATAGTCCATCAAATCTTTACCCAAAACTTGAAAACTTCACAACACAAAACTCAACAGAAAACTCGTGAGCTCCGTTAGCGAAAGAAAACAAAACACCACTTCAAGCTACTGTAATTAACTCATTCTTTATTTTATTGGTGTCAAACCTACTGTATTCCAACTTCTCTATGGTTTATAAACTATTTTACTAGCCATCGATTCATCAAAATAAGTAAACAACACACGAAAAACAGAATCTGTCAAAAACAGAACAGTCTGTAGTAATTTGTAACTAACACAAAGTACTGGAACTCCAAAAATTCAGGAAAAATAGGAAGGCGTAAACAATTTGTTTATTGATCTATTGCAATTGGAATCAGTATTTTATCATGTTCTGGTGATTTTTAACAATTGTTTTTGTCAACAGAAAGTTTCTGGAATTTTCAGCAAGATCAAATAACTATCATCCAAGAAGATCCTATAGGTTTAACTTGGCACAAACACTAATTAAAACATAAAACCATATCTAACCAGAGGCTAGATGATTTATTTATTACTTAACAGAACCAAAAAGAAAGAACAAAAATAAAAATTGGGTTGCCTCCCAACAAGCGCTAACGTTTAATGCCCCTAGCTAGGCATGATGATTTCAATGATGCTCGCATAAAATATAAGAATTGAAACATAAAGAGAGCATCATGAAGAATATGACTAGCACATTTAAGTCTAACCCACTTCCTATGCATAGGGATTTTGCGACCAAACAACTTATGGGAACAATAATGAACTAACATAGGAAGGCAAAACAAGCATAACTTCAAAACTTTAAGCACATAGAGAGGAAACTTGATATTGTTGCAATTCCTACAAGAATATGTTCCTCCCTCATAATAATTTTCAGTAGCATCATGAATGAATTCAACAATATATCCAGCACCTAAAGCATTCTTTTCATGATCTACTTGCATAGAAATTTTACTACTCTCCACATAAGCAAAATGCTTCTCTTCAATAGTAGTGGGAGCAAACTCAACAAAATAACTATCGTATGATTTAAAATTAAGATCAAGATGACAAGTTTTATGGTTATCATTATTCTTTAGAGCATACGTGTCATCACAATAATCATCATAGATAGGAGGCATGCTTTCATCATAATAAGTATTCTCATCAAAACTTGGGGGACTAAACATATCATCTTCATCAAACATAGCATCCCCAAGCTTGTGGCTTTGCATATCATTAGCATCATGGATATTCATAGAATTCATACTAACAACATTGCAATCATGCTCATCATTCACATATTTTATGCCAAGAATTCTATGTAATTCTTCTTCTAGTACTTTGGCACAATTTTCCTTTCCATCATACTCACGAAAGATATTAAAAAGATGAAGCGTATGAGGCAAACTCAATTCCATTTTTTTGTAGTTTCTTTTATGAACTAAACTAGTGCTAAAACAAGAAACAAAAAGATTCAATTGCAAGATCTAAATATATACCTTCAAGCACTCACCTCCCCGGCAACGGCGCCAGAAACTGCTTGATGTCTACTACACGACCTTCTTCTTGTAGACGTTGTTGGGCCTCCAAGTGCAGAGGTTTGTAGGACAGTAGCAAATTTCCCTCAAGTGGATGACCTAAGTTTATCAATCCGTGTGAGGCGTAGGATGAAAATGGTCTCTCTCAAGCAACCCTGCAACCAAATAGCAAAGAGTCTCTTGTGTCCCCAACACACCTAATACAATGGTAAATTGTATAGGTGCACTAGTTCGGCGAAGAGATGGTGATACAAATGCAATATGGATGGTAGATATAGGTTTTTGTAATCTGAAAATGTAAAAACAGCAAGGTAACTAATGATAAAAGTGAGCACAAACGGTATTGCAATGCTAGGAAACAAGGCCTAGGCTTCATACTTTCACTAGTGCAAGTTCTCTCAACAATAATAACATAATTGGATCACATAACTATCCCTCAACATGCAACAAAGAGTCACTCCAAAGTCACTAATAGCGGAGAACAAACAAAGAGATTATTGTAGGGTACGAAACCACCTCAAAGTTATTCTTTCCGATCAATCCATTGGGATATTCCTATAAGTGTCACAAACAGCCCTAGAGTTCGTAGTAAAATAACACCTTAAGACACACATCAACCAAAACCCTAATGTCACCTAGATACTCCAATGTCACCTCAAGTATCCGTGGGTATGATTATACGATATGCATCACACAATCTCAGATTCATCTATTCAACCAACACATAGAACCTCAAAGAGTGCCCCAAAGTTTCTACCGGAGAATCAAGACGAAAACGTGTGCCAACCCCTATGCATAGGTTCATGGGCGGAACCCGCAAGTTGATCACCAAAACATACATCAAGTGAATCAATAGAATAACCCATTGTTACCACGGTTATCCCACGCAAGACACACTACAAGAAATATGTCAACTTTTGACCTTCTGTCAGTGACCCTGGAAGAATTGGTCATAGAGCTATGACCATTTCGGACCAATTGGTCAAAAGCTGTTCGGGGGCCTCCAAACCCTAAACCATTGCGACCATTTTGGTTAGAAAGGTCGTAATTTCCTTACACGAAATGGTCATAAAGCAAACAGCGCTAGTCCGCTGCCTTATTTCTAGTTGTTAACGACCAATATAGATGGTCATAGCCTTGTAAATTGTGGTGGGTTGCTATGACTAGGCGCCACCTCATCAGTTTTGCCTATGTGTCATGTCCATGTGGCAGTTTTTGCCCTAGGTTGTGAAGCAACCTATATTTCTGTCATTCCCAAAATTCCCAAAAAAATCTCATAAATTCTTTCGGTCATACCTTCATCAAATATGTAAAAACCTTACTTGCCTAGTTCAAAAATAATTCAAAAATATTCATTTTCCTATTCTGTTCAGAGTAACAGTTTGTGAAGGAAGTACCACTTTGGCATGTCCAAATAGTATCCATTTTCTACAATGCTTTACTATGCCCAAATAACCATCCTCCGCCAAATGCCAGCTCAATCCATTCATTATTTTGAGCCGAGCTTCAACATTCGTATTTATGTCCAGTGTGGTGGTTTTCAAAGCAAGTACCACCTAGGTTCCTTCTTTTGAGCTAAAAATTTGTGAAGACGGTCTTGTTAGTAACTGATCATCCTCAGCCAAAACTCATGCCCATTAGCCATGTACATTTCCCGTACCGCTAATCAAACACTTGGCTGCTTATTCATGTTTGAGCATCGATCGGTCTCCTCGTGAGAATCTTATGTTATGATTTTCTTCCTAGCACCTACCTGGGGAGTGCCCAACCCACTAGACATGCCTAGGCCGCCCAGAACACATGGCAACGCCACGGTCACGCGGTGACCACGCGGCGGGCATGCGAGCTTACGCGCTCTAGAGTTGGGGCCCTCGGCCACCGTCCAAACCTCGATGTCTCTCCATCAAACCATGAATTTCTGATTAAATAGCTAATTATTTACCTAGAAATGATTTTTGAAAAAAATAAAGAGCAAACTATGATGCAGCTGCAGTTCAAATTTGACCCGCTTCCAACTGAATCGACGGGAATTTGTCTTTTTCACCAGAGGTGGATCAAAAATTTTGACACCCAACCATTTTGTCAATTGTGCATTAAATATGGCCTAGTATTTTATAAAGTTGATTAGGTCCAATTTTGCAACAAATATATGGTAGGTCCTTCACAAAAAAAACTCATTTCAGGCACTCGGAAAATGGAAAATAGTTTTTTCGTCCAAAGAAAATGAAAACTTCCTTAGGCAACATTGTTTGCCATTTCAATATGCACCCTTGTGCACAATATGAGATCATTTGAACAAACTATGCCATGAATGTGGCCATAAGATTGATCATTTGGCTTGAAAGCCATGAATCTTCACACTTGGTAGCTTATTTCTGAGAACACTTTTTTAAAATAATTACTGTATTACAATTTTATTATTTTTCCTGGAAATTTGTTCACATATAATGACACAATGCGAAGGTCTTCCATTTTTTTGATTTGTTTTGAATTTTTTATGCCCGTTTCAAAATGCGGTCAAAACGGCGGGCTTGACCGTTCCTAGCTAGTGGTTGAATATTGGAATTTTTTTGGTGTTTCTCTGATTAAATAGATACTTATGTACCGAGAAATGATTTTTGGAAAAAATAAATAGCAAACTATGAGGCAGCTGCAGTTCAAATTTGACCCGCTTCCAACTGAATCGGCGAGAATTTGTCTTTTTCACCAGAGGTGGATCAAAACTTTTGACACCCAACCATTTTGTCAATTGTGCATTAAATATGTCCTAGTATTTTATAAAAATGATTTGGTACAATTTTGCAACAAATATATGGTAGGTCCTTCACAAAAAAACCTCATTTCGGGCACTCGAAACATGGAAAATGAATTTTCCGTGCAAAGAAAATGAAAACTCCCTTTGGCAACATTGTTTGGAATTCCATGATGCACCCTTGTGCACAATATGAGATCATTTGAACAAACTATGCCATGAATGTGGCCATAAGATTGATCGTTTGGGTTGAAATACATGAATCTTCACACATGATAGCTCATTTCTGAGAACACTTTTTTAAAATAATTACCGTATTACAAGTTTATTATTTTTCCTGGAAACTTGGTCACATATACTGACACAATGCGAAGATTTTCCAATTTTTTGTTTTTTTTTGAATTTTTTATGCCCGTTTCGAAATGCGATCAAAACGGCGGGTTTAACCGTTCCTAGCTAGTGGTTGAATCTTGGAAAACTTTTGATGTTTCTATGATTAAATATATACTTATGTATCTAGAAATGATTTTTTGAGAAAATAAAGAGCAAACTATGAGGCAGCCGCAGTTCAAATTTGGCCCGCTTCCTACTAAATCGGCGGAAATTTGTCTTTTTCACCAGAGGTGGATCAAAAATTTTGACACCCAACCATTTTGTCAATTGTGCATTAAATATGGCCTAGTATTTTATAAAGTTGATTAGGTCCAATTTTGCAACAAATATATGGTAGGTCCTTCACAAAAAAAACTCATTTCAGGCACTCGGAAAATGGAAAATGGTTTTTTCGTCCAAAGAAAATGAAAACTTCCTTAGGCAACATTGTTTGCCATTTCAATATGCACCCTTGTGCACAATATTAGATCATTTGAACAAACTATGCCATGAATGTGGCCATAAGATTGATCATTTGGCTTGAAAGCCATGAATCTTCACACTTGATAGCTTATTTCTGAGAACACTTTTTTAAAATAATTACTGTATTACAATTTTATTATTTTTCCTGGAAACTTGTTCACATATAATGACACAATGCGAAGGTCTTCCATTTTTTTGATTTGTTTTGAATTTTTTATGCCCGTTTCCAAAATGCGGTCAAAACGGCAGGCTTGACCGTTCCTAGCTAGTGGTTGAATATTGGAATTTTTTTGGTGTTTCTCTGATTAAATAGATACTTATGTACCGAGAAATGATTTTTGGAAAAAATAAATAGCAAACTATGAGGCAGCTGCAGTTCAAATTTGACCCGCTTCCAACTGAATCGGCGAGAATTTGTCTTTTTCACCAGAGGTGGATCAAAACTTTTGACACCCAACCATTTTGTCAATTGTGCATTAAATATGTCCTAGTATTTTATAAAAATGATTTGGTACAATTTTGCAACAAATATATGGTAGGTCCTTCAAAAAAAAACCTCATTTCGGGCATTCGAAAAATGGAAAATGAATTTTCCGTGCAAAGAAAATGAAAACTCCCTTTGGCAACATTGTTTGGAATTCCATGATGCACCCTTGTGCACAATATGAGATCATTTGAACAAACTATGCCATGAATGTGGCCATAGGATTGATCGTTTGGGTTGAAATACATGAATCTTCACACATGATAGCTCATTTCTGAGAACACTTTTTTAAAATAATTACCGTATTACAAGTTTATTATTTTTCCTGGAAACTTGGTCACATATACTGACACAATGCAAAGATATTCCAATTTTTTGATTTTTTTTTAATTTTTTATGCCCGTTTCGAAATGCGATCAGAACGGCGGGTTTAACCGTTCCTAGCTAGTGGTTGAATCTTGGAAAACTTTTGATGTTTCTCTAATTAAATATATACTTATGTATCTAGAAATGATTTTTTGAGAAAATAAAGAGCAAACTATGAGGCAGCCGCAGTTCAAATTTGGCCCGCTTCCTACTAAATCGGCGGAAATTTGTCTTTTTCACCATAGGTGGATCAAAACTTTTTACACCCAACTATTTGGTCAATTGTGCATTAAATATGGCCTAGTATTTTAGAAAAATGATTTGGTCCAATTTTGCAATAAATATATGGTAGGTCCTTCATAAAAAAAGCTCATTTCGGGTACTCAAAAAATGGAAAATGAAATTTCCGTGCAAAGAAAATGAAAACTCCCTTAGGCAACATTGTTTGGAATTCTAATATGCACCCTTGTGCACAATATGAGATCATTTTAACAAAATATGCCATGAATGTGTGCATAAGATTGATCATTTGGCTTCGAAGCCATGAATCTTCACGCATGATAGCTCGTTTCTGAGAACACCTTTTAAAAATAATTGATGTATTACAGGTTTATTATTTTTCCTTGTAACTTAGTCACATATAATGACACAATGCGGAGGTTTTCCAATTTTTTGTTTTTTTTGAATTTTTCATGGCCATTTCAAAATGATGTGAAAACGACGGGCATGGCCGTTCATAGCTAAGGGTTGAATGTTGCAAAATTTTTGAAGTATCTCTGATTAAATAGATACTTATGTACCTAGAAATTATTTTTGAAGAGTCTACCGAGAAAATTATGAGGCACCTGTAGTTCAAATTTGACCTGCTTTCTACCGAGTCGGCGGGAATTTGTTTAAATGACCAAAAATAGCTAGAAGGATCGGAAATGCATAAAAATTGGTAATCATCCATAAAATGTGGTCTATATTAAGTGAAAATTTTAGTGATGCCAATTTGCAAAATAGTTTTGGTAGTTGCTTCACAAAACCCCTTGTTTTTAGCACTAAGAAATAATTTTATATTTTTGAACCAATCAAGAGGCAGCCCACGGATCACCCCCCACTGTAGTTGATCTGAGTCGTCCACACCCTCCGGCCTCCCTCAGTCCCTCGATCCAGCGTCTCTCGCTCACCTAAACGCACACGCACGACACATCTCCTCCCTCAGTCCCTCAATCCAGATCCAGATCCACATCGCCTTTGCCTCCCTCCCCCCGATCCAGATCGCCGCCGCCGCCCCTCCGCCACCCAACGCCATCCATCCTCCCTTCCTTTGCCGGCGTCCCTTCCTCCCAACAACCTCTTTGCCCGCGTCCATGGCAAGGATCCGAAGCAGGTCAGCCGGCGGCGGCCATGGCGCATCTCTCTTCCTCACCCCATAGCCGGCGGCGGCCATGGCGCATCTCTTCCTCACCCCATAGCCGGCGGCGGCCATGGCACATCTCATCCTCACCCATAGCCGGCGGCGGCCATGGCAGGTCACCAGAGACGGCCGGTGCAGGTGGGCTTCAACTCTTCTCAGGCGGGGCGGCCGTCGTCAAGGTCAGCGCCAGCGGGAAGACCCAGGTGGGAGGGCGGGGCGAGGAAGAAGCCCCCGTTCCGCCTCGCAGCAGACGACACCAAGCCCGTGCTCCGCGAACCGGTTAGTCCGTCCGTTCGTTCGTAACACGCACAGATTTATTGTTGGATTTTTCATGGTGGCACTGCTGAATTGGTTGGGTGCTGCTCTTGGTGGTGTGCAGATCCCGCGTTCTGAACACATGGAGACCGAGTAGGCCGTGCTGCGGCTGGCGCCCTTCCCCTGAAGTCCGGCCGCGTCCTAATGGATGGTACCCCGCCCTGCCCCTCTGTTAAACAGCATCGTGTAATTTTCCTCAGTGCCATACCTGCACTTGTATGGTGGCTCTATGTTTTGGGAGTCCAGTGGTGGTGAGCTAGTGTCTACTGACCGCATGATCATGAGTGATCAGGGCTGTGTGGGGTGTGTTAAACGATTAGGCATGGTCTCTGCCTTCAGATTTTGGGTCAAGCATGTCAGCTGAGAAATAAGTAGCATGTGGTGCTTTGGCCTTCTGATTTTGTACACACTGCACACCGCTGAATTGTTCGCTCGACTGGCTTAACCTTGGTGCAATTGATTACAATAGAAAATAGAACAAACAACAGCATCATTGTATGTGTAAGTTGTGACCATATGCGGTGCGTGCGTAGTGTAGGTCTTGCGGATCAGTGTTGGCGTACCGTGACCAACTCACAGTTTTTATTTAGATTGAAACAATCTGTATACAACTGGCCATGCTGTAAGCTTATTGTTAGGGAATCAACATATTTACATATATTAAGTTTGATGGAAGGCGGGGCGGCCAAAGCTAATGCAGTTTTATTCCGTATTGTTGCAGAGTACAAGGATTAATCTTGCATCTATGCTTTTGACAGCTTGAAGTACATCAGCGTTGAGATGTGGCAGGTTATTGCTATGAAGTTCAGTGACTTGCACATCGCTTCCTTATGTTCTTTTTACTTCCAGAGCTACAGTGCTCTCACACTATCATTGCATTGCCTGCTGTTTTGCTGCATAGCTATATCTCAAGTATTATACTTAGTTTTGTTTAAACGGAAAACTACTGGTGTGATATGCAAACAACAACAGAGCTAGTGATGCTATGTTAACATTAATGTGTATCAATTCTAGCTTATATTGGTATCTTGCGATCCTGTTCTAATTAATGTATATATTGCAAGCCCTTATTTTTCTGTCTAAATGCGTGCACCGAAGTTCAATTACTTTATGAGAAAGTGTACTGAAACGTGGAGACTTTACACCTTGCAAGATCATTCGATGGTGGTGACCCATATGATGGCGATTCGCCCTGGCCATTCCAGTTTTGGCGGTGGTGGTGCTGCTGCTCCTATGATGGTAGACTCGTCTGCCTCCCCTAGCCGCATCCGTGGTGATGAAGCTCGGCCTAGGCTACAACCCCCTCCGGTGAGCTCCTCACATACTCTTTTACCCCTCCTACTTGCTTGTTGGTTCTATGCTCCGCCTTTGTGAGGTGTAATTGTTCAATTTTGTTCATAGTTGAGCATTGGATGATATTGTATTTGTCATTATTTACATGGTTCGTGAAAACTATGCCAGCCTGCAGCTTTGTTGTACTAGTGATAGTAGGATAATGCAAGTTTTGACAATCCATACATATTTCCGCATGTTCGGTGTCTCTCCGGTTTCTGATCTGTCTGTCTTCTAACCAAAACATACACTTTGATCGATGCACGATTCAACCTGTTCTCTGTTTATGGGCCTTCTTATTGTTGTTACCGAATGTTATGGATTGCCGTTGTGATTGAATTTGTTTCACTCATGGAGATTAGCTCCTTTACTTGCTCTGGTTTAGTTAAGATTGATGATACCATGGATACGAGCATGCACATTACTACTGAATTTGTTTCATGTATGTGTCTACTAATCGTCAATTACTACTAGTTGGCTTTTGCATGTTGACCACTGTTGATAATTAGATACTAGGTATGTGATGCGCTAATTGTACACCTGCATTTCCAAGTTAATTCAGTGTTGGTGTTGATTTGATGCCCATGTTCAGAAACAAATTACAATAGGCTAAGTAGGTTAATCTTTTTGGTTTGTTCTCGTGCAGGTGATTGACGAGTTGATATTCTTCCACCAGTGGTAGGGGAGTGATGCTGGAGCAGTACATCGATCAGCAGATCACCCTGCCATTTGGGCAAGGAGAAGATGGGATGGCCCTAATGCAGAAACATCACCATGTGGCAAATCCAGGAGATGGACACACCATTGGTGCCTGGGTGATGGGATAAAGTAATTGTACCAGTGACACGATATTTGTGCTTCCCATTGATGTTATGTGTGAACTGCTAAAATGTGTGCTTCTCGTCCAATCTATGTTGATGTGCGCTCGTGCAATTGTTGGGTTTTTTGCTGTGCACTTGCACTTGTAGAACTATTTTTTGTGGACTTGTTGGGCCATGAACCCTGCTGTGTAGAGGAGATGATTGATGATTTATTGTATTTCGTGTGATGTCTTACTGAAATGAAATATATTGAAATATAGTATTATATTGTATTTGTTTTCTAATGGGCCTATCCTGAAATGTGCATGCTTTTGAAAAAATAATGTGGCAGCCCAAATAAATCAAACCAATTCAATTAAGAAAATAGGTATTGGGCTGGGCCTATGTCTGCTAGATTGGTAGATTGGGCTGTGAAATTCATGATAATCGGGCCAGGCCCATGTAGGCTATTGGACTGGGCTATGAAATATATGATGATTCCATTTGGTCACTAACAATGCCACGTAAGCTCAGCCACGTCAGATCCTATGTGGCTCAGGCAAATGGGTAATGACCTTTCTAAAATTTTGATCATTAGTCTATCTATGACAAAAATTCCAAAAAGGTCATGTTTGTTCGTTCTTGACGGCCAACTGTTGACCTTCTGAATTTGGTCAAAAAAAGGTCAATAAATGATAACTATGACGAATCAATGACCAAAATGGGGAGTCATAACTGACCGTATTTCTTGTAGTGACATACATCGAGTGTTCTCAAATCATTAAGGACTCAATCCGATAAGATTACTTCAAGGGGAAAACTATAATAGGAAAGCTCGCGATACATCAAGATCGTGCCAAATCAAGAACACGAGAGAGAGAGAGAGAGAGAGATCAAACACATAGCTACTGGTACATACTCTCAGCCCCGAGGGTGAACTACTCCCTCCTCATCATGGAGAGCGTCGGGATGATGAATATGGCCACCAGTGAGGGTTCCCCCCTTCGGCAGGGTGTCGGAACAGGGTCCCGATTGGTTTTTGATGGCTACAGAGGCTTGTGGCGGCGGAACTTCCGATCTATTCTGTTCTCCGATGGTTTTAGGGTATATTGGTATATATATAGTAGGAAGAAATACGTCAGGGGAGCCACGAGGGGCCCACGAGTGCGGAGGGCGCGCCCAGGGGGGCGCCCCCCTGCCTCGTGCCTTCCCCGTTGCTTCCCTTACGTACACCCCAAGTCTTCTGGATTGCTTCCGTTCCAAAAATAACTTTCCCGAAGGTTTCATTCCGTTTGATATTCCTTTTCTGCGAAACACTGAAACAAGGGAAAAACAGAAACTGGCACTGGGCTCTGGGTTAATAGGTTAGTCCCAAAAATAATATAAAAGTGTATAATAAAGCCCATAAACATCCAAAATAGAATATATAATAGCATGGAACAATCAAAAATTATAGATACGTTGGAGACGTATCACCTTGTCTGGCTCGTGGTTTCTCCTGGGCGTGAGGGATCGTGTTCCCCTCATTCGACGACCCTTCTCAGTGCACCATGAGAGCATTAGCCCCACTTTTGGTACATGCACTTCGATTCTCAAAGTCTTCTAGAGTTCTAGTGAGATCTAGCTGCTGCTCGTCTTCGTCTGTTTCGGCAACTCTTCCTTTCTCGTGACCAGTCCGTGGGATTCAGCAGTGCTCTGCTCTTGTTGATCTATTCGTGACTTGTTGGGCTAGCTTGTTATCTTTCCAGATGCAGCCTGTCGACGACTATCTCCCAGGTTCTAGGGTGAACTGCTCCTCTTGTCAATGTTGCGGCGTCTTTTGAGCCAAGCGAGGAGGCAGGGGCCTTCTTTGACATTGGAGCTGGGCGGCTGTGTTGGGTCGGGGCTGCTGGTGATTTGGTGATGGTGTGCCCTTCTTCGTCGTTGGACATGTTGATCCAGTGTTGGCATTCTTCTTCTTCCATGGCGTTCTGGTCGCGTGGAGGACCTCTTCATCTCCGAGTTGTGTTTCTCCCTGTCGATCTTTTTAGCTTTGTGTGTATGAGGCTTGTGAGTTGCTTTCCAGCGCCTTTGTATCTTGCCATTTTCTTTCCAATCTTGTGTTGATTTCGAGTTTGTAATCCTGGCCGGTTGATGGCTTTGTTAATTCAAACCCGGGCTCTTCTTGAGCCTTCGTTTCAAAAAAAAAATCGCGCAGGGCTGGTGTAACATTGGTTTTCTAGAGTAGTTCGCTAGAACTGCTCCTAGGGGGATCACTCTTTTTTTCTCTTAAAAAACTAGCAGCGCAGGAGAGGTGGGGGGGTCTTGAATTCGCGACCCCCTGCATGAGTGGCGGCCTGCTTCCCACTTGGACTGAAGTGGGTTTATGTATTTGAAGTTAAATTTGTTTTTTCATTTTAAAATTCGGTTAAAAATCCCAGATTTTTCCCTTCTTTGAAAGAACATTTTTTTGCCATGTGCCACTATAAATCCCAAAAGTTGCCATGTTTTCATAGAACACATTTTAAAAACTTGCCATTTTTTAGAGGTTAGTTTTTAAAAGATGCCATGTTTTAGAAACCAGTAATAATCTAGAAAACAACAAAGAACCCATACATTGCATCTAGATGTGAAATAGCAATCCTGTTGTTAAAGGTAGACCGGACGATAATTCTTGTAATTACGAAGAGCAGAATTGTTAATGATGTATCATTAACTGCGATACCCATTGTTCCTACTGGTTTGATAAATCTTATTCTCAACTGAGAAAAATATTTGCTACTGCACTGCATCATCCCTTCCACTTAGGGGTCACAACAACTTATGTTTAAGTAATAATTGTTAGAGTTATATTGATGATGGCCTTTGGCCTTTGTATTCTTGTCTTTTAGCATCCTCATATACATCATATATATGATGGCTTTGGCCTCCTGATAATACAAGTTGCATATTTCCTAACATGGTATTAGAGCTTAGGTCAATTTTTTTCGCACGTGCAACTCGTGCTTGATCCTTCCATCGCGTCGCCGTCTCCTCTTGCCCGGCGTGGCCGCTCCCTCATCTCCGCTGCTGCCATTTCTTTCCACCAGATTGCTGTTGTCTCCACTCTAGAGCGTGGCTGAAGACCGCTCTTGTGCGTCTTGCACCTTCGGGCTCCTCCAACTGGTTCACGCCGCCCTGGCCGCCACGGAGGAGGTTCTCCACCGCCGTCGGTGAACTTCAGGTTGCCGCCCGACGCTCCTCCGGCGAACTTCAGGCTGCCGCCTGCAGCCCATCGGGCGCTGTTCTCCGGCCTCGTCTTCCCTTTGCCGCCCGGTTGCTCCTCCGGCCTCGTCTTCCCATCGCCGCCCGGCTGCTCCTCCGGCCCTGTCTGCCCGTTGCCGCCCGGCTCTGGCCCACTCTGCACGTCGCCGCCAGTCCCTCCCGGCCGTCGCCGCCGGCCGCCCGTCCGGCCCCGGTCTCTCGGTGCAGTTGGCTTCCGCGTGCGCTCGCGTGGTCGTGTGCGTGTGTGAAATTGCCGCACTTTCTGTTCCCGTTCAGATCAATTCCTGCGATTCCGCAGGCGCTGGTTGCTTGGGCTCCTGGTGGGCCGTCGTGAGTGGTCTGCCAATTCTTTCGGCTCTTGGCTCTCCTGCTGATTAAATAAAAGAGAGAGGCAGAAAAAAGAAAGAAAAAAAGAAAGAAAGAGTGCAATGTTTCCATCTGGTACACCTCTCCCTCACTGCTTGATGTTTTTTTGACGGTGTTCCATATATTGATCTCGTCTCGCACATGAGCCGTTCCTCGGTGCTTGGTGCTCGCCCACTTGGAGGTGGTGGCGGTCACTCTACTTAGACACCTATTGCGACATCCATCGGTGCTGCTAGTCGCTCTACATCGACTCCTATTGCGACTTGTGTGCACGGCGGTGACCACTCTATGTCTTCCACATGTGGCTCTATGTTGACTCGCTACTCTCGGTCGACTCTACATTCGACTTCCATGGGTGGTGGCGACTGTTCATCGTCGGTAGATGCTTCTACCTCGACCTCTTCTGTCATGTCCCTGTCTGCATGTGAGATTGCACAGCTGCGATGCCTGCTTGATGCTTGGGATTCTTCACCGACAGTTTCTGCAGGTTCCGTGACTGGCTCTTGCGGCATTGAGAAACCACTTCCTACTCATTCAGGTACATCCCCATGGATTCTTGATACTGGAGCGTCTTTTCATATGACTTATGATTCTTCCACTTTGACCTCTGTTCGACCTGTTGAGTCTCATGTTCGTGTTTTTACGGCTGATGGCACTCCCCTCCCTGTAGCTAGTCAAGGCACTCTTAGAACTTCTTCATTTCATGTTCCCTCTGTTGCTCATGTTCCTCGACTTACCATGCAGCTCATATCTGGTGGTCAGATTGTTGACTCTAGTTGTAGGGTCATTCTCGACTTTGATTCATGTTCTGTTCAGGATCTTTGCACGAGCGCTCTACTTGGTGCTGGCCCTCAATGTTCTGATGGTCTCTGGGAGCTTGACTGGCTTCGTCTTCCCTCCGCTGCCACCTTTGCCAGTATCGCAACCCCTGTTGTTGCATCTACCAGCTCTTTTCAGCAGTGGCATCATCATCTTGGCCATTTATGTGGTTCTCGTCTCTCGTCTCTGGTTCATCGTGGTGTTCTGAGGTATGTGTCTGGTAATGCTTCATTGGATTGTATGGGTTGTCGGCTTGGTAGCAGATTCAGCTACCCTATCCTCACAACGAGTCAGTGTCCGAGCGTCTTTTGATCTCGTTCACTCTGATGTTTGGGGTCCGGCTCCCATCGCTTCGAAAGGGGGTCATCGCTACTATATTATCTTTATAGATGACTTTTCTCGATACACTTGGATCTATTTCATGTCTTCTCGTAGTGAGGTCCTATTTATATACAAAAAATTTGCTGACATGGTTCATACCCAGTTTTCCACTCCTATTCGTGTTTTTCGCGCAGATTCAGCTGGTGAGTATATCTCCCATGCGCTGCGAGGATTTCTTGCTGAGCAGGGTACTCTTGCTCAGTTCTCTTGCCCTGGTGCTCATGTTCAGAATGGCGTGGCTGAGCGCAAGCATCGTCACCTTCTTGAGACGGCGCGTGCGATGATGATCGCCGCCTCTCTTCCACCTCACTTCTGGGATGAGGCTGTTACTACTTCCACCTATCTCATCAACATTCAACCATCTGCTACTCTACAAGGTGGTATTTATCTGGAGCGTCCTTTTGGTCGTTCTCCTGATTATTCGGCGCTCCGTTTGTTTGTTTGTGTATGCTTTTGCTTGCCCCTCGTGAACGTACCAAACTGACCGCTCAGTCTATTGAGTGTGTCTTTCTTGGATATAGTGATGAGCATAAGGGCTATCGGTGTTGGGATCCTATCGGTCGCGGGATGCATATTTCCTAGGATGTGACCTTTGATGAATCTCGTCCCTTCTACCCGCGTCCATCCTCCTCGGCTTTTTCTACGGAGGACATCTCTTTTCTTACTTTTCCAGATACACCTCCCTCCGTGCCCAGTATTCCTACTCCTCATCCTGCTGTTGCAGATCCGATGCCGTCCTCTCCTACGGTTTCTTCTACTCACTCGTCGCATGATTCTCCACCTTCATCGCCGATAGCTTCCCCTTTTCCACCTTCATCACCGATACATTCCCCGTCTCCACCTCCAGTGATTCCACCTCTTCCGTCCTTTCCTTTCCATTATACTCAACGTTCACGTGTTGTGGATGAGTCTACCAATGTGCCCTCTACTTCTGGTTTGTCGTTGATACGTCTCCGTCGTATCTACTTTTCCAAACACTTTTGCCCTTGTTTTGGACTCTAACTTGCATGATTTGAATGGAACCACTAAAAAAAAGGCACATCCGTGACATTTTGGGCCGAACGAATTTTTTTCTGTCATACATATGACACTTCTATGACGATAATTGTGACAAAACCCGGTATCATCATAGATGTGGTGGGCTCCTACTTCTATGACAAAAAATCATGACAGAAAATGGGCTTTTCGTCCTGGGCGGGCCGGAGACGCAGCTGCATGACATTCTTTGGGCCGTCCATGGCGGAAAAAACCGTGGTAGAAGTGAGGGGGAGGAAAATTTCGGGGAGTTCCCGGTTACGGTGGGAGGTCGGGGGCTGAGCGATGCGCGTTTCTCTCGTACACGTACGCGCGTGTGTGCGAGGCGTTGGCTCTAACTGAACCCGAGCGAGGCGTTGGGCTCTAACTGAACCCGAGCGATTGCACAGCAGGCTATGCGTTACTGAACCCGAGCGATCGATCGATGGCTGTTAACTGAACCCGATCGAGCGATTCCTTGGCTACTGGTGCTAACTGAAGTCGATCGATGATGCCTCTGGATGAACAGTGAGCGTTGCGGGGGGGGGGGGGGGGGGAGGGGTGGATGAACAGTTCCCAGTGGGGGTGGATGAACAGGACCCTGTGGTGTTGCCTCTGGATGAACAGGATCCCGATCGGTCGAGCTGGTTGGGGCTAGATGAACAGGACCCCGTGGAGGGCTGGATGAATAGGACCACCCCGTGGAGGGCTGGATGAACAGTAGATGGTGGAGGGGTGCCCGTGGAGGGGTGGTTGAACAGGACCCCGTGGTGTGGAGGGCTGGATGAACAGTAGACGGTGGAGGGGTGGTTGAACAATAGCCGGTGGAGTAGTGCGCGGTGGAGGCTGGATGAACAGGAGCCCGTGGAGGCTGGAGGAGGTCGACGGTGGGTGAACAGTAGCTCGTGGAGGCTGGAGGGGGTCGACGGTGGAGATGAACAGTACCTCGTGGAGTCCCGTTTTGTGGTACGCCACACCCCTCCCGATGAACATGACCCCCGTTTTGACCGTAGTGCTCCAACACAAGTCCGTTTCCTCCATTTTGCGGTACGACACACCCTTCCCGATCAACAGGACCCCCGTTTCGACAGTAGGAGGTCCGTTTCCTCCGTTTTGCGGTACGCCACACCCCTCCCGATCAACAGGACCCCTGTTTCGACCGTAGGAGGTCCATTTCCTCCGTTGTGCGGTACGCCAGGCCTCATTTCCATCGCCTCTTCCGTCCAAGCCCTCCCGATGAACACGACCACGCATTCTGTTCTGACCCAGCCGCGTTGCCTCCCGATGAACACGACGCATTCCGTTGCCTCCCCATGAACATCACGACGACGCTGTTTCTCCGTTCCGACCCAGCCATGTCAACGAGCCCTCGCCGTACGTATGTGCGAGTAGGCGTTCGAGACCCCGCCCGTATGTACACATACGTGGCCGTATTTTCTTTCTTGCACCCTGGCCGTTGTACGTACGTGTACATGCTACGTGCGCGCCTCTACTATGACACGTGCGCGCCTCTACATCGACCAATATGTACGTACACGTTTGTGACTAGAATGACAACGCTACGTACGCTTCGACCAGGTGGGTCCCGACTGTCACGCACTTCCTTGCCTGCGAAGATGTAGCTGGTGGGCCCCAGCAGTCTGGGGGGCAAAATACGGTGGCTCGTCTGGTGGGTCCCCGCTATCAGGTGGAGGAATAATTATTTTGCACGTAATAAGGAGGCACTTCTTTGCTGCGGCCGTGGACCCAGCTGTCAGCCTCTCCACGTACAGTCCATGTCCGATGGAAGCCGTTCCTTGACCACGTTGACCACGCCGCGCCGAGAGCACCAGGGCGGTGGACGACGGCGAGGCCTAGGAAGGGGACGACGCGGAGCCGGGGAAGACGAGGCAGTGGATGCCCGCACATAGAGGAGTACGAGGGCACTGGTTCGCTGCGGTGTGAGGCTGCCGTCGCCGCAGAGTAATAGGGGGTGTGGGTGAGTAGAGGGATGGCCTGGCCAGCGGTGGGAGTAGTAAGGGCGATGAGGCCTCCGCCGCATCGCAGCCGGCCACGGGAGGCAGGAGTACGAGGCACGACCGGCGCTGCTTTGGGCGGCTGGAGCAAGAAGACCAGAGGTTGAAGAAGCACTACGGCCGTTGGATGGACATCGTACGGTCACTGGAGCTAGAATCGTGCATATTGACTAAGTTGACAAAGCCCTCCGTCCCCGTCAACTTAGTAGGCCCACAAGTCAGCCTGCCACTATACTGGGTCCCAGCTAACAGGGGGAGTATTCATTTTTTGTGCGTAATAAGGAGCCACTTCCTTGCGTGCGAAGATATAGCTGGTGGGTCCGAGCTTTCAGCGGCGGTAACATTTTTTTCTCGAAATACAGAGTCCCTTTCGGTGGGTCCCAGATGTCAGGTGGAGGAATCATTATTTTGCGCGTAATAAGGAGGCATTTCCTTGCGTGCGGCCGTGGACCCAGCTGTCGGCCTCTCCACCTAAAGTCCACTTCAGATGCATGCCTGTCGTTGACCACGTTGATCAGGCCGCGCCGAGAGCACCAGGGCGGTGGACGACGGCGAGGCCTAGGAAGGGAACGACACGGAAGCAGGGAAGACTCGGCAGTTGTTTCCCACGCGGAGGGGAGTACGACTGTACGAGGCCTCGCCATCGCCGGAGAATAACAACAGGTGTGGGTGAGTAGAGGGATGGCTAGGCCAGCGATGGGAGTACAGTGGGGCGGTAAGGCCTGCACGGCAGCAGAGCCGGCCGCGGGGAGGAGGGAGCGGGCAGTCCCGCCGGCGCCTGTTTGAGCGGCTGGAGCAGGAAGAGCAGAGATTGAAGAAGCACGACGGCCGTTGGATGGCCATCCAACAGTCACTGCTTGTGCGTCAACCTTTTTTTAGGAAAGCCTCAAATCTGTGGGAAACAGCATACAGCCCATTTGCTAATTATTAAGGGTTTTTTTGGAGCCCGTATTCTTTTTGTTAGCATTACAGCCCATATTGTGGCCACGGTTAAAAAATTATACGAAATTTTGCATATTTCGGTGCGGTCCGAACTGTTTTTAATCCCGAAATTTCGACTCACATTCAAACTGATTTTAAAAATAAATGTATATCAATATAAAATCCAACAAATTCTCCACGCATAAAAATTAATGTAATTTCAAATCTCGAAATTAAAAAAAGATATTTGAAACTAATTGCCGGTTTGATGTGTTCTAAAAATGTACAGCCCATTTCTCATTACTGATGGGCCATTTTCTCGGCCAGCCGAATGAAAGCTTTCCTCCTCGTCTTGAAAGATTTGCAGCCCAACATGCCTGACAAAGCGACTTAATTGGCAAATCACAAAAAAACTGGGGTGTGGACGTGGACCCAGCTGTCAGCCTCTCCACGTATAGTACTCTTCCGATGGAATGTCGTTGATCACGTTGACCATGCCGCGCCGAGAGCACCAAGGCGATGGACGACGGCGAGGCCTAGGAAGGGAACAACGGGGAGCCAGGGAAGACGCGGCAGTGGAAGCCCCCGCGCGCGTGGAGTGGAGTACGAGGGTTCACTAGTTCGGCTGCGGTGTGAGGCTGCCGTCGCCGCAGGGCCTAGCTAGCGGTGGGAGTAGTAGGCCAGTAGGGGGCGATGAGGCCTCATCGGCAGCACAGCCGGCCACTGGAGGCAGGAGCAGGCGGTCTCCCCGGCGCTGGTTTGGGCGGCTGGTGCAAGAAGAGCAGCGATTGAAGAAGCAGCAGAACCATTCGATTCAAATCCAACAGTTACTGCTGCTAGAATCGTTTGTTGACTAAGTTGACAAGCCCTGCATACGCGCCAACTTAGTAGGCCCACAGGTCAGCCTCCCAACCGGTGCGCCCCAGTTGTAAGTGGGAGGAATCATTTTTTTTCGCATAATAAGGAGGCAGTTGATTGCGTGTGGCTAGGCTAGCGGAGGGAGTAGGGTGGGCTGGGGAAGCCTGCGCGGCATCACAGCGGGCCACAAGAGGAGGGAGTAGGCAGTCCCGCCGGCGCTAGTTTAGGCGGCTGGAGCAGGAAGATCAGAGATTAAAGAAGCACGTCGGCCGTTGGATGGACATCCAACACTAACTGCTGCTAGAATCGTGTGTTCACTAACAAAGCCTTGCGTAAACAAGTCAGCCTCGAAATCCGTGGCGTGTATAGCCCATTTGCTATTATTTTATATTTTCTACTCAATTTCTAATTCATATGGAATTTATTGCAGCCCGTTTTCCATTTTTAGAATTGCTGGCCATTTTCTCGTCAGTACCAGGGTCAAAAAATTAACTAAATATGTGGGAAATTTTGAAAATTCGCAAATTTTTGCTGGGGAACGAAATATTCTTAATCCAAAAATTAATAGCCATAGTAAAACAAATTTAAAAATAAATTAGTACTATGTCATGTTAAATCCAATGAAATACGTATAAGATATCAGTGAAGAACAAAAACAAAAAAAGAAACTTATATCCCATTTGCTATAATTTTTTTAGAATTTTCAACCCCTTTTGATATTACTTTTAACAGACATTAACCATACTCTTAAGCCAGGCCAGAATGCATCCCTCCTCGTCTTGAAAGATTTGCAGCCCAGTAATTCAAAGAGAAAAAATAGGCCTAGCTTGGGTATTCTTCAAAAAGAAATACTGGGCTAGCTATTTTCCCAAAGAACTGGTGCATGAGCATTAGCTTTATTTATTTATTTATTTACTTATTTATGTTTAGGGGACCATGAACATGTACCCGGGCCAGATTCATGTGAGAGCCTCCCTTCTAGTTAATTATGGGCTTCTCTATTGGGCCTTCATCAGTGGGCTGCATGTTATCAACAAGTGGAAAATGTGTTCCGAGTTTCAAAAAAAATGTGTTCTGTACGATAAATAGTATGTGCTACGTACGGTACGGGGCACTAAAGGATCGAACTGTGCAACGACTTCTAAAAAATTGTGTTTGTCGTTCTAACAACACATTTATTCAACCAACAGACGAAATATACTACTAATTGTACATTGAAAACAACAGCAGCAGCAAACAGACGAAATATACTACTGATTGTACATTGGGTCCCAGCTGTCAGGTGGAGGAAACATTTTTTCAGCTTAATAAGGAGGAACTTTCCTTGCGTGCGACCATGGACCTCGTGGGTCCCAGCCGTCAGGCTCTTCACATAATGTCCTCTTCCGATGACTCTCGTTTGTTGACCAGGCCGCACCGAACGCAGCGAGGCGGTGGACGACGGCGAGGCCCCGGACGGGAACGACTCGGAGATGGGAAAACGCGGCAGTGGAGTCGCAGATTGAGAGGAGGAGAAGGGTTATAACTGGTTCTGTTGCGGCGTGGGGCTGTAGTCTGTGGAGAATAACAGGAGGTGTCGAGGGGTGGAGGGATAGCCTGGCCGGCGGTGGGGTAGCGCTTCGCAGCGATGCGTGCTAAGAAGAGCCGCTAGCCGCCGGAGGCCGGACCAGGCGGTCCCGGCGACGCTGGAGGAAGAAGACGAGAGATTGAAGGTGCATGCCGGCCGTTGGATATAAATCCAATGGCTGTGGATGACACAATCATTTGTTGACCAAGTTGACAACACCCTGCGTAGGCTTCGACCTATTGGCCCACATGTCAACCTGCAAAAATGTGGCATATATTTAACCCATGTTTTCTAGAATGTACAATCCATTTGCTGGGCTGGGTGAACAAATAATTTCGCGTCAATCAGGCTCATTTATATTTTCTAAGAAATCCCAGCCTATTTGCACTTCCTTGAAATACACGTATTAGGTGGGCTCGTTATATATACATATAATGTTATGTTAGAAGGAGCAATTAATATCAAAGAATAAACCGGGGAGGCACATTATATATATATATATATAAATATATAATTAAGAAATTAGCGAGTTATTGCTCAAAATAAAAATGAGCGCGTTATTATTAAATTGATCCTTAAAATCTTCGCAATCACCAGGATTTTCCTTGCGTGTGAGTCAAAAACAACCAGGATTTTCCTTGCCTGTGAGTTAAAAACAACCAGGATTTTCCTTGCCTGTGAATAAAAAACAACCAGGATTTTCCTTGCCTGTGAGTCAAAAACAACCAGGATTTTCCTTGCCAACTTCCGTTAAACATTTACCTTTATAAGTTGGGATGTTTTTATAATGTATATATAAGTCTCTATAAAATATACGATAATAGTAATAATATAAATATATATAATGTGGTTAGAAGGGAAAACATAAATTGGACACGGCATTACTTTTATAAAAGACCTGCGTTTTATACCCCACAGTAGGCATATTAACAAGTTCATACACAAATACAACAGAAAAGGTAAACATTCATATCAAACTCAAGTTCACAGGACACGTTCATATCCATAGCCAACATTCACAATCAACAACTCAAAAGATTCATATATACACAAGCTCAGCATATCTATGCATCCAAATGATTGATAGATCACATGACAATATTCATACATAATTTACAAAAAGATTCAGATATACACATGTTCAGTATGTTTATGCATCCAAATGATTGAGATCACAGCCAATATGATCCATGGACGAACTTTAATTACCTAGGGTACAGACTGGTAAATAGTGTTCAATCGGAGGTACTTCTTGCTAAAATTAGTTCTTATACGAGTAAACTTTCGAGTACATAAGAGGCAGCACAAACAATCTGAACTTTGCTTGTAGGTTTATCTTCAAATAGTGGCCTTGTGCCGAGGGAGGTTTGAGCAACTTGGCCACTACTTTCATCCAACCATTTTACTGGCTCATCTTGGTCCTGTATCTCGCCAAAATTCTACATTGCAGACGAGAAAGGAGCCGGTTGAGAAAATGAACCACCCAAATATTTTGTGCAGTTCAACTGAAATGGAGCATCCTTGGCGTGCAGACTGATTAAGTGCCAGATGAATATACGCGTCAACCAACTTGTCTGGAATCTTTAGTCTCCATGACATATAGTTCGCTACCATATGTGCCGATAACCAAAAGGCACAAGTTGGGACCAAAGACTGGACTGCATTTTTCTGGGCTATGCACCAAGCAATATTTTTGGCGTTCACTCTCCTAATACTTGGAGTTTGACAATTGGTTTACGCCGGTTGATACTCGAATGAATATAGGCACTTCTTGTCAACATGGTCCGTGATATCCCTTTCGTAAAAGGGTCTGCCAGATTCTTAGCCGTCTGGATATAATCCAACGCTATTACTCCGGAGTTTCTTGATTTTCTGACAGATTTCAATCTTCTTCTTCTTTGCTTTGTGGATTTCATGTTGTCCTTTGAACTCTTAGCCTTGACAATTGGTTAACGCCGGTTGATACTCGAATGAATATAGGCACTTCTTGTCAACATCGATGCTTGTCTGAGTGAACTTTGGAGTACATAGCAGCAGCATAAGTACCTGTCCATCTGATCATTTTGTGCAGTTCTACTGAAATCACCCGGTGTAATGATTTGCCTGCGAGTTCAGGCTCCAAATTACTCCTCTATGAAATCGGCAAACAGTAGCACAATACTAAATTACCAATACATATGACAGGCACAGTAATCAGGATAAAGACCAGTACCAACCTGTGTCAGGTAGCATATCAATTACTATTTCCTTTGACTGGAGGCCGAGATAAGCCAAGCGACTGACAGCAAAGGAAGAAAGCATGCGGAGTTTAGCGACTGACAGCAAAGGATGGAAGCTGTCGAGGCAATGAAGCACCCAAAGTTTTTGTGTAGTTCCACCAAAATCGAGCATCCCTGTTGGCACATATATTGAGAGAGTGAGATTACTGTAATAGTGGGACTAGTTTATGAAACACAAACTAACAAATAGAAGCACCCTCATTATCTTAATGGGTAAAGTTAGCAATATAGTAGTCTTGCTTAAAGAGAGGTATTAGTTTATTTAATCGGTGCCAATTATCTCAACTCAACACTCAAAGCATTGCCATTTATCATAGGTTGCAAAACTTTAACGTGCAAAGATAAAGGAGTTTCTCATGACAGTAGCACGATACAAATAGAGATGACAGCAAACTAATATGGAAGGCCTTAGGCCCGTACCAACCTGAGAAAAAAGCTTATTCATGTAGTCCCATAAGAGATGATAAAGCACTCACTGGAATCACACAATAGTATATATTTTTGTGCACTTCAAATGTATGGTTGAAATCACTCTTGTTTACAAGTGCTGAGATTATATCAAAAGATTATCAAGAACTTCCAGCAGAGTTAAAGCACTGGCTGGGATACAGTTCATTGTATTGTCTTGTGTAGTTCCATTTAATGTATGATTGGCACAACATGATCCCTGTTTGCACAAGTAGGAACAAGGTGAAACCTTCATTAGCTTAGTGAGAAAGGATAGGAAGACATTAGCATATTACTCAACCAGTAGCATCAAATTCATGATGGACAATACGCAAAACATTGCCTCATTGAACCAATGGCAATAAATTGACATGCAAAACAATAGCACTATTATGTCATGACACTAATAATATTCCCTCCCTGCTCCACCACATGATTCACCTCCATAGACAAACATACACACGTACATGATTCAGCATAGGGTCCTACTAAAGATTTGTTTAACTCCAACAGGAAAATTAGGCAGTAATAAATTAGTGGTACTTAAGTACTCCTAATTAATTAAGTGAGACAACAGAAGTGGAAGGGCTCCCTGGAGGATCGTCTCACATGTAAGGTAGTCGTTGCCGGAGCCCTTGAATGGCCTCAACTGAGGCCTCTGGCTTCAGCAAGATCGCCTTGGCATTGTTTATTCTTCTTCTTCTTCCTCTTCATGCTCCGTTTCTCTTTCTCCTCACCAGTTGGTGAAACCAAGTACATGATTGGCCTTCTAATTCAGAATTGGTTTTGTCAGGGAGGGAGTACAAGTGTACTAGTAAAAAACAGCATTATTTTCTCATGGCAGTCAGAAAATAGAGATGAACACATGCATTAAATATCATTCTTACCTAAAGGAAGGTTATGGTGCCAATATGGATGATGAGGATTGGAACACAGATCTCCCTTTGTGCAGTTCCACCAAAATGAACCAACTGTTCCATTCTGACATTCCAGTTAAACATCACAAAAGTCACTTCTTTTAAGAAGAGTTTTGTGCAGTGCACCAAAAGGTCACGACAGCAACCAGGCGAATTGGATATCCCTGTTTGCACAAAAAGGCACAGAGGAAACAGTCAGAGTCTCAAACAATTACAGGCAAAAACATTTGGCTAAACTTGTCATGGCTTATAACAGTGGCATGGCTTCATTTTTACCAGGGACATTAGATTAAGAACAGCTAAGGCTGCGTTCGGTTCACAAGTTTGGTGCAGGATTTTCGTAGGAACACAATTCCTACGGTATTCTTTCCCTTCCAACCGTTCAGAACACGGGAAAGGTGAATAGTGTTTCATAGGAAAGCTGGTCTGGTAGTACTGATTCCATAGGATTAGAAACATCCACGCACTGCTCATTTTTTGGGCGGAAGCCCGAGGTAGGCGCTCGCTGTCATGCGTTAGACAGGTTGTTGTGTTGTGTTGCCGGAATAAAAAAATCAACCTATGTGTGGTACGTGAGGTGAGGACAAGAGTAGTCACTGTGCAGCTGAATAAACAAATAGCGTCCAATACTGCCAAGCATGCTACTCTAAAAAAACAAATCTGTACATTTCATAGTCCATCCGAACACATTCTCTTGAGAGTTTCCTCCGGTTCGCTGTTCCATAGTTTTATACCTACATTCCTTTCCTATTCCTCTATTTTCATCAAGACCTATGTTTTCTGCCCCTTTATTCCGAACGGAGCCTAAATATTTGGTATAAGGGCATGGGACAGTGGGTGCACCAGCAGTCCAGCACCATGTACGTAAACAGGGGCATAAAGTGGTGATTCATAGTTTGTTGCCCCGAGAAACAAACATCCAAGAAACATATCTGGGTTGGTCCCATTTTTGTTCACTCTAGCAACCTACTCCTATGTGTGGATAGCAAATCTAGTCCTGGTCATACCACTGTGTACAGCGTTACCCCTGTATTTCCCTTTTCGACCAAGAGACCGGTTGGATGACCAGTCTGTACTACTTTCACCCCCTTTCCTTCCTGTTTGTACCAAGTCCGATGTACATACTAAATTCCCCCACGCCCACTTTATTTCTTGTTTGAACCAAGTAGTACAAGATTTGACTCCATGAAGTAGCTTTACCTCTAACAATAGAAGAAAAAAATATGTGACGTTGGACCATCCGATCGAGAGGGGCTAAGAGGTAGAAAATGATGCACATGCAGCGACGTAGCGAGCTGGGGAAGTAGAGCTAAGGCGGTTTCGAACGAAGATATACCTGAAGGTCGTCGGGATGTGGATAGGTGGGTGGCGGGAGGCCGGATCCGCCCACAGGCAACGGCGAAGGGATCGGAGGACCTCCCGCACCGGCGCTCGGCCAGAGATAATGGTGCGGCCGGCAGTGGGTCTCCTTCCTCGCTGTCGACGACGGCCTAAACGCTGCCCCTCCTCCCCTTCACCGGCGGAGGGGGATACGTACGGATCTGTAACCAGCGGTGAGGATAGAAAGCCAGTGTTTTTTGAAGGGAGAAAGACAGTGTTACTACCCCTATCTTGTTTAGATCTGGAGAGGATGAGAGTGTGTGAATAGAGCAACCCTAGCAAGCAAGCGCGGAGGCTCCGGCCTATATATACGTAGTGAGCAACTCTAGCAAGCAAGCAACCCCTATCTTCATCAACTCATACAAGACCGAGAAATTTGAATACTACAACGCCCTCTCCCTCGCGGACTGAGCTCCGGTGCCTTAACTGCACCTGCCTTTGGCTGCATGACAGGAGGGCCAACCACCTGTTGGGCCCACCTGTCATAGACGCAAAGGCAGGAGCAGTAAGTAGAAGCTTTCGCTACACGCTATCCCTCCCGCACGAGGTGGACGGACATGTAGCAGTGGATTCGATAATGTAGAAGTAGGAGTAACATCATTGTGCGTCTTCTCGAAGAGACGAAGAGCCGCAACCCGAACGTGGCAGTTGCGAACGCTCGCGTGGTGCGGTTCCTTGGAGTACTAGCCAGGCTCTTGCATGTGACAAAATTGCTATTGTTTAACAATTAAACTCTATTATCCATTGGTTGATACTCATTCTACATAGGTCCACGCGCTTAGCACCGTTTCCTCCTAGGGTCATCAATGTTTATTTGCTAATTAATAGCATTGCATGCAATGAACTAACCATTGCAAGTCATTAAAAGCATGCACACCTCTCATCTCTTATTGGTTGATATGTCAAGAAACAAGAAATAAGGTAGAAGTTAATGCACCGCGCCTAAGTGTTTTGGGACTACGTATTTGGTTTTCATAAGATGACTTACACACCTAGACGGAGGGAGTAGTATAGCCCTGTAAACCGGAAAGGAGTATTTGCCTTTCTAGAGATTTCAACAAGTGACTAGACTACACCATGTGCAGTACTCCCTCCCTTCCGGTTTATAGGGCTCAAATCTCAAATCTCATGAACCAAAGCATTTTGCGATTGGAGAAATGTATCTCGTACTTTACAAAACTACCCTAATTAAACTCATGCATTAATTACGTAGTTCTCTCGTTTTCCTCTCTGCCTTGATCGCGGTGCACAATATTGAGCACTCCTACTCCCTCCTTTCCGGTTTATAGGGCTTATCTCAAAATCTTAGTTTTTTCATTTTATAAGGCTCAATTTGGTTGTTCCCCATCACAAGTTCAGATTCCAAGGTGCATTGCATGCAGGTATTAAGAGAAAATTGACCAATGCATGTACTTTATGCATGCATGCATTGCAATTAATACATTGGTAAACATACATTTTTGAAGAAAACAAGAGCATTAATTGGGTGCTTTTGCAAATTACAAAAAGGATTCCACCACTCACCATCTACATTGGTTGGTGAATTTTTTGAATTGAGCCCTATAAACCGGAAAGGAGGGAGTATATGACTAGCCGCTCTATCTACATGCGGGACATTTCAAAGCATCCGGGCCCACGTGCCATCCACCAAATCACAGCGAGGTGCTACAGTCGAGACTCACCTGTCACCCCGGTGTGGCCGTCATGATCCGCCATATCACAAAACGCACACCTTTACCAGCAGTGGTAAGGTGGCCTCCAAGTTGGACTGGACGAAGCAACCATCATTTCACTGGAACGCTCGTTCAAGCCCTTTCTTCCCTTTCTTGAAGAAAACCTCACTCCAGGCTACTCACTCCTGCCATTTTTCTTCTGTACCAACGAAGGAAAGGTGGGCGAATCAGTTATGCTGCTATATTTTCATTCCAAGAATCTTCTTTTTGCGAAGCACTGACCGATTCTCTCATCCTATTCTTTTCCTGTTTTCATTGCGATTGTGGTTTCCTTTCAATTGCTTTTTGTTTGTCAGTTCATTGATGGATCCTGGAGCACAAGGCAAAGAGTTGCCGGCGGACAACCCACTGGAGACAGCGATCTCCAGGAAGCGAGCACCGACTAACGAGTTGACCATGTTGGCGGGCCAACCCATGGAGACGAAGAACTCCAAGAAACAAGCACTGGCCCAAGAGTTGAGGACGTTGGCGGACGAACTCCTCAAAGAAAGTTGGAAGAACAGCAATGGCCCCACCGTGCCTACCCCAGGAACTCTGATTGCCACCTATGTGAGGCTCAAGACCGAGTTTGAGGAGATAGTTGCGGTTGAGAAGCAGTATTCCCCTGGCAAGGTGATGGCCCCCATCAAGGACGAGGAGATGGCCCCCGGAGGGATGAGATCCCCCGTTGAGCTGCACAAGGTAAAAAATAATGGCTTATTACCATAGTTGTGGTTTTTTATTATTTGCAATGTGCTTGCTAATATGTTAGGGTTGTGCAGGTGCCGGTGGACGTCCTTGATGATTCCGATGTCGTGGCCCGTCCTGTTGGCATCGCCCCGGAGATCAATTTCGATGCCGCTGTCCATCCTGTGGACATCGCCCCAGAGATCGATTCCGATGTCGCGGTCAGTCCTGCGGACATTGCCCCAGAAATCGATTCCCATGCCGATGTTCGTGCTATGGTCATTGCCCGACAGATCGATGACAAGAAATAGTTGGTCGCGCTAATCCTTCAGGGTAGTTTGCATTGCCCTGTGTTTAATTACCAGAACGATGCGTGTTATCAAACCATCTTAGGGCTAGTGCACTGTCTTGTGTGGGCGGATCTTGCTACTTTTGTTTGATAGAATCATGCGAACCCTCTCCGAGTTATGGAAACAGATGTATCCTCACTAGCTTTTGATGTAATATATGGCATGATTAGATGTAAGTTTGAACTGTTTATCATATCAGCAGGGCTTGTTTGATGATTCTTGGTGTTAGTAGGCTAGCTACTGTGCGAGCTATAGTACTTGCAAAACACTCACCGAAGAGAAACGTTGGGGCTGATGAGCTCGTGGTACGCTTATACTTATCCCTCGTCGATCGACCAATAGCCCTAGCTACTAAAATTGTAGGCTTAGCGATCGATGACCTAGGCGGGCTAGTTTGGCCTAGTGGGTTTCAATGATATGACATGCAACACAAAATCATAGCAGTGCAGAGACATACTCCCTCCGTTCCGAAATAGATGACCTAGGCGGGCTAGTTTGGCCTAGTGGGTTTCAGTGATATGACCTGGTAAGTGCCGTCCAGTCTTCGCGTGTGGTAGCAGTATTGCGGGTACAGTAAGTTTTCTTGAAGAAGCGGAATTCAACGAAGTCATGATGGTTCCTTCATCCGAACAACTTACAGTGGGAAAGGTTGGGCCTGCGATACGACCGGGGTAGACCAGGATAATTTTGTGCATGGCAGGTGGACCAGGATGGTCGACGTCCCACATGTCAGCGAATGAAAGTATTCTTTCCGATATAGAGGATGAGCAACGAGTATTCATTGTTTATTTTTTATGAAAGTTATTGTCTCCACTGTTACGACGGAGGAGTGTGAAACACGGCAGCCCAGTGAACTTGGCATGTGCACCACTCCCTCCTTCCTCATGTAATGCCCAGGTTACAGCTTTTTCTCACTTTCTCTCTATCTATTTCCTCTCAAATGTTTTTTACCTTTCTTTTTTTAAGACACAATTCTTTTTTATGCCTTTTTTTAGAATTATTTTTTTATACCTAGGAGCACGTGTAGAGACGAGCTCTTGTAGAGCCCACTCCTTGACTTTGTCAATGCCTCTTTCTCCTCCACATAAGGAGTACTACTTGCTATGCATGCATGCGGCGGGCAGCTGGCGTCTTGAGGGGCCAGGGCGGTGAGAGCGGGCTCCGGAAGCGGTCCGGACTCTAGCATAATTTTGGTTTTTACAGTATTTCTTTCTCCATTGACAGGTAGGCCCGCGTAGATAGATAAAGAACACGAGCTGATGAGGCGCATGCGCACTGTTTAACTGGTCAACCAGACAAATACGGAGCTATACGCTGAGCCAGTGACCGTATAATCACCATATCTCGTATACAATGATCAAAGTGAGCTACCAAGACAAGTTCGATGACCGCCAATGCATTTTACTTGGTAATAAATGACCAGGATTGGAGGGGAATCCAAATTTTCTTCGTCTTCTGTCCTTGAGCTCTTGACAAACAATGCACTATACGGTTGTCCGGCCACTCCACCCCAGAGCTCTCACCAAGCGCCGTTCATGCCACCACGCCGCACACTAACCGGTAAGGCAGCAATGGCATCCCGCCGCGCCGAGTTCCTCACCGCCCACGACCGCACACAAAATGGTAGGGAAGCGATGGCATCCCGCCGTGCTGAGTTCATCGCCGCTCGCGACCTCACAACTATGTGGGAGGAATTTGAAGATGCCAAGGCCGAATGGGCGGTAGAGCAAGAGGCGGCCAAAGCCGCACAGAGGGAGCGGAAAAAGTCAGAAAGCACTCAAGAAAAGAGAGGCCCGCCGCCGCAAGAAAGAAAAGGACGCACGCGCTGTTGCGGAGAGGTCGGCAGAGATCCAAGCACGGTGGGGTGTGGCCGACATAGCCGGGAAGGAGAACGACGGCGTCTGGCCAGAATGTGAGAAGTAGTAGTACTAGTAGTTAGTGTGTGTGTGTGTGTGTGTGTGTGTGTGTCTGAGTACGAGCATGTACCAGTACTACTAGTTACTACTGTAGTTTTTAGAGCAAATTACCAGTACATTAGCCTAGACTAAATGGAAAAATTCCTATCCTAAGCATCAAATGGCATCTCTTTCTCTATAGGAATTGAGATGTATGTCATCTCACTTCCTATGATTTTCATATTCCTATCCTATGAACGAAAGGAGGCCTCTGTTGTAGTAACTACTGTAGCTAGCAGTACTGCTGGTACAGTAGTTTTCTTCAAGAAGCGGAATTCAACGAAGTCATGATGGTTCCTTCATCCAAGCAACTTCAAAGTGGGAAGTGGGCCTGTGATTTGACGGCTCATTAGTCATTGTTACTACGGCGCGACGACCTGGGTGACTCCCTTGGAGTTCTGTGTGCATGGCAAGTGGACCAGGATGGTTGACGTCCCACATGTTGGCGAACGGAGTAGTATTCTTTCCGATATTGAGGTATAGTATCACTGCTGATTGGTTCGCAAAAAAATAGTATCACTGCTGATTTATAATTATTTTTTATTTCTTATGAATGCTAGCGTTTCAACTCTTACGATGAAGGGTGCCAAACACGGCACGTGCTGGATGTCCCACACGTCAACGAAAGGAGTGGGACATGAACAGTGTGGTAGAGACCAGCGTAAAAAACAGCGTGGTAGAGCCTCTTCACTTCTTCCACTTCTGGGTCGGAGACCACACGTAGTAGTACTTAGTGGTATGAACGATACAAAGTGCGACCTGGAGACAAAGACACGTTTTAAAAAATGGAGACAAAGACACGTCTAGTTGGAAGGTCTCGGGGCATACACGTAAACAAATATAAAAGTTAATATGTGCCTCCAACTAACATAGTAGTAGTAGAGTACTTAGGCACGTACTCCATAACATCACTGTGCATTGCACGTACAACATTTAGTGGTAGTACGTAGTAAGAGACAAATGCCGCCCAAGAGTTCCCTTCTCGACCTACTTTTGGGTGTTTGGTAGAGTGTATGGAGGGTGCATGAGTCCACACTAGTTTAGCACAAATACACTAGAAGCATGCATGAAGAGAGCATGCATGAAGAGGGGTGTTGAGTTGAGCATGCCTGAAGAGGGAACAACTATGCTGAGACGAGAACGCAACCAAACACACCCTATATGCCACGCATGTTCATACGATTTGTGCCTTTCTACTTCACTTACTGCGCTACATTACTCAGGTTCGTACGTCCACTCCTGGGTACATGTTCGTCTCGTAGTTCCAGTCCCACGTGTTCTTCATATAGATGGAACGATCCTTGCATAACACGTGCACCTTGATGCTAGATGTCTCGCGTGTTGGCAAAAGGATGAACAAAGCTCACGTAAAAAAAAATAGAGTGGAAGAACATAGATTCCGGACGACCGAGAAGGAGCAAGGAACCTCGTGGTGGATCTTCTGCACTCATAATATTTAATATTATTCAGCGATATAAAATTAACCAATCATCTCCACAGTGGACTGGAAGAGTACGAAACATGGCAGCCAAGTGTAGTTACATCATACTAGTACATGGCTAACCCACGCTATCACCATATTTCTTGGCTTCCGTGCGACACCTATCTCTAGTAATCCAGCAGCCTGTATCACTTATCCCTCCTCGTCTCTATCAAAGTGTGGCGGGCTGGCGTTTCTGCCGTCTATTGAGGTCGGTTAACTATCACATCTTAGCGACATGCCAAGAGCATTCTAAAAAAAATTCCTTTCACATTCCGTTTTAAAAAGAAAAAAATCCTTTCACGTACGAATTTGCATGTATGCTTTGAGCAACTTGCATGTCCTATACTGCTCCTGTTTGATACTCTAACTTAGCTAGAGGTTAGACTAACTCATGACTAACCCTGAACTAACTGTAGCCAAAGAGGTGCTTGGGTGACAGGGTTAGATTGAGAATAAATGCACTTCATGGAGAGAGAAAAGTGATTTTTCAGTGGTCCCAATGAGAACTATCTCCAGTTAGCACCTCTTGGGTGGGATAGTTTTTTTTGGTGGGTTCGGTGCAACTTGCTCCAATTTAAACCCTCATGCTTGGATAGTTTAGGGCTATTTGAGCCCCAACTAACTCAAACTAACTCTAACCCATGGATCCAAACAGGGCCTATGGCCATTCTCGACGCGGAGCAGTCGCGTGCACCGGGAAGCGGCGCTCTCTCGGTCGTCGCGCCACTTCAAAGCCGGCGCCAGTGAGAGGTCGCCTCCGCTCTGGCCGGGCATTAATGTGGCACTGACGCTCCAGGGCGACGCTCACTGTTTCACGCGGGAAGCGCGCGCTGGCAAGGGAATATAGGTTTTGAACCGTTTCAGGTGTAGTACTGGTAGTTTGCAAAACTACTCAATTATTGCACTCGGTTTCCTAGGAAATTGTGGTAAAAACGTTACTCCACAGCCCGCTTCCCTTCTCCTTCCTCTTCCACCGCACGCGCATGTCCGCGGGAAGCGACCGGTCAACCCTTATATAGGAGTGCTAGCACAAAAAGGTGCATGCATGGCCACTAAAATTTCCATATTAAAGCGCCGCTCTGGCAGGAGTATGGCGTATGTTGTTACCTTTGGCCGGCCCATGGCTACCGGGCGACGGCGACCAGAGAAGAGGCGGCGGGAGGGGAATGAATGCAGCTACTGTTTGGGTTCGCCTTCTGGCTTAAATAAATGCGCAGCATCACGTGTACCCGCGGGTGCACAAATTGTAACATACGTGTCTGCTTAAGTGGGCGTCACGTAACTGGTGTGTGTGTGAGAGAGATTCTGAGAGACAGAGTGCGTGTGTGCGACTCTACTCTTCGGACATGTACTCAACCTTTTGCATCGGGATATAAGTATAATGGTATTTACTTTAGCTAGTGATTTACGTGGCCATGTTAACATGGCCGTGTCAAAAAAATGTCACTTCCTGCTCGTGATTTGCGTTATATAATTACAAGCAAGATTCTCGTGCATTGCACGGAACATCAATATGCATTTTTTTACAGAACGCCTGTTGTGATTGACCCATGCAGGAGTAATCCCATGTGTAAAAACTAATGATATCTCGAGAATTTTATCGAAAAACTGGTATCTCGAGAATGTCATCGAAAAAATGAAAGATGAGAGATAAGGCGAGGAGGAGTGGAGCGTGGTGGTGACTGGTAGTCGGAATGGGCGGAGGCATGGGGATGGACGGGCTGGCAGGCGGCAACGGCCACCATGCATGCTAGATTGTTCTAGAGACTTATTCCTTTTTTAATTGCTGAGCAATGAGGTTGCGGGAGATAATGATGTGGAGAGAGGTGCGGGTATCTTTTGTAAAATTATCATAGTTTGCTTTCTATCCTCAGATATAGATCATACGGTCTGTATTACAAGATGGCAGGCACACCATCACCACCACCTCGTTTTTTTATAAGGGTATAGATGATAAGTTTGCTGACTACTAAAGTAAAGTGGATTTTGTCCATGTTATGCAAGTAAATAAAGCTGATTGTTCATCATACGGGTAAGGTTGGATGAAGGGTGGTAGGAACAAATGCTCCACCTAGAGCATGTGTGTGTGAGATGGAGTCTTAGTGTGTGTGTGGGGTGTGTGTGTGTGTGTGAGAGAGAGAGAGAGAGATGGAGTCTTAGTTTGTGTGTGTGAGAGAGAGGGAGAGAGATGGAGTCTTAGTGTGTGTGGGGGGGCGTGCGTGCTTGCGCGTGTGTGTGTGTGTTTGTGTGTGTGTGTGAGAGAGAGAGAGATGGAGTCTTAGTGTGTGTGTGTTGGGGGGGTGCGTGTGTGTGTGTGTGTCGCGGGGTCCTTTGTGGCGGATGTAATTTAAGTGTCCATGGCTTTCATCATAGAGAGGTGATGTGTATGGCAGAGGCCACCAACGATGGGGTGCGAGAGAGAAAATGCCCGTAGAGAGGGAAGAGAAGGTGTGTGCGCGTGAGATGAGTCGACTTCGAGAGAACGTGTTTGTTCAAGAGACACCGAGGAATACTGCTATATATCAATGGTGCATGTAGGCGGGAATTAAACTAATGGATGGTCTTATTGGTTTCAGGGATATATGGGAAGAGTGAGAGGCGGGGGGGGGGGCTAGAAGGAGATTGTTAAGTGTGAGTGTGTGTTTTACCCATCCAGGTGGAAGTTATGTGCACAAAAGAGGAAAACGATTCGATGTGGCGTTGGGATTGAGGGTAATTAACTTCGTATGGAGACATAGAGACCTTGAACGTGCATGTGTGAGAGGTATACATGTATATGTGGGATGTGTGTGTGTGCGCGCGCGCATGATCGAGATAAAAAAAAGAAGACATAAGTCATAAGATCAATGACATGGGAGAGATGGATCGGTATGACAATATGCATGCATGTGAGAATGCATGGAAGAAGTCCCGACAATTGAGCATGTGTTTTTGTCTTTAAGAGATAGTGGCGTGGGCTGGAGCATGCATCTATGGCGAGCAGAGGTAGTGAGGCGCAATGATTGTGCAAAAGAGACCAGCCTATAAATGCATATGTATGGAGAGACATATATAGTGTGGGTGATAGGAAGCAAGACTCTGTGCGAGAAGGAAATGTTGACAGAGAAACTACAGATAGATACAGAGATGGAGATGCTAGCTAGAGGGACATCCGCTAGTTTGGGTGTTGGAGATGACCGTTGGGTGGTTCAAAGGGTGAAGTTATATATGTGTGTGAGAGGGCACTTGACTGCATGTAGAGAGAAACATATGTAGTGTGCATGATAGGAATCAAGAGTGAGGGCGAGAAAGAAGGTTGATGGAGAAACAGATAAATAGAAAGATAAAGATGCTAGCTAGTGTGCGTTAGAGATAGGAGTATAGTGGATCAGAAGGCTGGGTTATGTGTGTGTGGGTGTGAGAGAGATAGAGAGAGGGTGCGTGTGAGTCACATACAAACAGATATCAGAGAGAAATGAGATCCAGAGAGACGGAGTTTTGTGTCTGCGAGAGTGAAAGATATTTCACAATGAGAGTGATAGCTAGAGAGACATATGAGGGAACGCAAGATATCTCTAGGGAGAGAGGGTGTGTGTGAGCGACATACAAGAGAACAATGGAGAAATATGAGACCCTGGGAGACAGAATTTGTGTTTGTGTGTGAGAAAGAGATATTGAAGAGGAAGAGTCGTAGGTTCTCATATCTAAGGAGCGAAAGACATCTCTGTATGAGGGGTGTGCGAGTGGCACACATGGGAATAGTAGAGAGAAATGAGACCCCGGGAGACAAAGTTTTGTGTTTGTGTGAGAGAAAGAGATTCCACATGGAGAATCATAGTTAAAGACACATAGCAGGGAGCGAGATATACTTAGAGAGAGATAGAGTGATGAAGGTCGAGGGAGAGAGTACCGTCAGTGTGTTACGAAGATAAAAGATCATTGTCGACATACAGGTAGCACGAGAGATACCTGAGAGACGATGAACGTGTATAGGTCCAGAGAGATAGTCCTATATAAGCATGAGTGATAGCTATATGAGATGAATATCTGGATTAAAGGGGATTCAAATATTTAAACTGGAGATAACGACATCAATAATATCATAACGCAAATTGGTGTATCAAACATGCATATTCATTTGAATTTGGGCACACGTGTAATGTTATATAGTTTATCAATATTGGTGATCCATAGATTCTTCAATTATAAACAATGCATGGTTTATATGCAATTAATGTCTAAATGGGATTACACTGTATGTTGCGTGTGTGAAACACATTATACATGTTTGAGAAGTAAAAAAAACCGCATGACACACACATTAATTGGAGACAGTTAGCGAGGAATGCATACATTGGATTTCAACATAAAGTGGTTTCAAATATTTGAAAATCCAAATTGATGGATACAACCTTATGAATCTGAGATCATGCCATTTGTAAACCATATTTATGTATAAATGGTGTTGTGCTTTTGAAAGTATATATAAAAAATTATGTATATAGAATGTAATTCCAATTGAAAATGGATCCCGCCCGAAAAAAATAGAATACAAACGGGATTCGAATTGAGTTGGCACGGTAAACGTGCACTCTACAAAATTTGAACGAAGCGGGGAAAGTAGCAGTAACCGCCCGAAACCAAAATCTGCGAGATGGAAATCACTACTGCCTATCCCTGCCACACAAAGCCTATATGCTGGATTTCTATAGGTTTTGATAGGGGTAGGTTTGTAATTTCACCCAAACGTGACATAACCGCCTCTCACCCGGATTCATACACGGTGGGCGCCAAAACATAGTGTGTCCCCGGCCAAAATCGACTCCCTCCCCGATTCATATTCATACACGGTGGGCGCCAAAAACAAACTCTCGTCGGCAAATATTCGGTGTATGCGAGATTACCGTCCTATCCCCAACCGACTAGTGTTGCTGGTGATGTAGTAGAAATTTGAAACGGGGGCTAAGTTTGTAAATTTCCTCACATTTGAGACAAGTGCACCCTGAATACATGGTTCCCCCCTTCGTCTCTACCTTCCTTTTTCCCATTCATACTCCATGGGCGCCAAAACACCCTCTCCACCCCACCCTCCTCTGTCCGCCACCCCATCCACCGCCGTCCTCCTCCACCATGCCGGAGCTGATACCCCGACGCCGCCGTACATTACGAGAGATCGACCTCTCTCATCCACGGCTTCGGACCGGGATCCTTGCATCCCGTCCTCTCGCTTCATCCCCGCCGTCGTCCACCTTGCCGACGCCGCTCCTACGACCGTCTCGTCCACCGCGCCCCACCGCCATCGTCTACCCTCCTAGATCTGCTTCCACGCCGCCGACAGCCATCGCTACCGCAACACCGTCAAATTCTCAGCAGATGCGTACACGGCGCCGCACCAGAGGCGGTACTCTTTCATATCTTCTCAACTTATTTATCGCAGAAAGAAAATAGATCGCCACTGCTTTACTCTGATTTCTTGTCTTGGTTGCGAAGTTGCCTTTGTCTGGTTTGCACCTTCAGATCCGCCATGGCACGCTCAACACCATACTCACAATGCTCATGGTTTTCCCCTTTTATATTCCACACTAATTAAATCACAGTATACTAAATTTCAAAATTGGGTCAGTCGATTTTTCAGAGCTCGCCGGAGTTCGCCGGTGCGATCGAAGGGGCTCGGGTGGGGATGGTGGTTTTGAGGGGCGGTGGTGGGGCCTCGTTGAACGAAGAAAACTCGACGCAGGTTGGGGCGAGGGTGGGGGTGGGGGTGGCGGAGGAACACAGGCGGTGGGGCCGGTGGTTCGGCCAGTGGCCCGTGCGGTGTTCTGTATGGGAAGCACATTATGTTCCTTGTCAGGAAGGGGAGCAGGGACATCTGCAGTCAACAGCCGATAGAGTTGGCCTGTACGTGATCGATAGGCTTTCAATTACTAGCGGCAATACAGCATCGTAATTTCCATCCAGTTCCACTTTCCCGTTTTATATATCCTGGTTATGGTGTACCCCTGTTATGTACACTATGATCTGCCTAGTTGTTGTGTGCTCTTGTTATCATGGTTTGGCAATAAACTCTCTATATAGTATATTATGAACCTATCATATGCCAGCTATCCTTACTTCTGGAGCCTATTTTTTGTGTACTTGTGCCAGATTATATAAATGCATGCACCATATTACAGCACACATGAGCTCTCTCATCAGAATCCAGTGATAGCACACAAGTGTTTACAGGGGCGCCCCTATATTAGAATATCATCTGCATTACAAAGATAATCTCACAACTATTTATGTTTTCATGGTTCGCAGATATCATACGTAATTACAGTGAATATCAGAATCCGCGCATCAGAAGAATATTGTTGAACACTGCAATGACTTACAAAATTGGCACCAAGGCATTGAGTGCCATTCTGGAAGCAATGAGACTCGTACGCTCCCCACCTATTGATTCTTGTTCAGAATATCATCCTAATGACTATTCTAACCTCGAGGAGTCAAAGGCAGATGGCCTGTCCTGTTCACCCATCAAGGTGCCTGTTCTAATTTGGCAAGGTTTTATTGATTGCGCGTGTCTTGCATATGTTGTCTTGCATTTCTTCTACTTTGTTACACCGCCATTTGCTTAGTTTACTCATCATATATGTCGAGATGCCATGCCCATCCATTATCAATACATATTCCATCTGTCATCGTACCATGTTTTCCACTCAAATGCTTACATTAGTGTAGAATATATCCAATGCCAATGTTTTTATCAATTGTTCGCTCCAAATTATCTGATATGTATGAATGGTTACATTGGTGTAGAATATATCCAATGCCAATGTTTTTTTAGCTCTGCATTGTTCTTGTAAGTACATGTTGTCCTTTATCAGTGTAGTTATAATGACAGGTAGGTGTTCATGTACCATCACTCTGCAGCTTATTTTCCTTTTCCCTCCATTTTCTACACATTAGATCTATATTTACTCTTACCATAAGGTTGGTACTGAAGAAGTTTAGTTGTGCATTGCTCTTGGCTGTACCTTTTGCCTGTATCGCTGCACTTACATTTATAGCTACTTGGTTATGTAGCATCACTCTTCATCTTATCTTAAATATTCTCCATTTTTTCGTATATTATCACATCTACATTTACTATTAACAAAATGTAGAATAAAGGCAATGCTTTTGAAGAAGATTCTATGGTAAACTTCTTGAATTGCCCCCCCCCCATCAGCATGGACAAGGCCTTTATAGAGTCTGTCTTCACCAATAATGTAAGTTTGTCCATCTCAATCCTGCAAACTTTGTTGTATATATTTTGTTAGGCATGACTGGAACAGCTGTTTATTTTTGGTGTTTGCATCAAATTGCTTGTTTAAAGTTTATTATATGTAGTTCATAAACAAAATTTTGTCCTTTCTCAATTTAAGTTTTCAGTTGTACAACCAAGTTCCTTCTTCATACCATGTAAATTAAACTATACAGAGCAAGTGATCTTCTTTTGCACTGCATGTATGCTTATGTTCTTCATCTGTAATCCAGTGGTGTGGTGAACCTACCCACTACAGCACAATGTCATATTCTGCAATGTCTTAACTATGAACAATGTCATATCATTTTACTATTATTTAAACCGTCTCTTTATTTGCCAATCTGAAATGGTATAAATTGACAGCACACTAACCATTGATACTTATGAGTTCTTGATCTGTAATCCAGTGGTGTCGTGAAGCTGCCAACTCCTTCACAATGTCATTTCTTGCCATGTCTTGACCTGAACAATACCATATTGTGTTAATGCAAATTTAAACTGTGTCACTTTATTCATCAGTAAAAATGTGATGAATTGTCAGCACTGATACTTTTATGTGCAAAACCTGTCATTTGTCTGCTTGTTTATCTTTCAGAGTGAGGAAGATATAAGTGTTGAACAAGCGCAGTCTCATCATCTTGCTCAGGTGCTTGCGCTGCAGCTCCCCAGCAGGGCTAACCTTTCTTGAACTCTATTTAAGTGATGTCGGTTTTGTATATTATTTTGTCGGTGTGTTTATTTTCACTGGTGGCGATCTTTGATGCCCAGTGTATGTAATCTGTTGTCTGCTTGTGCTTTATTATCATAGTGGCGAACTTTGATGCCCAGTGGATGTAATATGCCGTAATTTCTTTATTGTATAGTATAGGTTTTTTCTTATTCACGATGCTGCAGTTATTTTACTGTATATATATCCTGTCTTCGTAGTAAACCGGCCAAACCGTAAAATTATGGTACATAATCGGGCCGTCATGCAATCACGATGTAGGTTGGGCCTGAAACATGCTGATCAGCTCACGGGCCGGCAGCAGCCTGAAATGAACCCCGGCCATTAACAGGCCAATCAAATCACGGGCTTTTAACAGGCCAAAATTGTCTCGGTCCTTGTTTGGCCCAATCAGATATCTGTTGCGAGCAGGCCGGATGCAAACCGGGCCGTAGTTAGGCCCAACTATATGACGGGCTTTTAACAGGCCGAAATTAATATAGGGACGAAATGTTAAACGGGCCCTTAACAGGCCAAAACTAATATCAGGCCGAATTACTAGGTGGGCCTTTAGCAAGTCGGCCCAAAAGCATAGTGTCCAGTTGACGGGCCGAATCTGATATGGGCCATAATTGAGCCCAAAGCCTCTTAAAGGGCCGGACCTGATCTGGGCCGTAATTTGGCCCAGAACGTGGTAGGCCTTTAACGGGCCGGATCCCATTTGGGCCACTATTAGGCCCGGAGCATGGCAGGCCATTAATGGACCGGATCAAATATGGGCCGACATTTGTCCCAAAACATGGCAGGCAGTTAATGGGCCGGCCTACTAGGGTCCACAAAATCTTGTGGGCCTACAGCTGGGTCGGCCCATTAATGTCGGTGAAATCTCGTGGGCCTTTAGCTGGGCCGGCCCATTATGACCGGCAAGAATCTTGTGGGCTTTACCTGGGCCGGCCCATTATGGCACAAAAAAATCTTGTGGGCCTTTACCTGGGCCGACCCATTATGGCCCACAAAATCTTGTGGGCCTTTAGCTGGGCCAGCCCGTTATGGTCCGCAAAATCTCATGGGCCTTTAGCTGGGCCGGCCCATTATGGTCCGCAAAATCTTGTGGGCCTTCAGTTGGGCCAGCCCATTTAAACTTGATGGGTCGGTCCACGTGTCAACATATCATAGGCGTGTCTCGCCCATTGGATGAGTTGACACGTGTCTCCTCCAGCCAATGATGATTTTACACGTGGAAAATCCCCATTGGTCGGGGCTGTTAATGGGTTATTGGATCCAAAACCCGACCCGATAGCTTAACGGTGTTCCGTTACGGTGGATGCCACGTGTCGGTCACCCTTAACGAAAGCAATTCTGTGACGCGTGATTTATTGTCATGGAAGTGGACACTTCCGTGATGATAATTTTGGTAATGTCATGGAACACTTCTACGATAGCAGAGGTATGACTATCTTGATTCTGTCATAAATTTGTCATGGATGTACATGCATGACAAAAAAAGCGACCTACTGTGACAAACACGTATCATCACGGAAGTGTTTTTTTTTGTAGTGAACTAACCCGGACTAACGTTGTTTTCAGTAGAATTGCCATGGTGTTGTTTATGTGCAGAAAACAAAAGTTCTCGGAATGACCTGAAACTTCACGGAACATCTAGTTAAAAATAATAAAAAATCCTTGCAAAAGATGAAGGCCAGGGGGCCCACCACCTGTCCACGAGGGTGGGGGTGCCCCCCCTAGGGCGCGCCCCCTACCTCGTGGCCCCCCTAGAGCTCCTCCGACCGCAACTCCAACTCTATATATTTGCTTTCGGGGAGAAAAAAATCAAGGAGAAGAAATCATCGCGTTTTACGATACAAAGCCGCCGCCAAGCCCTAAAACCTCTCGGGAGGGCTGATCTGGAGTCCGTTCGGGGCTCCGGAGAGGGGGATTTTTCGCCGTCGTCATCATCAACCATCCTCCGTCACCAATTTCATGATGCTCACCGCCGTGCGTGAGTAATTCCATCGTAGGCTTGCTGGATGGTGATGGGTTGGATGAGATCTATCATGTAATCGAGTTAGTTTTGTTAGGGTTTGATCCCTAGTATCCACTATGTTCTGATATTGATGTTGCTACGACTTTGCTATGTTTAATGCTTGTCACTAGGGCCCGAGTGCCATGATTTCAGATCTGAACCTATTATGTTTTCATGAATATATGTGTGTTCTTGATCCTATCTTGCAAGTCTATTGTCACCTACTATGTGTTATGATCCGGCAACCCCGAAGTGACAATAATCGAGACCATTCGCGGTGATGACCATAGTTTGAGGAGTTCATGTATTCACTACGTGCTAATGCTTTGTTCCGGTTCTCTATTAAAAGGAGGCCTTAATATCCCTTAGTTTCCGTTAGGACCCTGCTGCCACGGGAGGGTAGGACAAAGGATGTCATGCAAGTTCTTTTCCATAAGCACGTATGACTATATTCGGAATACATGCCTACATTACATTGATGAATTGGAGCTAGTTCTGTATCACCCTATGTTATGATTGTTATAAGATGAACCGCATCCGGCATAATTATCCATCACCGATCCAATGCCTACGAGCTTTCCATATACTAGTTTACGCTTATTTACTTTCCCGTTGCTATTGTTACAACCACTACAAAACACCAAAAATATTACTTTTGCCTTCATTATTCTTTTGTTACCGTTACCACTACTATCATATTACTTTGCTACTAAATACTTTGCTGGAGATATTAAGTTATCCAGGTGTGGTTGAATTGACAACTCAACTGCTAATACTTGCGAATATTCTTTGGCTCCCGTTGTGTCGAATCAATAAATTTGGGTTGAATACTCTACCCTCGAAAGCTGTTGCGATCCCCTACACTTGTGGGTTATCAAGACTAATTTCTGGCGCCGTTGCCGGGGAGCATAGCTCTATTCTTTGAGTCACTTGGGATTTATATCTTCTGGTCACTATGAAGAACTTGAAGGACGCTAAGACAACAATTTATCCCTCAACTACGAGGGGATGTAAGGAACTGGCATCTAGCTCTGCACTTGATTCACCTTCTGTTATGAGTAAGCTTGCGACACCTAAACCTGCTTTTGCTATTCGTTCTGATATGTCGCATGTTATTGATGATGCCACTACTGCTATGCATGATACTTATGATGAAACTACTTCTATGCTTGATACTACTGTGCCCCTTAGTGAATTTCTTGATGAACAAATTGCTAGGGCTAGAGAAAAAGAAATTATTGAAACTGATTATATTGATGAAAGTGATGATGAAGATATGCCTGTTATTCCTAAGGGTTGTGTTTTTGATATGGAAGCTTCTACAGCTATTTTAGCCTGCAAAGGTAGATCTGAGCTTAAGAGGCTATTAGTTAAATGGAGTCAGGAATCTCTTAGAGATAGAATGAAACCTGACCCTGCTTTTGCTACTTCACCTATTTGTGTTGCTGATAAGGATTATGAATTCTCTGTTGATCCTGATACAATTACTTTGGTTGAATCTGATCCTTTTCATGGCTATGAATCTGAAACTGTTGTGACGCATCTTACTAAATTAAATGATATAGCCACCCTGTTCACTAATGATGAGAGATATCGCTACTTTTATATCCTTAAAATATTTATGTTCTCATTAAAGGGTGATGCTAAGATATGGTCTAATTCTCTTGATCCTGGTTGTGTGCGTAGTCCCCAAGATATGATTTATTACTTCTCTACTAAATATTTCCCTGCTCATAAGAAACAAGCTGCTTTAAAGGAAATATACAACTTTGTGCACATTAAAGAAGAGAGTCTCCCACAAGCTTGGGGGAGGCTTCTCAAGTTACTTAATGCTTAGCCTGATCATCCTCTTAAGGAAAATGAAATACTTGATATCTTTTATAATGGACTAACCGATGCTTCCAGAGATTACCTGGATAGTTGTGTTGGTTCTGTTTTCAGGGAAAGAACACCGGATGAAGATGAAATTCTATTGAATAATATGTTGACAAATGAAAATAATTGGACACTTCCTAAGCCAGCTCCAGAGCCAATTCTTGAGCCTATTCCTAAACCAACTCCGAAGAAGAGAGGTGTTCTATTTCTCAGTCCTGAAGATATGCAAGAGGCAAAGAAATCTATGAAATAAAAAGGTATTAAAGCTGAAGATGTCAAGAATTTACCTCCTATTGAAGAAATACATGGTCTTAATTTACCGCCTGTTGAAGAAAAACATGATCTTAATCCATTACCTATTGAAGAACCTCCAGGTCTTGATAACCCGGCACAGGTAGTAAAGGTAAATTCTCTCTATAGATATGATAAAGCCGAAGTCCCTCCTACTAAAATTGCTAGCCAGTGCTTGGACGTGTTTGATAACTTTATGTTTAAGCAAGAAGACTTCAATGCTTATTTTGGTAGACAATTAAAAAGATACTTATATGATTAAACACTTGGGTGATTATATGGCCAATGTTAGATGTGAACTTAAACTTGTTAGCACACATGCTTCTATGGTTACCACTCAACTAGAACAAGTACTTAAAGCTCAAAATGATTTGCTCAATGAAATGGATAGTAAGAAAAATGATTATGCTGTTAGAGTGGCTACTAGAACTGGTAGAATGACTCAGGAACCTTTGTATCCTGAAGGCCACCCTAAGAGAATTGAGCAAGATTCTCAGAGAACTAATATTGATGCACCTAGTCCGTCTAAAAGGAAGAAAAAGAAAAATGATAGGACTTTGCAAACTTCTAGTGAACCTATTACAGAATCACCTGAGAATCCAAATGATATCTCTATTTCTGATGCTGAAACACAATCTGGTAATGAACATGAACCTAATGAAAATATTAATGATGATGCTTGTGACGCCCCCGATTCAATCGTACACTAATCATGCACGCAAATGTGTACGATCAAGATCAGGGACTCACGGGAATATATCACAACACAACTCTAAAACATAAATAAGTCATACAAGCATCATAATACAAGCCAGGGGCCTCGAGGGCTCGAATACAAGTGCTCGATCATAGATGAGTTAGCAGAAGCAACAATATCTGAGTACAGACATAAGTTAAACAAGTTGCCATAAGATGGTTAGCAGAAACTGGGATATAGATCGAAAGAGGCGCAGGCCTCCTGCCTGGGATCCTCCTAAACTACTCCTGGTCGCCGTCAGCGGGCTGCACATAGTAGTAGGCACCTCCGGTGTAGTAGGAGTCATCGTCAACGGTGGCGTCTAGCTCCTGGGCTCCAGCATCTGGTTGTGACAACCAGGTAGAAGGGATAGGGGGAAAAGAAGGAGAAAGCAACCGTGAGTACTCATCCAAAGTACTCGCAAGCAAGGAGCTACACTACATATGCATGGGTATATGTGTAAAGGGCCATATCAGTGGAATGAACTACAGAATGCCAGAATAGGAGGGGGATAGCTAATCCTGTCGAAGACTACGCTTCTGGCAGCCTCCGTCTTGCAGCATGTAGAAGAGAGTAGACTGAAGTCCTCCAAGTAGCATGCATAGCATAATCCTACCCGGCAATCCCCTCCTCGTTGCCCTGTTAGAGAGCGATCACCGGGTTGTATCTGGCACTTGCAAAGGTGTGTTTTATTAAGTATCTGGTTCTAGTTGTCATAAGGTCAAGGTATAACTCCGGGTCGTCCTTTTACCGAGGGACACGGCTATTCGAATAGATTAACTTCCCTGTAGGGGTGCACCACATAACCCAACATGCTTGATCCCATTTGGCCGGACACACTTTTCGGGGTCATGCCCGGCCGCGGAAGATCAACACGTCGCAGCCCCACCTAGGCACAACAGAGAGGTCAGCACGCCGGTCTAAATCCTATGGCGCAGGGGTCTGGGCACATCGCCCATTGCACACTTGCACGTTGCGAGGGCGGCCGGAAGCAGACCTAGCCTAGCAGGCGTTCCAGTCCAATCCGGCGCGCGCCGCTCAGTCGCTGACGTCACGAAGGCTTCGGCTGATACCACGACGTCGAGTGCCCATAACTTTCCCACGTAGTTGGTTAGTGTGTATAGACCAAATGGCCAGACTCAGATCAAATACCCAGATCTTGTTAAGCGTGTTAAGTATCCGCGAACGCCGACTAGGGCCAGGCCACCTCTCTCCTAGGTGGTCTCAACCTGCCCTGTCGCTCCGCCACAAAGTAACAGTCGGGGGCCATCGGGAACCCAGGCCCACCACTACCTGGGTGGCACCACCTGCCCCTTCAGCCCCCATCTCCAAACAGTATCACAGGTAATGTAACAGTGTAAAGTATATAGTATATACCCGTGATCACCTCCCGAAGTGATCACGACCCAGTAGTATAGCATGGCAAACGGACAAGAGTGTTGGGCCACTGATGGAAAACTAGCATCCTATACTAAGCAGTAGGATAGCAGGTAAAGGTAACAACAGTAGTAGCAAGGACATACTATGCAGCAGTATAGGATTAACTGAAAGAAGTAACATGCTACACTACTCTAATGCAAGCAGTATAGAGAAGAATAGGCGATATCTGGTGATCAAGGGGGGGCTTGCCTGGTTGCTCTGGCAAGAAGGAGGGGTCGTCAACACCGTAGTCGAACTGGGGGTCGTCGGCAGTCTCGGGGTCTACCGGAAAGAAGTAACGGAGGGGGAACACAATAAATAACAGAGCAATCAAAGCAACACAAAGCATAACATGGCAATACGCAGTGCTAGGGGTGACCTAACGCAGTAGTAGGTGATACCGGTGAAGGGGGGAAACATCCGGGAAAGTATTCCCGGTGTTTCGCATTTTCGGACAGATGAACCGGAGGGGGAAAGTTGCGAGTTCGATAGGTTAGGGATGTGTGGTGGACAAACGGGATGCGTATCCGGATTCGTCTCATCGTTCTAAGCAACTTTCATGTACACAGTATTTTCATCCGAGCTACGGTTTATTTTCTATTATTTATCAAAGTTTTAATTAATTTTCTAGAATATATTAATATTAATTAAAAATAGTGAAATACTTATGTCACCTAGTGCAGTGCCAGCCATAGTCAAATGGCAGGTGGGTCCCGGTCAAAGTCAAAAGTATAGTCAAGGTTGACTGGTCAAACTGGGTTGTGGGTCCATGATGTCATTGACTGGTAATTATTTAATTTAACAAAATTGATTTATTTAGCATTGTGTCCCACATGTCATTGGGTAAGCACTACTAACTGAAACCAAAATTAGTCTAAACAGGAGGTTAGTGCTCAATGGAATTAGTGCCTAATCTACGCAGGGGTCGGCCCATCTAGCGGAGGCAATAGCCGGATGGCTGGCACACACGCAGCGGCTATGGCCATGGGGCTGCTTGGCCGAGGCAGCAGCTTGCGCGGGCCTGCGCGGGCGCGGGCGGAGGAGCACAGGTAGGGGCGGGGCACTTTAGGGTGCGGGCGCCCGCGCACCCGAACAGGGGCGACAGCGAGCGCCGGCGAGGGTCGTGGCCAGGGCGCGGTGGAAGCCGGTCGGGCGAGCGAGGTGCGGCAGCAGCAACAGCAAAAGCAGAGGCAACTGTCGGATTTTGGGTTCTGGCAGACCCTTGAGGTTCGAACTCTGGGGTACGCGTGGAGATTACGCCTTCTACCTACCTGCACCCCTCCGCCTCGGAAAGATCTAAGCTACCGAAAGAATAGCACAAGAGACACAGGGTTTATACTGGTTCGGGCCACCGATGTGGTGTAACACCCTACTCCAGTGTGGTATGGTGGATTGCCTCTTGGGATGATGATGATGAACAATACAAGGAAGAACAGCCTCGCGAGGGTCTGTCCTTGGCTGAGACGATGAACTGCTAGGAGGAGTTCAGTCGCCTTTCTCTCTCTCTCTCTGTGCGTGATGCTCAACTACCAGGTTTCTCGATGCCTCTACCCTGTGGGTGGCTAGTTCTATTTATAGGCAAAGGCCCTAGGCCTCTTCCCAAATATTGAGCGGGAAGGGCGCCAACAATTGGCCATTTCAAAGGGGAACATCTGGTACACTTATCCTGACTAAATTGGTCCTCGCCTGCCAAAGGCTCTGGTGGTGACGTGGGCTTGGGCTCCACAATGACCTCCTTCCTGCCGTTGGACTAGTCTTGGTCTCATTGCACTAAAACGGGTGCCTTTGCTTGATGCTCTCGCCTGCGCTTGCTCCCTTTGCACCATAGAGGAAAAGAGGACATTGTGCGGGCTGACACCCGCCTGGCGCCTGGTCGTCATGGCTTGCATCACGGGCACCTCGTGAGGTACCCCGCCTTGATCTCTCCGCCTCCTCGTGAGCCAGCCCGATGAGGCCGTGCCTGGGGAAGCTCCATGTCGTCCGCCCCGCGAGGCTTGGCCCCTCGTGAGGGTCTTGGGTCTGTGTTGATGAAGATGAGCCGTGCTGGGCCCTCCTTTGAGCCACGCCGCAGGCCGCAGGCAGGCAAGTCTGGGGACCCCCGTTCCCAGAACGCCGACAGTAGCCCCCGGGCCCAAGGCGCGCCCAGACTTGGCCGTGCAGGGAGGCGGAAGGGCAAGGGCGAAGCGTCGCGGGCCCTAACAGCCTGCGGCCTTGGGCGCCGCGTGGCGGTTGATTGGACGTGGGCGGCACTGTTCCCCCACGCCCCCCTTATTTTGCCCCATGCTAGGCGGACTCATAGTCGTACACAGCCGCTCCCCTTCCTATTGCTCAAGCGCCCTCTGTCCTTCCTCCTCTCGAACTCCAGCTTCTGTTTCCAATCTCGAACCTTTCCCCCCTTTCTCATCGCCATGGCTCCGACGAAGGAGGGAAGAGGGAAGAAACCCATGCCTCCGCCTTGCTCACCGCCGTTGGCGGCCCCCGCCGAGGGCTTGGGCAAGGTTAGCTCGGCTCTGGCCACCATCTTCAACGAATGCGGGAGGACGACGGCCTGGCCCGCGTCTCACTTCTCTATTGATAGGATAGCCACCGAGGTCCAGTATTTTGTCGACGCCCTATGGGCGGGTCTGATTCCTCCCTTTTCTGATTTCTTCAACGCCGTGCTTTCCCACTATCAGATCCACATGATGCATCTGAATCCTGAATCCATCACCCTTCTTTCTGTCTTCGCCTTTGTTTGCGAGGCAATGATGGGCATCCTCCCTTCGGTTGCCTTGCTGCGCCACTTCTTCTCTCTGCGCCTTGTCGATCCTGCCCAATGCTTGCCATGTGTGAGCTTCGTTGCCGCGTCTGAGACAGCGGCCTCAGGGATTGACTTCAGGCTCCCTCCGTCCGCGGCTGGGTTCCGCGGGCGATGGCTGTACGTGGATGTAGGGGTGCCCAGCCCCCTGCTGTCGGAGCCAGCTTCGCCTTCTGTCCCCAATTCGGGCTGGGGCCAGGAGACGCTTGAGAGCCCCCGGCTCGTCTTCGTCTGGCACCGCTTCGCGTTCTTGAGGCCGCTTGGCGTGACGGCGCCCAAGGTGGTGAAGGAGTTCCTGCTACGCTGCGTCGCTCCACTCCAACGCCACTCCCGCCGGATGTGGGCCCTCAGCGGGCGTGGCGATCGCATGAGGCTCCAGGAAGAGGACTTGACGCCTGAAGTGCTGAGGACAGCGCTCTTGATCCTGACTGGGACCCCAACCCTGGCAGCATCCAGCAGGGGGGCTTGCTGTACCTCTACCAGAACAGGGGCGATTTTCTGAATCAAATGCCTATCTTGGATGAGTGGGGGCCGCGCCCCGCCAGCCTCCAGGGGCCTCGCGAGAACCCAGTGGTGGTGACTGCCCTTTCGGTCGGCCAAGGTGACTCTTCCTCAAGTGGCGGAGCAGGGAGGCATGAGGCGCCAGAGGCAGAGGGAGCTCCCGACGGGGTGACGGCGCCGGGTGATGCTCATGAGGGAGCAGCTCCTGGGACCCACGCCGCTGAGGCTAAGGGTGGCAAGCAGCTGCCCTCAGCGCCTGCGGCTGAGGCCCCTGAGGCTCCAGCCGCTTCTCTTGGCGAGGCGATTGGCAGCACGCATCAGGCAGGCGCCCCTGACGCGGGTCGCCTTGACGCTCCGTCCTCGTCGCAGGTTGATCCCTGCACTCAACTCTTGGGCCGCTTCCGCGTGGACTTTGAGGCCCTCCGAAAGAAAAGAGAGGCCCTGGGCGACGATTACCCTTGTCGCCTGCTGAAGCGTAGGAAGTACTTCGCCACTGATGAGTAAGTCTTCTCCTTTTCCAGCTCCCGATCTCCCTGTTGCTTCTACTGATCCTTGCTCCGCAGGCCCCTTCCGGCCGAGCTCGCGGAGGTGGCTGAGGCGCCGTCCCCCTTGGCTTCGCCCCCTCCACCGTCCTCAAGTGCTCCGAGCAGCACGGCCCTTGTGGTGAGGGCGATTGTAGGGGCGGACCGTCCCGAGGCGCCTCGAGGCCCTGCGCACCCCGCGATCTTCCTTCGCGGGCCTTCTCGTGGCATAGCCAGCCTGCCGTGGGCTTATCGTCTGGTCGTGGACTGCGACTGGCTGAGGCGCTCCCTGCGCCCTCCATCTGGGGACGGGCTGGCTCTAGCCCGGGCTTCCGGCGTGGCGCGCCCGGCCGTCACGAGGGTGCCAGCCCCCAGCCCCTTGCCTGGAGGGGGAGTGCTGATTTGTGGCCCCCGGCGTTTGCTTGGGGCGGACGGTGGTGTGGAAGACGTGCTCGAGCGAGCCCGGGAGCATCGCGCTCGTCGCCAGGGATTCCTTCGGAGGGCGGCTGACGCGGTGAACCTGCTTGGGGAGGAGCTTGCTGATGAAGATGCGTGCCTTGAGGCCGAAGGCCTGCGCCCGGTTGCAGAGAGGCGCGAGCTGGAGGGCGCTGTCGCCCTGGCGCGCCGCCAGCGCGATCTTGACGACGCAGAGGCCGAGGCGTCGCTGGTGGCCTCTCGGGAGGCTCGATCTCAGGCCACTAAGGAGGCCCGGGAAGCTGATCGACGGCGAGAGGCGGCGGATGAGCGAGCACGGGAGCTCCTGGCCTAGTGCCGCTCATTGGAGGAGCAAGTGGAGCTGCGTGAGGCAGCCCTTGGATCGATGAAGGTGGCCTTTGGCGACCCAGCAGAGCTCCAGAAGCGTGAGGATGCGCTGACGCTGGAAGCCGCCGAGCGCTCCCGCGAATACGAGCGTCTGGAGATGAGGGAGCGCTTGGTGACGCAGGCGGAGGATGATGTCGCTGTGCGGGAGGCCCGTGTCCTGGAAGAGGTCGAACGTCGGGCGGCGATGGCGCGCTTGAACCTCGAGCGCGAGTTCGACGGGAGGCTGGGGTTGATCCGGGCCGAGGCTGAAGGCAGGACTACCGCCTTGAGGGCCAAGCTGGAGGAAGCGACGCGGCGGGCCGATGCTCTTCGGGCCGCCCTTGAGGTAACGCAAGGGGAGTCAAGCACCTCCCAGGCCGAGGTGCTCCTTCTTCGCCAGCGGGTGGAGGAGGCTGAGGCCGTCGCGCACCAGAATGCGGACGAGGTACGCCAGCGGCAGATCTTGGAGCATGAGCACGGCCCCATGCTCACCACGCTCCGGGAGAGAGCCAACACAGCCTTGGGCAACATCTGCGAGGCGCCTGTTGGCGAGCCGCACGCGATCAACTACGCCGGCAATCTTTAGTTCTTCATCAACGTGGTGACGCAGCTGGAGGCGCGGTTGGCCAGGGCCGACAGGTTGGTGGAGGAGAGGAGCCGCGCCCTGCTCGGGCGCGCCTTTTCTCGCGTCTTCAGTCATCTCCGGAATATGGATCCCCACTTCGATTTCGACGCCGCCATTGCCCCAGTCCCCCAGGCCGTCCGAGACGACCTGGCGCACTGGGTGGAAGACAACGTGGATGCCCTTGTCAGGGCCTTCACTTCAGACAACGACGGCGTGATCGTGGATGCCGACGAGGGCGGCGTGGTGGACGGCCCTGACGCCGCTGGTGGCAATGCAGACAGCGATGGCGAGTTCAGCGACGCCAGCAACGGGTCGGGAGGTGCTCCTGAGGACGCATTGGGGGATTTATCCGACTGATTACGCATCGTTCCTGTTTCCTTACCCTGCATGAATAGAACTCAGGTTTTGGCCCGATGGCTGTGAGATCATTTTGGGAGGGGGAGCCCCTCATGTAAAACTTGTGTTCATTGTATTAGTAGACGTTACATTGCCCATGCGTCCGCGCCAGGCGGTTGGCTAAGCGACGTACTGGTTGGCTAGTTTACCTTTGTTTTCGTGCGGGCCCCGAGGTAGCCTGTGGGGGCCGTGGTGTCTCGAGTGTTATCTAACCGAATCCGTAGGATGTGAGAGTGTCGCGGGCGGCGAGCTTCACAGGCGTTGGCCTTCTTCACAGGCTCCGGGCCTTTTCTTGGGGGAAGCAAGCTTCACGGGCATTTGCCATCTTCACAGGCTCTGGGCCTTTTCCCAAACGCGACAGCTTCACAGGCATTCGCCTTCTTCACAGGCTCTGGGCCTTTTCCAAAAAGGATAATCTTCACAGGCATTCGCCTTCTTCACAGGCTCTGGGCCTTTTCCAAAAAGGATAATCTTCACAGGCATTCGCTTTCTTCACGGGCTCTGGGCCTTTTCCAAAAAGGATAATCTTCACAGGCATTCGCTTTCTTCACAAGCTCTGGGCCTTTTCCAAAAAGGATAATCTTCACAGGCATTCGCCTTCTTCACAGGCTCTGGGCCTTCTCCCTAACGCAACAGCTTCACAGGCATTTATAAACCCTCCCGAGAGGACGCGGCGGCAGCAGTCTGGGCTGCGCGCAAGCTAGGCCTGACCTGACTCGCGAGGGGCTCGCGAGGGAGGCAGCTGAGGCGAAGTGGTAATCAAAACGCGAGAAATGGCTCGAATGAGACTAAGCACCCTGTCGGTGTCAAAACCGGCGGATCTCGGGTAGGGGGTCCCTAACTGTGCGTCAAGGCCGGATGGTAACAGGAGACAAGGGACACGATGTTCTTACCCAGGTTCGGGCCCTCTCGATGGAGGTAATACCCTACTCCTTCTTGATTAATATTGATGATATGGGTAGTACAAGAGTAGATCTACCACGAGATCAAGGAGGCTAAACCCTAGAAGCTAGCCTATGGTATGATTGTTGTATATGGAGTTGATTGACCTACGGACTACAACCCTCCGGTTTATATAGACACCAGATGGTTAGGGTTACACAGAGTCGGTTACGATGGTAGGAGATCTTGAATATCTGCACCACCAAGCTTGCCTTCCACGCCAAGGAAAGCCCCCTCCGGACATGGGACGATGTCTTCAATCTTGTATCTTCATAGTCCAGGAGTCCGGCTGAAGGTATAGTCCGGCTATCCGAACACCCCCTAATCCAGGACTCCCTCAGTAGCCCCTGAACCACGCTTCAATGACGACGAGTCCGGCACGCAGATTGTCTTCGGCATTGCAAGGCGGGTTCCTCCTCCAAGTCCTTCATAGAAGATTGTAAACACCAAGAGTAGTGTCCGACTCTGCAAAATAAGTTTCCACATATTGCCATAGAGAGAATAATATTAACACAAATCAAATCTGCTGACGTATTCCGCAGTGCGTCATCACACTACGCCCAAGTTCTTTACTCGAATCGTTTTCACGTTTCCACCTCAACACGTTTTGCGAGGCGGTTTCCTTGGCACGTCTTGTCAAAGCAGAGATCGTGTGCCCCTTTTTACGGGATTCTCATTAACGCGGACGTGGGTAACCCAATCATGCCCGTTAGCACGTTTTCCTCTATTAAAGGCGAGTCCCAAACAGTAACGGGGAGGGCTCTTGGTGTTCGACCTCTTATAAAGAGACCAAGGCCTTAATTCTTTTTTCAATCTCAAGCGAGTTCGCCCGTCGCCTCGAGTTCCAACACCCTAGGCTCCAGATTCCAGGCGCTTCGGACCTTCGACAATGTCCGGCTCTGACCTTCAAGGCTGATGGACGCCCTCCTCCGTCATAGAGGAGGACGTACTAAAGTTGAGGGAGGCTAAGTTCCTGACCGGCGAAATTCCGCATAGGTTGCCTGCCCAAGGGCAAGTTGTTCCCAGTCCCCAGCCCGGTGAGAGCGTGGTGTTCATGTCTCACTTCCTTCGGGGGTTGGGCTTCCCAATAGATCCCTTTGTGAGGGGATTGTTGTTTTATTACGGGCTGGAATTCCATGATTTAGCTCCGGAGTCCATCCTCCATATCTCCTCGTTTATCGTCGTGTGTGAAGCGTTCCTCCGCGTTACCCCTCACTTCGGATTGTGGCTCAAGACCTTTAAAGTGGAGCCGAAGATGATCAAGGGACGACACACATAGTGCGGAGGCGGTGTCATAAGCAAAAATGCCGATGCTCCATGGCCCGAGGGCTCTTTTCAAGAGGAGCTTGGCTTGTGGCAACGAGAGTGGTTTTATATCACTGCTCCCCGGGGCACCAAATGGGTGGCACCTCCTGCCTTTCGCTCAGGTCCCCCACCACGGCTAGCGTCATGGGTCAGCAGAGGGTTGGATTGGGGTTTGTCCAAAGACGTGCCCTTGCTGCAGGACCGCACTAAGGATCTCTTGGAAGGAGACCTCAGCCTGGTCAAGGTGACGCAGGTCATGCTGATTCGCCGAATATTGCCCGGCAAATGTCGCTCCCTTCGCCTGTGGGAGTTCAATCCAGAGGGACCACGAGCTCTCCGGAATTTTATGGGCGCAACGCTCGCGGAGATGCATAAACTATTCTTTGGATCACAAGAGATGTGTCCGGTTTTAACCGAGGACGCGGGCTTGAGCTGCAATCGCCCGGATACTCAAGTAAGTAACCTTGTGTCCGGACCTTCTGTTCGTATAATTGTTATAAACCTGCCCCTAAAAGAGTTGTCCTTTTAAACAGGAGTGGATAGCGAAGGCAAAGCTGATCAGGTGTCCGGCTCCGCTTCTCGAAACCAGGCCGGATCCCGTGCTAGTCAGGATGCTGGAGGTAATGCCTTTGGAGGGAAGCAAGGGGGAGGACCAGGAAACTATGGCCTCCTCGAAGGAGGCCGCTACGAAGGGAGGAACCGACAATTCCTCTCCTAAGGGGAAGAAGAGAGCCGCCTCTGACGACCCGGAGACGGTGGCCTCGAAGCGGGGGGAAAATCCTCATCAGAGGGTCCTACGCTGGGGAATTCCTCGGCGGGACTGCGCCCTCAAGGGGATCAGCCCTCCAGCGAGCCGTAAGTAGAGAAAGATTTTCCTTTCGAGGGATGAGAGAGATCCTTGATCTATAACCGAATTTTTACCTTGTAGTTCGGACCTCAGCCCTTCTCAGCAGAGCTCCTCTTCAGGGAATCTTCTTCTGGAGATGATGGAAAGCGGAACGCCTCCTCCTGCCGTGCCGCCTAGCGAGGCGGGCGACCCTGAGGTGTCGTCACGGAGGGTTTCTCCGAATCCGGCAGGGGCGGAAGATGGCTATGTGGCCCCCCGAGGTTCTCCGTGTCCGGCCTTCGAGAGAGGTCATGGGACAAGTCCGGCACCGTCTGGTGCTCGGCCGGAGGAGCTAAAGGTTCTGCTGGGGCGAGCTTCTATTTCGGAGGAGCACCGTGCATTAATGGGCACGGTGATTGAAAGGATCTCATCCGCAGAGAGAGGATTGCGTGAGGTCGTCAAAAGTTTACTGACGGGTTTTGAGGTACATTGGATAATGTACACTTTTGTCAGTTGCGCATAAATAAGATGCGCCCTGTGTAGATAGTAGCCCCTGAGACTCTGCGCGTCGGCAAGAAATGACGGCACGCGGAGGATCATAATCTCAGGTCTAAGATGTCGCCTTTGAATGTAGGTTGCAGGGTGTTCGGAATCAAGCCGAACTGATGATTTTGCCGAACTAGAGCGGCAACTGAACATGGCAGATGCCGACATCGCACTTGTCAACAAGCGACTTGATGAGGCTCAAGGTATGTAATTCCTCGGGCGGCATTAGGTAAGAAAAAGCTTTATGCCACTGTCTTACGATGTGTGTGCTTGACGCAGATGGTGCGGCTGCCGTGGAGGGTCTTAGGGCAGAACTTGCCCAAGCTAAAGAACAAGCCAGAAAAAGTGATGCAGTTGCCAAGAAAGCCCTTGAAGAGCTAAGAGCCGAACAGACTGCTCATTGCCGAAGCAAGGAAGAGATGGTCGGGATGGCCGAAAAGTTAAAGGGCGCTGCAGACCATTGCAGGCTTCTTGAGAAGGAAGACCGGGCGAGACAGATGGACCTTGAGAAGGCCGTTGCTGATGCCAAGGACGCGCGCTCTGCGATGAGAGTCGCGAAGGAGGAGCTGCGCCAGGCCGAACAGATTGCGGCTGGAAAGCCCTTCATGCTGTGAAGAAAATTTTTCGATCCGAAGTTTGCTCCGTTGGACCGGATGTGGAGTGTGGAGGATACCTATCTGGAGTGCTGCTGATGCGACCGAAAACTTTCGAGATCAGGAAGATCGCGAAGTGGAAAAGCTGTTCTGGTTGCAATTTCACAATCCAGAGCGTCCACTGGCAGTGGACGATCGTTTGGCTCAATGGGCCAAACTGAATAGGTTGTCCGGACTCGCCATGAAGTACGTCATGGGTCATCTGTGGCCGGGGAGATCGGAGCCGAAGAGTTATTTCAGCTTGGTGCAGCAATTCCTTGACGCGGTGCCGCGCATTAATGCATTCCAGGATGGCTCTTGCCCATGTCAAGACATACTGGGCAGAGATGGAGACCACCTTTGATGCGTCCCAGGATTCGGACAAAAGCCGAGTGTCCTCCGAGCACTATTTTCAGGAAGTCCTTGAAGGCTCTCGTGTAATAGAGATGCAGTGCTCGAAAGATGCTATGTTATTATAGCATATGTAATGATAAAGTAATATTTTGATAAACTGTAATGGCTTTTTTATACTTGTGCCTTCAAGTATTGGAACACCTCCTGTGCGGCCGTTTTTTTAAATATATATATAATCTGAAAGATGGCAGTCATTGGCTTCAGCCCCCACGCACATAGTGCGGGGGTGCTCGCAGAAGACGCATGTTCACACTTAACCCAACGTCTTGGTCCTACAAAGGAGGTGATAGCGCAGCGGGCCAGGCAACCGGACTATAATGCTTTAACACTTTCACTTAGCCATAGGAGCTTGACAGTGGGGCTATTTAGGTAGCCCCTTGGTGGCGACTGCGCTCGCCCGAGTTCGGGGCGCGTGTGTGCCTGACCGAGAAGCGGCCCTTCGTTAAAACGGAGGAATCCGATAGATTCCGATAGGTCATCGAGTGGCTGACCAGTCTCACGCTACATCATGACAGTCAGTTTTCGGCTTTCTCTACTGAGGTGCTCGCCCGGCCAAATCGGGGCACAATCACAGTAGTTCTCCTCGTGCTACCTTAGCCGATAGAGCGGAACGTAAGGTAGCCGAACTCAGGAGCCGGGCAACCCAACATTTGACCAAAGACATGATTCGGAGCTGATGCATATAATGCCAAAACTAGCGACGCCGAACACTCCCTAAGGTGTTCGGTATTTATGAGTGCGGGCGAAACAACACTCTTTAAAAAGAAAAGCCCCTAGTGTCCAGGTACGAGCAAGAAATTCTGACGTGGCCACATGCCAATACGCCAGCCTCCTCCTTGGTTATATCGGAAAAAACCAGGGGATGTATAGCAACAAGAGACAGTAAAAAAGGTTTACGCAGGGTCTTAATCTAAAAAGAATCCTTTAGGACGGGTCCCTACTGCACGTCTGCGCCTGTGTCTCCGTTGTGTTGTATCCTAGACGGGCACCGCACGACTTTCATCTATAAAAGAGAGGAACCAAGTTGAAAACGGGTCGTGCCGAACAAAAGTTTAAAATAAACAAAGTATAAAGTAAGTTATATAAAATTGAGCTTTATTGTCTCTGCATGTAGCCCCTCGTACGGGGGTATATGCCCACTGAGCCTGCATCAATGATGATTTTGTACCGAACTCGTCTATTCGCGTTCGTGGTCTTTAATGACCTGTTTCACAGTTTTTTTTGGCCGGTGAGGCTATTTTGCTGTGTGGCTGTCAAAGTGGCCGCACAGTCCTCCGCTTGGGGGAGGCGTGCTTTAGTGCTTGCCCGTTAAAGAGATGATGCCTCGTGGACCGGGCATTTTAAGTGTGAGGGATGCATAATGTGGTATCACGTTAAAGCGAGCGAAAGCTTCGCGTCCCAGTAGTGCTTGATAGCGACTGGACAACAGGACGATATGGAAGGTCAGCTTTTCGCAGCGGAAGTTATCGGCAGAGCCGAATATAACTTCGAGCCGAAGACAACCCATACAATGGGTGTCCGGACCAGGTGTTACCCCTTGAAAGGAGGTTTTGCTGCGGCGGATTCTTGCTGGGTTTATCCCCATGTGATGGATTGTATCCTGATGTATCAGGTTTAGTCCACTGCCGCCGTCCATAAGGACATTTGAAAACTGGAGTCCGCCGATTATTGGATCGAGTATCAGGGCAGTCCAGCCTGCATTCTTGATATTTCTAGAATAATCTAGCTGATCGAAGGTGATTGGTTTTAATAACCAGCTGCGGGACCCTTTGGGGATAGGTCATGTGGTGCGTGCCTTTATGGGCGCCACACGTTTTGCTATGTGAAGTAAGTTCACTGTTTTTACTTCTTGTGGGAAGTTCTTTTGTTTCCTGGTGTTCTGCTTTTGGGGTTTGTCCTCATCTTCGCTTGGTGTGTCGAGCCCCTTGTGTTCGGCATTGAGTCTGCCGGATTGTTTGAAAACCCAACAATCTCTGTGGGTATGGTTAGCAGGCTTCCCGGGAGTACCGTGTATTTGACATATCCTGTCCAGGATTTTATTTAAGTTGGATGGATCATCCCTGTTATCCTGGAGGGGCGGTTTTGTCTGATTTTGTCGTGAGCCTTTGAATCCAGCATTGACCGCTGTGCTCTTCAGGCTTTTTTCCTTATTCCGGCGACGGTCCTTGTTGCGTCGCGGTTTTCCGTTTCCATCCCTAGTTTCGGATGTACTTGGGTCGCTGGGGCTGCACCTTGCCAACCAGTTGCCCTCTCCTGCGCAAAAGCGGGTCGTGAGGCTTGTTAGTGTGGCCATTGTTCTTGGCTTTTCTTGGCCGAGGTGTTTGGCAAGCCATTCGTCTCGGACGTTATGCCTGAAAGCTGCTAAGGCTTCGGCGTCCGGACAGTCGACTATCTGATTCTTTTTGGTGAGGAATCTATTCCAGAACTGCCGAGTTGATTCTCCGGGCTGTTGAGTTATGTGACTAAGATTGTCTACATCCGGAGGGCGGACATAGGTCCCTTGAAAATTTGCTTGGAAAGCATCCTCGAGCTCCCAACTTCCAATTGTGTTTTCAGGAAGGCTTTTAAGCCAATGTCGGGCTGGCCCTTTAAGCTTAAGGGGTAAATATTTGATGGCGTGGAGATCATCTCCTCTGGCCATATGTATGTGGAGGATATAATCCTCGATCCAGACTCCAGGGTCTGTTGTTCCATCATATGCCTCTATGTTTACGGGTTTGAATCCCTCTGGAAATTCATAGTCCAGAACCTCATCGGTGAAACATAGGGGGTGTGCGGCGCCCCTGTATTTGGGTGTGCCGGATTCTGATGGTGGCTTTATTGCATTGCTTGCGAGAGCTTGCTTTCTTGGCCCATAAATGGACCTAATTGGGCCATGATGCAAATCCTTAGGTGGGTCGCATGCCGATTTAAGTGCGGCACCGCTTGCCGCTTTATGGGGTCGTCTATCCGACCGTGTGGCTTTCTTATTTTTTGAATGCGAGGGCTCTAGGGCCTCTTCGTCGAATTCAGGCAGTAGCTTTCTTTTTGGATAGCTTTTAGTGCGGCGACCGTCGTCGTATTTATCTGCGATGTTGATTACTTGACTCCATCTAATCCGGAGTGCATCTTTCGCTGCTTTTAGCTTCCGCTTCTGCTTTTTCAGGCTACGTGCAGTTGCAATGAGAATCTTGTGGAGACTCTTCTGCTCCATGGATTTATCCGGCGTGAGGTCGTCCGGAATGCCGTTTTCGCCGGGGGAGGGATGTTCGGTTTCTCTATCGTGTTGCCCTGTTCGGACGGTTTCTCTGAGGCCTGCTCATCGTCTACCGGCTCGTCCTGCTCTATGGCTGGGTTTTTATCGAGGCGGGGCTTGGGTCGGCGTTTATGCCGATGCTTTGATTGCTTTCTGGGGGGTCGATCTCCCGTTCCATCCCCTTTTTCCTCGTTGTCACTTCCTTTAGGGGTATCCACCATGTACACATCGTGAGATGAGGTGGCTGTCCAATGCCCTATGAGCATTGGTTCATCGGTATCTCCAGTATCATCATCCATGCTGTCGATGTCTATGGAGTAGAAGTTGAGCATGTCGTTTAAATTGTCGACAGTGGCTACAAAGTGGGTGGTGGGTGGGCTTTGAATTTCTTCATCGTCCATATCCCATCCTCGCTGACCGTAGTCCGGCCAGGGCTCTCCTGATAAAGAGAGAGAGAGACTTGGGAGAATTCAGGATGTCGCCAAAAGGCGAGTGCTGAAAAATATCCGCGGCGGTGAACTCCATTATCGGCGCCTAATCGGATTCGATCGGCAGGGGCGCGGGGGTTCGGAGTCTGGGAAGGAGTCCGGACCCTCGGAGTCACGGGTCATGCAGAGTGCGGGGCTGGCGTTCGGCTCGATCGCCTTTGAGATTGCAGCCCCCGAGGTGACATCCAACCGCTCATCCTCGATAGGCGCAATAGGCTCCGAGTTAAGGGTCGGAACCGGTGCGGGCGCGGCCTCCAAGACACTGTTCGGAGGCAGAGCTAGATCATGCCCCTCGAGGTAGTGCGGCGCGCTTGGCTGTGGCTCGAATCCGTCGAAGATCAAATCTCCACGGATGTCTGCCGTGTAGTTTAGGCTTCCGAACCTGACTTGATGGCCAGGGGCGTAGCTTTTGATCTGCTCCAGGTGGCCAAGCGAATTGGCCCGCAGAGCGAAGCCACCGAAGACGAAGATCTGTCCGGGGAGAAAAGTCTCACCCTGGACCTCATCGTTGTTGATGATCAAAGGAGCCATCGGGTCTAAAGGCGATGACACAGAGGAACTCTCAATGAAAGCACCAATGTCGGTGTCAAAACCGGCGGATCTCGGGTAGGGGGTCCCGAACTATGCGTCAAGGCCGGATGGTAACAGGAGACAAGAGACACGATGTTTTTGCCCAGGTTCGGGCCCTCTCGATGGAGGTAATACCCTACTCCTGCTTGATTAATATTGATGATATGGGTAGTACAAGAGTAGATCTACCACGAGATCAAGGAGGCTAAACCCTAGAAGCTAGCCTATGGTATGATTGTTGTATATGGAGTTGATTGTCCTACGGACTACAACCCTCCGGTTTATATAGACATCGGATAGGGTTAGGGTTACACAGAGTCGGTTACGATGGTAGGAGATCTTGAATATTTGCACCGCCAAGCTTGCCTTCCACGCCAAGGAAAGCCCCCTCCGGACACGGGACGAAGTCTTCAATCTTGTATCTTCATAGTCCAGGAGTCCGGCTGAAGGTATAGTCCGGCTATCCGAACACCCCCTAATCCAGGACTCCCTCACACCCCTTCCCCGAACACACGCAAATCTCAAATTCGAATCCAACTTTAAATCCAGCGGGGGAAAGTTACAACCAAAGGGGAAGGCAATGAAAGCAGACAAAAGGCCGCGTCCGGCACCTAATCTAGTCTTGGACATCTTCTCACCAGCGCGGAGCTAAGTGCTGCCACTGGGCGTGGGAGGGAGCCCCAGGGCCTGAGGCCGGCACCCCTGAGACTCCGGGGCGTGTACAGCCCCACTCATTATTACGTGAGAGTGTCACGGGGCGGCGAGCTTCACAGGCACTGGGCCTGCTTCACAGGTACCGGCCTTGCTTCATATCGCCAGACGAGGGCCCCGCCTTGCGCCACACTCTAGTGCCATCAACGACGACCGGAAACCAGGACGCCGCCGATGGGGTAGAGCGGTCGCTAGCGGTTCCCCCGACGACCACGGGTCCTCCGCCAGGGGCAGGCCCTGAGGCACCTCCCCAGCAGAGGGCCTACCTCCTGAGAACGCCTTGCTCCGAACACCGCGGTGGTGATGTCGGATCTCTGCCCCTCTCCTGCAGCCCCCTGCACCCTCCTCCCGAGGGGTAGGGGACTGTGGGAGCGGGGCAGCTGCTCGCTGTGGTGACCTGCACCTCCTGCGATGCGTATGCCTGCTCCTGAGGAAGTAGCGGTACCCGATAATCGTTGCCTCCAGCGTGGCTGGTGGGACCGTCCCTGGGTTCCTGGAAGAGTTCAGCTTCTGGTGCCTCGTCCCCCCAGCTTGGGCTGAGGAGCGAGCCTTGTTCGCCCTCGTGAGGGTGCCCTTGATCCATCATGTGGGGCACGTATTCTTCTGGCACCGTCATCCCGAAGGCCACGCCGTAGTGCCCCGCGTGCCATGCAGCTCTGCTTGACGCGCCCACCGTGGGGTGGTAGCGCGGCTGTCCACTGGGACCGCGGGTCGCGCTGAGCCCTTCTTCTTCACGGACCGGGGGCGGGGGCAGCGCCGCCGCCGGTCCGGTGCTAGCGCCGCCGCCGGTCCGGTGCCGACAGCTTCGTTGGCGTTGGAGTAGCCTTGGAGCCCGCGAGCGTGCGTGGAGCCCCCGCGTGGGCCTCCTTGGGCTTCAGATGGGAGCTGGGTGCAGAAGGGGTGAGCCCCCGAGGCGGCAAAGCCCAGGAGCTCTGCCACCCGCTCTAGCAGCACGCGCGGCCGCCTTCCAGCAGCCTGCACTGCAGCAGCTCTCGGGCCACCATGAGCGCGGCCCTCGAGTTTGCCTGCTCCTGGCGGGTGTACGGCGTGGTGGCCGCGGCGTGATTGGAGGCCCTTACTGCCGACCGCGCTTGCCGCAGTGTGAGAGCCGTCGAAGCCTGTCTGCGTCGCCCGCGGCCTGCAGCGCCCTGCGGACCGCGAGCTGCCTGGGGCACGGGGTCGCCCGAGGCGAGCGGCTCTACGCGGGCGGGCCACGCCGCCCATGGATCTGGGTTGCCCGCCTGGTCGCCGGACATGGTGATGACAACGCGACAGGGCGCGAAGCGGTAGAAGGCGGATTCCGGCGCACCCCTACCTGGCGCGCCAAATGTCGGATTTCGGGTTCCGGCAGACCCGTGAGGTTCGAACTCTGGGGTGCGCGCGGATATTACGCCTTCTACCTACCTGCACCCCTCCGCCTCGCAAAGATCTAAGCTACCGAAAGAACAGCACAAGAGACACAGGGTTTATACCGGTTCGGGCCACCGATGTGGTGTAACACCCTACTCCAGTGTGGTATGGTGGATTGCCTCTTGGGATGATGATGATGAACAATACAAGGAAGAACAGCCTCGCGAGGGTCTGTCCTTGCCTGACACGATGAACTGCTAGGAGGAGTTCAGTCGCCTTTCTCTCTCTCTCTCTGCATGATGCTCAACTACCAGGTTTCTCGATGCCTCTACCCTGTGGGTGGCTAGTCCTATTTATAGGCAAAGGCCCTAGGCCTCTTCCCAAATATTGAGCGGGAAGGGCGCCAACAATTGGCCATTTCGAAGGGGAACATCTGGTACACTTATCCTGACTAAAGTTGGTCCTCACCTGCCAAAGGCTCTGGTGGTGACGTGGGCTTGGGCTCCACAATGACTTCCTTCCTCCCGTTGGACTGGTCTTGGTCTCGTTACACTGAAACGGGTGCCTTTGCTTGATGCTCTCTCCTGCGCTTGCTCCCTTTGCACCAAAGAGGAAAAGAGGACACTGCGCGGGCTGGCGCCCGCCTGGCGCCCCTGGTCGTCATGGCTTGCATCACGGGCACCTCGTGAGGTACTCCGCCTTGATCTCTCCGCCTCCTCGTGAGCCATCCCAATGAGGCCGTGCGGAGGGAAGCTCCATGTCATCCGCCCCGCGAGGCTTGGCCCCTCGCGAGGGTCTTGGGTCTGTGTTGATGAAGATGGGCCGTGCTGGGCCCTCCTTTGAGCCACGCCGCAGGCCGCAGGCAGGCAAGTCTGGGGACCCCCGTTCCCAGAACGTCAACAGCAACGGCGCGGCAAAAAGCAGCAGCGGGAGGAGGCCGAACAGCGCGGGGCGCCGGGCGAACAGCCACAGCCTGGCGCGTGCGGGTGACGGAGCAGAGCAGAAGCAGCAGGCGGTGGCCGAGGCACCGGTGAGCGCAGCTCCGGCGGGCACGAGCAGGCGTACGGCAGCGTGCGGCGCATGGCGGCGAGTGGAGACGTGCAAGGCGGTCAAAGGCGCGCGATGGGATGAGTAGGGGCACGGGAGCGGTCCTACGGATGCGACGGCGATGAGCGTAGGACGGTGCTAGCGGTGCTGGTGCTAGAAAACGCGGACAGACTCTAGGAAAGGCAGGGAAGAGGCGTGAGCTCACAGGGAAGCTCGGGGAGGTCCTGGTGAAGACGATGTTGCAGCGACGGCGGCGAATCGGCGTAGTGGATGACGATGGTCGAAGGTTGAAGGAGTCGATCCCAGTGATGCGGTGAAGCTTGACTTGATCTGATGCGCGAAGACGATGTAGCAGTCGACGGCGAACCTCCTGGACTCGGTGGAGCAGCGGATGGTGGCCCGTGTCCACAGCTACGGGGGCGGCGCAGCCATGGACGCGCGTGGTCGGGCTCAGGATCGAGCGGAATAGAGAGGGAGAGGTCGAAGAGGGAAAAAACTAGAGTTGGGGTTCCGTCGGGGGTGTCGAGGTGCGGCCTTATCCACCAAAGGAGCCGCGGGATGGGCGACAGCGCAACATCCACGGCGTGGACGGCGTGTGAGAACTGCCAGCGCCATGGCCTCCCTGTTCTGTTCAAGTGGTGGGCTGGGCCTCCTGGTGGCTTGGATGGCCAGTTGGGCCATTCGGCCCAGAGAGAGGGGGGGCTCCAGTGTGTTTTTATTTCTCTGCCTGCCTTTTTATTTGTTTTGTCTTTTCCTTTTATTTATTTTCTTTCTATTAGTTTTCTATTTTATTTATTATATAATTTTGTTTTATAAAATATTTAAGTAGTACCTAAATTAGTGTTTCAAAATACCCCAATGCCACAAAAGTATGGTGACAAAATAAAACAGTTTAGTATTTTATTAACTATAAAAGGCATTTAATTAATTGTTTCTGCTACTGTCTTATTTATTTTAGAGTAGTTAAACAGTTTATAAAAGTTTGGTTTCTCCACCATAATTACTTATGCATTATTTGGCACAACCCGAACAATTTGGTTTTAATATTTGAAAACCTTTATTGTATGCTTTTAATTAGATTTTGAATTTGTTTCGTTTTTGAATTGTCGAGAGTTTATCAACAGTAACCGAGGTGACGTGGCATCATTAGTGGGGGGTCACTGTAGCTTAATTATCCAGGCGTCACAATGTTCATGATGATGCTCAACCTAGTAATGATAATGATGTAGAAATTGAACCTGCTGTTGATCATGATAACCCACAATCAAAGAATCAACGTTATGATAAGAGAGACTTTGTTGCTAGGAAACATGGTAAAGAAAGAGAACCTTGGGTTCAGAAACCCATGCTTTTTCCTCCCAAACCATCCAAGAAAAAGGATGATGAGGATTTTGAGCGCTTTGCTGAGATGATTAGACCTATCTTTTTGCGTATGCGATTAACTGATATGCTCAAAATGAATCCTTATGCTAAGTACATGAAAGATATTGTTACAAATAAAAGAAAGATACCAGAAGCTGAAATTTCCACCATGCTTGCTAATTATTCTTTTAAGGGTGGAATACCAAAGAAACATGGAGATCCAGGAGTACCCACTATACCATGTTCCATTAAAAGAAATTATGTTAAAACTACTTTATGTGATCTCGGAGCCAGTGTTAGTGTTATGCCCCTCTCTTTATATCGTAGACTTGATTTGAATAAGTTGACACCTATTGAAATATCTTTGCAAATGGCTGATAAATCAACTGCTATACCTGTCGATATTTGTGAGGATGTGCCTGTTGTGGTTGCAAACGTTACTATTTTAACGGACTTTGTTATTCTTGATATTCCTGAGGATGATAGTATGTCTATTTTTCTTGGAAGACCTTTTCTGAATACTGCAGGGGCTGTTATTGATTGCGGCAAAGGCAATGTCACTTTTCATGTTAATGGTAATGAGCATACGGTACACTTCCCAAGGAAACAACCTCAAGTTCATAGTATCTATTCTATTGAAAAAATTCCATCGATTATTTTTGGAGGTTTTGAATTTCCTCTTCCTACTGTCAAGAAGAAATATGATATTCTTATTATAGGGGATGTGCATATCCCCGTTGAGGTAACATAGTGTTATTCGAAAATTTCTCCGGTTTCATGTTATTCGGAATGAGTTTGTTAACAAGACCTGATCAACCTTGTTAGTGGATTCCTTTTGATGAGCATGAGACGGATGAAACTAGAAGCACAACCTTCTGTACCCTCTTTATACTTTCTGTTATTTAGTTGAAATAAAGTAAAAATAGTATTTTTTCTGTCTGTTTCCTGATTTATCCATGCAATATAAAAATACCCCGAAAATAAAAGTCCTCCAAATGCCATGCCAATTTAGTATGTTTTTTTCTGGAATATTTGAGGATTTATGGTACTAAAAACACCGCGGGGGGAGCTGCCACCTGGCCACGAGGGTGGAGGGTGCCCCCCAGGGCATGCCCCCCTGCCTCGTGGGCCCACGGGTGGCCCTCCTCCACTTATTCCTGCACCCATCCTCTTCTTCTTCCTCCCACAAACACGAATAACCAGCTCAAGCACGAGTTCTAGCTCACTTTGCTGCGATTTTCGATCTCCTTGCTCAAAGCACTTCTCACAAAACTGCTTGGGGAGATTGTTCCTTGGTATGTGACTCCTCCATTGGTCCAATTATTTTTTGCTCTAGTGCTTTATTCATTGCAAATTTGTGCTGCATAGGTGACCATGTTCTTGAGTTTGCATGTCAAATTTATATGGTTCCAAGTAGCTCTAATGCATGATATATCCTCTAGGCACTTGTAGGAGTAGTTGCTATCAATTTTGTTGAGCTTGGTTCACTTTTGTTTGAAGTTACTAAAAAATTCAGAAATTTTTCAGAGGAAGCAATATGCTTAGGAAAATGTTTCAAGGTGGTTCTTCAAGGAAGCAAGTCCCCAGGCTTGCAATGCGTGATGCTGATGAGGAGCCCGCAAGGGATGCTCCAGTGCGGCCTTGTGAGTGGCCTTCAAAAAATTTTATGGATCAAGCGGGAATCAAAGAAGAATTTAATGCATATTTGCGTAACGCCGATCTTGTGAGCTTTGAGGCAGACAAATGCCCCTAGTACCATCAACTCACTAGTTCATTTGTGACGTGGTTTGAATTTTCATCTTCACGTAATTCTCCTACTGTCATGTTTGATCTTTATGACAAATCTTATACCATGGACTTAGTGGATTTTACTTCTGCTTGCAAACTTCCATAATGGAGTAGTGCTAGTGATCCCCGTAAATCTGAAATTAGAGACTTTCTTGCTGGTATAACCGTAGGGGAATCTAGAGATATAACACAAGCTACCATAGGGAGCATTCACTCTCCTGCTATACATTATTTTGCTCTCTTCATAGGTAGGTGCATAACTGGTAAGGATGAAGCATGTCATATGTGTGTGCCTAACCTCAGTATTCTTAGGAGTGCTGTGTTGGGAGACCAATCTTATCATATGGAGCCATTGTAGCACGTAGGTTGCATCATAATAGATATAATGGAGAATTCTTTGGAGGAATTTATGCAACCCGCTTAGCTAATTTTCTTGAGGTGGACGTTCGTGAGGATGATATGGAGTTGCCTCCTACTTATTTAGATTTTATTTCTATGGTCTCTCACCAGTTTGTCGAGAGGAATGAACCACCTCTCCTATATCGACTAATCTTTGACAAACGGCGTGTTGTCCGTATTACTCTCCCTGCTCCTGCCTTCTTTGATTATCAGGCAAAACGAAGATATATTATTACCAGAGAGGAGGCAGATGAGTACGAGAGGAGAGCGGAGGCAGCCCGACGCCACGCTGCAGCTCAGGCGGCGATAGCCGCTGCATCTCAGTACGACCCCAGCTACACCTATGGGTATCCGCCAGGCCATCCCTGGCAATGAACCAACTTAGGCCAAAAGCCTAAGCTTGGGGGAGTACATATTTCCCACCGATATTACATTTATGTTCACACACACTCATTGCTAGATATCGTTGTTCATACTTTTTCACTGTAATATCCATGCTAGTTTATTTTCTTTTTCCTGCTTTCTTCTTGTGTGTTTGTTAAACCTTAAGAAAAACCAAAAAAAATTAGTGATAGCTTCTAGTTAGTTTACTTTTCTTGCTGTAGTAGTAATTAGTTAAAAAGAAAACCCAAAAATATTTCCTGTTCTTCTTTTGCTTGTTGGGAGCTTTCCCGTATAAATAGTTTTATTTATTTTCTTTTCTTTGGGGGTGATAGGAGGAGACCATGATTAAATTGTTGAAGTGGCTCTTATATGCATTATTGTTAATTTAACCAAGAGCCCATATTGCCTTGTCTTCTCCTGTTTATTGAATGCTCGCAGATTCCAGCTTAGTCCAATGCACGTGCACACTTATTATTATTCACATCGTTCGGTCGTGCAAGTGAAAGGCAATTATGATGATATATGATGGACTGACTGAGATGAGAAAAGCTGGTATGAACTCGACCTCTTTTGTTTTTGTAAATATGATGAGTTCATCGTTCTTGATTCAGCTTATTATGAATAAACATGTTTGCAATGACAATTAGAGATCATAGATGCTCGTGCCATGCTTGATTAGCTATGAGTTATAATGATTTATCTTGCGTGCCAACATGCTATCGAAATGGTTGTGATGTGGTATGATGGGGTGGTATCCTCCTTTGAATGATTTAAGTGACTTAACTTGGCACATGTTCGCACATGTAGTTGAAACAAATCAACATAGCCTTCACGATATTTATGTTCATGGTGGATTATATCCTACTCATGCTTGCATCCAATTTTTATTAATTTTAATGCATGTTCATGACTGTTGTCGCTCTCTTGCTGGTCGCTTCCCAGTCTTTTGCTAGCCTTCACTTGTACTAAGCGGGAATACTGCTTGTGCATCCAATCCCATAAACCCCAAAGTTATTCCATATGAGTCCACTATACCTTCCTATATGCGGTATCTACCTGCCATTCCAAGTAAATTTGTATGTGCCAAACTCTAAGCCTTCAAATAAACATTCTGTTTTGTATGCTCGAATAGCTCATGTATCAACTAGGGCTGCCCTTATCTTCCATGTTAGGCGGGTTATTATCAAGAGGAGTGGACTCCGCTCCTCACTCACGAGAAAATAGCTGGTCACCGGGATGCCCAGTCCCATGCTTTATGCAAACTAAATCAAAATTAATTGCAAAAAACCCCTTCTGGGACTGTTGCTAGTTGGAGACAATCGTTGTTTCGAGCAAGTCATAGATTGATGCTTGTTGGTGGAGGGGGGGGGGTATAAACTTTATCATTCTGTTTGGGAACCGCCTATAATGTGTGTAGCATGGAAGATATCGCCATCTCTTAGTCGTTATGTTGACAATGAAAGTATGCCGCTCAAAATATTATTTATCTCTATTTCAAAACCGAGCTCTGGCACCTCTACAAATCCCTGCTTCCCTCTGCGAAGGGCCTATCTATTTACTTTTATATTGAGTCATCACCCTCTTATTAAAAGCACTAGCTGGAGAGCACAGCTGTCATTTGCATTCACTACTATTAATTTATATTGGGTATGACTATGATTGGATCTCTTTTACCATGAATTACAATATCTAGTCAGTCCTTGATCTTTAAAGGTGCTCTGCATTTATGTTTTGCGGTCTCAGAAAGGGCTAGCGAGATACCATCTTGTTATATCATATTGTGATTGTTTTGAGAAAGAGTTGTCATCCGAGATTTATTATTATCGCTCGCTAGTTGATTATGCTATTGATATGAGTAAACATGAGATCTGAGAATTATTGCAAATGTGGTTAGTTATTATCTTTGTTGAAAACTTGAATGCTGGCTTTACATATTTACAAAAACAAGAGCAAACAGAGTTTGTAAAAGTTTTTCTTTATCACTTTCAGTTTGTCAACTGAATTGCTTGAGGACAAGCAAAGGTTTAAGCTTGTGGGAGTTGATACGTCTCCGTCGTATCTACTTTTCCAAACACTTTTACCCTTGTTTTGGACTCTAACTTGCATGATTTGAATGGAACTAACCCGGACTGACGATGTTTTCAGCAGAATTGCCATGGTGTTGTTTATGTGCAGAAAACAAAAGTTCTCGGAATGACCTGAAACTTCACGGAACGTCTAGTTAAAAATAATAAAAAATCCTTACAAAAGATGAAGGCCAGGGGGCCCACCACCTGTCCACGAGGGTGGGGGCGCCCCCCTAGGGCACGCCCCCTACCTCGTGGGCCCCCTGGAGCTCCTCCGACGGCAACTCCAACTCTATATATTTGCTTCCGGGGAGAAAAAATCAAGGAGAAGAAATCATCGCGTTTTACCATACGAAGCCGCCGCCAAGCCCTAAAACCTCTCGGGAGGGCTGGTCTGGAGTCCGTTCAGGGCTCCGGAGAGGGGGATTCATCGCCGTCGTCATCATTAACCATCCTCCATCACCAATTTCATGATGCTCACCGCCGTGCGTGAGTAATTCCATCGTAGGCTTGCTGGACAGTGATGGATTGGATGAGATCTATCATGTAATCGAGTTAGTTTTGTTAGGGTTTGATCCCTAGTATCCACTATGTTCTGAGATTGATGTTGCTATGACTTTGCTATGTTTAATGCTTGTCACTAGGGCCCGAGTGCCATGATTTCAGATCTGAACCTATTATGTTTTCATGAATATATGTGTGTTCTTGATCCTATCTTGCAAGTCTATAGTCACCTAATATGTGTTATGATCCGGCAACCCCGAAGTGACAATAATCAGGACCACTCCGGTTGATGACCATAGTTTGAGGAGTTCATGTATTCACTATGTGCTAATGCTTTGTTCCGGTTCTCTATTAAAAGGCGGCCTTAATATCCCTTAGTTTCCGTTAGGACCCCGCTGCCATGGGAGGGTAGGACCAAAGATGTCATGCAAGTTCTTTTCCATAAGCACGTATGACTATATTCGGAATACATGCCTACATTACATTGATGAATTGGAGCTAGTTCTGTATCACCCTATGTTATGATTGTTACAATATGAACCGCATCCGGCATAATTATCCATCACCGATCCAATGCCTACGAGCTTTCCATATACTAGTTTACGCTTATTTACTTTCCCGTTGCTATTGTTACAACCACTACAAAACACCAAAAATTATTACTTTTGCTTTCATTACTCTTTTGTTACCGTTACCACTACTATCATTTTACTTTGCTACTAAATACTTTGCTGGAGATATTAAGTTATCCAGGTGTGGTTGAATTGACAACTCAACTGCTAATACTTGAGAATATTCTTTGGCTCCCCTTGTGTCGAATCAATAAATTTGGGTTGAATACTCTACCCTCGAAAGCTGTTGCGATCCCCTACACTTGTGGGTTATCAGTCGTCTTCCTCCTCTCATCTGACTTATGGTCTTCGTTCTCAGCCTTGTCCGCCCCCTGACCGATATTCTCCTTCTCGTTATGGTCTTTCGGCCGTTCTTGAGCCGACTTCTTATCGAGATGTTATTGTTCATCCTGAATGGCAGTTCGCGATGGCAGAGGAGATTGCTGCCCTTGAGCACAATGGCACGTGGGACCTGGTTTCTCCCCCCCCCCTTGTTCGTCCCATCACTTGTAAGTGGGTCTATAAGATTAAGACTCGCTATAATGGTTCTCTTGAGCGTTATAAAGCTCGTCTTGTGGCTCGTGGCTTTCAGCAGGAGCATGGTCGTGATTACGATGAGACTTTTGCTCCCGTGGCCGATATGACCACTGTCCGCACACTTCTCGCCGTGGTGTCTGTTCGCCACTGGCCTGTGTCTCAGCTTGATGTTAAGAATGACTTTCTTAATGGTGAGTTTGTCGGATTTCGGGTTCCGGCAGACCCTTAAGGTTCGAACTCTGGGGTGCGCGCGGAGATTGTGCCGTCTACCTCTCTGTCTCGCAAAGATCTAAACTACCAAAAGAACAACACAAGAGACACAGAGTTTATACTGGTTCGGCCCACTGATGTGGTGTAATACCCTACTCCAGTGTGGTGTGGTGGATTGCCTCTTGGGCTGGTGATGATGAACACTACAAGGTAGAACAGCCTCGCGAGGGTATGTTCTTGGCCTGGGGGGATGAACTGCTAGGAGGAGTTCAGTCGCCCTTCTCTCTCTGCTGCCTATCTAACTGATTGCCGGGTTGCTAGATGTTCCGATCTTCCTAGCTCTCTCCAGATGCCTCTACCCTGGGGGTGGCTAGTCCTACTTATAGGCAAACGCCCTGGGCCTCTTCCCAAATATTGAGCGGGAAGGGCACCAACAATTGGCCAATTCGAAGGGGAACATCTGGTACACTTATCCTGACTAAAGTTGGTCCTCGCCTGCCAAAGGCCCTGTGGTGACGCCGTTCTGGGCTCCACGATGACCTCCTTCCCACCTTTGGACTGGTCTTGGTCTCGTTGCACCGAAATGGGTGCCTTTGCTTGATCCTCTCGCCTGCGCTTGCCCCCTTTGCACCAAAGAGGAAAGGGAGACACTGCGCGGGCTGGCGCCCGCCTGGCATCCTTGGTCGTCATGGCTTGCGTCATGGGTACCTCGCGTCCTTGATCTCTCCGCCTCCTCGTGAGCCAGCCTGACGAGGCCATGGCTGAGGAAGCGCCGTGTCGTCCGCCCCGCGAGGCCTGGCCCCTCGCGAGGGTCTTGGGTCTTGCGTTGATGAAGATGGGTCGTGCTGGGCCCCCTTTCTAGCCACGCCGCAGGCCGCAGGCAGGCAAGTCTGGGGACCCCCGTTCCCAGAACGCCGACAGTAGCCCCCGGGCCCAAGGCGCGCATGGACTTGGCCGTGCTGAGAGGCGAAAGGGCAAGGGCGAAGCGCCGCGGGCCCTAACAGCCTGCGGCCTTGGGCGCCGCGTGGCGGTAGATTGGACGCGAGTGCTTCAGCAACCGCGCAGGTTATTAAGGGTGCGGTGTCTGCCCAGGCTTTGCTTTTCTCTTTCTCTGGTCGCTGCTCAGATCCCCTTTTTTGCGCCTCTCCTTCCTTCCTCCCAATTCCCAGATCTGCTCCACCTGTGTGACCTAGGAAGACATGGCGCCTCGTTAGTCTCCGGCCGAAGCTTGGTTCTCGCCTGCTCTGGACTTGCCCAATGTGTCGGAGGCGAGCCTTGCCCGGCTGCGCCGGATGGCGGCGGTGCAGGGCATCGATGGGGCGCAGGTGTTCAAGGTCGGCTCCGCCACCCCTGAGGGCCGAGGAAGCACCTTCTACCCTCTCTTCGTAAGCTCCATTACTGCGGGCCTGGTGCCTCCTTTCTCCGAGTTCTTCCTCTCTGTCCTCCGCCATTACAACTTACAAGCTCTGCATCTCCACCCCAACTCCATCCTTCTCCTGGCGATCTTCGCCTACTACTGCGAGGCTCATGTGGGGGTGCAGCCCTCAGTGGCCTTGCTGCGCCACTACTTCTACCTCCGGGTCGCCCATGGTTCCCCTTCTGCATGCGCGAGCTTCGTCGCGTGCGGCGGCGCCATTGCCATTTCGAATCCTGGGAAGAGGATTGAGGGCTTCAGGAGCAAGTGGGTCTTGGTAGACGCCGGGCGCATCCACCCTCGGCTGGTCCTACCCGCGGAGCAGCCCGTGAGTTCCAGCGATTGGTCCTGGGCGGAGCTCATGGACCCCCGCGCGAAGCCGGTACTGGAGAAGATGGACGCGGACCTGAAGCCGGCCAGCATGGCGGCGGCGAAGCTGACCGGCGCGTCGCTGCTGAGGGAGTTCCTGGAGCACCAATTGGCTCCGCTTCGGCAGTACTCACCTCCGATGTGGAGGCCTCATCCGAGCCCCGCGGCCTTGGGCGACGAGGATTTGACCGCGGTTCTTCAATCTCTGGTCGGGGGCGAGGTGGCAAGGTTGGAGGGCGCGCCCGCACCCTTGTTCCTTCGCGACGACTGGAAGCAGGTGTTGGAGTCCATGTCCGTCTTCAACGGGGACGGGCCCGTGCCCGCGGTGGCTCTCGAGGGGCTGGTGGACGTGTCCTCCGGCGACTCCGGCGAAGAGGAGGGCGAAGAGGAGCAGGAGAAGGGCCCTGACTCCGAGGCAACTGACGGAGAGTCGAGGGCTCCCCTTCCCCGGCGCAGACCCCGTTCTCTCCGCCTCTCTTCGAGTGGCGATGACGAGGACAACGAGAAGGTTGGCAGGAGCTTGCCCCCGATCCCAAAGAAGGACAGGACCGGGCTGCTCTCCCGCGGGTCTGCCCCTGCCCCAAGGCGCACCGCAGACACGCCTCCTGCTTCTGGGCTTCCTGAGGGCGATCCTTCTAGCCGGCTTTCTGGCTTCAAGTATGGCCGGAGCCTGCTTGAGCTCTCCAGCGACGACCCGTAAGTGCTCGATCCTTCGTCTTTACTTCTTGTTCTGCTGCTGAGGCTTGACGTCCGCTCTTTTTGAACAGGCTGGCGCCCGCGGCGAAGAAGCCGAAGGGGGCTCCTGACGCTTCGATCACGGCAGCGCTTGTGTCCGTGGGGGATGGTCATCGTGACGCACGGGCCTCTCCTGCCCGGTCGCCTTCGCAAGGCCTGGCTGAGCTGGCTGGGGCAAGCTCAGCCCCCATGGCCCAAGTGACTCCCGAGGTGCCCTTGTCTGCCGCCACCACCACGACCATCGGGGCGCAGCAGACTCCGCCTCGGGACGCTGTGGTTGTGCCGCCGCTGCTTTCTCCTCCTGCTCCTCCGGCTGTTGTTTCTCCGTCCCCTTCTGCCGCCCTGGAGCGTGCCGTTGCTGAAATGGACCGGCTGCGGCAGGATCTTCTTGGCACCGACCCTCGCCTGGTGGCCGGGCGCCTGGAGCTGGCTTCGGGGTTGATTCGCTCCGACACCTCGATTCGGGCGGCGCTGGTTCAGGCCTCGATGGCCTGCGACGGAGAGAGGGAGGCCACCCTCGAGGCAAAGGCTGCCCGAGACACAGCCCTGGGGGAGGTGGTTGAAGTCCGTGGTCGCTGTAAGGAGCTGGAGGACGAGCTGCAAGGCCTGCGAGACCAGCTCGCGAAGGAGGTCCGCCTTCGCCAAGAGCAGGAAGAAGGCACGAAGGCTCACGAGGCGGCCATCGAGGACTGGGAGGCCAAGCTCAAGAAGTGCCGCGACCGCCTAAGCGCGCTGAAGAAGGAGCTGGAGGTGACGAAGGTCGAGCTGGACGGCAAGGCCCTGGTCCTTGCCGAGGATCGCGTGGCCTTCGTGGACATGGAGAAGGAGGCTCGTGCTTCGCTGAAGACGCTTTACGAGAGCGGCCTGGAGAGCCCGCTGGCCGGTGCCGAGGACGGCCCCGCCAAGCTGCTTCCCTTCCTGGTTCGTGCCCTTGGGGATGCCGCCCTTGGCCTTAGCCCCACGGCTGAGGCCGAGGCGCATGTCCTGTCTTCTGCTGCGCTGACGCGGGTCTTCGCCCAAATCTACCTTCGCGATCCCAGCGCCGACCTCGACAGCCTATTGGAGCTGGTGACTGGTGAGGGTGCTGTCGCCGCCGTCGAAGCCGTGAAGGGGCGCGCAGAGGCGCTGCTGGGGAAGTTCCGGGCCTTCAGCACCAAGCCGAAGCAAGGCGCTACCGGCCCTGCTGCTCCACGAGGCGAAGCCACTCCACGATGCTCCACCGCCGACAAGTGACTCCGTTACCGCTCCTATTCTTTTTTTAATTCCTGCACATGCATCACGCCTCGAAGAGGCATTTAAACTTGCGTTTGGTACTGAGACGACAGTATGGACTGTAACATTTGCTTTTAAATTCCTTGAGTTTTATGCCTTTCCTCCCTACTTGCTTGTGTTCTACGCCGGCAGAGCCCGGTCCCGCGCGTACCTCACCCAGCATTAGCCCCGACCGGAAACCAGGACGGGACCAAAGGAGTGAGGGGCTACGTGACAAGTTAGGCTCCTGAGTCGCGATGCTCAGGAGTCCCCCTTGGCGCACGAACAACAAGTAGGAAAGTGTGATGTAGGTGTATCTTCCGTTCTACGTCTGCAGAGCCCGACTCCGCGCGTACCTCACCCAGCATAGCCTTTTAGAACTAAGGAGTGAGGGGCTACGGAGCCAGTTAGGCTCCTGAGTCGCGATGCTCAGGAGTCCCCCTTGACGCGCAAACAGTGGGCGATGAGGTGAGATGCAAGCGGGACTACCGTTCTACGTCTGCAGAGCCCGGCCCCGCGCGTACCTCACCCAGCATAGCCTTTCGGAACTAAGGAGTGAGGGCCTACGGGACCAGTTAGGCCCCTGAGTCGCGATGCTCAGGGGTCCCCCTTGACGCTCAAACGGCCTTCATACCTTGGCTCCGCTCGGGGAGAGACGCGCGACGAACCAGGCCCGAGGGGCCTGGCTGGGCGGCGTACGTCTGGGCATGGCCCAGTCGTAGCCCCCGTGCCTAGCCCCCTCACGCGGCGCTCCCGAGGGGAGGCGTTGCGATAAGGCTAGCCACTGAGCTCTGGGCTCCCTGAGGTTAATGCGGCCCGGAGGCCACCCTCAGTTGTTTATCACCAGCGCGGAGCATAGCGCTTCCGTATGTGTACGGACATAGCCGCTCCTCGGCAGTGTCGTCAGCCAGCGCGGAGCATGGTGCTTCCACTGATACGTGGGAGGGGGCTCCCCTCCGGGAGGAGCCCCCGGGGCGTGTACAGCCCCGCCCTGACACGTGGCCGGCACGGTAGGGCTAGGTGAGGTGTATCTGGGCACCCGTGAGCCAGCGCGGGACTCACGGGGCCCTACCTCTAGGCGGGTTGCGCCTGGCACTGGGCCGTATCTTGAGATGTGTTCCTGCAAATTGGGTTAGATGCCGGCACTCTACGTCCTCGGGTCCCGGCCCTCGAGCTTGTCTCAGCCGTCGCTGGTATGCCAGGTCGCGATGCCGTGGACAAGGCCAGAGGGTGAGGGATGGAGAGCCAGTAAGAGCCCTGAGTTGCGATGCTCAGGTACCCCCCCCCCTTTAACGTGCAAGTGGTCGACATGGAGAAGAAGGGGTGCCGTGAACAGGCATCAAGTAATCAAGCATGAGGCGAATGCGTAGCTGGAAATAAACGCAAGGGAGATATACGCCACTGGGCCTGGCCCGAGCGGCTTGGGAATGATGCAGCCCGGGGGGCGCCCCCAACAAAGCAAGCTAATGACCAAAAATAAAAGTGATACATGCCGCAGGGACGGACCCACGCAGCCTGGGAATGATGCAGCCCTGGGAGGGCGCTCCCAGCTGGAAATGAAGCTTGAAGGATGTCACCTGAAGATGTCAAAGATGAAGTGGTGTTGGTGCAGCAGACTCGGTGGGCTGCGGAAGCCGATCCTCACGAGCCCCCAGGCCCAGGGGCCTCAGGAGGCTCCGGAGGCACTGGTGGATCCTTGCGAATCATCTCCATCTCCGCCAGGACTGCGGAACGCCTGTCTTCCTGAGTCTCCATGATGCCCCTCATGAGGCGCTGGTACGCAGCAGCCACGCTCGGCAAGCCGTAAGGCATGCGAACATAGCTGTGGGGTGGGCCTCCGCAACGCCCCACTTGCGAGGGCCAGAGGCGCTCCATCGTGGCGACCCGATTGAGCCCTGGTACGTCGATGCAGACGCGCAGCCCACCATCCTCGCCTGGATGGGGAGCCACAGCCGGTAGACGGCGGCAACCTCTCATGTAGTTCTTGAACGGCCTTGTTAACGAACTCCTGCTGGTCTGACCTTCCTTGCCTCGCTCCTTCTTGAGGGAAACGTGCTTCGAGGCACACCTCCACGTGGTGCCCAAGCGCCTCCCTCGTGACCCTGGCCAGGTCGGTGGCCCTCCAGGTGAGAGCCCCCGAGCCCTGCCTGAGGAGGGCGCCGGGCGCACTTTCCTATGCGATGGAAGGAGGGTCCCCTTGGGCAGATGCGGGCCCTGAGGGGCCTGCCTCCTGAGGGGCTGAGCCTGACGATGTCTTCTTCTTGGGGGTGATCTCGGAAAGCCTCCTGCTTCCGCGATCTGGGTCTTCTAATGACGCGGCCTGAAAGGCCCGCTCCAGGGAACACACTGCATCCTTCTCTTCACAAGGCACCGTGATGACTCCGCCACTTCCTGGCATCTTGAGGACGTTGTAGCCATGATGAGTCATGGCCATGAACTTGACCAGCGCTGGGTAACCGAGGATTGCGTTGTACGGCAGGCGGATGTGGGCGACGTCGAAGTCAATGAGCTCGGTGCGGTAGTTGCTGCGGGCTCCGAAGGTGACAGGGAGGGGACCTGCCCGATCGGGATCGTGGAACCATCGGTGACTCCGGAGAAAGGCTTGGTTGGCTGAAGCTGGTCATAGGGCACTTGGAGATTGTTGAATGTTTCCACGGACAGGACGTTGAGCCCTGCTCCACCATCGATGAGGGTCCTGGTGACCAGTACGTTGCTGATGACTGGGGAGCAAAGCATCGGGAGGACTCCGACTGTGGCCGCGCACTTGAGCTGATCTGCTGAGCTGAACGTGATGGCGCACGCCGACCACCTGAGAGGGCGCGTTGCTTCGAGCTTGGGGAGGACTGCATTCACTTCGGGGGCAAACTGCTTGAAGATGCGTTGGGAGGCCGGGGCTTGAGCTCCGCCCAGGATGCAGGCGATTGCACGCGGCTCCTGGAAGCCCCCAGCCACCTCGTCTTGGTGGCGGTCCTCGTTCCTTCTTGGCTGAGGCGGCAGTGGAGGGAGGCCTGCGTTGCCCTGCAGGCGATCCTCACAAGGCTGATCCCGCCAATCCCCCTTGCGAGGCAGGTCTCACCAGCGATCCTCGCGAGGTTGATCACGCCATCCTTGGCGCGGGCCGCGGTCTTCCCAGCGTCCTGCGCTTCTTCCTCCTCCTCGGTCATAGCCCCGGTCAGCACGGTTGGGGCGACGGTCGATCCTTCCTTCTCGCACGGCGCGGAGTTCTTGGCATTCGTTGGTGTTGTGAGTGTGGAGGTTGTGATACACACAGTACCGGCTGTCCCTGGAGGATTCAGGCAGATCCTTGCCCCGTTTCGTGTCCGGTTCTACCGCGAGCACGGCAGCCCCCTTGCGCTTCACGTCCTTGGCCTTGGGCTTCTTCTCTTCCGGGTCTGCGGCAGGTAGCTCGAGGAGGGAGAGACGCCCCTCCTCAGCCCTGGCGCACTTGGTCGCCAAGTTGAACAGCTCCAGGGAGGTGCTCAGGTCTTCATGCATCGCCAGCTCCTCCTTCATCTTGACGTCACGCACACCATCGGAGAAGGCCGAGATGATGGCTTCCTCGGACACCTTGGGGATCTTGAGGCGCGCACTGTTGAAGCGTTGGATGTACTTTTGCAGGGTCTCTCCGGGTTGTTGCTTGATGCGGCGCATGTCGCTCACGGCAGGTGGCCAGTCGCGAGTACCTTGGAAGTTGGCGATGAAGCGGGTGCGCATCTGGTCCCAGGAAGAGATCGTGCCTGGGGCCAGGTTCAGGAGCCAGGTGCGATCTCCTTCCTTGAGCGTCATGGGGAACCAGTTCGCCATGACTTTTTCGTCTCCACTGGTAGCTTCGATGCCCAGCTCATAGAGTTGGAGGAATTCTGCAGGATCGGCCGTGCCGTCGTAGCGAGGAGGCAGGTCTGGCTTGAACTTGCCGGGCCACGCGACGCTGCGCAGCTCGGCGGTGTAGGCGCGGCAGCCTGCGGTGGCCACGGGAGGCTTCGGTTGAGGGAGAGCTTGGCCTTGCGGGTCCCCATGTGTTGCAGCTGGGAGCAGCGCGGGGTCTTGACGTGCCGGAGCTGGAGCAGGGTCACGGCGAGCTGGAGCAGGAAGCGCCCGGGCAGCCTCTTGCGGTCGAGGAACTTCTTGGCAGCTCCGTTCTTGCTGGGCTGGCGCCTGACGGAGCGGGTTCCGTCCAGGGGCCACGCGCCTTGGAGCCATGGCATCTTCTTGGAGAGGAGGCGGCTGGTACGCCCCCGGAGCTTCATGGCCCGCGCGGGGCGGGGTGCGGCGCAGCGGAGCGGACGGCGCAGGAGAGCCCCCCGCGGCGCGGACGAGCTCGGCAACGCGGTCCAGCCACTCTTTGTAGACGTCATCGACGGGACGGTAGCACAGGAGCTCGTTTGCTGCGATGAGCACAGCTCGAGCCTCCAAGGGTGCGCGGAGCGCGCGGGACGAAGAGCCAGCTGGTGTGAGTGATGGAGTAGCGGTGCGGCCGTCTTGCCGCACGGACGGGTGCTGAGACGACGCTTGCTGCTCGTTCCCCGTCGGGCCGGTGGCGGCGTTGACGGCGGGCGACGGGGAACGACGAGGACGCCCACCGACGGGAGCCGTCTGGGCGACGCGGGAAGCGATGGCGGCCCGGCGCTCGGCGCGGGCCCTTCGAGCGTCAGACATGGTCGCGACGGTCGGCGGGGAGCGGAGCAGTGGAAGACAAATTCCGGCGCACCCCTACCTGGCGCGCCAAATGTCGGATTTCGGGTTCCGGCAGACCCTTAAGGTTCGAACTCTGGGGAGCGCGCGGAGATTGTGCCCTCTACCTCTCCGTCTCGCAAAGATCTAAATTACCAAAAGAACAACACAAGAGACACAGAGTTTATATTGGTTCGGGCCACCGATGTGGTGTAATACCCTACTCCAGTGTGGTGTGGTGGATTGCCTCTTGGGCTGGTGATGATGAACACTACAAGGTAGAACAGCCTCGCGAGGGTCTGTTCTTGGCCTGGGAGGATGAACTGCTAGAAGGAGTTCAATCGCCCTTCTCTCTCTCTGCTGCCTATCTAACTGATTGTCGGGTTGCTAGATGTTCCGATCTTCCTAGCTCTCTCCAGATGCCTCTACCCTGGGGGTGGCTAGTCCTACTTATAGGCAAAGGCCCTGGGCCTCTTTTCAAATATTTGGCGGAAAGGGCGCCAACAATTAGCCAATTCGAAGGGGAACATCTGGTACACTTATCCTGACTAAAGTTGGTCCTCGCCTGCCAAAGGCCTTGTGGTGACGCCGTTCTGGGCTCCACGATGACCTCCTTCCCACCGTTGGACTGGTCTTGGTCTCGTTGCACCGAAATAGGTGCCTTTGCTTGATCCTCTCGCCTGCGCTTGCCCCCTTTGCACCAAAGAGGAAAGGGAGACACTGTGCGGGCTGACGCCCGCCTGGCATCCTTGGTCGTCATGGCTTGCGTTGGGCACCTCGCGAGGTACCCCGCCTTGATCTCTCCACCTCCTCGTGAGGCAGCCTGATGAGGCCATGCCTGAGGAAGCGTCGTGTCGTCCGCCCCGCGAGGCCTGGCCCCTCGCGAGGGTCTTGGGTCTTGCGTTGATGAAGATGGGCCGTGCTGAACCCCCTTTCTAGCCACGCCGCAGGCCGCAGGCAGGCAAGTCTGGGGACCCCCGTTCCCAGAACGCCGACAGAGTTGTGTGAGGAAGTTTATATGCAGCCACCACCTGGGTATTCAGTTCCTGATGGCATGGTTTGCCGTCTTCGTCACTCTCTATATGGCCTTAAGCAAGCCCCCTGCGCTTGGTTTGAGCGTTTTGCCTCTGTGGTCATTGCAGCTGTTTTTTCGCCAAGTGCTCATGATGCAGCGTTGTTTGTCCACCTTTCTGCTCGTGGTCGCACTCTTCTTCTATATGTTGATAACATGATCATCATTGGCGATGATTCTGAGTACATTGCCTTTGTCAAGGCCCGTCTCAGTGAGCAGTTTCTTATGTCTGATCTTGGTCCCCTTCGTTACTTTTTTGGGATTGAGGTTTCCTCCTTGTCTGATGGCTTTTCTATTTTCCAAAAAAATTATATCCAGGATCTTCTTGCTCGTGCGGCTCTTAGTGACGAGCGCACTGTTGAGACTCCTATAAAGCTCAATGTTAACCTTCGTGCTTCTGATGATGAGCTCTTGTCTGATCCAACGTGTTATCGTCATCTTGTTGGAAGTCTTGTCTATCTTGTTGTCACTGTCTTCGGAAGACGAGATTGCATAAAACCACCACATTTGGTGCTAAGGTAACCGATTCGTGCCATCTTTAGAAACAATCACATTACACTGCCATTTTTAGACCTGGCAAATCACACCGATTCTCTCATAAGCTCGAGTTGTTACACGCGCGCCTACAAAATGGTGTTGCGGTGTGATTTGCTTCAAATGTGGTACCAATAGGTTACCCCAGCCCTAAATATGATGGTTTTATGGTAATTACCTCTATCGGTAAAGACCATACTGGTTGCAGTTTGTGGTGGCATACAGATTTGCAGTGGAAACATATGATCTTCCTAGTTTCTAGCCGAAAATGGTTTGTGAGACGCAACCTGAGGAAACTCCTCTCAAGTTGGACTACATCCAGTCTATACATGTTTTGTACAACTATCATTGCTTTCCTCTGTTTTCTCTCGTGAAACCAGCACCTGTCATCATCTAGGACCGGATAGCTCAATTGGCTCTATTATGAAGGACGATGAGTCGTGAGGATCCTCATGTCTCACAGAGAAACTGCAAGAGCCTCCATAAGGCAGCAGCACTTCTCTGTTCAAGTCCACACCATTCTCTGCCAGCCTCACATTAGATTCAAGGGCCTGGAGAACTTCTGACATCTTGGGCCGCAGAATAGGGTTGGTCAGCGTGCATTGGAGAATCACGTCGACTGCACACTCTAGCTCGGCTACATCGAATGAATCTTTGAGATCCCTGTCAACTAGTTTATCCAGTTTCTTTTCCTCATTGAGTTCTCTAACCTGCACAGGTTAAAATTTTGACATCAGGTGATAAACAGAGTATACCACAAATTCCATGTAAATGGCAGGAGCGCTGCCTAGCATTATACTAAACGAACGTGTTATCCACAAAAATCCGATATGTACCTGCTTATGCCAGGAAATCAACTAGGCCTTTGCTAAGCATTGTATTAAGGATTTGCCAATAAACTTATTTCATCACCAACTACGAATCTATGATGATACAAAGGAAAAAAGAAGCTTTTTGTTTTAGATCTTCCCTATTCATGTTAGCTAAACTTTGTTGGAAATGGTCGTCAAATTACTCCAGGTTATGCCATCAATTATATAGTACGTAGAGATTGAGCAAAACAAGTTACCCAATCTATAATCATCCCCTTCTGGGACTGACCATGTCCGTTGCTCAAGGTTTTAGGTCCAGTGATCAGTTCCAACAGTAGAATACCAAACCCATAAACGTCGGTCTTTTCTGAAGACTGCCCTGTTGAGAGATACTCTGGAGCAATATGACCAACAGTTCCCCGAACTGCAGTAGTAACATGCGAATCTTGTCGGTCAAGTAGTTTTGCCAATCCAAAATCCCCAACGACTGCTTCAAAACTTCCATCAAGCAATATGTTTGCCGCTTTGACATCCCTGTGAATGATCTTAGGATTGCATTGTTCATGAAGATAGAGTAGTCCTCTGGCAGCCCCAATAGCAATCTGCATACGTTTACTCCAATCAAGACAAGGTTTTCCATGATGATACTCTGCAAAAAAGTCACTTTACATTAAAAAGAGAAGGGGTAGAAAACAAGGGAATAATAAAATAGCAAAACACAGGGCAAAAAAAGTATTACCTCCGTTTGGAAATGACTGACGTGGTTTTAGTTCAAATTCGTCAGTTATTTCCAAACAGAGGGAGTAATTCTTAGTAAGGAAAACATAGACTTCTATTAGAAATATAAAATTTTGTGGACGTATGAAAGGTTACCTCTCAGGCGGTCAGCAACACTGCCATTTGGCATATATGGATATACGAGCAACCTTTCTTTCGAGGTCATGCAAAATCCATACAAGCGCAAAAGGTTCCTGTGCACAGCTAGGCCAATCAACTCAAGTTCTGTCTGGAACTGGACTTCACCAGTAACATCGGGATCTTTTAACCTCTTGACTGCCACTAAAGTTCCATTTCTGAGACAGCCTTTATAAACAACACCAAAACCGCCTTGGCCTAATATATTCTTTGAGTTAAAATTGTCTGTTGCACTTTGCAGGCCGTGAAATGAAAAATGCTTCAGATGACCCAATTCCATTTCAAGATCTTGATCTATAGTTGAATAAATGAGTGGTCATCAAATCATATATTTCCGATAGTAAGGTTATAGATGATTAGCTAATTACCAGAAGAAGCAAAAGGCAAACGCCATCTGCAGTAGTTTAGCCAGCATACAAAGAACAGGACAAAGATTGTGGCACAGGTGACACTTAAGGAAATTGCCAATGCTAATTGATGATGGTTCTTCGTTTTATTCGACGGTCTAGACACTGTATCTGTAGTCAAAGGTAAGTTAGTTCCACTCCCAAATAGGTAAGTTAGTTCAAAAGGGTACACTTGTAGAGTTGTAGTAAAGATTAAAAAACAGATGATGTCAGGTAAAAACGTTACCGTTAGTTCCTCCATTAAGATGTGTGCAGCCATGTAGAATTGAGGAATTGCAAAGGAACTTGTTTCCCACGAGACTGGAAAGCATAGGTACAGTAATATTCAGTGAAGTATTGAAATAGAAAGGAAATAATGATGTGCGTATGACTATGACGAGTTTTAGCATATGAAGGATGACACAAGCACTACTTCACAGTTATGCAAAGAATTTGGATGAGCAAATGGAGTTAAATAACAAAAAAAAAGGAGCATATTATACATACTCTCGTACCCACTTACCTGTAGTCATGTGCATAGATTTTTGGAACTGTACCACTTAAATTGTTGAATGATATGTCACTGAAACATATTTCCCACGTCAGTTTGAACATCAAGAATCACATTTACCACACCATTTATCAATAAAGGAATAAACATGTAACTGGAGACATACAGGAATGTGAGACCTGGAAGCTTCGCAACATCTATAGGGATCTGTCCAGACAAGTTATTCTTATCAAGGCGCCTGAAGGATTTGCAAAGCAACAGTCATCAAGAAATTAGTTGTCAAACCGTGTGTCTGCTCAGGCTAGTAATTTTAAGAAAAGATAGCAAACATTTTTGTAACATTTATTGCATACGAAAATGTAAATTACTTAGAAATATAAGAAAACCATACAGATAGGTAATTGAAAATATTACTAGTACAAACATACAACAATTTCACTTAGTTGCCGTGGCCCACGGGCAAAAGAGGAACAATATATCTAGAGTTCTAGACATAGTTCCAAATATGGTTCATGTGCATGTATGGCTGTTGTGTTACAATTGTATGCATGCTTTTTCCAAACAGTGACATAGCTCCAAAAAAAATATTTGTACACATTGTGTCATCAAGCTTGTACGACTTTGCTAGCTTTATACTCGGAATTAGTTCAATAGATTAGTATCGCAGGGGTAGTGGTTATTGCTTAATTCTACATGGTCTATCTGACATTGTATGACCAGACTAAATTAGAATTCATCATATGTGTTGTATTCACAACAGAGGAGTTTTCGTTTCTTGGGCAGGCATACACAACAAACTTAATCAGAATTCACCTGTAACATAACATATGCATGTAAATCTAACAGACACAGCGATGCTTTAGAGAGCAAGACATAAATAATCCAAATAGATAGATTGTCAATTTGAGGTAATAGATTAGCATATACTTACAGATAATTTAGCTGAGTCAGCAGCCCCAGTGAATTCGGGATTTCACCAATAAACTGGTTACCTGAAAGATCAAGAGCTTTCAGATTGGCCAGCTTCCCTATCTCTGGAGGAATTTCACCAGATATTCTGTTATTCTGTAGTAACCTGAAGTGGGGCAAGAAAAAAAAAAGGTTGAGCAACAAAGCATTGGTAGTAAATTTCGTTTTCAGTGCGACAGATGGAAGTCAGTGAAACAAGATCTACAACCAGTACAGTAGAAAGAATACAATCCCATGACTGAGAGAGCACAAGTAATAATAAATATGATGCATACAATGCGCATAATGTCATGTTCATATAAGTAGGGTGAACACAGTATGATGGGTACAATAAGGAATAGAAAGTCTAGCTGGACTGGACGTTCGCCGTCAGTCGTACAAAGTAAGCTTGATTTAGCTGTGTTGAGTTCTGAAAGAATACGGTACGCCCAATAACATCCATTTTTGTCAAATAAAGAAAACAATTTTGTTCATGAGGGGTTGTACCGCCTGTGATCTCTCAGCATTATTCTATTCACCAGTTCTTGTCCTGGCCTTGAGAGTTTGCACGCATCATAAATTCAACTAAAGGCAAGACTTGTATTGTATAGTTCCCCACCTTCAGCTCTCTAACTATCCCGATACAGATCAGGCACTGACGGAATCGCCTAAACAGTAATTTTGCTTGCTGGGTGGGGAGAAAGAGCTTTATTACTCCCTGGCCTCTGCAACCTAAACAGCAGTTGTGCTTCAAATTTTCCAACGGCTAGACACACAAGCATGAACCTCCTCATCTTGAAGCAATTCAGCTCGACAGCTACAAACTTGAAACGGTCTTGCAAGACACACCGTGTCAAATGAGCTAAGGAAACAGGAACTGTGATCGGATAGGTGAGTTCGTTTCCAAGGCCTTACATTGTCTGCAGGTAACTGAGGTTCCCGATACTCAGCGACAGAGCCCCCGACAATCCGTTGTTAGCCATCTGCCTGCGCTCCAGCATCCAAACAAAACAGCACGGCATCACCAACAACAGCAAAGCAACAACTACAGACAGAAGGAGCATCCGCGCAGGCGCAGTCCAACAACAAGACAACAAATCAGGGAGCGAGATCTCACAGCGAGACGACGAATCCGTCGGGGGAGCAGGCGACCATTGACCAGGTGCAGGGGTCGACGGAGTTGATGTCCCACCCGGCCATCACCCCCTTCTCGTCCCGCATCCGGCTCTTCACCGCCATCAGCGCCGCCACTGAAACACCCAGCACAGTTAACACGAGGCCATCCTCCGCGTACCAAATCCCCAAACCCTAACCCAGCCGCCCCAGCCAACGCCAGCCGCAAGCGGCGCACCCACCTTCATAGTTGAGACCTTTGGGTGAGAGCGGCGGGTCCCCGGCCGCTACACCAGCAGAGGCGAGGAGCCACGCGGTGGCTACCACCACCACGGCGCCAGCGCCGGCGGCGAAGGTTAGTCTCGCCATGGCAAGTGGGGGCGTGACTGAGAGCGTCTCTGCACGGGCTCCGTGGCCATGGGTGCTGCTGTTATCGAGCGCAGTGCGTGCGCCGGGGACTAGATTAGGCTCGACTTAAATCTTAATTAATGCGAGTTGGTCTGAAAAATTGGGAATCTTAATTAATTAATAAAGGGAGAGGCTAACTGGGCCTTAATTGCTGAGCCCGTAGAATGGAGTGGAGAGACGGGTGGCTCTCGAGGCTCCGGAATTTGTGCCCAGTGTTTGGTTTCAGTTCTGTTTGATTGGTTTTTGTTACAGTAAAACGAGATTGAAAGTCCTCGTTTGTATATACTCCCTCCGTCTAGGTGTATAAGTTATTTTAGGTTGTGCATCGCGATTAAGGCGAAGAAGAAAACGAGAGAACTTAATGTTTTTTTGCTAGTTAATAGCATTGCATGCGATGAATTAACCATAACGTGTTGACGGTAAGAGAGAAGAGACATGACTCTATGGGGTTGGACACACCCCTTACTAATGACGGTTTGTTAATTAGCATGTGTGAATTTATTTCCTAACAGTTTTCTCTTCTAGAGGTGCAGGAGGGTGGCAACCCACCGGCCACCCACTGACAGATGGGTCTTCGCCACACATGCATGACAGATGCGCGATATATCAGTTTTCATTCCAAAATTAATTTGTATTGTTCACTGACCGGTGAGGCCCACCTGTCTATGACACTATTTAAGGCTTTCCTGTGTAATTTAGCGAGGGTGTTTTCTATTAAAAAAAAGGGCATGTGTAGGGCACCCACCGCCACCCACTAATAGATGGGCCTCCGCCACACATGCATGGAGTCATGTTCATCGGGAGGGGTCTAGCGTATCGTAAAACGGACGAAACAGAGTTCTGTTCAACCGCCTACGGTAGAAAAAGGGGGTCATGGTCATCGGGAGGGGTGTGGTGTACCACGATCTCCACGGGCTACTGTTCATCCGCCAACTGCATATGGCCTCCACGGGGTTCTGTTCATCCATCCCCAACCGGCTGGGATGTGGCGTACCGTGGCACACCCTCCTCTGGATCATGTTCATCAAGCGCCAACCACCTACTACCATAGGGTCATGTTCATCCAACCCCAACCGACAATGGTGGGGCATACGCGTGCGGTAGCAACAGGGACTCTTCATCCACAGCCAAAAGGCTAGGTCAACACGTCTCATGCAAGGTGTTGGATCGATGCAACCGACTGCTTGGTCTTGACTCGATTTACATATCGTGCGCGCGGTAGCTAGCAATGGGGATTGTTCATCAAGAGGCAACCAACCAGCTAGGTCAACTCACGTCTCGCGCGGGGACTCGATACAATGCATCGATCGGGCCAGCAAACTACGTACGCGCACGATTCTCGCTCGGATCGATCGGGTTCAGTAAGCAGCGAAGGGATCGCTCGGGTTCAGTTAACAGCAAAGGAATCGCTCGGGTTCGGTTAACAGCGAAGGGATTGATTTTGGAAATATGCCCTAGAGGCAATAGTATTGCATTATTATATTTGCATCTTCATAATTAAGAGTCTATATTTCATGTTATAACTGTTATGATTTTGGAATATGAGATTTCGATTTAGTGGAAATCTCATATGTACGTGTAGAATGATAAACGGTAAAAGAATAGGTTCTCGGTCTTGCCTTTGAGACTGGCTCAAGTGTTGTTGGTGATCATGTTTTCCGGATCTTAGGATATCGTTAAGTGTAAATGATAATCCTAAAATAACATTGAAAGTGTGACGTTAGTAGAACGATCATATTGAATCGACCTAATCTTATTTGTTATACTTTGAGATACTATCGTCTGAAATCAATTGTCATAACATGGAGTATTACAATGTATTTTAGTTCCTCAAACCATGAGAGTATCTTAATCACTTCCTACCGTACGGTGGACTTTGGGGTTGCTCAAACATCATCTATATCTAGGTGATTATAACCACACCTTAAGGGTTCAACGAAAAGTTTGTGTTAGTACCGAGAGTATATCGACCAGAGGGGGTGAATGGGAGATTCAAAAATTCTTACGAATGTTTTGAACCGAACCCAAACACAACAACGGAAATAAGGTATGATAGAAAAGAACTTAATTAGACTCGATATTGAGGATCATTTCCATCGAGATAGCAAGCAATAATAGATTGAGCATAGGCTACCACAGGTTTGACAATAACAATGGTAATGCAATATGCAATCAGACACAGTAACATGAGAGAACACAAGGTATGAACTATGAGGAAAACATGCGAGAGATAACTATGATGAGGTGAATGAAGGATGGCACGGAGACAATACTCCAGATATGACAAGTGCGAATCAAAAGTATGCTACTGAACTGGTTGCACATAATGATGAGAATGCATCAGAATAAGCAATGAAAGATAACAAATGGGACAGAAATGATTGACACAAGAGATATGCAACAATAAACCATCATCACACAGCACGAAAGTAAACTGTTGAATGTAATGCAATAAAGTGGATTGAACCAGTGGTGCTCGATGGTGACAAAGAGATTTGGTAGACCGGTTCACCCTTCTGCCAAAGGACTACGTCAGGTTGGAAGCGTTGTGACTTAACACGGAAGATAAACTCTCTTCGCCCTGTTCTCCTTCAACTCAGAGCTGATCAGACTCCAGTTGATTTTACTTGTGGTAGATACTTGCCGGCGATCTCCAAACATTAGGTCGACCTTCGCGAACCACAATCACCCTTGGTTGCTAAAGATCTTGCTCTGAAGACAACAACTTTTCAACACTCGAGCCGACACCTATCCGTCTAGAGAGTGTGCAGCTCTCAAGAGTAATAGATACAAGAACTCTAACTCAGAACTACTGTGATGCTCAACCACTGTCTAAGTTTGGGCTTTCGATTTTTCTCTCGGTGGGTCTTAAGCTCAAATCACTTGGAGAGGGGATGCTTAATCAATATTCTCATAAATCTTAAGCGGAGCAGCCAACGGACAACGTTGGAGCGGGGTGGCTATTTATAGCCGCAGCCTTCCCTGAAGGGAAATGACCAAATTGGACATGTGGAGCAGCCAATGGCTGAACGGCACGAGTCCAACGGTAAAAAATTGAGCACAATGGCAACATTATTTGCGGAGTAAGTAATGCTAACTCCTCAGTTCGAAAGATATCTCCTGCAACACGAAGAACACCATCTACTACTGCCAGGTAATCATTCGAAGCATAAAGAGATTTCTCCCAGTCTCGCATAAGTTTTGGGATAAGCACCACAGGGGATCTAAGCTTCGAGAACCTATACCCCTCTTAATAGTACGGAGGTCCTATGACTCAATTGAATAGAAGAAGAACAATGAAATGAATACTACGTCTTCACTTTGTCTTCGACTTCCAATCGCTGCAGTCAATTTTCTTCGGACAACAGCTCCGAACCAATTGCTTTGATTCAGCAATAAATTTTCGAGAGGTTAACTCCTTCACATTAATCTTCTCGTCTACATGTCTTCAACCGATGTAGCTCAATCTTCTCCGCAACGCAGATATTCTTCGGTGAAGTTCCTCAAACTTGGCACCGGTGACAACATTCTCTTCGGTTCTGTATGGACTATTTCTCTCTGTATGCATTAGCAAACAAATTAGTCCATGCCTGTTTCTGTCAACAATCTCCAAAACACAGGAGAGCAATTATTGCACCAACAATCTCCCCCTTTTTAGACGATTGTTGACAAAACAGAACACATCGAAAGATAGATAATGGAATGGAATGCAAAGGATAAAGAAAGGCGAGAGATAGTTTCGAAGATGAAACACACTCCCCCTGAAGATATGCAAGGGAGTTAAACCGGAAGGTAGCGAGGTATATCTTCATACGAGTGTCATTGTTATAAAATCACTTTCTGGTCTCTTTCAATGCATTCGACTGTGTCTGTTTATTTCCTGTCGTGCACAATCTGTAAAAAAGATTTGTTAGATAGAATATACTTTGAAATGATTTGCGACAAAGGATAAGCCATGAGTATTAGTAGAGAACACAGTTTGAATCCACCTGAGATATAAGTTCCCTACAAATAAGATATACGAGGGAAAAATAGAGCAATAGAATTATAGATCTATTGCTCGAAGTGGATATGCTTCAGATGAAGTTTTTCCTGCAACAAAGATGATACCATGGAGATGTGCAAGGCGAAACAACTTAGCAGATGAATTAATCCGAAGCAACTTTCTTCTTCAGCAAGGTTAGATGGCGAAAGATAATCATTATAATATATCTAAGAAGAAGACATATATAGTTTCAAGGATTAGGAAATCTCTCTTAGAGAGGCATGACTTCCAATTCTCCTTGAAATGCTTTTACTTTCCCTGCACGATAGATAAATATCGAGGATAAATATTGCAAGGAAGCAAACATTCAATTTCACCTGCAAACAAATAAATTGGGAGTGCATAACATTGCCAGGGGGTTATTCTCAGTACATGACGACCAAGTATTTCAATACCACACGCAGCGCATTAAGTTCTATAAGAAAATTGTTCAACGAAAACCAAATAGTTCAATGGAAAACCAAATTGCGAAGGAAAACACCCTACAAATAATCTGCATCTATCACTCAATGTTCTTATCCCCCTTTTTGTCAACAAGTGTCAAAAAGGAAAGAGAATGCATACGAGGAACTACTCGTCCGAAGAACCCTCAGAGCCAGAACTCAAAATGTTCGGAGATGTAGAGCGAGCAATAGTCGAGTCCGAAACAGGAGTTGGAGATGCAGCACGGGCTTCGGCGTCAGCTTCGGGAGTGGCAGTTCAAGGTGGTTCTGGCTTGTAGATGAAAGTCCCTGTCGTGTCTTCAAGAATATCACCAGGTTCGATAAACAACAGGTCAGTTGAGGCGGAACACTGAGGGGGCACTGGTGTTTGCCTTCGAATTTGAGGTACTTCAAACAGCTCCAGATTATCATATTCCTTTTCGATGCCCTTGGCTGAAAGTTGTTTGCGAGTGTAGTGCTTGCGAAGAAGTGTCCAAGAATGCTTCTTCTGTTCCTTCTCATACAAGAGCTTGCCGAGCATAATTATGAAGCAGATTTAATTCAGTCATCATCTCTAGCTTTTCTTTCCTATCGAGCTTGATATGGCTCTACAGGGCTTGCTGAGTGCGAAGACAAATCTCATAGAGAGAAGTATTTTCTTCATGAGGAATTTCAACTCTTGCTTTCTTGACTTTGGGGGCTCTAGCAGAAGCAGGCATAGAGGCAGAGGTAGTGGAATCCATTGGCATCTTCCCTTTGCCAATATCTTTCACAATTTTGAGTGTGTTACGGACTGGTGGCATGTAAACTTTTGGAACATAGGGGCAGAAAAACTTTTCTTCAATGAGCTGCTCGATTGCGTACATGACCCATGGCATGTAAGGCTTCAAAGCTTGAGGGTTGTCCGCAGCACAGGCCAAGTTGCGAATGAAGAGATCTGGGATGCCGAAGCGAATACCCTGAGTAGTGGCAAGCAGTGCATTTCCCATGATGCCATTGATGGTTTCTGGCCTATTAGTTGGAGTGAGAGAGTTGCATAGGATGTAGAACATAACTTTATCCTCATATGCCAGATTCTTTGCATTTATCTCCACACATTCATTGCCAACCAGCTTGGGGTCCATTAGCATATGAAGTTAAGCTTTAGAAACTTCCCAATAGTGCAGCTTGTGTTCTCGATCAGCATCAAATTTACATCGAGGAAGATTCAACAGGGTCAAGAATTGGTTTGCCGAGCATTTGATCATTTCCTCTCCAGTCATCCATTCGAGAATCCACGTGGAGCTATCTCCAAGTTCTCCTAAGATGTACAAAGTGGCGTAGAATTGATTAATTACTTCACAATTCCATCCATGATTGAAGCATAGGAAATTCTTCAAGAAAACAAGTTCGATTTGCTCGATGGTGTGATGGAAGCAGGGTAAGCTTTCGAGCTCAGCAAAGTTCAGAATCTGGTGCTTGAAGATGCGATTCTTTTCGTATAGAATGCGAGCATAATACACAGCCTGTTCTTTTGTATAGAACCTAGGCGACAGGGATGTTCTCTCTCCTTCATACGGGCTGGTCCCAAAGAATGCACGTTTGGAAAGGTGAAGCCGCTCATTGAATGCGGGACCATTTGGACCATCTTCAACTAGGAACAGAGGAAATGTTTCCAAAGGATTCTTCATATGTTCTTCACTCACATTCCTGGTCCGAACATCATCAGGTGCTTGCACACTTTCTTCAATAGGCTTCAGTGGGGCATGAAGCTTCCTTGATTTCTCTTGGGTTGATTTCTTTGAAGAGCTGGAATTATCATTTTTCTTCGCTGGAACTCCTTCAACGACTTTCTGATTTCAGGCACTAGGGCCTTTTCTTTCACTTTATATTCTTCGACTGGGGTCACAATAACTTCTTTCTCGGACTCATGGGATACAACTGGCAGAGCAATTCCTTCGTGAGCCATGGGCTCTTCAAATTTCTTCTCTTCCTCTTCCAACTGCAAAGCAATGGAACGAGGTGCAGGATCAACATCCATCTAGGTAGGGGCACCAGATGATGTGACTAGGGTGGTTTTGACTTGAGAAGCATTTATCTCCCCCTCAATCTTGTCACTCTCCTCCTTGTTAGATCCGGAGGGCTCAGCTTGCATTTCCTTCGAAGGCGATGGGTCTGCCTTCTAAACCTCAATCTCCTCGTCAGTTATATCATCTAAGGCTTGCTGCTCAGGCAGAGCATTTTCTTCATTAGATTTGTTCAGAAAGATATCAACAACATTTGGTTCTTAGGCAGCTAGAGTAGGAAATATAACCTTCACAGGCTCAGCTTGCTGCATGGGTTCATCCTCGTGAGGAGGTGAAGGTGGAATCTGCTGCAGAGGAGCACTTGAGTTAATAGGAGCATCAGCAACAGTCTGAGGGCGGCGATCCTTGATTACTTTCGGCTTGCTGGCTCTTGCCTTAGCCTTTTGACGTTTTTCTTCCTTGATTCTCCTTCGAGCAAGTTCAGCCTGGCGACCAATTTCGTCATTCCTTCGGTCACACAGCTGGGATACTTCCATTTTTAGACGTGAGTGCCACTCAATTTTGTCATTCCTCATAACACTGAGAGCCTTTGTGAGCTCAATAATTTCTTTGTTCAGACATTCCCGTTCAGATTCAGAGTTGGCATCTCTCCTCATTTGCTCGAGGGTTTGCTTGTCCTTGACAACAAGATTGAGCTTTTTGGTAATTTTCCTCAGCTTGATGAAATGTTTCATTACCATTTTGGTAACATCGTCAGGAAGTCCCAGACTGTTTAAATCAATAGATTTTGCATCGTAAGCAGCAGTCTCAATTACATCGATCATGAGATTAAAGTCATATTTCTATTCCTCTGTGGAAGCAGGAACACTGGGTTTGGCTTTCTTAGCAGAAGCTTCAGCTTTCTCTTTGGACAACAATTTTCTCTTTGCAGAAGGAGCGACAGAACCTGAAGGTTTGTCAGGGACTGGAGTGGGTGCATGCCTTGGTGATTTCCTCAGTGGGGGCGAGACTTTCACTGGTGAGGGAGTCTTGTATGACTTGTTCAGAAGAACACGTTGATCATACATAGGTATTTCATTAGGAGCATCTTCATCGGAAGAATCATCAGACGAGTCAGGTGCGGCCTTCTTGGATTTCTCGGTCACAGATTTCTTTTGGGAAGCACGAGGAGAAACTGACTTTCTGGACTTACTTCCTTTGGAAGCACAATCATTTTTCTTTTGCATGTATTGCTGAGTCAGCACAACATTTTTAGGTTTGACTTGATTTTTCTTCATTCGCCTAGCATCTCGCTTTTCTTTCGCCTTTGCCCTCTTGGCAAATTCTTCAGGACAATCGTCGATGGTTTTGAGGGATTCTGGATGAGCAGTTGATGGCCGAGGAGGCCTGACTTTCTCGTCGTCTGGGCCGATGCAGTTCTCAACAATGAAGTCATTCCATGGAGGAGTGAAAGCAAATAGAATTTGATATTTCTCGTGAACATTTTCATAGTTGAACCATTTTTCCGCCCAGTGACAGTGAATCCTTTACAACCTATTATTTTGTTTAGTCGTTGTTTCAGCTCCAGGTGGAGTTCTGTAGCCCTCTATCTCAGACATCTCAGAAGTGGTATTTTTCTCTCTGCCACGACCACCCTTCTTTGGATTTCCATCAGAGAAAAGGGTTAGTGCATCAGTGATTGGTTCATCCTTGAGCTGACTGTGAGCGAAGGGAATTTCTTCATCTCCTCTTCCTTGGATTCAGACTCAGATTTCTTCTTCGGTGTCTTGGGTGGCTTAGATGATTTTCCTCCACCAGTCAATCTCATTCGGTCTGGCCTTGGTGGTGGCTGAGGCAAATCTCCTTCAGAATCTGTACACTCATCTGAACTATGTGCCATGACCAACCTGTGATTCAGAATAGATATGAGGGAAAACGGGTAGGGTCATAAACATGCACAGAGGGTTTTTTGAACGAAAATAAAAGATTTTTGGAAGGAACATAGGAATCCATGGTATACTCTGGAGAAGGTATCATCAATAGATTTGCAACATACCATAGAATGATCAATGCTAAGTAAAAACTATCTAATCTTTCAAAAAGTACACATGAACCCTAGATTCAGGAAAACTAGTACGAGGGAAAACTACAAACCATACCAGTTATAACCTAATGATTCCTGTTGGTGTCAAAACCGGCGGATCTCGGGTAGGGGGTCCCGAACTGTGCGTCTAAGGTGGATGGTAACAGGAGGCGGGGGACACGATGTTTACCTAGGTTCGGGCCCTCTCGATGGAGGTAATACTCTACTTCCTGCTTGATTGATCTTGATGATATGAGTATTACAAGAGTTGATCTACCACGAGATCGTAGAGGCTAAACCCTAGAAGGTAGCCTATGGTATGATTGTTGTGGTCCTACGGACTAAACCCTCCGGTTTATATAGACATCGGAGGGGGCTAGGGTTACACAGAGTTGGTTACAAAGGAGGAGATCTATATATCCGTATTGCCAAGCTTGCCTTCCACGCCAAGGAAAGTCCCATCCGGACACGGGATGAAGTCTTCAATCTTGTATCTTCATAGTCCAACAGTCCGGCCAAAGGATATAGTCCGGCTGTCCGGAGACCCCCTAATCCAGTACTCCCTCAGTAGCCCCTGAACCAGGCTTCAATGACGATGAGTCCGGTGCGCAGATTTATCTTCGACATTGCAAGGCGGGTTCCTCCTCCGAATACTCCATAGAAGATCTTGAACACAAGGATAGTGTCGGACTCTGGAAAACAAGTTCCACATACCACCGTAGAGAGAATAATATTTCCACACATCTAATCTGCTGACACGTTTGACAACATGACATCATACCACGGCTCGATCAATATTCGAACCGTTTTTCTCAACCAGCACTGCACATATCGCGAGGCGGTTTTCTTGGCACGTCCTATCAAAGCAGAGATCATGTCCCCTTATCACGGGATTCTCATCAATATGGGTGTGGGTAACCCAACCGCGCCATCAATTACGGTGCTTGGGGAATAAGAGGTTTTGCCGGGTGAGTGGGGAGGCGCATCGCCTCTTCCGCCCTTATAAAGGGACAAGGATTCACTCTTTTCACCCACGCCTTCTCCCCGATTCATTCCCTTCTGCTCAAGCTCCAGCGCCCAAGCATTCATCTTCTCTGCCCACTAAAGGTCTTCCGAAGATGTCCGGATCCAGAGCAGGAGGCAAATGGATGGCCTCTACCGTCCAAGAGAAGGATATCAAAAAGCTTTGGGAGGCCGGGTACCTGGCCAAGAAAATCAACCACCGTCTCCCGACGGCGGGACAGATCGTCCCTAATCCGGAACCCCACAAGAGGGTTGTATTCCTCCCTCACTTTGTCCGCGGGCTAGGGTTTCCCCTCCACCCATTCGTTCGCGGCATCATGTATTATTATGGGATCAATCTTCACGATCTGTCCCCTAATTCCTTCCTCGACATCTCGACATTCATTGTCGTGTGCAAGGCTTTTCTCCACATTTCACCGCACTTTGGTTTATGGCTGAAGATCTTTAATGTGAAGCCCATGGTGGTGGGCGGCTAGCATGCCGAGTGTGGGGTCGCCATGATGAGCAAGATGCCCAACGTTATATGGCCAACGGGAACCTTTAATGACTCTGTCAAGGAGTGGCAACAATAGTGGTTTTATATCACTGAGCCGCACGGCACATAGTGGGCCGCCTCTCCCGAGTTCCGATCCGGCGCCCCCTGCGGCTTACACCCTGGGTCAAGAAAGGCCTGGAGTGGTCCTCATCCGACGAACTATCGGTGCTCCAGACACGCGTTGAAGATATGGGAGACAAGAACATTGAACTTGTCAATATGGTCCAGGTGATGTTAGTTCGTCAGATCCTACCTTGTCAACACCGGACTTGCAATCTATGGGAATTCAATCCGGCCAAGCACCAAACCTTGCGAGGGTTCTTCGGCTCCTCGCACAAGCACATTTGGAAGGTGCTTTTCAAGTCCAGCAAATCATGGCCGGACTCCGCCGAGGACCGCGGGTACCAACTGTCCCGCCCTGCAAGTTCGGTGAGTTTATCAAACTTTTCTATCTGCATTACCCAAAGGAAGCGCTTAATGTGTTTTATTCAATTCTCCTAGGGCTGGATGAAGAAGGTGGAGCAGATCCATTGTCCGGCCCAGCTGCCTGAAGAACCGGCCATCCCACTTTTGATGAAGATGTTGGTCCCGACGCCTTACAAGGTGCCGAAGAAGACGGCCGAGAAGGAGGCCAAAAAGACCTGGGGCGGCCTTCGTCGCCGCGGCACTTCGGACACAATATCCAAAGGCTCCAATGCCCATTCCGCCTCCGAAGAGGACGAGGAGGAGGAGGAAGATGAATCCCCTGCGGGGGGAAGAAAGAAGAGGACGGCCTCCATACACTTGGAGGTCGAGCTGCCTAAAATAGGAAAGGCTCCTCTTCCGAAGGAGTCCCCTGCCGTCGCCGACGGCGGCCCGACATGGGATCCCACGGCCTAGCCCCTGGTGAACTCGTAAGTGTATAAAATCCGAGTACGTTTTAGGCGTCTGGACTCATCATGGCTTAGTATGGTAACCTAAGCCATATTTTTTGTAGTCCGGCGAGGTCCCGTACCAAACAATCCTCATCAGAGGACTTGCTGAGCTCAAATGCTATGGAGAGCGGGACGCCCCCAAAGGCCCCTTCCTCCAAACAGGTGCATAACACCGAGGCTTCGTCCCAGAAGGACCCTGGCCAAGGAGGAAAGGAAAAAACCCGTGAAGGCGGCGCCTGGAGGTCAAACCTCAGGGGCCGGACACATGGGGGAAAAGATTCCCATGGGGGCTGGGGGCGATCCTGAGTTCGGCTCCTAGCCGGATGCGATTCCAGAGACTTATACGGCTCTGGAATCAAGCAGGCAGCCTCCTTCGGCTGGAGGGGGCGTGCATGTTCCATCAACGACCTTTGTCTATCCAGAAGTGTTGGATGCTTTGTTGGTGGCGTTGAAAGACGCCTCCATTATTGATGAACACCGTGCCCTTATGGGTGCGGTGATTGAGAAGATTCAGTCAACTGAGAGTGGACTGAACGAAGCCTGTATCAGCCTTATAAGAGGCTTTGAGGTATGTTTTATGGGTTGTCGAAGAGTGTCATAGTATAGATAGTAGCCCCTGATACTCTGTTCGGTGAAAGAAAGAACCGGACAGAGGATCGAATTTTATGTTCGCAGGAAGACTTATTGAATGGCATCTATTTCTCTTATGTTATAAGCAGGTGTCTATAACGGCTGCTACTTCTCATACTGCAGAGATCTCCGGGCTGAATCAAAGTCTGGAGCGGGCCACATAAGAACTTGGCCAATTGAAAATGCAGTTGAGGGATAAACAAGGTATGCACAAGCCTTGTTCGTATTTATTAGCCACTGAGCAGGCTCTTCGTGAGAAGCACAAGGCCAGGGTTGTTAAAGCTGAGCAGGAGCTATGAGAGGCCGTGAGGAAATGCGAGACCTTGGAGCAGAGTTTAACGGAGAAGGAAGCCGAACTCACCGCACATCAGGCCATGAGCGATGCCCGGGAGGAAACCCAAAGCACCCTACAGGAGATCCAAGAGGCAAGAAAGATCGCGACTGGTAAGGCTTTTTCCCTGTAGAGTAAGTATTTGGGGGGAAAACTTATGTTTCTGATTTTTAATCCGGATTTCTCTAGGGTATTTGTCGAGCTACCTCATAGCATATCAGATGTCTCTCAATTTTACCGAGCCGAAGAAAGGAAAACTGCGGATAAGCTCTTCTGGTCGCAGTATTTGGCACCGAATTATCCGGTGCCTTTTATCGATCAGGTGAAACAGCTGGTCGAACTGCATAAGGTGGTGGAACTAGCCATGAAAGATTTGGTTATCCGGCTATGGCCTGCCGAGCCAATTCCAAGCAGCTACTTCGGACTCGTGAAGCGGCTCGTAAGCGCTCGCCCTCGACTTGACGTCATCAAGCGGTCGGTCTGCATAGAAGGTGCGCGAATGGCCTTCGCCCGTGCAAAGGTGCATTGGGGGAAGATGGATGCCGAAAAGCTAATGATCGAAGGACCACCAGAGGGGAAGGAGCACCGCAAGCCCGAATTATATTATGAGAGTGTCCTGAAAGGATCCTACCTTGCAGCGGGGCTATGTACCAAGGACATTATATTTCCATGAGTGCCAATCATGTTGTCCTTTGTAGTGTTTGAACATGGTCATTTATTTTTCGCCTGTTATACAAAAGTTTACCCTCCTGTGCGGCCGTTTTATATGTTAAACCTGAGAGTTGGCCAGTCGTTGGCTTCTGCCCCCACGTGAAAAGTACGGGGGTGTTCGGGATAAACCTGAGCACTCTTTATCCCAGTTTTGGGTCCTTTGAAGGAGGTGCTCAGCACAACGAGCCAGGCAATCGGACTATAGGGCTTTATCACTCTCACTTAGCCATAGGAGCTTTAGTATGGTTGGCGCAGCCCCTTGTGTTTGGAAGACCGTACTAGGGGCTCTATTAGTGCCTGATCGGAGAAAAACCGATCCATCGCACGCTGCATTGGTTATGGCATTATGCGGGAGAAATCCTTAAAGATTTTGTGACCTCTCGAACAGCTGACCAGCTCTCGCCGTATCATGACAGTCAGTTTTCGGCTTTCTCTACTGAGGTGCTCGTCCGGAAGAACCGGGACACAATCGCAGTAGTTCTCCCAGTGCTACCTTAGCCGATATAGCGGAATGTAAGGTACCAAAAAAAGGGAGCCAGGCAAACCCAACTATTGACCCAAGACATGATTCAGAGCTGATGCATATAATGCTATAGGTTCGGGGTGCCGAACTTCCATGAAGGTGTTCGGACTTTTACTGCCATGTTACGGGAAAACGAAGCCCCTGGAATATTTTAAGGCATATCGCTGTATACGGGTGCCACTTGAAAAAATGATTTCAATAAGAAATAACACAGGTAAACGTCATATAAATCCACATGTTGTATTTGGATGGTACGTCTATGCGTATGGGTACAAGTAATGTGATAAAAAGGGGTTGTGATAGCAGAACCTGCTGTGACCAGGGGGAAGAGGTTGAGTGCGGATTCGTAGTATAGCCGGACGGTCACTGCGGGGAATGTCTAAGGATTCCCTAACACGTTCAAGATGCCTCCGTGTGGCCCGTCCTGGTCGGTGCAAAGGTGAACCTGCGAAGGAAATGTGGGAAATATTTACGTGTCGGAGGGCGGTTGAGCCACTGAGTTTGTCCTGTCCTGGCCTTCGCCGGAGTGTTTAGTTGAGCTCTGGACAAGCCGGGCTATCCTTCCGCAAAATAGTTCGGAGTCACTTGACGGTGTCCGGGAGCCTGGACGTCGAATCGAGGTTCGGCTACAAGGTGCTGCTCTTTATTTCTGCTGCTAAGGCAGTGGTGTATTTGTTGGTGCCGAGGGAATGTTCGGCCTTGCCATGAACCGTGATGACGCCCTGTGGACCGGGCATATTGAGCTTACGGTAGGCATAATGTGGCACCGCATTGAATCGAGCAAACGCGGTTCGTCCGAGCAGTGCTTGATAATCACTGCGGAAAGGGACGATCTCGAAGATTAACTCTTCGATACGGTAATTTTTTGGTGATCCGAAGACTACCTCAAGGGCAATGGAGCCTGTACAGCTAACCTCCACACCTGATATAATGCCTCTAGAAGTGGCTTTAGTGGGTTTGATCGCTGAATGATCGATGCCCATCCTGCGCACTGTGTCCTGGTAAAGCAGATTTAGACTGCTACCTCCGTCCATAAGGACTCGAGTGAGGTGGAACCCGTCTATTATTGGGTCGAGGACTAGTGCGGCTGGATTGCCCTGATTGGCATTAACCGGACGATCCGTGCGGTTGAAGGTGACCGGCCCTAGTTTATATTGTGGGACGACTAGTTCCGTTGAATCGACATCCGGATGCATATCCGGTCCGAGTTGGGAATTTGGGTGGTATTTACCACATTCACCGATTGAATATGCGGGGGAAATTTCTTTTGCCCTCTTGCGTTTGGTGGTTTGGGCTCTTCGTCGCTATCGTCGCTTTGAGACTCCCCTTCGTTTTTGGCGCCTGCCCTGCTGACTTGTTTGAAGACCGGGCATTCTCTGTTGGTATGGGTGGCTGGCGTTTCTGGGGTGCCATGAATTTGGCATTGGCGATCGAGTATGCGGTCCAGACTGGATGGACCTGGATTTTTAATTTTGGGTGGCCCTTTCCGCTGACCGGACTTTGAGCCCCTGAACCCGGCTTTAACTGCCATATTTTCGGTGTTTTCGCCGTATTTGCGGCACTTGTGTTTGTTGCGTCATGGTTTGTGGTTGCTATCCCTGGCTTTTGAAATGCCAGGTTTGCTTGCTGTATTGGTACTACGAGTCAACCAGCTATCTTCGCCCGCGCAAAAGCGGGTCATAAGTGTCGTTAGGGCTGCCATGGATTTTGGCTTCTCTTGGCCGAGGTGCCGGGCGAGCCATTCGTCACAGATATTATGCTTAAATGCCGCTAAGGCCTCTGCATCCGGACAATCGACTATTTGGTTCTTCTTGGTTAGGAACCGGGTCCAGAATTTCCTGGCCGATTCCCCTGGCTGCTGAGTTATATGACTTAAATCGTCAGCGTCCGGCGGTCGCACATAAGTGCCCTGGAAATTGTCCAGGAATGCCTCTGCCAGGCTCTCCCAACTTCGGATGGAGTTTGCCGGCAAGCTATTGAGCCAATGCCGAGCCGACCCTTTGAGTTTTAGCGGGAGATACTTGATGGCATGTAGGTCATCCCCGCGGGCCATGTGAATGTGGAGGAAGAAGTCTTCTATCCATACCGCGGGGTCTGTAGTACCATCGTATGATTTAATGTTTACAGGTTTAAACCCTTGTGGGAATTCGTGATCCATCACTTCATCAGTGAAGCATAGGGGGTGTGTGGCGCCTCTGTGCCGGGCTATATCACAACGCAGTTCATACGAATCTTGTCTTCCGTGTTCGGCTCGGCCGGATTTACTTTTAGTGTATCTGGCGTGACGATCATTGTCACATGTTGGTGCGCGCCCCCGTGATCCGTAGATCGATCTTGCATGTTTTGCTTTGTGTTCCAATACATCTCGCAGGTCCCGCGTGTTGCCCCGAGCCTTGGTATTTTTGTTTGATCGGTGGCAGGGTGTGGGCTGGACGTTGGGCTGAAATGCCTCTCTGTCTCGTCCACGAGGTGGCCGATCAGCCGCATCATACGCTGGTGATGTAGGTTTCAATGCTTCCTCCTCTAGTTGAGGTAGCAACCTGCGCTTTGGATAACTCTTGGTCGGGCGTTCGAGTTCGTATTCCTCGGCCGCAAGGACTTCGGTCCATCTGTCTGCTAGCAAATCTTGATCAGCTCGAAGCTGTTGTTGCTTTTTCTTCAGGCTATTTGCTATGGTTATAAGCCGGCGCTTGAAGCGCTCCTGCTCGATGGGATCCTCAGGGACGATAAATTCTTCATCGCCGAGGCTCACCTCGTCTTCGGAGAGAGGCATGTAATTGTCATCCTCCGTTTCTCCATCTGCTGCCTGTTCTGGAGGGCTAGCTTGTTCACCCTCCCGCTCTAAAGCGTGCTGGAGGGGATTGTCGTCGTCTTCGGCACTATCTGGAGTGTTATTGTCTCTTGTGCCGGTATCACTACTTTTGCTATGGCGGGACTTAGAGCGGCGCCGCTGATGTCGGCGCTTGGGTTGCTTCTTGGAGGGGTCATCCTCCGCTGTCTTATCGCCATTGCCTTCTTTGGGGTATCCACCATGTATATATAATATGATGAGGTGGCGGTCCAGCGCCCTGTGGGTGGTGGTTCCTGTTTTTCTCCTGCATCGTCATCCATGCCGTCGATGTCTTCGGAGTCGAGGTCGAGCATGTCGGTTAAATCGTCGACAGTGGCTACTAAGTGGGTGGTGGATGGGGAGCGAATTTCTTCGTCGTCCGCATCCCATTCTAGCTAGACATAGTTCGGCCAAGGTTCTCCTGACAAGGAGAGAGACCTTAATGAATTTAGCAAGTCGTCAAAAGGCGAGTGATGAAAAATATTCGTGGAGGTAAACTCCATGATTGGCGCCCAATCGGATTCGATAGGCACGGACGCAGGCGGCTCGGAGTCCGTGGCCGGAGACGAATCCAGTGGTTCGGCAACACAACTCTCGTAAGGGGTGAAGTCAGTATCCGGCTCTATCGCCACTGAGAGTGCGGCCTCCATGGCGGGGTCTATCCACCCATCCTCGGATGGCGCAAGTTGCTCCGGATTGAGGGCCGGAGTAGCTGCAGGTGTGATCTCCCGAACACTGTCCGACGGCAGAGCTAAATCATGCTCGTCGTGATCGTGCGGCGCACCTGACATGGGCTCAAATCCGTCGAAGATCAAATCTCCGCAGATGTCGGCAGTGTAGTTCAAGTTTCCGAACCTGACCTGGTGGCCAGGGGCGTAGCTCTCGATCTGCTCCAGATGGCCAAGCGAGTTGGCCCGCAGTGCGAAGCCGCCGAATACGAAGATATGTTCCGGGAGGAAAACCTAACCCTGGACCACATCGTTACCGATGATCGAAGGAGCCATCAAGCCTTACGGTGACGGCACAGTGGAACTCTCAATGAAAGCACCAATGTCGGTGTCAAAACCGGTGAATCTCGGGTAGGGGGTCCCGAACTGTGCGTCTAAGGCGGATGGTAACAAGAGGCGTGGGACACGATGTTTACCCAGGTTCCGACCCTCTCGATGGAAGTAATACCCTACTTCCTGCTTGATTGATCTTGATGATATGAGTATTACAAGAGTTGATCCACCACGAGATCGTAGAGGCTAAACCCTAGAAGCTAGCCTATGGTATGATTGTTGTGGTCCTACGGACTAAACCCTCCGGTTTATATAGACACCGGAGGGGGCTAGGGTTACACAGAGTTGGTTACAAAGGAGGAGATCTATATATCCGTATTGCCAAGCTTGCCTTCCATGCCAAGGAAAGTTCCATCCGGACACGGGACGATGTCTTCAATCTTTTATCTTCATAGTCCAACAGTCTGGCCAAAGGATATAGCCCGGCTGTCCGGAGACCCCCTAATCCAGGACTCCCTCAATTCCTAAGGATCTACCGCAATGAAATAATTGAAAGAAAATGTGTCAGTAAGAACTGCCCTAGAATAGAGAAGAGGGCAGGGACAGTTCCAGATCCAAGCACCCTAACTTGGCAGCATGGATCGACTATGACAATGCGGGTGGGAAGATTTACCGCATTGGCACGACCAATAGCGGCGAGACTTCACCGAAGTTGCACGGCGAGGCACTTCGATGGAGTTGCTTCGAGCTCAGGCTCGGGAGGAGGTGGATGAGAGTTTGAGGAACGAGTGAGGAAGAAGACAATGGGAGGGGTATTTATAGCAAGAGAGCAGAACCACCTCTCTGAAATCTATGGTCTACAGAAGCGGGATGTTCCACATTCAACGGACACGATCACGATCGTGAGGATTCTGGGTACGTGGCAACCGTTTCTTGTGAAAAACTCAAAAATTGAGCAGGAGACCGAAAGATTTGAGGAAGGGCAAACGCCAAAAATAGATTAAGGTTCGAAGTCGATTTCTTTCGCGACCAAGGACGTCGGATAGAAATTTTCTCAAATCAAATTGCATGCTTATGACGGACAACACAGATTGGGCGACAAAGAATAGAGGGATAAAAGGGACCGAAGCAAAATACTCATCCAAACGAGAGGAACCACAAACCACGGAACTCTGAGTGAGTTGACATTCGGACAATACACTTACACAGCAAAACGAAAACAACACAATCGAACGAGAACACAAAGAACTAGCACCAACAATGTAGATCTCAGGACTAAGAATAAACGAGTAGAATCCCTGAGATAACTCCTGCAAGAAAGGTTAATTCTTTTTCGCAACCCACACTTGAGTGGGCAACAAGGATCCCATTTGCTTGGTTTGAGCAGGAACATTCCTTCGGTGAGATATGTAGATCACTTGTGCATTTCGAGAGTAATCATATGAATACGCATTGAAGTTATTTCCATAGACATGAGCATAATGATTTGAGCAGGTACACATGTACTCCTTCTGTCGAGAGTTGAACTGAAATCCATTCGAGGAGGTTTCAGTTTGAATTTGTGAATGATAGCTATTTCCTCGAAGAAAATCACTCTGCATATTCAAGTTAGCAGTGATGGATAGATTCTCAATAATGCACTTCTTCACCCAGATTTGCTTCTTGGGTGGACCAGATCTGCAGTTAGTTCCAACATACCGAGCAAAGACCTTACCATTCTGTTGTTTGAAGAATTTGTCATTTGAGTCATCAGGCTCGTCAGAAATAACAGGAATGGAAGAGTCATATGCTGGAAGAATTGCAGGTTCGAGGTTTTTACTTTTGGCAAGAACCCAACTCGTTCGAGGATATTGCTTGGGAGTCCAGTAAGTTCCATCAACATTGAGTTTTCTTTCGAAATCCAAAACTTCCTTTCGAGGGTTTTCATGCAGTACCGACTTCTTGAGCACATCACATAGAGTCTGATGCCCTTTAAGGCTCTTTAGCATACCTGTCTCAATCAAGTTCTTTAATCTACAATTTTCATTAGAGAGAGCAACAAATTCCTCATGAGAGGGGTTAGAGATATCATTCGTAGTAGTTGCAATATTCTTGATGATAGCAACCGAAGATTAAGCATTAGAATCAACATTGCATCGTTCTAGACATTGTAAGCATGGAGGCACAAAGTCATCAGGAAGCCGATTGGATTGCTCGGCAAACAAATAAGCTTTTTCTTTCGCCAACTCGTTATGAGACACCTTAGTGACTCGAGTTCTTGATTCCTGTTAAGGAGTTATTTTGAAAAACTCTCATAGTCAACTGTAAGTGAATCATATCAGTTGGAAAGATCATCAATAGTTGAGGAAAAAGATCATGCTTTTCGATCAACTTTTGATTCTTCTCCATCTCTTCGACTAGTAATCCTTTAGTTCTCCTAAGATTGTTCTCAAGTCTTTCAAGCTCATCTTGTTGAGATTTAGCAATCTTAACCAATTTAGCATAGGCATTCAGGAGAATATTCATTCATAGATTTTTGGTGTTTTTCTGATACCTGATCCTTTGAAGTTTTTGCCATGAGACAGAATGCGATAGATTCATCATCACTTGAAGCATCATCATCAGAGTCTAATTCGAGTGATCCCTCAGATGATTCATATGCAATGAAGGCATTGCTCCTTCCTATCCTTTTGTCAAGCTCTTCATCTTCAGATTGTAATTCGGAAGTTTCCTCTTAGGTTCCAGGTTCATATCAGCACATGCTCTATTCAGTTGCGATATTCTCTTCATATTTGATTCGATGGTTGCTCTTGCTTTCACGTTAGTGACTGGTCTCGTCGAAGAGGATGAGGAAGATTCATTTTTCTTCAAGAGCTTAGTATGATGATCCATTCGAGTGAATCCACTGTAGTGAAGATATTTCCATCTGTTACTAGGTTTTCCTTCCTACCCGGGACAGTCTGCTATGAGATGACCGAATTGTTTGCACATGAAGCACTTCATTTCTTTCGGAGGTAACTTTCTTGATGATTCAGGCAAGTCAAACTCGTCATCATTCGTGAGGCACATATTTTATCTTCTGAGATCACTTAGCCTTTCAGTGAGCATCTCGAGTTCCCTTGTAATAGTGTGTTGATTCTTGACATCTTCTTGTTGTGAACTGCCATAGTATGAGAGAATTTCCCCTTCTGTCGTGGAATTGTCATGGCAGATGTCCTAGTGTGAGGACTTAGTCGTGAGGCCAACGCATCTATGTGATAGCTTGAGAGGGGTTGATCGGAATCAAGAGACGCAACACAAGACAAGGGTTTAGACAGCTTCGGGCCCCAGGAAACATCATCCGGTAACAACCCTACATGCTGTTTGTGGCTAGGTCTCATTATCATCACGAGGGAGTCACCATAGCACCGGCTCTCCTAGTTGTGTCTAGCCTTAAGTTTATTTTGCCTGTCCCTCTTGGGGTGCCCTGCCCCTCCTTATATAAGTTGAAGGGGCGGGTTACATGTAGAGTCCAACTCGGATTAAGACTTAACCTATTCTGACTTCCTTTCACGGGCTTCTCTCCATGGGCTTCTCACCATGGGCTTCTTAATGTCTTGGGCTTCTTAACTGCCGGCTTACAATCTGGCTTGTAACTGTCCGCTGGATTACAATCTGGCTTATAACTATCCGCCGGCTTATAATCTGCCGGCTTACAATCTACCGGCTTATAATCTGCCGGGTCACCAATGAAACACCAAGTCCCAGCCGGGTCATATCTCTGGTTGGGTCATACCGCAAGGTATATCTCCGACATTAGCCCCCAGTTTAATTTGGATTTATCCATGTTAAACTGATCCTATAAAACAAACACAAGAACAAATTTGACAGATTGTGCTCCGGGTTAAGAATTCTTGTAAGCCGGTACGTGATCATCCTTAATTCCTTGTCATTTCCTTCTTCTAAAAAAATCCGGGTCAATAGGCCAGCTTCAAACTCAATTTGCTGACGTAGGTTTCTCACAGAGAAATATTGTGAAGAATAATTCATTTGATTCAGCTCCCAATGCTTATCAAAAAATATTGGTCTTGAAATACTCATCTGATTTTCAGCCAGCTTGAAGATGTAGAACTTCCTTATATGCATATCACTTGTAGCCCCCAAGTCTTAAGAAGGGAGTGTAGTAACAACTTAAGACTTGCTTCAATATAAATGTTGGAACCTTGAAGAAATCCAGGTTGTTCATCTCAATCACTAGTCAAAACTGAATATTCCACATATGTAGCCCCCAAGTGCCGGGTTGTCATGGTTGCAGCAACATGGGACTTGTAATTGCTTTATGCTCATAAAAACTTCAACCAGTGTAGCCCCCAAGGGCCTGGTCATTATGCAATAATGAGCAGATACTTTGTATATATGATCATGTAGACTTGAACAACAGCGTGTAGCCCCCAAGGGCCGACTCAGTAAGATAATACTGAGCTGGGACTTTATATATATACTTCATTGAAAATATCATCATATGATGTAACCCCCACCATGGGGCTCGAACCCACGTCCACAAGGTTAAGAGATTTGTACTCTACCAACTGAGCAGTGGACCCTTCAATATAATGGATTAAAGCTTGTGTACCTTGAATTTTTGACAGGAGCAATTGGTAGCCCCCAAGGGCCGGCTTATTACGGTGTGATGAGTCGGGTCTTCAATAAGGCAAGTAACAATGACTTTGCATTAGCCCCCAAGTGCCATGGTGCATGCTGGCAGTGACATGTGACTTATATATTTGATGTAATCTCAACTTGAATAATGTAGCCCCCAAGTGCCGGGTCGTAAGCCTGCAGCGACTTGGGACTATTCCTTCCATTATAGAATAAATCATATCCATTGATGAAATAATAGCCATTGCGCTAAAGCAACTTTGAAAACCTCAATCATAATACTGGTTATTGATAACCATAATAAAAATCCAGCCATGTTGACTATTAAAGATTTGAATAATATAACCCGGTTTGAAAACTGATTCCTGCCATATAAACCAGTATATCCATGCACATATGATGCATGCTATGATGATGTAATGACGATGCAATGTATGATGCAATATATGATGATGCATGTGTATGATAACAGAATACTTCAATGAAACTAGCATCATAGCCACTGGAGTATCCTTGCTTTCTGTAAGTCGGCTCTCACATGACCCAATCGATGTTTTAACCTGGATAAGTTCAGGGTCTTGTTTAAAGATTGACTTATCGAGAGTACATGAGGTCGGAGTAGCATCATGCAAACATGCAGGTCTATCCAAGTTTCAATGAAGGCGGCTTAATAGCCTGGGTTCATCCTTGCTATCTGTTAGCTGTGCCCTCACATGACAATCCGACGTTTTAACCTTAACTAGTTCAGGGTCTTGTTTAAAAGACTGATTGTTAAGAGTTCGTCACATCAATCAGGATTACCTGATGGAGAAGCAGCTGGCATACAGGCAGGATAACCCGGAAGGGTTATGTCCTCTTTGGTGAATACACCTATGTTTGAACAAGATAACCCAGTCAAGAGGGTAGTAACCTATGTTCTCTTTGGTGAATACACCTATGTTTGAACAAGAAGCCCCCAAGTGACATATTCGGTCAAGAGGGTAGTAACGCTATGTTATCTTTGGTGAATACACCTATGTTTGAACAGGAAGCCCCCAAGCAACCAATAAGATAAGCCAATAAGGCAGGATACCCATGTTTGAACAGCGCATCATGGGAGCAAGTTCTCTTTGGCACCCTTTAATTTTTCCTGAGAACTCGAACCTGCGAGAGATGGATTCTTTTTGAACCGGAGTTTTAAACCGGATATTGAGAGCTTCAAATCCTTGCGAGAAAACAGATTTCCCTTGAACCGGATGCTGAGCCGGAATCTTCTTTTTAAGCCGGAAATTTTCTGACAGCCTTTAAATTTTCATCAATATGGCAGTAGCCTCCGGGACCGGGTTATCTTTCCCTCCAATGTCCTAGGGTTCTTGAATTTGCTGAAACTGGCAAGATTTGCTGAGTCATATCATTGTAGCCCCCGAGTCTTAAGACTACTCGAGGAGTTGGCTTGAGACTCTTCATACTTGACCGTCATATGAACTGGCATATAGCTGAACAACGGATTGCTGAAATATGTTGAATCTCAACGGGTTATAAATGACCTTGTCTATTGATCCATCCGATGTAGGCAAGGGTCATAGCTTGATGGTCACTTTTGTAATGATGAATTATTCTGCATAAGAAATTGCACAAACGAGAGTAATTGTTCTCAAATAAAATAAAAATGTATTAATAAAAATTGATTGGACAACTTTCACCTGATTTGTGTGGACAAAAAATGAGTCGTATATAGCGTCCATAGATCACCTCTAGTAACTTCAGCTATGATTTAGCCACTCTCGCATGACTGCGGTGGAGGTGGTGGCTTAAAGTGCGGCACCAGGCGGCTCAAAAAGGGACCCTCTTGGTCATGTTGACCATTGGATTATTTTTCATCCAGCCCCTCTTATCCTTTCCTTCGCTGTTAAGAGCAGAAACGAGACCCGCCACGACAGGGCGGCTCGAGGCAGGCAGCAAAGGCGGCGACTTGGCAGAAGTGGAGCAAGCCAGGGCTATCTGGAAGCGGCTGCAATGGCGGCTCATCGCGAGGGCCCGCACGGGGGCGGGTCAGAGGCAAGACGAGGAGCTCATCAATTTGCGGGGAGTTGAAGCAGCCACGGTGAATCGACGACGGCGGCTCAACTGCAGCCGACGAGTCGGAGGCATCAACCAGCGAAAGCGGTAATGTACCGGCGGCACTACTCACGGCAGAGGCGAGATCACTTGCGCTGGGGCGGCTCACCGCAGCCTTGGCGATGCCGTGGCAGAGGAAAAGGGACAACCGGTGCGGTGGAGAGCCAACATGATGTAGCGCAAGGCGGCCCAGATGCATGGAGACCGGAGCAGATAGGCGGTCGAGGTAAAAGGCCACCGGCGGCTTGCAGCGGCGAGTTGGAGCACTTGGTGACGGGTCGTGCGGACCGCGACAGAGGTGTGGCGGGTCACAACAGTGACCGATGGAAGCGGATGGTGGCTCACGGGCAAGAGAGCCACGACAGAAACAGATTCCTGTGGCCCGGTGCGACAATAGAGGCAGCAAGCCGGTTTATAGGTGAGTCCGCGATGGCGAGAGCCCATGATGCGAAAGTCGGGTCGTAGTGAAGGACGGCGACTCAACGCTGGCGCGGCTCGAAGAAAAAGCAGGCTGCAATAGCGGCTCCGGGCAGATTTAAAACCACGACGGCTCAGAGTGGCATGCAACGGGTGACGCAAGGCCGAGGCAATAGGCCGGCAAGGCTCGGCCGCGGCAACAACGGCCGGCGAGGCACAACGAAGGTAGAGGAACAACGGAGGGGTGCCGGCTCGTGAAGTCACAGTCATACCCGTGGGGTGGCGAAACATGGAGCAACAACGGGAGTGATGAGATGGTCGTAGTGAGGCGGCTCAACCCCGGCGACTCGAGGATTCCCCTGGTGATTTGAGGTGGTCCGACGGGTCGAGACCGCAACGGAAACGAGATGAGTTGTTGCGTCCGAGATGGCTGGAAGGCGCAGCCGGGTCGGCAGCGGTTTGACTCGGTTGGAGGCCTGGAGCAGATTTGACTCGCGAGGTGAGCTGTGGCAAAAGGGCGGCGACTCGCAGAAACGAGGTAAGCCGGCGATGTAGAGACGGGGCAACTTGAGGTTGGAGTTGAGGCAAGTCAATGAGCGTACTGGTAGCTCATGGGCGAGCCACGACAGCGGTTTAGGCAGGCGACGACTCTCCCACTATAGTTAAGGCGGGCGGCGGCCTGCAGGCAAAAACGACGTCTCGCTCACGGCGGCTCAGCGACAGAGGCATGCCGGCGAAGACCGGTGACTTGAAGCCGTGGTGGGTTGCAGGTAGAGATGAGGCCACGCTGGAAAATTGTGACGGAGTGAGGCCGGCAACAGCTCATAGGTGGGCGGCTTACGACCACTCCGGCGAAGCGATGGTGGCTACCGGCTCAAAGCAATGTCGGTCAAGCGATGTCAGACGGGACGGGCCGCGACAGGGCACGCAAGAGGAGCGGGGCGAGGCGGATCCGGCATGGGGCATGGCACAGACGGCGGGTCATGGAGCAGCAGGTTGAAATCGCGGCGGCTCGCTAACGGCAACTGTGGCCGGGTCGCATGGAAACGCCCACAGTAATAGAGGCGGCTCAAAAAATGATGGACGAGCCGGCAGCGGCCCTCGGACGGCAGCTTGAGGGTGAGGCAAAGCCGTTAGGTTGAACCGGTCGGGATGCGGCCGTCAAAACAGACTATGGCGACGGCGGTGGTTGGCTTGTTGACGAGGCGATACCAGCAACTCGGGACGGCAGCTCACAGAGGTGACGACAGCTCAAGGCGGAGGCAGGTCTGGCTTGACGGATGCAGCGGTGACTTGGCCGGGGTGACGACTTGGGCCGCAGCGAAGGTGCTTCTTGAAGTGTGACAGGTTTGCAGGGCAGCTTTGAGGCCGGCTCGTCGATGACGGGGATGAGCAGCGGAGTCAAGGCGAAGCCCAGCGAGTCCCCGCAATCCGTATCTGACTCCGACTAGCTGCCTCACTTTTTCCCTTTTAAATTTTTTGACTCGACGCTTTTGACTAATCCGGTTCATTGGAGCCTTCACGCAACGTGTAATATGTCAAAGTACTTGATATTCCTTTGGTTTCGCTTCAGTCTTCCTGTTAGGAAGAAGACGTGCTGGATATGGTTGATTTTTCTCAGGCACGGAACACTGCACCGGCCTCTCAGTGAATTTGGGCGACTCGATGTGAGGCGGAGTAAACCGGCAAAGGTGACTCGCCGGTGACGGAGACTCGTGGTCAAGGCCGAGGCAGAAAACAATAGAGTTGGAGGCATCCGGGTTCTCTGCACATGACCACATCTGCCTCCGGGTTCTCTGCACATGACCACATCTGCCTCCAGGTTATGCAAGAACACCCTTGATTTCTTATCCTGATCCTTCATCTGATGTACTCTACTACCGTCAAAGTTTAACTTTTAACCTAGATCTGACTTATATTGCCCTCGAACCCTTTACAATCTCAGCTAATAAAAAACAGAGTCAATGTAGATTCCTTCCAAACCCATTCTTCTCCACTAGGTAATTTGCGAATTTCTCAAAACCCTAGGAAGATCCCTCCAAGAAATCAACACCACTGTGCGCAGGCCCCACGGTGGGCACCAACTGTCGTGGAATTGTCACGGTAGATGTCCTAGTGTGAGGACTTAGTCGTGAGGCCAACGCATCTATGTGATAGCTTGAGAGGGGTTGATCGGAATCGAGAGACGCGACACAAGACAAGGGTTTAGATAGCTTTGGGCCCCGGGAAACATCATCCAGTAACAACCCTACACGCTGTTTGTGGCTAGGTCTCATTATCATCATGAGGGAGTCACCGTATCGCCGGCTCTCCTAGTTGTGTCTAGCCTTAAGATTATTTCACATGTCCCTCTTGGGGTGCCCTGCCCCTCCTTATATAAGTTGAAGGGGAGGGTTACATGTAGAGTCCAACTCGGATTAAGACTTAAGCTATTCTGACTTCCTTTCACGGGCTTCTCACCATGGGCTTCTTAACGTCTTGGGCTTCTTAACTGCCAGCTTACAATCTGGCTTACAATCATCATGATGAAATGAAAACAAGCACATAGTACAAGTAGCGTAAGCACATGATAAGCAGGATGACGACAAACTGACTAAAGAAATAGGATTGAGGAAATTGTGAAAGTCTTCAGTCAAAGTCTTCAAACAGTAATGATTAAGTACTTTAGCATATGAATGAGGAAAGGAAAGGTTTGAGGAAATAGAACCAGTAGCTCGGTGAAGACAGTGATTTGGTTGACCAGTTCCTACTACTGTGACAGTCGTACATCTGGTTGGAGCGGCTAAGTATTTAAACCTGGGGACAAACAGTCCTCACCGTATTATCCTTGAGCTAAGGTCACATAGACCTCGCCCAATCACTCGTGGTAAGTCTTCAGGTGACTTCCAACCCTTCACAGACTCGGTCACTCGGCGATCCACAATTTCCTCTTGGATGCTCTAGACCATGACGCCTAACCATCTGGAGGATGCACAATCCTCAAAGGTAACAAGCGTCGGTTCCACACAGGAACAATCTCTTCAGTGATGCTCAATCACTTTGGGTTTGTAGGTGTTTGGGTTTGGGTTTCCCTCACTTAATGATTTTCACTCAAAGTCCTCGGAGGATGGGATGCTCTCAATGACAAGTGTCAGTTTCTCTCGGAGCAGCCAACTAGCTAGTGGTTGTAGGGGCGGCTATTTATAGCCTAGGGAGCAGCCCGACATGATAAGACATAAATTCCCTTCAATGATATGACCATTAGGTGGATAGATATTTTGGGACAGTTGGCGCATAGCACAGCAACGGTCAGAAATCTGACTATCAAATTCCTCAGGGCTATCATGTTCCTTACTTGTAGGCAATCCGCACTAGTGAATTCCTAACTCCTCAGTCAGAACAAATTCCTTAGAGACAAGAAGTTCTTCGTCTCTGTCACTGAAGAAATTGACTGAACTGTATGAGATTTCCAATGGCTTCACTCGAAAGGATTGGTAGGTGTAGGATTTTGAGATGAGCATCACTTGGAAACTTTTCCTTAGTTTTACCTCGACCCCCTTTAACAGTACGGTGTTTCCTATGACTCAAGAAATAGAAAATGAAACTACAAAACCAAAAGTCTTCACGCTTCATATTCCTCACATGAATATCAAGTCTTCAAGATCACACCAATTTCTTCACTTTCAAAGTCTTTAGAAAGCCAAAGTCTTCAGTTGAAGACATTCATTTTTAGGGGTCGACTTTCTCTGTAAATATCAAACTCCTCATAGACTTATAGACTTGTGTACACTCACAAACGCATTAGTCCTTTTACCTATAAGTCTTCAATACACCAAAATCACTAAGGGGCACTAGATGCACTTACAATCTCCCCCCTTTTTGGTGATTGATGACAATATAGGTTATGCTTTCAACGGGGATAAACATATGAAGTGTAAATACTGATATTGAGGAATTTGATTGCAAGATATAGAAGAACTCCCCCTGAAGATGTGCATTTGTGAGGAATCTGCTTTGAATAGCAATGCAGATTATAGAGTGGAATCATGGAGATCTCCCCCTATATCTTGTAATTCATACACGCATTTAACATATCATATGAAGAATTTGAAATGCATGATGAAATATGGTGGTTGATGTAATTCAGCATGCGTGCATTAACATATATGAGGAAATAAAATGCAGAAAAATAGAGCAAAAGTATCAGACCACCATAGGACTTAAGTTTACAACTCGATTCAACAAATCTTCAGAAGAACGAGAGTTGTAACTTAGCAAAAACAACGCCCATATATATAGCCCCGCTTGAAGACTAACTCAAATTTCTCCCCCTTTGTCATCGACCCAAAAGGGACGAAAAATGAGGACTAACGCCCCTGAAGAATATCATCACGATGTCGATGGAGGAGCGCCTGCGTTGTTGGGGTCGTCCGTTGGTGTAGGACCTGCCCGCAGTATCGTCCAAGTCATCATGTTCATCAGTCTCGCGCGATGAAGAATATGAGCTGGCCACCAAGTGAGGAACTTTGACCTTCTTGAATTTCTTCGAAGGTGGTTGAGACCAGTCAAAGTCCTGCTTGAAGCCCATCTGCTTGAAATCTTTTTCAGCGTAGAGGTGAGACAATATAGCCCAGGTGCGATCAAACACTTCATGCAGATAGTAATGGTTTTTCTTCACACAATTCTGCGTGATTGTCATGTTCTGAGGAATTAAACCAAACTGTCGCTTGACCCATTTGTGGTTGCGATCGACCTTCTGATGGAGATTGAGGAGAAGCTCACGATCAATCATCACCCTTAGAGCAGTGGCTTGAGGATTTTGCTTTGAAGCATTTGTGACAGAGTCATGTGTGGCTGAGTCATCATTGGTGGAATATGATGTAGCTTTTTGAAACTGTCCATCCAATGGACGAGTGCCTTCATCAATAACAACTGCTTTGCCCTTCTCATCAGCTGAGGAAATATTCCTTTTGAGGACTTCAATTGGGGGCAAATAGCCAAGATGGTTCTAAAAATCAGCCTTGTAGTTGATTGAAGACCTTGATCTGATGAATCTCATGATCTAGGGAGCGTAAGGCTTCAATTCAAATGGTGATAGAGCGACATTGGCCAAAGTCCTCATGAAGAAATCATGGTAGTTGATAGGAATACCATGTATGATGTTGAAAAGCATATTCTTCATGATGCCAACAACCTATTCATCATCAGAGTTGTGGCCCTTGATAGGACTGAAGGTTTTGGTCAATATCCTGTATACTGTCCTTGGCACATAGAGAAGTTCCTTGACGAGGAGTTTGGTTCTTGGAGCTTGGCCAGGCTTCAAAGGCTTCATCGGCACTTGCATCAGATGGTTGGAGAGCTCAGGTTCATTATTGAGAAGCACTGCACCTTCAGTGGGAGGACTGACTGGGATGGCATGAAGCAATTCAGAGGCCGGTGCTTTGTAGTGAGCATTTTCTGTCATCCAGTCCAATACCCATGAATTGACATCTTCGACATTGCCTGTGATGTGCAACGTAGCATAGAACTGAATAATGAGCTCTTCATTCTAGTCGTAGATGTCGGTGTAGAAGTTGAGCAGCCCGGTGTCGTGAAGAACACTGAGGACAGGGGTGAAGCAGGGCAGCGACTCCATATCCACATAAGGAATTTTCTCATGGTCAAAGATCTTGTCCTTATCGAATAACAGTGAAGAATAGAAGTTCACTTGACTTGCTGTCCAGAAGCGCTTGCATCTAAGTCTAGCAGCATCATATGGGTTGTAATTAGTGAAGAAAATGTGCTCATTCAAGAAGTCTTCAGCCTTGAACTTTTGTTTCTTGGAGTGAGGGTTCTGTGGCTTGGGCTGAAGATTTGTAGTTGATGTCTTCATAGCCTCTTGAGGTATAGCCACCGGAGCCATGGGCTGAGGAATTTCAGTCGTATTTTCATTAGCAGCCTTGGCCTCCATTTCTTCAGCAGCATTTACATCAACACTAGTGGCTGGAACTTCTTCATGAATAGTGAGAAGAGAAGCTTGATGTTCTTCAGAGCCCGTATGAATTTCTTCAGTTTGGACAGGGGACTGAGGAATCTGTTGTAGAGGTGTCAACAGTGGTGAATTGGGGTGATGACTTTCCCAGTAGTCATCATTTAGAATAGGAGTTGAACACCCAATATCCACATCTTCATCTTCTTCATCAATTTCATCAACGCCTGCCTCTTCAGCTGTGAACTGAGGCATGGGCGAGGATACTAGTGGAGTGGTCGTGACGTTGTGTGATGCCCGGATATTTAAGCTACAGTGAACCTCTGCTAATGATGCCACGTCACCTCGATTACCGTTGCTAATCTCGTGTTAGTTCAAAACAATTCAAATTCAAATTTTAATTAAAGGCAAACAACAAAATTTTCAAAAAATAAAAATAAGATGTTCGGGTAGTGCCAAATAATGCATAGGTAATTTAGGAGGATAAACCACACTTTTATAAGATGTTTAAATACTTAAATGTGAATGAAACAACGGCTTAACCAATTTAATGAATGCCTCTTATTATTTATAAAATGTTAAACTATTTTGTATAGTTACCCAAATTAATGTGGCAGTAGTAAATACAGTAATACTAATCTAGGAACCATGAGTGTATTTTATAAAACAATAACCATTAAAGAAATAAAAGAAAGCAAGAAAGAGAAAAAGTAAAATAAAAAATTAGGAGAAAGTCTAAAGCTGCACTGTGCACTTTAGCCCATTGCTGCAGTACACATCCAGCCCACTAACCCCCTTATCTCCTACCTCCTGTTCACGCGCCCCGTTGGACAGCCGTGCGTCGTCCGTGGCCGCGGGAGGCCACACGCCGGCCATCCAGCGCCTCCCCGCGGCAGTTAAGAGCACCCCCCCGAGCCCCCTGGAACCCTAGCACGTTCCTCATCCCCTCCTCTCGCCCCTCTCCTCCCAGCAGTGCAGACCCGCCGCCGCCGTTGCCATGGGCTGCCTCCCCGCCGCGCTCCCCGTCGACCGCGCGCCCTTGTAACAAGTCAAGAAGCTCTATGGTGCTCCCCTGCTTTGACTAAACCGCTGGATCGGAGCCAGGAGGTCACCACAATGACGCGCGCGTCCACTTCCTCGCCTTCGGCCGCCGTCGTCCTCCCCGTCAATTAGCTCTACCCCGACCCCCTCCGGCTTCAACGAGCAGCTCCCCGTCACCGATGTGAGCGCCGCTACATTTCCCCCCTCCCCTGAACTCATCCCTCCATCTCCTACTATCGCCACCGTAGTTCGTCGTCGTCATTGCACTCACTCTCATCGCCTCCTCCTGGCCGGCCAAGCACGCAGGTGTGCTTAGGACCTCGCGGCGATGCCGTTCGTGTCCTTGAACCCCTGTGCCGTGTCCCACAGCCACGATCCCGAGCTCGGTCGAGCTCCGGTCACCGCCACGCTCCGCCCGCTCACCCGAGCTCCCCCGCGCGCGCCCGCAAGCTCCAGCCACCTCATGGCCGGCTTCGGCCGCTGCTAGCTCTCCTGCTACTGCCGCGCTGCCACCTGCAGCTCGTCTTGGCTGCACCTCTGCGCATCAGCCCGTGCATGTGGTCGCCGCCCCCACGCCGCCCGTTGCTCCCGCGCAGCCCCGCACCGTTCTCCAGCCACCCGCTTGCTGTACTGCTGCTGCTAACTACTGTAGATGCAACTAGCTTTACCAATATTACATTGAGTAACCCCCTGGACTGCCCCTAAACAACCACTAAACAACTACTAACAGGAGAAAAAAATATTATGTGAACGTAGTATACTTGACAAACTCCATTTTATCCCACTAGACCAAATCCATTCGATGCATGGTTTAAGTCCTATGAAAATCACAAAATGCTATCTTCTGTTAACAGAAAACAGATTCAACCTCTAGCATTGTGTGTGAGTGTGCTGTGTGAGTGCACGTGTGTGCGGCCGGTCCAAACTAGTTAGGTCTAATTTAATTAGCTAGATTAGTCCTAGGATTAATTCTGCTGTTTAGTTAGTATCAGTTTAGTGCTAGATTAGCCTAATAGCCTATGACATGTGGCCCCATTCTAATCTAGACACTAATTTAATTTAGATGCCTATGACATGTGGGCCATACCTCACCTTTTGACCAGTCAAAGTAAAATGGTTGACCAGCCCCTCGGGTCCCACTGTCATACAAATAGGCTAGTGTAACACTAAGTAACAAATGCACATTCTGCCTTCAATTCGATTTAGACAATTTCAGTAATTCTAGAAAATGAATTAAAATTTTGGAAAATCATAGAAAATAATCCATAACTCGGATGAAAATACATTGTACATGAAAGTTGCTCAAAGCGACGAGTCGAATCCGGATACGTAGCCCGTTCGTCCGCCACACATCCCTAGCATAGCAAACACGCAACTTTCCCCCTCCGGTTCATCTGTCCGAAAACGCGAAACACCGGGAATACTTTCCCAGACGTTTCCTCCCTTCGCCGGTATCACCTCCTACTGCGTTAGGTCACCTCTAGCACCGCGTATTGCCATGTTACGCTTTGTGATGTTTTGATTGCTCTGTTATTTATTGTGTTCCCCCTCGGTTACTTCTTTTCGGTAGACCCCGAGGCTGCCGGCGACCCCAGTTCGACTACGGTGTTGACGACCCCTCCTTCTTGCCAGAGCAACCAGGCAAGCCCCCCCCCCCTTGATCACCAGATATCGCCTATTCCTTCTCTCTACCGCAAGCTTGCATTAGAGTAGTGTAGCATGTTACTGCTTTTCGTTAATCCTATTCTGCTGCATAACCTGTCATTGTAGCTACAGTTGTTACCCTTACCTGCAATCCTAAATGCTTAGTATAGGATGCTAGTATTCCATAAGTGGCCCTACACTCTTATCCGTCTGCCATGCTATACTACTGGCTGTGATCACTTCGGGAGGTGATCATGGGCATATGCTATATACTTTATACTGTTACATTACTTATGATACTGTTCGGAGATGGGGGCTGAAGGGGCACGTGGCTCCATCCCGGTAGAGGTGGGTCTGGGTTCCCGACGGCCCCCGACTATTACTTTGTGGCGGAGCAACATGGCAGGTTGAGACCACCTAGGAGAGAGGTGGGCCTGGCCCTGGTCGGCGTTCGTGGATACTTCAATTAACACGCTTAACGAGATCTTGGTATTTGACCTGAGTCTGGCCATTGGCCTATACGCACTAACCAACTACGCGGGAACAGTTATGGGCACTCGACGTCGTGGTATCAGCCGAAGCCTTTGTGACGTCAGCGACTGAGCGACGCGGGCCAGGTTGGACTGGAACACCTGCTCTTGTATAAGGCAGGCTAGGTCTGCTCACCGGTCGCATACGCAATGTGCAGGTGTGCAATGGGCGATGGGCCCAGACCCCTGCGCGAATAGGATTTAGACCGGCGTGCTGACCTCTCTGTTGTGCCTAGGTGGGGCTGTGACGTGTTGATCTTTCGAGGCCGGGCATGACCCAGGAAAGTGTGTCCGGACAAATAAGATCGAGTGTGTTGGGTAATGTGGTGCACCCCTGCAGGGAAGTTTATCTACTCGAATAGTCATGTCCCTCGGTAAAAGGACGACGGAGTTGTACCTTGACCTTATGACAACTAGAACCGGATACTTAATAAAACATACCCTTCCAAGTGCCAGATATAACCCGGTGATCGCTCTCACACAGGGCAACGAGGGAAGGATCGCCGAGTAGGATTATGCTATGCGATGCTACTTGGTGAACTTACCATCTACTCTCTTCTACATGCTGCAAGATGGAGGCTGCCAGAAGCATAGTCTTTGACAGGACTAGCTATCCCCCTCTTATTCTGGCATTCTGTAGTTCAGTCCACCGATATTGCCCCTTTGCACAGATACCCCTACATATGTAGTGTAGATCCTTGCTTGCGAGTACTTTGGATGAGTACTCACGGTTGCTTTTCTCCCTCTTTTCCCCCTTTCCATTCTACCTAGTTGTCGCAACCAGATGCTGGAGCCCAGGAGCCAGACGCCACCGTCGATGAGGACTCCTACTACACCGGAGGTGCCTACTATGACGTGCAGGCCACTGACAACAGCCAGGAGTAGTTTAGGAGGATCCCAGGCAGGAGGCCTGTGCCTCTTTTGATCTGTATCCCAGTTTGTGCTAGCCTTCTTAAGGCAAACTTCTTTAACTTATGTCTGTACTCAGATATTGTTGCTTCCGATGACTCGTCTATGATCGAGCACTTGTATTCGAGCCCTCGAGGCCCCTGGCTTGTATTATGATGCTTGTATGACTTATTTATGTTTTTAGAGTTGTGTTGTGATATCTTTCCGTGAGTCCCTGATCTTGATCGTACACGTTTGCGTGCATGATTAGTGTACGATTGAAGCAGGGGCGTCATGTTGGTATCAGAGCCGACTGCGTGTAGGAATTCCCCTTCCACTCTCCTTGGCCGAAGTTGAGTCTAGTCGATGAAAACTGTTTACTAACATGGCTGTGCGGCCCATGGGCCCACATCACCATTGGGTGGTATTAGGATCTTTTATTCATCGACCTATACTCTGGGACTCTGATCTCTCTTCTATTCGGGTCAACTGATTTTAGTAACTCTGACTCTAGGTTCTCATAATTACTTCCTCCCGGAGAGCCCCTCAGTCCAGATGATTGCTTGGTGTGCCGAAGGATTCCGAAGATACTCTCCGATGTTATCCCGAGAACTTGTGCTCATTGCGTTTGCAATTCCCTTCCATCGCCAACCCCTATAGAAAACTACATGCACTTGCCATTCTTACATTAGTCCCCAGTTGCTCTTGTTAATACAAGATGCCCCGAACCACTCTCCGTTGTTCCAAGAATCCTTTGAGCTTACTGCTTTATAGTTCTTGCCTCATGAATACCCCTTGCGGATATTTTCTCGCACTTACCGAGTATCCGTTCTTCCCCTGTTGTTCATATGATTCATAATATACATTGAAATAGTACCCGATCTTCCAAAAATCATGAGCAGCCTATTGCTCTTGAAATTCTTGCTTGCTCGCATTATGGTTAATCCCATAAGTCTAGTAATCTTATTGGCATCCCTTGTCACTATCATCTTGAGTCCGTTGATTCAGTATGTTGCGAATGCCAGCAATCCTCAATCAGATCCTAGGATTCATCCTTCCGGCTCAGACGTCATTTTAAACATGAGCTGGTTCTCGCCAATCAAATTGCTGTCGATTGTGCCCCTAAGTCTATTGAACTTATCCATCCTTGATCAGAGCGTCTGCTTCTGATCCTTCGCTTTGTAAATCATAATTCCTTTGCAATTGAGCTCTAAGTTAGTCGGTTGTTTCTATATTCCAATGTCTTTGCATTGATTCTTCCTCTGATTGTGTGCCGATACTCACATCAGATCCTTTGTGGACCACCAGATCCTTTGTTGGATTTTATCCGACAACGTCCTTCATATTCAATAACCTTGTGAGCCTTTCCTAGAATACATAATGCCTTTGCGAAATTGTATCCTCTACTTTCTCAACCATGCTCTGCTTTCGAGCTAGTGATAAATTACTATCAAAGCTTGTGGTATATGTTTCCACGATGCCCCGATGGGTTGAACCTATGCCTTCCTTAATCTCTGTGAACCCGAAAGTTTTCACGGGTCATACTCCTCTGGTAATTCACCAGGTAGGTTTTGACGCTGAAATCATTTTTATCTAGCGTAGTGAATGAAAGGTTATGCATTGGAGAAGTGGGAGTCGACCTTGAACTTTGTGTTCATGCCCATGGACATGATGTAGATCTTATCATTAAAGCTTCTCTTAAATTAATTATTCCCTTGGTATAAGTTCATCTTATATCTGGGATCTGGCCTTCTGCAATCATGGTTCCGACCATGTTCTCCTTTAAATACCATTTCTCATGCAAGTTCAAGCACTTGTCTTGTGCAGAGCAATACCCTAGTCCAACCTCTATTTTGATCTATCATCGAGTATTACCCCCCTGGTATCTCGAGATTATCTTGGAACTGCATAATTTCTTATGAGTTCTTCATCAAGTACTACATTCTCACTAATTACAAATTTTCATGGGCTCTAAGTTGTTAAACACTCAAAGACACCGATAACTGAACCGAGTCCGCACTACGGTTCAACAACTCTTGGTAATCTTCTTTAAGTACGAGTTTGTACCCGATCACGCCATTCCTAGCCTGTTTGGCTATATCATTATCGTGCTAAATTTTAACTGTGCTACATGATCCTTCTTCCCGGAACACAATTTTTGACGATGATGCTAAGCTTACATCAATCTTCCTCATCATATCATTTCGCTTGGACAACAAGCTTTGTTTGGAGTTTGTGTTGTACCCTTGGTTCCATTAACCTTTCGCTTCATCATTCCTCTGACTTGATGTCATCACCGATCTATTACATCTTCGTGGAGCCTCTCGACAAAATCTGACGTGATCATCATCAACATTTTGACTCCTTCTAGGATATCAATCGAATTCATGATGATAAGTACCATCCTCGTCCCTTGGTAATTTGAGTTACCATCGACAACATCTTTACCTTCCTTTCATCACAAACTTGTTCATGTTATGGATGCAACTTGCTATCCAGTTTGTATTATGTTCTACCTTTAAGTATTAATGTCCTTTATGACAAGGATGTTGCAATGATTGCTCCACCTCTTGAAAATTCTTGATGCAGTGATGCTTCTCGCCATCACCATTCTTTCTTGGCCCCCGTGTTGAGTGAACTCTGTTGTGATAATTTAATATCTCTAGCAACCTTATTGTTTCGAAGTGAATGGCCGATAGTTTCGTTATCGAATCACCATTCTAACTTTGATCGTCCTACTTGGTCCATATTTCTAGGTGCATTTTTGTTCAATATTTAATCGTGGATGTTCTCATCAAACATACCTCATTATATACTTCGGTGTGTCCAATGCTATCACCTGGTTCACTTAATTATGCGAATCCATCTTTTTGGAAATCTCGATGAATTGTCGCTGAGTCCATCAGCCACCTCATCATCCTCTCCTTGGTTTAATGATGAACTTTTGTTTTGGAACTCGCTCCCATAGTTCATTTCATGAGAATCTTACATTGTCATCTCGTCAATTTGTGTTGCATCTTTTATTCTCTGGCATCCTAAGTCGGAGGTATCTAACACCAATCGGATCTGAACCTCGGTCAGATAAGATGGTTGGAACATATTTCCAAGAGTTATAACATTGGTCTTTATATGACTCGGTAAGGTGATGTCATGCCTAGCACACCTGACCGGAGGACCTATTGTTATAATTTCCTTTTTAGCAAGGCTATCCGTTCTTACATGAGGAAATTGTAAGACTTATTCTATAAGTTGTTCCTGATGGATCCTTTGTGTATCCAAAGTCTGATTTTTTGCTTGAAGAGCATGCCAGTGCTATCTCTAAGCAGGCCTATGGTACTCCGATTTTCAACAAGAACATTTGAAGCCCAATGCTAAATGTTTCTTGCTCAATTATCCAAACATCGTTGCATGGGTAATGTCATGAAATTTTGCTCCCCTTACCTAAAGGGTTTTCTCCTTTCTATCCTGTCATGGATATCATGTTGTGCTTGTCCTTGGGAAGGATATACCCCTGAAATGTGTTTTCCTTTCCGCTGTTCTGTTTAATTTGATGATCACATTTTCCTTTCCATTGTTTTGTTTAACATTTCTTGTGATCTATATGATCTAAGCAGTAATATTCTTCTGCTTATGCAAACACCTCATTGAACCACCCTGTCAGTAAGACCCTGTTACTTTTGTTGATGACATTCCGGTAACCCCCGCTGGACGAGAACTTTGCCTTATTGGTCCGCCTCGTTCAACGAGTAGGAAAATGGTTCTCTTTGTCCCTCGCCCTTGGTACCAACGTTATTGCCAACATAACTGACATGCTATCCTTCGATATACCTTCCTTACATGATCGTGCAAGACGTCACCGCCCTTCCTACTTTTAACCCACATGGTGGGCCCATAACCCACAATTCCACAAGATCGAAACCTGACTCTCCTGTACACCCCCTGTTCCCAAAGTTATTCCTCGCGTGTGGCCTCGTATGTAATTCACGAGCCACCGTCCGAGAGATCATCAATTCTGGTATCAGACACAATACTTATCCCCGTTGCTTGAACCTCTTTCACGCCCTGTATCAGGCATCGAACGGTTGTCTGCCCGCTCAAACTTCCCATGATATCTCCGTACTATGCTCTTGATAACTTCTTAAGTTTCAATTTCAGAGTTAATTTCCGCCACCTTCCCCGATGTTATCGACCAGATAGTCAACCTTGCAGAGGACCGTTCTCTCGGAATACCCCCTTTATTCTTTCGTAAGTACGATGGAGTTCCCGAAGAAAGGATGCCGACTTCATCATGATGGCTGGAAGCAGAGTAATGAAGACGTCAATGGAATTGATCGACCTGTTCGAGAAGATCCGTTAGAATTTCGTAACCTAGTCTTTCCCCCTTACTCCACCTCTTAAAATCTCGGGATGAGATTTCTTGTAGTGAAGGAGATTTGTGACGCCCGGATATTTAAGCTACAGTGAACTTCTGCTAATGATGCCACGTCACCTCGATTACTGTGGCTAATCTCACGTTAGTTCAAAACAATTCAAATTCAAATTTTAATTAAAGGCAAACAACAAAATTTTCAAACAATAAAAATAAAATGTTCGGGTAGTGCCAAATAATGCATAGGTAATTTAGGATGATAAACCACACTTTTATAAGATGTTTAAATACTTAAATGTGAATGAAACAACAACTTAACCAATTTAATGAATGCCTCTTATTATTTATAAAATGTTAAACTATTTTGTATAGTTACCCAAATTAATGTGGCAGTAGTAAATATAGTAATACTAATCTAGGAACCGTTGGTGTATTTTATTAAACTGTAACCATTAAAGAAATAAAAGAAAGCATGAAAGAAAAAAGTGAAATAAAAAGTTTGGAGAAAGTCTAAAGCTGCACTGTGCACTGTAGCCCATTGCTACAGTACACATCCAGCCCACTAACCCCCTTATCTCCTACCTCCTATTCACGCGCCCCGTTGGACGGCCATGCGTCGTCCGTGGCCGCGGGAGGCCACGCGCCGGCCATCTAGCGCCTCCCCACGGTAGTTAAGAGCACCCCCAAGCCCCCTGGAACCCTAGCACATTCATCATCCCCTCCTCTCGCCCCTCTCCTCCCCACAGCGCAAACCCGCCGCCGCCGTTGCCATGGGTTGCCTCCCCGCCGCACTCCCCATCGACCCCGCGCCCTTGTAACACGTCAAGAATCTCTTGGTGCTCCCCTGCTTTGACTAAGCCGCTGGATCGGAGCCAGGAGGTCACTACGACGATGCACGCGTTCATACGTCTCCAACGTATCTATAATCTTTGATTGGTCCATGCTATATTATCTACTGTTTTGGACAATATTGGGCTTTATTATCCACTTTTATATTATTTTTGGGACTAACCTATTAACCGGAGGCCTAGACCAGAATTGCTGTTTTTTTTGCCTATTTTAGTGTTTCGAAGAAAAGGAATATCAAGCGGAGTCGAAACGGAATGAAACCTTCTGGAGAAGTTATTTTTGGAAGGAAAGCTACCCGATGAACTTGGAGTGCACGTCAGGAAAGAAACGAGGGAGCCACGAGGTAGGGGGCGCGCCCTCCACCCTCGTGGCTCCCCTGACATACTTCTTTCACCTATATATACCCATATACCCTAAAAAGATCGGGGAACAGAATAGATCAGGAGTTCCGCCGCCGCAAGCCTCTGTAGCCACCAAAAACCAATCGGGACCATGTTCCGGCACCCTGCCGGAGGGGGGAACCCTCACCGGTGGCCATCTTCATCATCCTGGCGCTCTCCATGACGAGGAGGGAGTAGTTCACCCTTGGGGCTGAGGGTATGTACCAGTAGCTATGTGTTTGATCTCTCTCTCTCATGTTCATGAGGTGATACGATCATGATGTATCGCGAGCTTTGCTATTATAGTTGGATCTTATGTTGCTTCTCCCCCTCTAATCTCTTGTAATGGATTGAGTTTTCCCTTTGAAGTTATCTTATCGGATTGAGTCTTTAATGATTTGAGAACACTTGATGTATGTCTTGCCGTGCGTATCTGTGGTGACAATGGGATATCACATGATTCACTTGATGTATGTTTTGGTGATCAACTTGCGGGTTCCGCCCATGAACCTATGCATAGGGGTTGGCACATGTTTTCGTCTTGATTCTCCGGTAGAAACTTTGGGGCACTCTTTGAGGTTCTGTGTGTTGGTTGAATAGATGAATCTGAGATTGTGTGATGCATATCGTATAATCATACCCACGGATACTTGAGGTGACATTGGAGTATCTAGGTGACATTAGGGTTTTGGTTGATTTGTGTCTTAAGGTGTTATTCTAGTACGAACTCTAGGGCTATTTGTGACACTTATAGGAATAGCCCAACAGATTGATTGGAAAGAATAACTTTGAGGTGGTCTCGTACCCTACCATAATCTCTTCGTTTGTTCTCCACTATAAGTGACTTTGGAGTGACTCTTTGTTGCATGTTGATGGATAGTTATATGATCCAATTATGTTATTATTGTTGAGAGAACTTGCACTAGTGAAAGTATGAACCCTAGGCCTTGTTTCCTATCATTGCAATACCGTTTACGCTCACTTTTACCATTAGTTACCTTTCTGTTTTTGTATTTTTAGATTACAAAAACCTACATCTACTATCCATATTGCACTTGTATCACCATCTCTTCGCCGAACTAGTGCACCTATACAATTTACCATTGTATTGGGTTTGTTGGGGACACAAGAGACTCTTTGTTATTTGGTTGCAGGGTTGCTTGAGAGAGACCATCTTCATCCTACGCCTCCCACGGATTGATAAACCTTAGGTCATCCACTTGAGGGAAATTTGCTACTGTCCTACAAATCTCTGCACTTGGAGACCCAACAACGTCTACAAGAAGAAGGTTGCATAGTAGACATCAAGCTCTTTTTTGGCGCCGTTGCCGGGGAGGTGAGTGCTTGAAGGTATATATTTAGATCTTGCAATCGAATCTTTTTGTTTGTTGTTTTATCACTAGTTTAGTTTATAAAAGAAAACTACCAAAAAAATGGAATTAAGGGTGCCTCATATGCTTCATCTTTTTAATGTCTTTCGTGAAAATGATGGGAAAGAAAATTGTGCTCAAGTACTAGAAAAAGAATTACATAGAATGTTTGGCACTAAATCTTTGTATGATGAGAAATATTGCAATGTTGTTAGTATGAATTCTATGAATATCCATGATGCCAATGATATTCAAAGCCACAAGCTTGGGGATGCTATGTTTGATGAAGATGATATGTTTAGTCCCCCAAGTTTTGATGAGAATATTTATTATGATGAAAGCATGCCTCCTATCTATGATGATTATTGTGATGACACGTATGCTTTAAAGAATAATGATAACCATGAAACTTGTCATCTTGATCTTAATTTTCAATCACATGATAGTTATTTTGTTGAGCTTGCTCCCACTACTATTCATGAGAAGAAATTTGCTTATGTGGAGAGTAATAAAATTTCTATGCTTGTGCATCATGAAAATAATGCTTTATGTGCTGGTTATATTGTTGAATTCATTCATGATGCTACTGATAATTATTATGAGGGAGGAATATATGCTTGCAGGAATTGCAATAATATCAAGTTTCCTCTCTATGTGTTGAAAATCTTGAAGTTATGCTTGTTTTGCCTTCCTAAGCAAGTTGATTCTTGTTCCCATAAGTTGTTTGCTCACAAAATCCCTATGCATAGGAAGTGGGTTAGACTTAAATGTGCTAATCATGTTCTTCATGATGCTCTCTTTATGTTTCAATTCTTATCTTTTATGTGAGCTTCATTGAAATCATCATGCCTAGCTAGGGGCGTTAAACGTTAGCGCTTGTTGGGAAGCAACCCAATTTTATTTTATTTTATTGCTTTTTGGTTCTGTTTAGGAATAAATAATCCATCTAGCTTCTGTTTAGATGTGGTTTTGTGTTTTAATTATTGTTTTTGCCAAGTAGAAACTTTGGGAAGACTTGGGTGAAGTCTTTATGATCATGCTGTAAAAAACAGAAACTTTACCGCTCACGAGATTAGCTAAAACTTTTTACTGGAGAGTGATATTTAGTTGACTATTTTTGCAGATGATTACTAGACAAATTCCTCAGGTCCACCAATTTATTTTAGAATTTTTTGAGTTCCAGAAGTTTGCGTTAGTTACAGATTACTACAGACTGTTCTGTTTTTGACAGATTCTGTTTTTCGTGTGTTGTTTGCTTATTTTGATGACTCTATGGCTAGTAAAATAGTTTATACACCATAGAGAAGTTGGAATACAGTAGGTTTAACACCAATATAAATAAAGAGTGAGTTCATTACAGTACCTTGAAGTGGTGTTTTGTTTTCTTTCGCTAACGGTGCTCACGAGTTTTCTGTTAAGTTTTGTGTTGTGAAGTTTTCATATTTTGGGTAAAGATTCAATGGACTATGGAATAAGGAGTGGCAAGAGCCTAAGCTTGGGGATGCCCAAGGAACCCCAAGTTAATACTAAAGGATAACCAAGAGCCTAATCTTGGGTATGCCCCGGAAGGCATCCCCTATTTCGTCTTCGTTCATCGGTAACTCTACTTGGAGCTATATTTTTATTCACCACATGATATGTGTTTTGCTTGGAGCGTCATTTTATTTTATTTTGTTTTGCTTGCTGTTTGAATAAAATACCAAGATATGAAATTCTTAAATGTCAGATAGCCTTCACATAGTTGCATAATTATTCGACTACTCATTGATCTTTACTTATATCTTTCGGAGTAGTTTGTCATCTGCTCTAGTGCTTCACTTATATCCTTTTAGAGCACAATGGTGGTTTTATTTTGAAGAAATAGATGAACTCTCATGCTTCACTTATATTATTTTGAGAGTCTTAAACAGCATGGTAATTTGCTTAATCCTAATATGCTAGGTATTCAAGATTAGTAAAAACTTTCCTATGAGTGTGCTGAATACTAAGAGAAGTTTGATGCTTGATGATTGTTTTGAGATATGGAGGTAGTAATATTAGAGTCATGCTAGTTGGGTAGTTGTGAATTTGAGAAATACTTGTGTTAAATTTAGTTATTCCCGTAGCATGCACGTATGGTGAACCGTTATGTGATGAAGTCAGAGCATGATTTATTTATTGATTGTCTTCCTTATGAGTGGCGGTCGGGGACGAGCGATGGTCTTTTCCTACCAATCTATCCCCCTAGGAGCATGCGCCTAATAATTTGCTTTGATAACTTGTAGATTTTTGCAATAAGTATGTGAGTTCTTTATGACTAATGTTGAGTCCATGGATTATACGCACTCTCACCCTTCCACCATTGCTAGCCTCTCTAATACTGCGCACCTTTCGCTGGTATCATACACCCACCATATACCTTCCTCAAAACAGCCACCATACCTACCTATTATGGCATTTCCATAGCCATTCCGAGATATATTGCCATGCAACTTTCCACCGTTCCGTTTATTATGACACGCTTCATCATTGTCATATTGCTTTGCATGATCATGTAGTTGACATTGTATTTGTGGCAAAGCCACCGTTCATAATTCTTTCATACATGTCACTCATGAGTCATTGCACATTCCGGTACACCGGCGGAGGCATTGACATAGAGTCATATTTTGTTCTAAGTATCGAGTTGTAAGTAAATAAAAGTGTGATGATCATCATTATTAGAGCATTGTCCCAGTGAGGAAATGATGATGGAGACTACGATTCCCCCACAAGTCGGGATGAGACTCCGGACTAAAAAAAAGAGGCCATAAAAAAGAGAGAAAAGGCCCAAATAAAAAAATAAAAAAATGAGAGAAAAAGAGAGAAGGGACAATGCTACTATCCTTTTCCACATTTGTGCTTGAAAGTAGCACCATAATCTTCATGATAGAGAGTCTCCTATGATATCACTTTCATATACTAGTGGGAATTTTTCATTATAGGACTTGGCTTTTATATTCCAATGATGGGCTTCCTCAAAATGCCCTAGGTCTTCGTGAGCAAGCGAGTTGGATGCACACCCACTTAGTGTCTTTTGTTGAGCTTTCACATACTTATAGCTCTAGTGCATCCGTTGCATGGCAATCCCTACTCACTCACATTGATATCTATTGATGGCATCTCCATAGCCCGTTGATACGCCTAGTTGATGTGAGACTATCTTCTCCTTTTTGTCTTCTCCACAACCACCATTCTATTCCACCTATAGTGCTATGTCCATGGCTCACGCTCATGTATTGCGTGAAGATTCAAAAAGTTTGAGAACATCAAAAGTATGAAACAATTGCTTGGCTTGTCATCGGGGTTGTGCATGATTTAAATATTTTGTGTGATGAAGATAGAGCATTGCCAGACTATATGATTTTGTAGGGATAACTTTCTTTGGCCATGTTATTTTGAGAAGACATAATTGCTTAGTTAGTATGCTTGAAGTATTATTATTTTTATGTCAATATGAACTTTTATCTTGAATCTTTCGGATGTGAATATTCATACCACAATTAAGAAGAAGTACATTGAAATTATGCCAAGTAGCACTCCACATCAAAAATTATCTTTTTTATCATTTACCTACTCGAGGACGAGCAGGAATTAAGCTTGGGGATGCTTGATACGTCTCCAACGTATCTATAATTTTTGATTGCTCCATGCTATATTATCTACTAATTTAGACAATATTGGGCTTTATTATGCACTTCTATATTATTTTTGGGACTGACCTATTAACCGGAGGCCCAACCCAGAATTGCTGTTTTTTTTGCCTAATTCAGTGTTTCGAAGAAAAGGAATATCAAACAGAGTCGAAACGGAATGAAACCTTCTGGAGAAGTTATTTTTGGAAGGAAAGCTACCCGATGAACTTGGAGTGCACATCAGGAAAGAAACGAGGGAGCCATGAGGTAGGGGGCGTGCCCACCCCCCTAGGGCGCGCCCTCCACCCTCGTGGGCCCCTCGTGGCTCCCCTGACGCACTTCTTTCACCTATATATACCCATATACCCTAAAGAATAGATCAGGAGTTCCGCCGCCACAAGCCTCTGTAGCCACCAAAAACCAATCGGGACCCTGTTCTGGCACCCTGCCGGAGGGGGGAACCCTCACCGGTGGCCATCTTCATCATCCTGGCGCTCTCTATGACGAGGAGGGAGTAGTTCACCCTCGGGGCTGAGGGTATGTACCAGTAGCTATGTGTTTGATCTCTCTCTATCTCGTGTTCTTGAGGTGATACGATCTTGATGTATCGCGGGCTTTGCTATTATAGTTGGATCTTATGTTGCTTCTCCCCCTCTACTCGCTTGTAATGGTGAGTTTTCCCTTTGAAGTTATCTTATCGGATTGAGTCTTTAATGATTTGAGAACACTTGATGTATGTCTTGCCGTGCGTATCTGTGGTGACAATGGGATATCACGTGATTCACTTGATGTATGTTTTGGTGATCAACTTGCGGGTTCCGCCCATGAACCTATGCATAGGGGTTGGCACACGTTTTCGTCTTGGTTCTCCAGTAGAAACTTTGGGGCACTCTTTGAGGTTCTATGTGTTGGTTGAATAGATGAATCTGAGATTGTGTGATGCATATCGTACAATCATACCCACAGATACTTGAGGTGACATTGGAGTATCTAGGTGACATTAGGGTTTTGGTTGATTTGTGTCTTAAGGTGTTATTCTAGTACGAACTCTAGGGCTGTTTGTGACACTTATAGGAATAGCCCAACGGATTGATTGGAAAGAATAACTTTGAGGTGGTTTCATACCCAACCATAATCTCTTCGTTTGTTCTCCACTATAAGTGACTTTGGAGTGACTCTTTGTTGCATGTTGAGGGATAGTTATATGATCCAATTATGTTATTATTGTTGAGAGAACTTGCACTAGTGAAAGTATGAACCCTAGGCCTTGTTTCCTATCATTGCAATGCCGTTTACGCTCACTTTTACCATTAGTTACCTTGCTGTTTTTGTATTTTCAGATTACAAAAACCTATATCTACTACCATTATATTGGGTGTGTTGGGACACAAGAGACTCTTTGTTATTTGGTTGCAGGGTTGCTTGAGAGAGACCATCTTCATCCTACGCCTCCCACGGATTGATAAACCTTAGGTCATCCACTTGAGGGAAATTTGCTACTGTCCTACAAACCTCTGCACTTGGAGGCCCAACAACGTCTACAAGAAGAAGGTTGCGTAGTAGACATCACGCGTCCACTTCCTTGCCTTTGGCCGTCGTCGTCCTCCCTGTCGATTAGCTTCGCCCCGACCCCCTCCGGCTTTAACGAGCGGCTCCCCGTCACCGATGTGAGCACCGCTACATTTCCCCCCTCCCCTGAACTCGTCCCTCCGTCTCCTACTATCGCCACCGTAGTTCGTCACCATTGTTGCACTCACTATCATCGCCTCCTCCTGGCCAGCCAAGCACGTGGGCGTGCTCAGGACCTCCCGGTGATGCCGTTCGTGTTCTCGAACCCCTGTGCCGTGTCCCACAGCCATGACCCCGAGCTCGGTCGATCTCCGGTCACCGCCACGCTCCGCCCGCTCACCCGAGCTCCCCCGCGCGCGCCCGCAAGCTCCAGCCACCTCATGGCCGGCTCCGGCCGCTGCTAGCTCTCCTGCTACTGCCGCGCTGCCGCCTGCAGCTCGTCTTGGCCACACCTCCGCGCGTTAGCCCGCGCATGTTGTCGCCGCCCCCTCACCGCCCATTGCTCCCGCGCAGCCCTGCACCCTTGTCCAGCCACCCGCTTGCTGTACTGCTGCTGCTGCTAACTACTGTAGATGCAACTAGCTTTACCAATATTACATTGAGTAACCCCCTGGACTGCCCTAAACAGCCACTAAACAACTACTAACAGGAGCAAAACTATTATGTGAAGGTAGTATACTTGACAAACTCCATTTTATCCCACTGGACCAAATCCATTCGATGCATGGTTTAAGTCCTATGAAAATCACAAAATGCTATCTTCTGTTAACAGAAAACAGATTCAACCTCTAGCATTGTGTGTGCGTGTGCTGTGTGAGTTCACGTGTGTGCGGCCGGTCCAAACTAGTTAGGTCTAATTTAATTAGCTAGATTATTCCTAGGATTAATTCTGCTGTTTAGTTAGTATCAGTTTAGTGCTAGATTAGCCTAATAGCCTTGACATGTGGCCCCATTCTAATCTAGACACTAATTTAATTTAGATGCCTATGACATGTGGGCCATACCTCACCTTTTGACCAGTCAAAGTAAAATGGTTGACCAGCCCCTCGGGTCCCACTGTCATACAAATAGGCTAGTGTAACACTAAGTAACAAATGCACATTCTGCCTTCAATTCGATTTAGACAATTTCAGTAATTCTAGAAAATGAATTAAAACTTTGGAAAATCATAGAAAATAATCTGTAACTCGGATGAAAATACTTTTTACATGAAAGTTGCTCAGAACGACGAGTCGAATCCGGATACGTAGCCCGTTCGTCCGCCACATATCCCTTGCATAGCAAACACACATCTTTCCCCCTCCGGTTCATCTGTCCGAAAATGCGAAACACCGGGAATACTTTCCTAGACATTTCCCCCCTTCGCCGGTATCACCTCCTACTGCGTTAGGTCACCTCTAGCATCGCGTATTGCCATGTTACGCTTTGTGATGCTTTGATTTCTCTGTTATTTATTGTGTTCCCCCTCGGTTACTTCTTTCCAGTAGACCCCGAGGCTGCCGGCGACCCCCAGTTCGTCTACGGTGTTGACGACCCCTCCTTCTTGCCAGAGCAACCAGGCAAGCCCCCCCCTTGATCACCAGATATCGCCTATTCCTTCTCTCTACTGCTTGCATTAGAGTAGTGTAGCATGTTACTTCTTTCGGTTAATCCTATTCTGCTGCATAACCTGTCATTGTTGCTACAATTGTTACCCTTACCTGCAATCCTAAATGCTTAGTATAGGATGCTAGTATTCCATCAGTGGCCCTACACTCTTGTCCGTCTGCCATGTTATACTACTGGGCTGTGATCACTTCGGGAGGTGATCACGGGCATATGCTATATACTTTATACTGTTACATTACTTATGATACTGTTCGGAGATGGGGACTGAAGGGGCAGGTGGCTCCATCCCGGTAGAGGTGGGCATGGGTTCCCGACGGCCCCCGAATGTTACTTTGTGGCGGAGCGACATGGCAGGTTGAGACCACCTAGGAGAGAGGTGGGCCTGGCCCTGGTCGGCGTTCGCGGATACTTCAATTAACATGCTTAACGAGATCTTGGTATTTGATCTTAGCCTGGCCACTGGCCTATACGCACTAAGCAACTACTCAGGAACAGTTATGGGCACTCGACGTCATGGTATCAGCCGAAGCCTTCGTTACGTCAGCGACTGAGCGGCGCGCGCCGGGTTGGACTGGAACGCCTGCTCTTGTATAAGGGAGGCTAGGTCTGCTCACCGGCCGCGTACGCAACATGCAGGTGTGCAATGGGTGATGGGCTCAGACCCCTGCGCGCATAGGATTTAGACCGGCGTGTTGACCTCTCTGTTATGCCTAGGTGGGGCTGCGACGTGTTGATCTTCCGAGGCCGGGCATGACCCAGGAAAGTGTGTCTGGCCAAATGGGATCGAGCGTGTTGGGTAATGTGGTGCACCCCTGCAGGGAAGTTTATCTATTCGAATAGCCGTGTCCCTCGGTAAAAGGACGACCCAGAGTTGTACCTTGACCTTATGACAACTAGAACCGGATACTTAATAAAACACACCCTTCCAAGTGCCAGATATAACCCGGTGATCGCTCTCACACAGGGCGACGAGGGGAGGATCGCCGGGTAGGATTATGCTATGCGATGCTACTTGGTGAACTTACCATCTACTCTCTTCTACATGCTGCAAGATGGAGGCTGCCAGAAGCGTAGTCTTCGACAGGACTAGCTATCCCCCTCTTATTCTGGCATTCTGTAGTTCAGTCAACCGATATTGCCCCTTTACACAGATACCCCTGCATATGTAGTGTAGATCCTTTCTTGCGAGTACTTTGGATGAGTACTCACGGTTGCTTTTCTTCCTCTTTTCCCCCTTTCCATTCTACCTGGTTGTCGCAACCAGATGCTGGAGCCTAGGAGCCAGACGCCACCGTCAACGACAACTCCTACTACACCGGAGGTGCCTACTACTACGTGCAGGCCGCTGACGACAGCCAGGAGTAGTTTAGGAGGATCCCAGGCAGGAGGCCTGTGCCTCTTTCGATCTATATCCCAGTTTGTGCTAGCCTTCTTAAGGCGAACTTGTTTAACTTATGTCTGTACTCAGATATTGTTGCTTCCGCTGACTCGTCTATGATCGAGCACTTGTATTCGAGCCCTCGAGGCCCCTGGCTTATATTATGATGCTTGTATGACTTATTTATGTTTTTAGAGTTGTGTTGTGATATCTTTCGGTGAGTCCCTGATCTTGATCGTACACTTTTGCGTGCATGATTTGTGTGCGATTGAATCAGGGGCGTCACACGTTGTCAACCTCAATTTCTTCATCTATCTGCTCTGATGAAGCAGCAGAAGGATCTTCTTCATCGGATTCACTAGGAATCATATAATCCTCACCAAAGGGAATAATCTCCTTTGATGGCATGCTTGATACAGGAACAACATCTATGGGATTTTCAAAAGAGCTTGTCAAAGTCTTCACTTTCTTTGGAGCTGAAGACTGTGGGGAAGCAGATGCTTTCCTTTTCTTCACAGCTGCTTGCTCCGCAGCTTTGGTTTTCTTCGCTTCTGATGAAGAAGGAAGGATAGGGCTTGTCGTTGGTGCAGGAGGAGCAAAGGAATTTGGTGCAGTTTCTTTAGGCGCAACTGATGCAATTGCCTTGGCATTGTCAGTGGCACAGCAACAGATGCTTCAACTGGCCTGGCTTGCGCTTCAGGCGCAACACTAGAGGTTGCCCTGGAAGTTTCTTCAATGGCTGGAATGTCTTCATTAGCCCTGGTGCTCTCATTTTCTTCAGCAGCCTGATCTTCATCAGTGGTGCTAGCATGTTCTTCAGTAGGCTGAGCAGAAGCTTCAGCCTGATAAATTTCACGTTGCGTTGAGGCTGCAACATTTGAGGTGAATCCGTTGGTCAGCTTGACAAATCTGACTTTGGCTCCCAGCTAGTCAGCATAGTATCGGTCAAATTCATCATTGAGACTCTTGATTTCTGATTGTAGAGCGACAAGTTCATCAGGTGATAGCTTCAACACATTTTGCTTCAGAAAGCGCTCTTTCTTTTACTGAGATTTCTTCTCCTTCCTACCGTGTTCAAATTTCCATTTTGTCCTCACCAATGAAGGCAGTCAACATTTGACTTTGGCCAGGAGTGAGGTTCATCTCAGGCAAAGAAGTGTTGGGGTCCTTATGCCATAGGTCGATGAAGTCTAGGATCAATTTGGGATCTAACATCAATGGCACATTACTGTCTTTGGCTCTAGTGGCCCTTTGTTGTATGTCTCTGATGATTTCAGCAAGTTCCTCATCATCAGCTTCGTCTTCACTTAACGGCACATGGAAGGCAACCTGCTTCTTGTGAGGACTTGGTCTTGTGCCTCGTCCAGCAGTGGCCTTTGTCTTCAGCAAAGTTGGTCCTGTTGAGGACTGAGGAGGAGCTGAAGACCTTGCAGATGCTTTTGAAGCAATCAAGATGCCTATAGTCCTTTGGCAAGAGGCGAGATGTGCAGGTGCCGAGGACTTTGCAGCAGCGGCTGAAGGTTTTGCAACAGGGGGAACTGGAGCTTCTTAAGGAATATGCTTTGAGGGCATTGAAGAGCTTGGCCGTGAGGGCAGTGCAGAGGAATTTTGCTTGCGAGTTGGCTTCTTGGGCATAGCCTTCTTGGGATTGCTAGCAGAGGCCACGGCAGTGGCAGTAGCAGAGTCTTCATTGAATTTCCTCACTGCTTCCTTGGCCATTTTGGCCAACTTGGCTTGTCGTTTGGCCCATTCATCTGGATAGTCCTCCCCGCGCTTGAGGCTAGTGGGATCAGCTTCTTGGCCAGGTGCCAATGGAGGTCTTGGGCAAGGAGGGTGTAAGGCGAATTTCTTCATGCCCTTTGGAATTACATATCTGTACTCCCTCCATTCCCGTGCTCATCTCCTTTCGATCCTCTGTATGCGCACCTTGCGCTCATTCTTCGTATCCTTGCCATGAATTGCTTCATCAGGTGTGCAATATCCTGCATAGATATCCTCAGGGATCTCGAAAGCAGTATTCACTTCTAGTCTCTTGCCTCCTTTCTGAGGTCTCTTGCGATCAGCCATTTTCTTCAGCTGAGGGTTTTGAACACTGGAATTCTCTGACGATGTATGAAATTTGTCTTCGAGGAACGCTGCAACTGAGTTAAATTGATGAGAACCTAGTGATTCAGCAGCGGACATGTGTACCTGTGAACAGAGTATAGGTGCGAAGAATTTGGAGAGGTCATATGCATTCTCAAAAGTTTTTCAAAAGAACAAGTTTGAGGAATTTGACCAGGAATGTCTTCAGGAATTTCACTAAGCAGTCTTTGACCTAGGTTCCAGAGTTGTATAGATTAAAAATCCACACAATTGAGGAGTCTTGAGGAAAAAGGTTGCTTAGAGAAACAAGTCAAGAATAGATGCATGTGAGGTGTTTACGTGTGTGGAAGTTGAAGAATAAACACCTTTTGAAGATTTTGAGGAAATCATCAGAATCAACAAGGGTAGTAAAAATAAATTTTATTTACCCTTGACGAAGAACACGACGAACTGTGAGTTGTAGATTGGAAGTTCGTCCGTTCAGATCTTCTATGCCCTAACTTGGCAGAGGAAGACAACTACGACGGCGGCGGAGTGAAGATTTCCGCGGCCGGCGCAAGTACGATGGTGATGAGGTCGAGGCAGTGAAGATCTTCCTCACTAGCGACGATGGAAGTAGCGGTGGCGCTAGGTCTAAGAGCTCGAGCGAGGGGAGTGAGGTCGAGCGGGGTAATTGCAGTCTGAGGAGGGTGAGGGGTATTTATAACTGAGGTGAAAAACCGCTCGCTCGAGGAAAATGGACGAAAGTTCCCTGACCCTTCTCATCCTAGCGACATGTGTCACCCACATACAGAGAGTTGGTGATCGTGTGAGATCGTGGGTGAATAGATAAATCTTGTCGTGGGATGTGGAACGGTTTGAGCGGCAAACGTCGAAAATTTAGATAAGATAATTTTAAAGTTTCGTTCGCAAATTCTTCAGCTGACAAGGACACAGTGAAGATTTTGAACGGGTTTCAAATATAACGCACATGAAGAATTTGTGAACAGACTGGGTTGAGTTTAGTATAGAGAGGGACGGGTCCGATCACACTCACTTAGCAGAAAATTCAACTTGAAGAATTATCAATAAGTGAATGCTGTAGAGGACATAAAAACTCAAATATATATATATATATATATATATATATATATATATATATATATATATATATATATATATAGTCAATGAAGAACAAGGTCGGAAAGAGTGAAGACTTGCAAAATTGAATAATTTGAACAACTGAGGAATTTCAAAAGCTGAAGAAAAACTCAAATTCAAGATTTTCAACTTTTGTTGGTGGCATGACCCACTGTATAAGAATGATGATTTCAGACACCGCGTACAATTGTCCTAGGGCTCTGAGAATCAAATTCTTCGTTAATTTCTTCACACTTAGAGGGTTAGTCTTCATTGATTGAAGAAAAACGTTACTTCGTGTGTTGCACATCTAAGTCATCAATTTTGCATAAGTGTTAGGATGTGTGTCCTTTTTAAAGAACGTTCAAAGATTCTAAGATATTTAGCTCACACCGCAACTTGCTAAATCTCTTCTCATCCAAGGGCTTTGTGAAGATATCGGCTAGCCGTTCTTCAGTCTTCACGTGCTCGATTGAGATGTCGCCCTTCAACACGATCTTGAAGAGAATGATGACGAATCTGGACGTGCTTTGTATTCGAGTGCTGATCTGGGTTATGAGCAATCTTGATGGCACTCTCATTGTCATAGAAGAGTGGCACATTCTTCACATTGATGCCGTAGTCCTTGAGGGTTTGCTTCATCCATAGCAATTGAGCACAACACGAATTGGCAGCAATGTACTCAGCTTCAGTAGTAGAGAGTGATATGCAGTTCTGTTTCTTCGAGGACCAACATACCAAGGATTGTCCAAGGAAATGGCATGTGCCGGATGTTGACTTGCGGTCCACAGGATCAAAGCATAGTCAGAGTCAGAATATCCAATGAGATCAAAACCCGAGCCCTTGGGATACCATAATCCAAGTGTGGAGTGTGAGCTAGATATCGAAGAATATGCTTCACAACCTTATGGTGTGATTCCTTCGGTGTAGCTTAAAAACGGGCACACATGCAAACACTAAGCATAATATCTGGCCTAGATGCACATAGATACAATAAAGAGGCAATCATGGAGCGGTATACCTTTTGATCGAAGTCAATACCCTTTTCATTAGTGCATAGATGGCCATTTGTGGGCATAGGGATTTTGACGCCTTTGCAATCTTGCATGTCGAATTTCCTCAACACATCCTTGAGGTATTTCTCCTAAGATATGAAGATGCCATTGCGCTGTTGACGAATTTGAAGACCTAAGAAGAATTTCAATTCTCCCATCATAGACATTTGATATTCCTCACTCATCATATAGGCAAATTCGTCAGTGTAACGTTTGTTAGTACAGCCAAAGATAATATCATCAACATATATTTGGCACACGAATAATTCATCATCATATGTTTTAGTGAAAAGAGTTGGGTCAAGTGAACCGGGTTTGAAGCCTTTCTTCATGAGGAATTCCTTCAAAGTATCATACCATGCCCAAGGGGCCTGCTTGAGGCCATAGAGGGCCTTATTGAGTCTGAAGACTTTGTTAGGATGCTTTGGATCTTCAAAACTTGGGGGTTGAGCGACATATACTTCTTCCTCAAGCTTACTGTTGAGGAATTTGACATCCTCGATGCCAATGACATGCTTCTTCTTCGCGAGCGTGTGCAAGTTCCTCATGCCAGCATGACCAAATCGCCGATGCCATAGCCAACCTTCTGAAGCTTTTGCAAGCAGACATGTAGCAGGTTGTGGTCCTGTAGAGAAATCAACAATATAGAAGTATCCTCTCCTAAAGCCTTCGAAGACTTTGGAATTGTCAACTTCCATGATCACAACACAACGATACTTGCCAAAGACAACAACCATATCAAGATCACAAAGCATCGAGACAGACATGAGGTTGAATCCTAAGGACTCGACAAGCATGACTTTGTCCATGTGTCGATCCTTTGATATCGCAACCTTACCTCGACCCAATACCTTGCTTTTGCCTTGTCAGCATAGGTGATATGCTTCAGATGTGATGGAGATAAAGCAGTGTCCATCAATAAGTTCCTGTGACTAGTCATGTGATTTGTACATCCACTGTCGAGGACCCACTCAGTGGCTTTGGGTTGACCATCCTGAGATGAATTAGTGCAACTTACGAACTCATATACTTCATCAGTGAAGAATATGACATCAAATTCATCAGATCAATTTCGTCAGGCAATAGAACAGATATAGCAGTATGAGGATGTGAGAAATGAAAATCCATTTCTTCATGATTAGCTTGCGTCCTTTCAAGCTTATTTAGGTCTCCAGCAAATTCCTCAGACGTTTAAGTTCGTCTGGAGACCTGGCGCTGCATAAGAGATTAGTTCTTTTTCTTCACCACCCACATCTGGAGGGGTGGCAAAGAGTTCATCATTCTGTGAGCTCCATAAGAGAAAGGTTGCATAGACACCAATCCACTTCGCTTCACATAAGAGGGGTTAGGGTAAGCATATGAATAAGTAGAGAAATTCTTAGAGGACTTATGAACATAATGATTTGAAGAATAATGAACATATTCATAGCCCTCAGTCTTTCCCTGTGAAACTGAAGTGTTAGCATGATGATGTTCATATGAGGATTTTGATCCATGTGAGGACTTGGATCCATATGAAGACTTTGGTCCATATGAAGAATTTGATATGGGGTTCCTATTCTTCACAGGTGGTGTCATAATGACATTCACCTGAAGACTTTCAAGGCACCTTTTGGGAACCCAGATTTTCTTCATAGGGGGACCATTCCTGCAGTTAGTGCCAACATATCTAGCAAATACTTCACCATTCTGATTTTTGAACAGTTTATAGTTGGATTCAAATGACTCATCAGAAGAATATGAAGATTCACATGTAAAGCCAGATAAGTAGGTGGATCTGCGGGAGGTCCCTTTGCAGCAACCCATGAGGTTTTGGGGTACTGCTCTGGTTTCCAGTAGGTGCCATCAGCATTGAGTTTCCTCTCAAAGGCAATACCCTCTTTCCTGGGGTTCATGTTGAGGATCTGCTTTTTAAGCACATCACAAAGAGCCTGATGCCCTTTGATGCTTTTGTACGTGCCTGTCACATACAATTCCTTCAGCCCTGCGTTGTCAGTGATACTAGCAGCATCCTCAGATGAGGAATTAGCGATAGCATACATAGTTGAAGAATTTGCAGCAACAGAAGCATTTGAACTTTCAGGTGAAGAATTAACAGATTCACGTTCAATGCATTTCAAACATGGTGGAATGAATTCTTCCTGAGTGGCACTGATCTGTTGAGCAAGCAATAAATCACGTTCCTTCTGAAGATCTTCATAACTATCCCTTAGCTTTTCAAGATCTTGCTTTCTTTGAAGAAATTCATAAGAAAGCTTCTCATGATCAGATAAGAGAGTGTTATGATGACTTTGAAGGTTGTCAAACTTGGACTAAAGTCTCTGAAGATTTTCAGTCAAGGTTTGAGTGCGATCCATTTCTTCACCCAACAGGTCATCGCTTTTGTCTAGCATATTTTGAACCTTTTCAAAAGCCTTTTGTTGTTTCACAGCAATCTTAGCAAGTTTAGAATGGCTAGGCTTGAGGTTTTCATCATATTCATCGTCACTTGATTCAGAGGCGGGGTATTTGAGTACCTTGGCACCCTTTGCCATGAAGCAATAGGTGGGAGCGTAGTCATCATCGCCGTCGTCAATAGTGTTGGGGAAGTCATTTTCCTTAGAGTTGAAGATGGACTTGCTGACGAAAGTAGTAGCGAGGGCTAGGCTCGCCACACCAGATTCTGACTCCTTAGATGCCTCCTCTTCCTCATTTTCCTCAGATTTAGCTTCAGAGTCCATTTCCTTGCCAATGAATGCCCGATCCTTTTTGGAGTCGCTCTTCTTGTGAGATGAAGACTTTGAGGATTTTGGCGATGAGGACTTTGAAGATTTCTTTTTCTTCTTTGAGTCCTTCTCCCACAGAGGACAATCTTGAATGTAATGACCAGGTTTCTTGCATTTGTGGCAAGTTCTGTTCTTGTAGTCATGGGATGAGGAATATGATCTTATGTCATCATTTCTTGAGGATTTACCAAAGCGACCACGTCTTGAGAACTTCTGGAATTTCCTCATGAGCATTGCTAGCTCTTGGCTCAGTTCTTCAGGATCACCAAGGCTGCTACCAAAATCCTCACGTTCAGATTCAGAGACTGTTGTCGGCGTTCTGGGAACCAGGGTCCCCAGACTTGCCTGCCTGCGGCCCACGGCGTGGCTAGGTTAGCGGGCCGTACGGCCCATCTTCATCAACGAGGCATCCAAGACCCTCGCGAGGGGCCAAGCCTCGCGAGGTGGATGACGCAAGACCTCCTCAGGAGTGGCCTAGTCAGGCAGGCTCACGAGGAGCGGACATATCAAGGCGGGGCAAACCTCACGAGGCTTTCGTGACGTGAGCCATGACGATCGAGACCAGACGGGCGCAACATCCTTGTTTCCTCTTTGGTGCTAAGGAGGCAAGCGCAGGTGAGGAGTACCGAGGCATCAGGCAAAGGATGCCATATCGGTGCAACGAGACCAATACCAGAAGGACGACAATACGGAGGTCATCGTGGAGCTCAAGACGACGTCACCACCAGAGCCTTTAGCAGGCGAAGACCACCTTTGTCAGGTTAGCTTGTACTAGCTGTCCCCTTTCAAATTCGTCCGCCGTTGTTGGCTCCCTTCCCGCTCAATATTTGGGAAGAGGATTAGGGCCTATATAAGTAGAGCTAGCCACCACAGTAGAGGAGGACAGAATTCGGATCCACCAGTTCACCGAGCACAACAACACCTCAACCTCAGGAGGCACACCTCAACCTCAGGAGGCTGTTCTTCCCCTTGTATTGTTCATCATAAGCCCAAGAGGCAATCCACCACCACCACACTGGAGTAGGGTATTACACCACAATGCAGTAATAGGCGAAGATTGCCAGGAGAAGGACGGAGTTGGGATGGAGATGCAGAGCATGCAACTTATAATGGCGGAGGACAGAGAGGAAGAACTCGGAGAAGGGAGGCACCAGGCCAGCAGCAATGGAGCTTACAAAGAGCGGATAAAAGGTGCTCCCTCGGCCCTCAGGGGTGGCGGAGCCGGCCTTGAACACCTTCGCCCCGTCGATGCCCTGCGCCGCCGCCATCCGGCTCACCCGAGCGAGGCTCGCCTCCGACACGTTCGGCGAATCCAGGGCGGGCAAGTACCAAGCTCTGGCCGGGGACTGACGAGGCGCCATGGCTTCCTAGGTCGCGCGGTCGGAGTAGATCTGGAAATTTGGAGGAAGGAAGGAGAGGCGCAAGAAAGGGGATCTGAGCAGCAACCGGAGAAAGCAACAAAAAGCAAAGCCTAGGAAGATGCCGCTCCTTTATCAACTCGCGCGGTTGCTGAGGCGCCCACGTCCAATCAACCGCCACACGGCACCCAAGGCCGCAAGCTGTTAGGGTCCGCGGTGCTTCTCCCTTGCCCTTTCGCCTCCCTGCACAGCCGAGTCCGGGCGCGCCTTGGGCCCGGGGGCTACTGTCGGTGTTCTGGGAACGGGGGTCCCCAGACTTGCCTGCCTGCGGCCTGCGGCGTGGCTCAAAGGGGGGCCCAGCACGGCCCATCTTCATCAGCACAGACCCAAGACCCTCGCGAGGGGCCAAGCCTCGCGGGGCGGACGACACGGAGCTTCCTCAGGCGCGGCCTCGTTAGGCTGGCTCAAGAGGAGGCGGAGAGTTCAAGGCGGGGTACCTCACGAGGTGCCCATGACGCAAGCCATGACGACCAAGGGCGCCAGGCGGGCGCCAGCCCGCGCAGTGTCCTCCTTTCCTCTTTGGTGCAAAGGGAGCAAGCGCAGGCGAGAGCATCAAACAAAGGCACCCGTTTCGGTGCAACAAGACCAAGACCAGTCCAACGGTCGGAAGGAAGTCATTGTGGAGCCCAAGCCAGCGTCACCACCAGAGCCTTTGGCAGGTGAGGACCAACTTTAGTTAGGATAAGTGTACCAGATGTTCCCCTTCAAAATGGCCGATTGTTGGCGCTCTTCCCGCTCAATATTTGGGAAGAGGCCTAGGGCCTTTGCCTATAAATTGGACTAGCCACCCCAAGGGATCGGGATCGGATCGGATCGAGTAGCATCACACACACACACACAGAGAGAGAGAAGGGCGGCTGAACTCCTCCTAGTAGTTCATCGCCCCAGCCAAGAACAGACCCTCGCGTGGCTGTTCTTCCTTGTATTGTTCATCATCATCAGCCCAAGAGGCAATCCACCACACCACACTGGAGTAGGGTATTACACCACATCGGTGGCCCGAACCAGTATAAACCTTGTGTCTCTTGTGCTGTTCTTTCCATATCTTAGATCTTTGCGAGGCGGAGGGGCGCAGGTAGGTAGAAGGCGTAATCTCCGCGCGCACCCCAGAGTTCGAACCTCAAGGGTCTGCCGGAACCCGAAATTCGACACTTTTCTCCATATAAGAGTTTGTTCAGGCTTGTCCTTTGCTACAAAAAGGGTTGGGCCACCTTGCTGCACTTTATTTACTTTTTTTACTTGTTGCTCGTTACCAATTATCTTATCACAAAACTATCTGCTTCCTATAATTTCAGTGCTTGCAGAGAATACCTTGCTGAAAACCGCTTATCATTTCCTTCTGCTCCTCGTTGGGTTCGACACTCTTACTTATCAAAAGGACTATGATAGGTCCCCTATACTTGTGGGTCATCAAGTCTCTTTTCTGGCGCCATTGCCGGGGAGTGAAGCGCCTTTGGTGGGTGGAATTTGGTAAGGAAAAATTTATATAGTGTGCTGAAATTTACTGTCACTTGTTACTATGGAAAGTAATCCTCTGAGGGTCTTGTTCGGGGTATCTTCACCCCGACAAGTAGAGAAAAGAGTTGCTCCTCAACCTACTAAACCTACTGAAGATGAAAATGTCTACTTTGAAATTCCTTCGGGTATGTTAGAAAAACTGCTAGCTAATCCTTTTGCAGGAGACGGAACAAAGCATCCTGATGAGCACCTAATCTATGTGGATGAAGTTTGTGGATTATTTAAGCTTGCAGGTATACCCGGTGATGTTATTAAGAAGAAGGTCTTCCCTTTATCTTTGAAGGGAGATGAATGGACATGGTATAGGCTATGTGATGATATGGGATCATAGAACTACAAACGATTGAAATTGGAATTTCATCAGAAATTTTATCCTATGAATCTTGTTCATCGTGATCGCAATTATATATATAATTTTTGGCCTCGCGAAGGAGAAAGCATCGCTCAAGCTTGGGGGAGGCTTAAATCAATGTTATATTCATGCCCTAATCATGAGCTCTCAAGGGAAATGATTATTCAAAAATTTTATGCTCGGCTTTCTGATAACAATCGCACCATGCTCGATACTTCTTATGCTGGCTCTTTTACTATGAAGACTATTGAATTAAAATGGGATTTATTGGAAATAATTAAATGCAACTCTGAAGATTGGGATCTCGATGAAGGTAAGGAATCAGGTATGACACCTAAGTTTGATTGTGTTAAATCTTTTATGAATACCGATGTTTTTCGTAAATTTAGTACTAAACATGGACTTGACTATGAGATAGTAGCTTCTTTTTGTGAATCTTTTGCTGCTCATATTGATCTCCCTAAGGAGAAGTGGTTTAAATATCATCCTCCCATAGAAGTAAAAGTAGTTGCACCTATTAAAGTTGAAGAAAAGGCTATCACTTATAATGATCCTATTGTTCCTACTGCTTATGTTGAAAAACCACCTTTCCCTGTTAGGATAAAAGATCATGCTAAAGCTTCAACTGTGGTTCATAAAAGTAATATTAGAACTTATACACCTCCTAAGAAAATCAAAGTTGAACCTAATATTGCTATTGTTAAAGATCTCTTGGCTGATAATATTGATGGGCATGTTATTTATTTCTGTGATGAAACTGCTAGAATTGCCAAACCTTGTGCTAAAGATAAACATAGACCCGTGGCAGGCATGCCTGTCATTTCTGTTAAAATAGGAGATCATTGTTATCATGGCTTATCCGATATGGGTGCCAGTGCTAGTGCTATACCTCATGACTTATACAAAGAAATTATGCATGAAATTGCACCTGCTGAGATAGAAGATATTGATGTTACCATCAAACTTGCCAATAGAGATACAATATCACCCATTGGAATTGTTAGAGATGTTGAAGTCTTTTGTGGGAAAACTAAATATCCTGCTGATTTTCTTGTTCTTGGTTCCCCACAAGATAGCTTTTGTCCCATTATATTTGGTAGACCCTTCTTGAACACCGTTAATGCTAGGATAGACTGCGAAAAGGATGTTGTTACTATTGGTTTGGGTGATATGTCTCATGAGTTTAATTTCTCTAAATTTCGTAGACAACACCGTGAAGAGGAATTACCTAGTAAGGATGAAATTATTGGTCTTGCTTCTATTGCTGTACCTCCTAGTGATCCTTTAGAACAATATTTGCTAGACCATGAAAATGATATGTTTATGAATGAAAGAAGGGAAATTGACGAAGTATTCTTTAAACAGGAACCCATCCTGAAACACAATTTGCCTGTTGAAATCCTAGGGGATCCTCCTCTACCCAAGGGTGATCCCGTGTTTGAGCTTAAACCGTTACCTGATACTCTTAAATATGCTTATCTTGATGAGAAAAAGATATATCCTGTTATTATTAGTGCTAACCTTTCAGAGCATGAAGAAGAGAGATTATTGAAAACTCTGAAGAAGCACTGCACTGCTATTGGATATACTCTTGATGATCTTAAGGGCATTAGTCCCACTCTATGTCAACACAAAATAAATTTGGAGAAAGATGCCAAACCAGTTCGTGATCATCAACGACGACTGAATCCTAAAACGAAAGAAGTGGTAAGAAAGGAAATACTAAAACTCCTTGAGGCAGGTATAATTTATCCCGTTGCTGATAGTCGGTGGGTAAGTCATGTCCATTGTGTCCCTAAGAAGGGAGGTATTACCGTAGTTCCTAATGATAAAGATGAATTGACCCCGCAAAGAATTTCTACAGGTTATAGGATGGTAATTGATTTCCGCAAATTAAATAAAGCTACTAAAAGGATCATTACCCCTTAACTTTTATCGATCAAATGCTAGAAAGATTATCCAAACATACACACTTTTGCTTTTTAGATGGTTATTCTGGTTTCTCTCAAATACCCGTGTCAGCCGATGATCATTCAAAGACCACTTTTACTTGCCCTTTCGATACTTTTGCTTATAGACGTATGCCTTTTGGTTTATGTAATGCACCTTCTACCTTTCAAAGATGCATGATGGCTATATTCTCTGATTTTTGTGAAAAGATTTGTGAGGTTTTCATGGACGATTTTTCCGTCTATGGATCCTCTTTTGATGATTGCTTGAGCAACCTTGATCTAGTTTTGCAGAGATGTGAAGAAACTAATCTTGTCTTGAATTGGGAAAAGTGCCACTTTATGGTTAATGAAGGTATTGTCTTGGGGCATAAAGTTTCTGAAAGAGGTATTGAGGTTGATAAAGCCAAGGTTGATGCTATTGAAAAGATGCCATGTCCCAAGGACATCAAAGGTATAAGAAGTTTCCTTGGTCACGCCGGATTTTATAGGAGGTTCACTAAGGACTTCTCAAAAATTTCTCGGCCTCTGACTAATTTATTACAAAAAGATATACCATTTGTCTTTGATGATGATTGTGTAGAAGCATTTGAAATACTTAAGAAAGCATTGATCTCTGCACCTATTGTTCAGCCACCTAATTGGAATTTACCTTTTGAAATTATGTGTGATGCTAGTGATTATGTTGTAGGTGCTGTTCTAGGGCAAAGAGTTGATAAGAAATTAAATGTTATTCAATATGCTAGTAAGACTCTAGACAATGCTCAGAGAAATTATGCTACTACTGAAAAAGAATTCTTAGCAGTTGTATTTGCTTGTGATAAGTTCAGACCTTATATTGTTGATTCTAAAGTAACTATTCACATGGATCATGCTGCTATTAAATATCTTATAGAAAAGAAAGGTGCTAAACCTAGACTTATTAGATGGGTTCTCTTGCTACAAGAATTTGATTTGCATATTGTTGATAGAAAGGGAGCTGAGAACCCCGTTGCAGACAACTTGTCTAGGTTAGAGAATGTTCTTGATGACCCACTACCTATTGATGATATCTTTCCTGATGAACAATTAAATGTCATAAATGCTTCTCGTAATGCTCCATGGTATGCTGATTATGCTAATTACATCGTTGCTAAATTTATACCACCTAGTTTCACATACCAGCAAAAGAAAAAGTTTTTCTATGACTTGAGACATTACTTTTGGGATGACCCACATGTTTATAAAGAAGGAGTAGATGGTGTTATTAGACGTTGTGTACCTGAGCATGAACAGGAACAGATCCTACGCAAGTGTCACTTCGAAGCTTATGGAGGACACACGCTGGAGATAGAACTGCACATAAGGTATTGCAATCCGGTTTTTATTGGCCTACTCTCTTCAAGGATGCCCGTAAGTTTGTCTTATCTTGTGATGAATGCACTACAAAAAAAAGACACATCCGTGACATTTTGGGCCGAACGATTTTTTTCTGTCATACATATGACACTTCTATGATGATAATTGTGACAAAACCCGATATCATCATAGATGTGGTGGGCTCCTACTTCTATGACAACAAATCATGACAGAAAATGGGCTTTTCGTCCTGAGCGGGCCAGAGACGCAGCTGCATGACATTCTTTGGGCCGTCCATGACGGAAAAAACCGTGGTAGAAGTGAGGGGGAGGAAAATTTCGGGGAGTTCCCGGTTACGGTGGGAGGTCGGGGGCCGAGCGATGCGCGTTTCTCTCGTACACGTACGCGCGTGTGTGTGAGGCGTTGGCTCTAAATGAACCCGAGCGAGGCGTTGGGCTCTAACTGAACCCGAGCGATTGCACTGCAGGCTACGCATTACTGAACCCGAGCGATCGATCGATGGCTGTTAACTGAACCCGATCGAGCGATTCCTTGGCTACTGCTGCTAACTGAAGCCGTAGATGCTGCCTCTGGACGAACAGTGAGCATTGCCCGGGGGGGGGGGGTTGGATGAACAGTTCCCGGTGGGGGTGGATGAATAGGACCCTGTGGTGTTGCCTCTGGATGAACAGGACCCCGATCGATCGAGACGGTTGGTGCTGGATGAACAGGACCCCGTGGAGGGCTGGATGAACAGGACCACCCCGTGGAGGGCAGGATGAACAGTAGACGATGGAGGGGTGCCCGTGGAGGGGTGGTTGAACAGGACCACGTGGTGTGGAGGGCTGGATGAACAGTAGACGGTGGAGGGGTGGTTGAACAGTAGCCGGTGGAGTAGCGCGCGGTGGAGGCTGGATGAACAGGAGCCCGTGGAGGCTGGAGGAGGTCGACGGTGGATGAACAGTAGCTCGTGGAGGCTGGAGGGGGTCGACGGTGGAGATGAACAGTATCCCGTGGAGTCCCGTTTTGCGGTACGCCACACCCCTCCCGATGAACAGGACCCCCGTTTCGACCGTAGCGCTCCAACACAAGTCCGTTTCCTCCGTTTTGCGGTACGCCACACCCCTCCCGATCAACATGACCCCCGTTTCGACCGTAGGCGGTCCGTTTCCTCCGTTTTGCGGTACGCCACACCCCTCCCGATCAACAGGACCCCCGTTTCGACCATAGGAGGTCCGTTTCCTTTGTTCTGCGGTATGCCACACCCCTCCCGATCAACAAGACCCCCGTTTCGACCGTAGGAGGTTCGTTTCCTCCGTTCTGCGGTACGCCAGGCCTCGTTTCCATCGCCTCTTCCGTCCAAGCCCTCCCGATGAACACGACCACGCATTCCGTTCTGACCCATGAACACGACGACGACGATGTTTCTCCGTTCCGACCCAGCCATGTACACGAGCCCTCGCCGTACGTATGCGCGAGTAGGCGTTCGAGACCCCGCTCGTATGTACACATACGTGGCCGTATTTTCTTTCTTGCACCCTGGCCGCTATACGTACGTGTACATGCTACGTGCGCACCTCTACTATGACACGGGCGCGCCTCTACATCCACCAGTATATATGTACGTACACGTTCGCGACTAGAATGACAACGCTTCGACCAGGTGGGTCCCGACTGTCAGGCACTTCCTTGCCTGCGAAGACGTAGCTGGTGGGTCCCAGCAGTCAGGGGGGCGAAATATGGTGGCCCGTCCGGTGGGTCCCTGCTGTCAGGTGGAGAAATAATTATTTTGCACGTAATAAGGAGGCACTTCCTTGCTGCGGCTGTGGACCCAGCTGTCAGCCTCTCCATGTACAGTCCACGTCTGATGGAAGCCGTTCCTTGACCACGTTGACCACGCCGCGCCGAGAGCACCAGGACGGTGGACGACGGCGAGTCCTAGGAAGGGGACGACACGGAGCCGGGGAAGACGCGGCAGTGGATGCCCACGCGTAGAGGAGTACGAGGGTTCACTGGTTCGCTGCGGTGTGAGGCTGCCGTCCTCGCAGAATAATAGGGGGTGTGGGTGAGTAGAGGGATGGCCTGGCCAGCGGTGGGAGTAGTAGGGGGCGGTGAGGCCTCCGCCGCATCGCAGCCGGCCACGGGAGGCAGGAGCACGAGGCACGCCCGACGCTGGTTTGGGCGGCTGGAGCAAGAAGACCAGAGGTTGAAGAAGCACTACGACCGTTGGATGGACATTGTACGGTCACTGGAGCTAGAATCGTGCATATTGACTAAGTTGACAAAGCCCTCCATCCCCGTCAACTTAGTAGGCCCACAAGTCAGCCTCCCACCAAGGTGGGACCCAGCTAGCAGGGGGTATTCATTTTTTTGTGTGTAATAAGGAGGCACTTCCGGTGGGTCCGAGCTGACAGCAGGGGGAACGTTTTTTTCATGAAATACGGTGGCCCGTCGGGTGGATCCCAGCAGTCAGGGGCAAACGTTTTTTCACGATATACTGGTGGGCGTCCGGTGGGTCCTCGCTGTCAGGTGGAGGAATAATTATTTTCTGCGTAATAAGGAGGCACTTCCTTGCGGCTGCCGTGGACCAAGCTGTCAGCCTCTCCACGTACAGTATTCTTCCGATGGAATTCGGTCGTTGACCACATTGACCACACCGCGCCGGCAGCACCACGGCGGTGGATGACAGCGAGGCCTAGGAAGGGGACGACGCGGAGCCGGGGAAGACGCAGCAGTGGGTGCCCACACAGAGAGGAGTACGAGGGTTCACTGGTTCGGCTGCGCTGCCGTCGCCGCAGAATAACAGGGGGTGTGGGTGAGTGGAGTGGTGGGATGGCCTGGCCAGCGGTGGGAGTAGTATGGGGGCGGTGAGGCCTCCGCGGCAGCACAGCCGGCCACGGGAGGCAGGAGCAGGCGGCACGACCGGCGCTGGTTTGGGCGGCTGGAGCAAGAAGACCAGAGGTTGAAGAAGCACTACGGCCGTTGGATGGACATCGTAAGGTCAGTCAAGCTAGAATCGTGCATATTGACTAAGTTGACAAAGCCCTTCGTCCCCGTCAACTTAGTAGGCCCGCTATACTGGGTCCCAGCTAGTAGGGGGAGTATTCAATTTTTTTGTGCGTAATAAGGAGGCACTTCCTTGCGTGCGAAGATATAGCTGGTGGGTCCGAGCTGTCAGCGGCGGTAACATTTTTTTCGCGAAATACAGAGGCCGTTTTGGTGGGTCCCAGATGTCAGGTGGAGGAAATCATTATTTTGCGCGTAATAAGGAGGCATTTCCTTGCGTGCGGCCGTGGACCTAGCCGTCAGCCTCTCCACGTACAGTCCACTTCAGATGCATGTCGGTCGTTGACCACGCTGACCACGCCACGCCGAGAGCACCAGGGCGGTGGGCGACGGCGAGGCCTAGGAAGGGAACGACATGGAGGCAGGGAAGACTCGGCCGTTGTTTTTGTTTCCCACGCGGAGGGGAGTATGACTGTACGAGGGTTTACTGGTTCGTCTGCCGTCGTTGGAGAATAACAGCAGGTGTGGGTGAGTAGAGGGATGGCTAGGCCAGCGATGGGAGTACGCTGGGGCGGTGAGGCCTGTGCGGCAGCAGAGCCAACCGTGGGGAGGAGCGAGCAGGCAGTCCTGCCGGCGCCTGTTTGAGCGGCTGGAGCAGGAAGAGCAGAGATTGAAGAAGCACGACAGCCGTTGGATGGCCATCCAACAGTCACTGCTTGTGTGTCAACCTTTTTTTTAGGAAAGCCTCAAATATGTGGAAAACAGCATACAGCCCATCTGCCATTATTTCTAGTAATATACATCCCATTAGCTAATTATTAAGGTTTTCTTTTGAGCCCATATTCTTTTTGTTAGCATTACAGCCCATATTGTGGCCACGGTTAAAAAATAATACGACATTTTGCATATTTCGGTGCGGTCCGAACTGTTTTTAATCCCGAAATTTCGATTCACACTCAAACTGATTTTAAAAATAAATGTGTATCAATATAAAATCCAACAAATTCTCCACGCATAAAAATTAATGTAATCTCAAATCTCGAAATGAAAAAAAGATATTTGAAACTAATTGCCGGTTTGATGTGTTTTAAAAATGTACAGCCCATTTCTCATTACTGATGGGCCATTTTCTCGGCCAGCCGAATGAAATCTCTCCTCGTCTTGAAAGATTTGCAGCCCAATAGGCCTGAAAAAGCGACTTACTTGGCAAATCACAAAAAACTGGGCTGTGGCCGTGGACCCAGCTATCAGCCTCTCCACGTACAGTACTCTTCCGATGGAATGTCGTTAACCACGTTGACCACGCCGCGCCGAGAGCACCAAGGCGGTGGACGACGGTGAGGCCTCGGAAGGGGACGACGCGGAGCCGGGGAAGACGCGGCAGTGGATGCCCACGCGGAGAGGAGTACGAGGGTTCACTGGTTCGGTTGCGGTGTGAGGCTGCCATCGCCGCAGAATAATAGGGGGAGTGGGTGAGTGGAGGGATGGCCTGGCCAGCGGTGGGAGTAGTATGGGGACGGTGAGGCCTCCACGGCAGCACAGCCGGCCACGGGAGGCTGGAGCATGCGGCACGACCGGCGCTGCTTTCGGCGGCTGGGGCAAGAAGACCAGAGGTTGAAGAAGCACTACGGCCGTTGGATGGACATCGTTGACCACGCCGCGCCGAGAGCACCAGGGCGGTGGACGACGGCGAGGCCTACGAAGGGAACGACGCGAAGCCGGGGAAGACACAGAAGTGGCTGCCCACGCGGTGGAGAGTATGAGGGTTGACTGGTTCGGCTGCCATCGCCGGAAAATAACAGGAAGTGTGGGTGAGTAGAGGGATAGACAGGCCAGGGATGAGAGTATGATGGGGCCGTGAGGCCTTCCCGGCAGCACTGCTGGCCACGGGAGGAGGGAGCAGGCGGTTCCGACTGCGCTGGTTTGGGCGGCTGGGGCAGGAGGATCAGAGACTGAAGAAGCACGATTGCCATTAGATTGACATCTAACGGTCTGACGCTGGTAGAGTCGATTGTTGACTAACTTTCGTTTTTGAGAAACATTGTGTACGCATGAACTTAGTAGGCCCACAAGTCAGCCTCCAAATCTATGGCAGACAACATAAAGCCCATTTGCTATTTTTTATAATTTGCAGCCCATTTGCTAATTCTTAAGTAATCTATTACAGCCCATTTTCTGCCTAGGACCACGGTCAAAAAGTCCAACCTTATTTTGCATATTTCCATGGAGTCCGTACTGTTGTAATCCCGAAATGATAAACATTTTTTTAAGAACTTATTGATTTGCCAAAAAATCGTTTTGTTTTTGTAAGCAAATAAGACGTGGGACAAATTTAGTTGGTTTAAGGGAAAACCAGTGGTAAAAAAATCAGCGCTGGGTGGAAAAAAAAAACAAAAATAAGGATGTAAATATGAAAAGGGAATTTTATGTGTTTTCAATATAATGATACGTGTATATGAACTAGTAAAACTATAGGTAGAGCTTAGAAAACGGATGTAGGACATGCGTTTCAAGAGGAAAATAGAACTGGGCTATGTGTTTGATTGAGTAAAAAAACTGCGTGCGGATGTTGTAAGACAAAATATAACTAATGATGGCGGTCCAGAGGCCAGTAGATACCTGCTGGATCTTTGTGCCCCGTTGTTGTCATGGGCTGGGCCTGTTAAAAACAAAACAACCCTGGGCAATCTACAGCCCAGTTGAAACTTGCTCGACATGAAAAAACATTATACGTGCTCAATAAACGAGAGAATTCTGCAAGTACAGACTGATAACTGGGATGTAGCACGGATATTGTTTTTTATCATGATAATAAGTGCATGCACTTGTTTCGAAAAAATTGGAGAACTGGGAATTCAAACGGCGGGTGCTTATGCTACCCATCGAATAAAAATCAGGTCCCTGAAAATTTGTTTCAAAAAAAATGATTCAGCTTTATATCCATGTCGACCCTCGGCATGATGGTTGGAAGCAAATGCAAGTTCATACCAAAAGATCGTTAACAAGAATACCTACTCGCGGACGACAAGGTAGTACAACTACCAATACCAAACTAACTTATAATCTTTTTACTCCTGGCCCTAGTGTTCGTTTGGTAGAAAATCTTGCAGAGGAACAGCTCCCGCTCCTTCTCTTTCTCCAGGTCCCCGAGGTGGTACTGGTGCATCACCCAGTTGGTCCTCTGCTGGTTGAAGTTCTTGTTGGTGTGCAGCACCAGAACCTTTTTTGCTGCCCGTCTGCCGGCCGTTGACCATCACCAGCAAGGTATTGCCGGTCTTGTGCCACATCGCGTGCATGCCGCACTCCGACTGTATCTTGCGACGCGTCCACGTGCCCCTTTTGAACGCCCTGGAATTGCGCCGGAAGAAATGCTTCCGGCCACTCAGTGTGATACCTGCAGTATTGTGGAATACATGTTTTAGTGTACCTAGTTGGCATTTTCATAACATCTTTGGCATGTTGCAGTCACTTGTTTCACTTTTTATTAACTGTCAAATTGTAATTGCTTCACCATGTCTGCGTGTAAAAAGAAAAATAGAGCTATAAACAAAGGAATATGTTTGTGCAAGTAGACGGCCGATCGATGTCTTACCTGGAAGTTTCTCAGGTTGGGTGTAACATATGCCGTGCTCGCTGTCGATGGTTGGTATGAACAAATTGATGAGAGACTGAAATCTCGCACTGTCAGCACTCACTTTGGCCTCAAGGTGCTCGATCACCTCTAGATCCGTGGGATCGAACTTGACGACAGCCAGCAGCATGGGCCAATCCTTCTTCGACTTGCATCGGTAATTCCAGTTATATGGTACTCAATGTATGATCAATCGACTATTTTAAGTGAATGATGAAAGATTTCGACAAATAAGTGGTACTCCAAATCTGAAGTCCAGAATACCCGAACACGCCGCTGGGATTCTTGTGTCACCTCACGCGCAACATGTTGTCACGTCAATTCAATGTGTGGACATGATGAATAATTTGACCGACGTATACTAGTACTGCTACTGTACTACTTACTAGTCGTATTTAGTGTCACAATTTATACATAGGTTTAACTAACAAGTACGCACTTATATATATATATGGCTTCTACACAGCATCTCCATCATCATTATCAGTACATCCTACGCAGGTGAGTTAGGATGCACTTGATCCCAGGAAGGTATCTATCCTTCAAACCAGAGGAGTGCTTCAAACTAACAACAGTACATAATATCCAACAAAAGAGGGCCGTGCTACAACAGCAGAATACATGGCTCAGTCTAGATATCAGCACGAATCAAGTTGCGCATATTTGCTGTTGGCATGAACCACATCGCCGCATGTCGGGTTTGCAAAAGCCATCCATCGCATCGAAGCTTGATGCCTTTCACACACTGAAGATTATCTGGCAACAAGCTGTGTCGACGAATCTCTGGATATGGTGATTCATGAAACCTATGGTATGATGTGTAAACACAGCCCCCCCTCGCGAATGGAAGTTGCATAGCACAGTAATCATCGCCGGTGATATGATCGATGATTGGTTGGATGATCGGATAATTGAGCCCGAGGAACAAGGAGTGGTTGCCGAGGCTGTAAACCCGCCTCCAGTTGAATACGCCTAGCCCAACGGAGTTGGGATCTTTCTCGAACACGAAGCAGCCATAGCCATCAATGTCACGAACGCCCCACGCATTGTACTGCATGTGGTTTGATGTAATGGTTTGGTCAATTTGGTACGTGCGAATGAGCATCAAATGACCGCCGCCAGCTGAACGAGCGATAAACCACCACCCATCGGCTGGTATGATTCCAGGTCCTGGAATCATGAAGGCCAGCGCATTTGCGTCTGCTGCAACAATTCAAATTGGAGACCAAAAGGACAAAAATAAACAATCATGTTCAGAGTATGTGTGGAATTAAGATTATTATAACAGCGACACATATCATAGACAGAGAATTGCAATGCCGTGGTCATAATCATACCCCAAGTTAAAAAAATAAGCCAATGGCTTTAATATTCTAGCAATATGTCATGGTTCAAACATCATGTAACAATGAGAGGAAAACAGCTATGACAGCGCCTACTCATATTCTACCATAGCACTTACTACTACTGTTCTCATATCAACTCTAAGCAATAACATGCGTTGTTATAAAAATCTAGTAAACGAGAGTAACATATAGCAATCATGATGTTATGCTCATAATATGTATTCTAACAATCATTAGATGCCAATTGTTCTCATATCAACTCTAACAATAACATGTGTGGTCATAAAAATCTTGGAAATGAGAGGAACATATAGCAATGATGTGATTATAGACATGCTATGCATTATAAATTTGTAACAAATGAACAGGCAGTCGTATTCATAAGGTAAAGATGAGATGAGATAGAACAATTACACGACGATAGATTCCACCAGTATAGGTAGCCAATCTGTGTGTCGACCGTGTAAACGATGCCATCATGCACTATAGCATCAGACAGAAATGTTTCCGCAACAGGATTGATGATGAGCCATAACCATGTATGGCGACCGGATTCTAGATAGACTAATCCCTTGTTGAACAAGGCAATGAGCTCATAATCCATGTAGTCTTCTGATGGTGTGGGCACTTTGCAAATTACAACTTTCTGCAAACAGAGGTCGAGCCAAAAGCTTGACGTGTCTCGTCCGTAGTAGGCAGGAGTGTCCGGCGGGCCGCGAGGCTCGATGGCGGCGGTATCCAAAGAAGGAAGGGTGATCTCTTGCTGGGTGTAGATATCCACGAGATGCCATGGACTACCAGATTGGTGGATGAGGATGACCCAGTTGGCCTTCATGCCCGCCCAGTAGTGGCCGCGCATGAAGGGCAGGTGGACGGGTAGTGGTAGCATGTCGAGGGGAACCACGGCAACCTCCGTAGGATCGTCAAGTTGGTGTCTGGGCCACCTGCGAGGATCGGGCATCAGCAAGCAGGGTGTCTTGAAAAGAGCCGGCCGGTTGCAGACGAGTAGACAGTACAAAGACACCGAGCATGCAGCCAGACAGACGGTGCTGAGTAGGTCCATACGACTACAGATCTTCTCCAAGAGAACATCGGGGAGGGAATTCCAATCGCGGCTCTACGTGTCAGTCGGTTCTGCCATTGGGGTTTTCGGTGCCTGCGAGCCAACGGGGAAGTGGATTCGGGCGGGCGAGCGAAGAAGCTTCTCCTCGTGTGGCCGAGCAGTGAGCGGGGGGATATGGTGCGCGCGAGCTACCAAGGAAGGTGGCGCGGGCGGGCGAGCAGTGAGCGTGGGTAAATGGTGTGCGGCCGACGATGGGGAAGAGAGGAGGAAGAAGAAGAGAGGAGGAAGAAGAGTGGAAGACGGGGAAGAAAGTGCATTCAATCTCAATTCTACTATTACTACTACCAGGATATACCGTCCTTCGGAGTGTAAATAGTTACACCGATGACATGTGGGTCTACCACAACATGTCCCATATGTCAGTTAATGGAGGATAGAGGTGCGTAGGCGTATTTGCGGAAGTATGCTCTACTGGCAAACATGATGGCAGTACTGGGTAAGGCTGATTTAGTAACACCAACACGCTGGTTCAGCTTATTAATTACGTGTCCCATCTGCTGCAGCGTGTATTGTCACTTCACTGCGAAGACTAGTTGAATAGTTCTCTTTGACCGAGATGGGGAATAAATGGATCGCGAGGACTTCATTTCTACAGTATCCCTATGCCTCTACGCTCACTTCACTCATTTTTCTCCGTACCTAGTCACTTGTTGAAATCTGTAGAAAGAAAAATACTCCGTATTTGAGAACAGAGGGAGGCTTTTACTCCGTACTACTCCCTCCGTTCCAAAATAGATGACTCAACTTTGTACTATACTTGGGAACAGAGGGAGTATCACGATATGGAGGGAACAGAGGAAGCTTGAAATATGAACATGTCAATGGGAGGGAGTAAGCCCCATGCATGCAACATGCAACACTCACACGTACACATGGACGCACGCAACACTCACGCACCCATGCAGCACACAGCACATGACACAACACACACGCTCACGCTCAAGTGCTCAACCTACTCCCTATGTCCGTGAAAGACTGTACATTTAGAGATTTACACATTGACCAGGGCATAATTAACGCCCAAAAGTAGCAGACTTATGTGTGCATGCGACCATTGAGATAAGAAGATTAAATGAAGGCCGTTGCATGCTGTAATTAAGGATAGACATGTAGCCTATACCTACAACACAAGTTGGTGCATTAGTCAATCAATATCGATTTACTAGATTAAAGGCTAAATGCATTGGAAGTGTAGATGAACATCATGTAGTACACTCTTTGTTGGAAGACCGAGGGAGGACACGTGCATGCACTCACATACACAGCCAGGGCGGTTCGCGCGCAAGGGTTGGACTCGTGTCGCGCCTGTGTAAAGTTTTGTTTAACTGATTTCTTTGCTCTGCCAACTGACAGGTGGGACCTAGAAACCAGGTGACAATTTAACCAGTCAACAAAGTGCCACGTCGACTATGTGGCCGGTCAGTAGGGTGCAATACGGTGCTCTACGATGAGCTAGTGATCGCATAAGGGCATGTACAATGGTTCTATCTTAGGACTGCCACGTAGGATAAATGATGAGGTGGAGGAGAGAGAAATGATAAGAAAAGGCTTGTCTTCTCTTATTTAAGAGAAGATAAGAGATAATCTGTTAGCACAATCTGTATCACCACGTTTTTAGGAATAGCTGGTTATTGGAGATAAGGCTAAGAGATGACCCATTATAGACATGTTTTTTGTCATCTCTAAACTACATGCAAGACTTAAGATAAGACTATCTTATCAATCATTGTACATGCCCTAATCGCCGCAAAACTATATATAGTGACCGTAAAGAGCGTACTGTTACATACGTTGACCGCCAATGTATTTTTCTCATTTCAAATTAAGCCATATTAATCGGAAAGGACGCAGTATGGACTACTACTACTAGTACTAGTACTGCTTTGATGTGTCCCGTCAACTCGCCGAACGAGGAGAAGCTTGCTTACTACGCCTCTCCCTCGCCCACACGCGCGGTGGTTCATAGGACGAGGAGAGGGTTTGCACTACAGCGCCCTCTCCCTCTCCCTCTCCCTCTCCCTCGCCCTCGCCCTCATGGTGGACGTGTAGCAGTTCAATCGGTGTCAGATTGCCAGAAAAATATTGTATTGTAGTATCATCATTGTTGGACCTTCTGAAGGGGCGAAGAGCCAAGTGCAAGGTTCACACGAGTACGAACTGTTGAACCTACCGAAGAGGCAACGAGCCAAGCGCAAGGTTTTATAGGAGTTGTCGTCCTAGTAGGAGTGTACTAGTACAACTATGGCGAACGATGCTACTGTATGATGCCGCCACGTCACGTATTTCCAAAGCTGTGCCACCTTTTTTTTCTCAAAGAGCGTGTTGGAGCTCGTGCAAGAACCACACAAGTTGCATGTAGACATAACACATTTACTAGTAATAAATTCTAAAGGACAAATGCAAGTATGCCACACAAGTTCATCTCCAACTCATGTGATAAATTTGTGCACGACTAGTCTACATATATTCATAGCGCTACTGTTCACAATTACCGTACTCCCCTTACACGTTATAGATGGGCTACATGTCCTCCTCCAGGTTCCAATCCCAGGTGTTCTTCATGGATGGCACAATCCATAGCGGTGGGCAACGGGAATCATAGTCACAGCTTTCTAGTCCGGTTCCACATGATGGAGACTCATCCAAGCTGAAGCGGCATAAATCAGGGATAGCGTGTCCCAGCATGTCGTTCATCCGGCGGTGCGCACTGATGACACAACCATGCTTCATGAACGACAGGCCTTCCGTGTCGTGCATGGAAGGTGGCATCCGCTTCACAATGGGGTAGCTGTCCCCGATGAAAAGCGAGTACTCTCCAAGAGTGTTCCTCGGCACCCACGTAGCATCACGGGGGTCGAACTCGGCGCCGTTCATCTGGTACACGCGGCATCCCAGATCTGGACACATGGTATAGAGGAAGTAAAATAACCGGCTTGTTATATATAGCCACTCTTGGCTACATGGATGAGATAGTAAGACATGGACAAACAAAAATGGTGGCAGCTAGTGGGTTCAAGTCTTCAAGGGCCTAGCTAGCTATACGCATCCTCCAAGGTAAAAAGTACTCCTACTAGTACTACAAAGTATACTACTAGTACAACAATGAAAGAGAAGGCGAGAGGGTTAAAAAATGGAATACCTGGGTAGATGGTGACGGTCCGATCGTGGTAGATTATGTGACCATGTTGCACATCAGTGGTACCATGGGTAACGACTGCTAAGATAGTTGATCCCAATATGCCAAAGTCAGCTACAAGGTTCCAGGTTAGACCGAATCGCGGATGCAAATGCACATCCAGGATCAGCGATCTTATTTTGAACGGGGGATGACTGGTCCCTGGAAAATAATGGAGTACCGTTAGGGATGCAAATGATGGTTTGTGCATTCTGTTTGTAGTCTCCCGTACCGTAGGATGTCAACCAGATGAAACAAGTCCCCTGGCTTGTCACCGCGAAGATGCAGCCTAGATGGCGCACGGCGTCTTCGAACGTGTAGGGGTACAAATCTGCCGCCGCCAACATGCGCCAGCCTATGCCATTACTGCCTCCTACATTGATGGCAATCCTTATGTCAAACACCGCGATGAGATAGTAATCATCGTAGCCGCGTCGCTTTGTTGGCGGGTCCGCAATTGCTATCTTCTTCAATCTCATGTAGGCATCATCATACGTATTCTTGCCCAGCCAGTCCGGAAGGCCGATCCCAATGGTGGAGAAGGGGTCTACTGCAACGGCCGCATTGCTGTGGATGTTGTGCAAAATCATGGTGGTATTCGGCCGGAGGTATGCAAGCCAATCTTCGTTGGCACCGACCCAAACCTATATATATAAGACGGTGGGCAGCGGAGAAATTACGGGATGGAAATGGAATAACTAAGTACTACATGATCAAACTCCATTAATAACCTGCTCATCGGACAAAATCCGACTACCTCTGAACATCGTCAACTCTAGCAGAGTCAACGTGCAACCATGGCCAGGGAGCGGTGGACTGTTCGAAGAATTGTCCCATAGAAGAACCTTCTCCTCGAGGACGCATGGAAGACCAACAAGCATGGCCTTTTCCCAAGCCTGTTTAAGCAGCGTCTTGAAAAAGTTGGTGCAGGAAGCACCGAGTCTTGCGGCGGTGAGGACGTCGGAGCGGCGTGCGATTTCTCCCAGAGAATCGTCGTCCAAGGTCTCCCAGCCCTGACGAGGAGGAGAACCACCTGGCGAATCCATGGGAGCAGCGACGAACTGCCTTCTATTCGGGGGGAGGGGAACTGGCGAGGAGGAGATAAGAGCATAGTAACCGCAGGGCCTCGTCCCTTCCAACTGTAGATCGTTCCTCAGCGAAGGGGTGAGGCTATTATTTACTACTCTAAATAATAGCACTAGTAAATAATAGCACTAGTAAGAAATTTTTGGCACTAGGTAGTAGTTTTTGGTACCATGGAGTACTGGTACTAGCATTATGGAACGTTATGGGATTGCATTATACTGTAAATAATAGCACTAGTAAGAAATTTTGGCACTAGGTAGTAGTTTTTGGCGTGGATTAAGAAATTTTGGGTATGTTTTTGCCATTTTCTGTACATGCCAACTAGTGTAAAAAAACGTCGTACATTATGTGACGGAGGAGTACGTACTCGTACTGTAGCAGTACTAGTACTACTTTTCTCAACTACTCCTCAAAAAAGCACCCAATTAATGCTCTTGTTTTCCTCAAAAAACTATGTTTACCAATGCATTAATTGCAATGCATGCATGCATAAATTACATTCATTGGTCAATTTTCTCTTAATACTTGCATGCAATGATTTAATGCACCTTGGAATCTGAACATGTGATGGGAAACAACCAAATTGAGCCTTATAAAATGGAAAAACTAAAATTTTGAGATGAGCCCTATAAACCGGAAAGGAGGGAGTACTGTACTTCTAGTCTAGTCTTGTATAGTGCACCAGTTTTGAACTATTGAATCTCAGGGCCAAGGAGCTATAGTTGGAAGTGGAGGGTACTACTGTTCTCTAGAACCATCGCTGTACTATCAATGCAGGGGAAGTACACCTGCGTACTGGCCTAGTGGGTACTCTCGGTGCTCTATTCAGCCGCTCCTCTCACGTAGCTGGCCTACTCAGCCGCTCCTCTCACGCACACACTAGCAGGCTGTTTATCAGCGACGATTACTGCGGGGGCAGAACATTTGAGTTATTTGATATAGCGAGACTAGGCTTTTCGCTTCCATTTGTGGAGGTGTAATGGATCTCGACGAACTTTGTTAGTATTTCCTTCTTTATGAATGAGATGAAGCAAAGCTTTTGCCTCCGTTTAAAAAAACACGTCAAGAGGAATTTCTTTTATAGTAGAGCCGATAATGGAGTGAGTCCATGCATGCAACGCCACAAGCTACAGAGTAGTAGTAGAGCACTTTACGTACAGAGCCATATTGCACAGTTCCCAATGCCCCTCCAGGCTTTTCCAGCTCCTTAGGCTTAATTGGGAGGCGCTAGTTTAAATATGCTACTAGCTGGAAGCTGCAAGCGAGGTGCGGCTAGGGCGAGCACGCGAGCCACGGGATGCTGGGAAGGAAAACCTGTTCACGTGGCTAGGCTGTCCAGTGCACCCAGATTGTGGGGCTGCACGTCCGTTTGACTTCAAAACTCAAACTACCCGTGTAAAATATTGGCTCGCAGCGAAGTGTAGTAGTATACTGTTTTTTTTAAAAGGCCACCGTGCGTTCGGCCGGGATCGAACCCACAAAACGAGGTATACACACCCGCGACCACTAGTAGTACTCGTTGGAGTACAACGCAACCTAGAATCACCTTTTGTCGCTAGTAGTACGTACATTGTTCCTTACAAGAAACCCCTAAGAGCATGGTTAATAGTATAGCCAGCTGCTGGCTATAAGCCAGTGCCATGTCATCTACAGCCCATCTTATAGCCAACATGTAGTAGTAGTTTATTTCTTATTGCCCGTTGACTCAGCTCTATTGTACTTGCTCTAATAATGCAAGAAACCACTAAAATGCCAAGAAACTACTACCACTTGCATATGTGGCAGACTTAAGATAAGACTACCTTATCAACCATTGTACATGCTCTTACCAACAAAAATCCTCGAGTGACCTCCTACCTCCGGCCCGTCCACCTAGTCATCCTCGGCCATGGGACGCAGCTACCGTCGCCGGCAGAAGGCGAGGTCAAAACCACCGGCGATGCAGAGCCCATGTTGCGGCAGCCCAGATGCCAGCTCCGTCCGGTGCTCGCGGCCGCTAGCTAGCCAAGATAGCTCCATCCAGCTGCTTGTCTGCAAGGTTTGCTAGCTAGATTGGCACGGCCGCGCGGCTGCTTGCTTGCGCGCGCCGCGCTAAGGCTAGCCATCTGGCTTGAGCGAAGGCCAGCACGGCGGCTTGCTCGCTCGTGAGTCACGCTCGGGCCAGCCTGCAAACCCGTGCGGAGGCCAGCGCGGCGTCCGGCCCGTACGGCGGAGCGGCGGCCAACTCGCTCATCACCGACGCCACCGACGAACACGCATCAGTACTGTTTGAAGTAATGTTCAGGAAAAATAATGATTTGAGGGGGAATAACAGGATAGAAGGTCAGATGTGGGTCCCTCGTGTCAACGGTCAAACAAAATGTGTTGGTTTATGCTGCCTCATCAGCACGGACATGTGGGCCAACCCTGTCATAAATGGGTTAAAACGAACCTAATCGGTAGGAGTACCAGGTAGTTTTTGGCGTGGATTAAGAAATTTTGGGTATGTTTTTGCTATTTTTTGTACAATAGATTCCTCCTAGGGCTGGTTGAAAGTGGTATTTTTTGTTAAATACTCTATATATTGTAAGTAGGAGTGAAAGTTAAGCTTTGGAAGCCAATAAGAACGGCTAGTTACATAGTGCATATGTGTACATGATTGAAAGTAAATATCAACCATGAGTGACTAATATCTTGATGGAAAACTCGAAACTATGGAATACTAGGAAAAGAAATGCATGGTTGGAAATACTAGCAATGTTCATGTCCGTTGCAACAAATCATAATTAGAATAATACTTATTCACAAACTTGGTACAAAACACTCTAATTTTGATATACATATGTCACTAGAGATATATTTTGTTTCAATTAGAATATATTCCTTGGGATGTTTTGGTGAGGTCAGGGAGGGATGTGGTTGGTTTTAAGATACTAATTATGGGTTTTTCTGCAAATTGGTAGACAAGTGGGATGTTGGTGAGAAAAGGCAACAACTTACCTCACAATCGTTAGATGTAGATCTAATGGTCAGAAATGACGGATGGCAGACACACCAGCATCACCAACTTAGTCTTGTGTAGGAGTACTAGCAAGATCCGTGCATTGCACGGAACATCAAGATGCATTTTTTTATAAAACACTTGTTGTGATTGACCCTTGCGGGAGTAATCCCATGTGTAAAAACTAATGATATCTCGAGAAATATGAGATAAGGTGAAGAGGAGTGGGGTGTGGTGGTGGTTGGTGGTCGGACTGAGCGAAGGCATGGGGATTGACGACGCCGGCAGCGGCCACCACGCCAGTTTGTTCCAGAGGCTTCCTTTATTAATTGCTCAACAATGAGGTTTGTTGGAGATAAGGATGAACGAGGGAAGGCCTTGTCTGCAAATGTGGAGAGGGGTGCGAGTATCTTTTAGTTTAATTTCCATCCGTCAGATATAGATCGGACGGTCTATATTGCAAGAAGGCACACGTACCATCATCACCAACTCGGTTTTTTATAAGAAAAGAAAAATAAGTATGGAGATACAAATGTATTATCGATACTTGCTTCCGTAAACTAGCATCTACATTCTATTCAACGCCTCGGCATGTGGGGCCTTAGCACAATGACTTCTCGACTGTGTAAAACGAAGATTTTCCCGTCGCCGACAAGGACGGGGTGACGGCAATGCGCCTTTTGACTTGCTCTAGTCCTAGTAGTCATACTAGGTGGTCTAAGCACGTGTAGATTTATTCTTTTTCACGTCTCGTGTTCACCGTACTGCCACGACTGTTCATGAATAGATGGTAAGTTATTCACGGGGAAACCCTTGTTGAGCGTGTTTGCGCGCGCGAGAGAGAGAGAGAGAGTGTGCGTGTGTGATATGTTAGAGACTGAGGCAATGATAACAGATTCTTTGTGTCTATGTGTGTGGAGGATAGAGAGAGACATGTACATGGGGCTTTGTGTTGTCTAACGTGGAGACACATATACATAATTAGAGAGTGAGTGTGTGAGATACACATGCAGACATGAGGAGAGATGAGGATCTAGGTAAATGGGTGTTTGTGCGTGTCTGTGTGTGTTTGTGCACGCGTTTGTGTGTGAGAGGCAGAGAGTGTATGTGGAGTAGAGAGAGCACTGATGATGTAAACCTAGTATAAGGGAAGGGGGGATGGTGTGACATGTGTAGTAGCGAGATAGCACGGGTGCGGGCGGGGGGAGCAGACTATTTGGAAGAGACATCGAGTGTGTGTGTGGGAGAGGGGTGTGAGAGCGAGAGAAAGAGAGAGCTAGCGATGGAGAGAGAGAGAGAGGAAGAGAGGGGGCGAGAGGGGTCGTTTGTGTCCATAAATAGCGTATAGATAGGGAGACAATGTTGATGTTGTCCGAAATTGGCCTATGAACGGAGACGCAAGGGAAGCAAGTCATCGTGTGTGTGATAGGGACTTTATGAGAGATCTAGAATAGATGGTGTAGAGAACAATGTGCGAAATCGAGAACGATTATACATTAGGGAGCTATGCAGAGAGTCACAACATATACGTATACAGGGAAAGAGCTGGGGCGGGTCCGCATGTGGGAGAGATAGAAAGAGGAGAGTGGTGCACAAGGAGACAAAGTGTGCTTGTTTGCAGTGGGGGTGGTGTGTGAGGTGAGTGGCGAGAACCACATAACTAGGGAGATAGACGTTTGGGGGTGACGTTTTGTGTGTATGGGAAATATACACTCTACATAGTGCGTGTGCTTGGGTAAGAGAGATAGCGGGAGACCTAGAGAGTGAGGGAAGAGATGTGTGCATGCCCGAGAGACAAAGTGATAGAGACCTATGTTGGGGTCCGGACTTTACAAGAGAGAGGGGTGTTAATGTGCTCGTGGGTTGGTGTTTGTGGGAGAGAACGACTTCTCTCTCTGTGTGTGTGTGGTGTGGGGGGGGTTGACTTCAAATAAAGAGTGAGGTGTCTATATTTGAGGGACTTTAGCATAATTGAGATATTGTGCACTCATGGTTGATCAATTTGTTTCACAGTTTGTACTATGAGATAACGATACTTTTGAACATGGGTGATATACCTTGATGTACCAGAATTACAAACCTAAGATTGGAATTTTGGAATTCTACTCCATCATTAGCTTTTGTAATTCATTTAAACGGAGGTACATTTTTTAAGCCGGGATTTCGTGATTTCAAATTCATATATCAAACCTAGAGATATACACATACGGGCATGTTCAAACTTTATAATCATCCACTTTATTCATACACATACACATTTTTGCTTTTGTCATCATATTTAGGATAAACACATTTGGAATTTCATTTGAATTGGACCTATTTTCTTGTAGTAGCTCAATGATCCATATTTGAATTGAATGGACAATCTAAGTTTCGAGTTGGAGACATTGATTTTCAAAACTTGCACATTTTTTTGCGTGCAAAACAAACAAATTGTCGGCCATGATATCATAGTCGGCCGTACGAGAGCAGAATACTTATAATTTTAGGCGCCAAAAGCTTTCAAACTTCCTGCTCACATCGAAATATCACGCGCTCGAAAGTTTAGCCCTGCGATATTCCTGTTTTACCCCTGCCACATGAACGGAAAAGGGCTGTTGTGGTAACTCCATTGTTTTCGCCTCTTTGCCCCAACATTCTTCACCAGAGCCCCTCCCCTTCCCCTCCCCGACCCCCCCAACCACGGCAAGCCGCCGAATCTAGTCCTCCGCCGCAGCGATGGACCTCACACCCCGCCGGATCTACCTTCTGCACCTTGGAACCCCCAACTGCCAACTCGCCACTTCACCGGAGCCGCTTCAGCGACTGGCTTGTCCACCGCTCCAGATCTCCTTGACCGCCATCATGGTCCACCGCACCGGATCTGCTTAACCGGCGCCCTCATCCACCACAGCGTAGGCCCTTCACTGACTCCCTCGTCCGCCCCTTCGCTGGCCCTTCATACAAGCCCTCGTCCGCCGCAACAGATCCGCCTCACCGAAAGCACTGTACAACGCGCCCCCTGAAGCCTTCGTCCACTGCACCGGACCCGCTCCATGGATGCCATATTCAACTCCACCGGCCCTGCTTTACCGACGCCGCAGCCTCATCAGGTTATTTCGATTTGTACTCTTTCGGTTTTCTCTTTATCGTGCAACTGTTCACTTACCACAGATGAGCTTTCTTGTATGTCGACAGGCGCCGCAACCGTAGCACCGAAGCCGCTTCAGCGACGGCGACAGCTGGCCCAAACTCAACCGCAACACGAGCACCATCGACGATCCTTAGCTATCAAGTATGACAACGATACCCATACGCCGCCGAGAATCAGGTACCATTATCCAACGGCCGGCGCCTACGTTCACTATTCTAGCATAAGCAGCGCACCTTTGAATTTCTTCAGGGCATCATTCAGTTTTTCATGAGACACGTTATTCTGCTTGCACCTGTAGGGCCATACTTCTGGCAATGAACATGTTACATGTGCTAAATTACATACCAGTGCACATATAGTTAATATGCTTTAGTTTTGTTCTGATGCCACCTGTTGGTTCCATCAGACTGCTTAATGTTCTCTATGCTTAATTACACATCAGCAAACTAGCATGTGGTTCTGCTGCTTTTTGTTCGTTTTACCCTACATTTTCTGATGCTAGCTATTACATCACTGCTCCGAGCCTCTGTTCATTACTTGTTTGTGTGTTCTTGATCTTCCCAAGTTGCATGACTTTGATGCTTCTATTAATTATGGAGCTGCCAACTCCATCAAGCAAAATATTTGTTCTTTTGGGGCTGGCACCTCGAACAAGCATAATAATAGAGGGAAGCAGATATACTCCCTCCGATTCTATTTACTCTGCGCAGAACTCTTGACTCGCATACCAAGGAGGGCAATGGTTTAATTTTTCTGGACTAATTTGCCAATTAATTAGGGCAGAGGCGAATGGGGCGGGGCACAAAAGGAAACCAGCGCTAGGAATCGGCAACACGCAGACTAATACGAGAAAACTGAGAAAAAGTTATACGCAAAGTAAAAAGAATCGGAGGGAGTATTGTCGTGTATGCACACACCCTTCTTTCATTAGTTTAGATGAACCATTGATGATCAATTCGGACCAGTGCATGTGATTAAAATTAATTTTACCTAAATGGATGGTGCAGAATAGACTACAACTGTCGGATTTCGGGTTCCGGCAGACCCTTAAGGTTCGAACTCTGGGGTGCGCGCGGAGATTATGCCCTCTACCTCTCCGTCTCGCAAAGATCTAAACTACTGAAAGAACAACACAAGAGACACAGGGTTTATACTAGTTCGGGCCACCATTGTGGTGTAATACCCTACTCTAGTTTGTGGTGGGTGGATTGCCTCTTGGGCTGATGATGGTGAACAATACAAGGAAGAACAACCTCGCGAGGGTATGCTCTTAGCTAGGGCGATGAACTGCTAGGAGGAGTTCAGCCGCCCTTCTATCTCTCTTGCTGGATCCTGATTCTCTATTCTCTGATCTCAGTCCTTCGATTCTAGATGCTAGATACCGAATGCCTCTACTCTGGGGGTGGCTAGTCCTATTTATGGGCAAAGGCCCTGGGCCTCTTCCCAAATATTGAGCGGGAAGGGCGCCAACAATTGGCCATTTTGAAGGGGAACATCTGGTACACTTATCCTGACTAAAGTTGGTCCTCGCCTGCCAAAGGCTCTGTGGTGACGCCGCTCTGGGCTCCACGGTGACCTCCTTCCCACCGCTGGACTGGTCTTGGTCTCGTTGCACCGAAATGGATGCCTTTGCTTGATCCTCTCGCCTGCGCTTGCCCCCTTTGCACCAAAGAGGAAAGGGAGACTCTATGCGGGCTGGCGCCCGCCTGCCACCCTTGGTCGTCATGGCTTGGCCCCTCGCGAGGGTCTTGGGTCTCGTGCTGATGAAGATGGGCCGTGATGGGGCCCCCTTTGAGCCACGCCGCAGGCCGCAGTTAGGCAAGTCTGGGGACCCCCGTTCCCAGAACGCCGACAGTAGCCCCCGGGCCCAAGGCGCGCCCGGACTTGGCCATGCTGAGAGGCGAAAGGGCAAGGGCAAAGCGCCGCGGGCCCTAACAGCCTGCGGCCTTGGGCACCGCGTGGCGGTTGATTGGACGCGAGTGCTTCAGCAACCGCGTAGGTTATTAAAGGTGCAGCATCTGCCCAGGCTTTGCTCTTCTCTTTCTCCAGTTGCTGCTCAGATCCCCTTTCTTGCACCTATCCTCTCTTCCTTGAAGTTTCCAGATCTGCTTCATCTGCTTGACCCAGGCAGCCATGACGCCTCGTTAGTCTCCGGCCGAGGCTTGGTACTCGCCTGCTCTGGACTCGCCGAACGTGTTGGAGGTGGGCTTTGCCCGGCTGCGCCGGATGGCGGCGGCGCAGGGCATCGACGGGGCGCAGGTGTCCAAGGCTGGCTCCGCCACCCGTGAGGGCCGAGAGAGCACCTTTTACCCTTTCTTCGTAAGCTCCATTGCTGCTGGCCTGGTGCTTCCCTTCTTCGAGTTCTTCCTCTCTGTCCTCCGCCATTACAACTTACAGGCTCTGCATCTCCACCCCAATTCCGTCCTTCTCCTGGCAATCTTTGCCTACTACTGCAAGGCTCACGTGGGGGTGCAACCCTCAGTGGCCTTGCTGCGTCACTACTTCTCTCTCCGGGTCACTCGCGGTTCTCCTTCCGCGTGTGCGAGCTTCGTCGCGTATGGCGGCACCATTGCCATTTCGAACCCCGAGAAGAGGATCGAGGGCTTTAGGAGCAAGTGGGTCTTGGTGGATGCCGGGCGCATCCACCCTCGGCTGATCTTGCCCGCGGAGCAGCCCGTGAGCTCTAGCGACTGGTGCCGGGCAAAGCTTACGGACCCCCGCGCGAAACCGGTGTTGGAGAAGATGGACGCGGACCTGAGGCCGGCCAATATGGCAGCGGCGAAGTTAACCGGCGCGTCGCTGCTGAGGGAGTTCCTGGAGCACCAGCTGGCTCCACTCCGGCAGTACTCACCTCCGATGTGGAGGCCTCATCCGAGCCCCGCGGCCTTGGGTGACGAAGATCTGGCCACGGTCCTCCAATCTCTGGTCGGGGGAGAGGTGGCAAGGCTGGAGGGCGCGCCTACGCCCTTGTTCCTCTACGACGACTGGAAGCAGGTGGTGGAGTCCATGCCCGTCTTCAACGGGGACGGGCCCGTGCCCGTGGCGGCTCCCGAGGGACTGGTGGACGTGTCCTCCGGCGACTCCGGCGAAGAGGAGGATGAAGAGGAGCGGGAGAAGGGTCCTGACTCCGAGGCAACCGACGGAGAGTCGAGGGCTCCCCTCCCCCGGCGCAGACCCCGTTCTCTCCGCCTCTCTTCGAGCGATGATGACGAGGATGAAGGCGAGCAGGTCGGCAGGAGCTTGCCCCCGATCCGGAAGAAGGACAGGACCGGGCTGATCTCCCGCGGGTCTACCCTTGCCCCAAGGCGCACTGCAAACACGCCTCCTGCTTCTGGGCTCCCCGAGGGCGATCCTTCTAGCCGGCTTTCTGGCTTTAAGTTTGGCCGAAGGCTGCTTGAGCTCACCAGCGACGACCTATAAGTGCTCGATCCTTGTCTTTATTTCTTGTTCTGCTGCTGAGGCTTGACGTCCGCCCCTTTTGAACAGGCTGGCGCCCGCGGCGAAGAAGCCGAAGGGGGCTCCTGAGGTTTCGGCCATGGCAGCGTCTCTGCCCGTGGGGGATGGTGATCGCGACGCATGGGCCTCTCCTACCCGGTCACCTTCGCAAGGTCTGGCTGAGCTGGCTGGGGCAAGCTCAGCCCCCATGGCCCAAGTGACTCCCGAGGTGCCCTTGCCTGCTGCCGCCACCACGACTGTCGGGGCGCAGCAGACTCCGCCTCGGGATGCTGTGGTTGTGCCACCGCTGCTTTCTCCTCCTGCTCCTCCAACTGCTATTTCTCCGTCCCCTCCTGCCGTTCTGGAGCGTGCCGTTGCTGAACTGGATCGGCTGCGGCAGGATCTTCTTGGCGCCGACCCTCGCCTGGTGGCAGGGCACCTGGAGCTGGCTTCGGGATGGATTCGCTCCGACGCCTCGATTCGGGCGGCGCTGGTTCAGGCCTCGACGGCCTGTGATGGAGAGAGGGAGGCCGCCCTCGAGGCAAAGGCTGCTCGAGACGCGGCCCTGGGGGAGGTGGTTGAAGTACGTGGTCGCTGCAAAGAGCTGGAGGACGAGCTGCAAGGCCTGCGGGACCAGCTCGCGAAGGAGGTCCGCCTTCGCCAAGAGCAGGAAGAAGGCATGAAGGCTCGCGAGGCGGCCATCAAGGGCCGGGAGGCCAAGCTCAAGAAGCGCCGCGACCGCCTAGGCGTGCTGGAGAAGGAGCTGGAGGTGACGAAGGCATAGCTGGACGGCAAAGCCCGGGTTCTTGCCGAGGATCGCATGGCCTTCGCGGGCATGGAGAAGGAGGCTCGTGCTTCGCAGAAGACGCTTTACGAAAGCGGCCTGGAGAGCCCGCTGGCCAGCGCCGAGGACGGCCCCGCCAAGCTGCTTCCCTTCCTGGTTCGTGCCCTTGGGGATGTCGCCCTTGGCCTTGGCCCCACGGCCAAGGCCGAGGCGCGCGTCCTGTCTTCTGCTGCACTGACGCGGGTCTTCGCCCACATCTACATTCGCGATCCCAGCGCCGACCTCGACAGCCTGTTGGAGCCGGTGAGTGGCGAGGGTGCTGCTGCCGCTGTCGAAGCCGTGAAGGGGCGCGCAGAGGCGCTGCTGGGGAAGTTCCGGGCCTTTAGCACCAAGCCGAAGCAAGGCGCTGCCGGCCCTGCTGCTCCATGAGGCGAAGCCACTCCACGCTGCTCCACCGCCGACAAGTGACTCCGCTACCGCTCCTATCCTGCTTTTAATTCCTGCACATGCATCACACCTCGGGGAGGCATTTAAACTTGCGTTTGGTGCTGAGACGACAGTATGGACTGTAATATTTGCTTTTAAATTCCTTGAGTTTTATGCTTTTCCTCCCTACTTGCTTGTGTTCTACGCTGGCAGAGCCCGGCCCCGCGCATACCTCACCCAGCATTAGCCCCGACCGGAAACCAGGACGGGACCAAAGGAGCGAGGGGCTACGTGACAAGTTAGGCTCCTGAGTCGCGATGCTCAGGAGTCCCCCTTGGCGCACGAGCAACAAGTAGGGAGGTGTGATGTAGGTGGGTCTTCCGTTCTACGTCTGCAGAGCCCGGCCCCGCGCGTACCTCACCTAATGCTAGCCTTTTGGAACTAGGGAGTGAGGGGCTACGGGACCAGTTAGGCTCCTGAGTCGCGATGCCCAGGAGTCCCCCTTGACGCGCGAACAGCAAATTGTAAGTGGTTGTGCCTTTCTACGTCTGCAGAGCCCGACCCCGCGCGTACCTCGCCCAGCGCTAGCCTTTCGGAACTAGGGAGTGAGGGGCTACGGGACCAGTTAGGCCCCTGAGTCGCGATGCTCAGGGGTCCCCCTTGACGCGCAAACGGCCTTCATACCTTGGGTCCGCTCGGGGAGAGACGCGGGACGAACCAGGCCCGAGGGGCCTGGCTGGGTGGCGTACGTCTGGGCGTGACCCAGGCGTAGCCCCCGTGCCTAGCCCCTTCGCGCGGCACTCCCGAGGGGAGGCGTTGCGATGAGGCTAAACACTGAGCTCTGGGCTCCCTGAGGTTGATGCGGCCCGGGGGCCACCCTCAGTTGTTTATCACCAGCGCGGAGCATAGCGCTTCCGTATGTGTATGGGCATAGCCGCTCCTCGACAGTGTCGTCAGCCAGCGCGGAGCATGGTGCTTCCACTGGTACGTGGGAGGGGGCTCCCCTCCGGGAGGAGCCCCCCGGGCATGTACAGCCCCGCCCTGACACGTGGCCGGCACGGTAGGGCTAGGTGAGGTGTATCTGGGCACCCGTGAGCCAGCGTGGGACTCACGGGGCCCTACCTCTAGGCGGGTTGCGCCTGGCACTGGGCCTTATCTTGTGATGTGTTCCTGCAAATTTGGTTAGATGTCGGCACTCTACGTCCTCGGGTCCCGGCCCTCGAGCTTGTCTCAGCCGTCGCTGGTATGCCAGGTCATGATGCCGTGGACAAGGCCAGAGGGTGAGGGCTGGAGAGCCAGTAAGAGCCCTGAGTCGCGATGCTCAGGTACCCCCCTTTAACGTGCAAGTGGTCGACATGGAGAAGAAGAGGTGCCGTGGACATGCATCAAGTAATCAAGCATGATGGGCGAGTGCATAACCGGAAATAAACGCAAGAGGGATACATGCCGCCGGGCCTGGCCCGAGCGACTTGGGGATGATGCAGCCCGAAGGGCGTCCCCAACCAAGTAAGCTAACGACACGAAATAAAAGGGATACACGCCGCAGGGACGGACCCACGCGGCCTGGGAATGATGCAGCCCTGGGAGGGCGCTCCCAGCTGGGAACGAAACTTGAAAGATGTCACCTGAAGATGTCGAGGACGAAGTGGTGTTGGTGCAGCAGACTCGGTGGGCTGCGGAAGCCGATCCTCACGAGCCCCCAGGACCAGGGGCCTCGGGAGGCTCCGGAGGCACTGGTGGCTCCTCGCGAATCGTCTCCATCCCTGCCAGGGCTGCGGAACGCCTGTCTTCCTGAGCCTCCATGATGCCCCTCATGAGGCGCTAGTACGTAGCAGCCGCGCTCAGCAAGCCGTAAGGCATGCGAACGTAGCTGTGGGGTGGACCTCCGCAACGCCCCACTTGCGAGGGCCAGAGGCGCTCCATCGTGGCGACCTGATTGAGCCCTGGTACGTCGATGTAGACGCGTAGCCCACCATCCTCGCCTGGATGGGGAGCCACAGCCGGTAGACGGAGGCAACCTCTCATGATTCTCGACTCCTGTAGTTCTTGAATGGCCTTGTTGACGAACTCCTGCTGATCTGACCTTCCTTGCCTTGCTCCTTCTTATGGGAAACATGCTTCGAAGCACGCCTCCACATGGTGCCCAAGCGCCTCCCTCGTGACCTCGGCTAGGTCGGTGGCCCTCCAAGGGAGAGCCCCCGAGCCCTGCCTGAGGAGGGCGCCGGGCGTGCTTTCCTATGCGATGGAAGGAGGTTCCCCTTGGGCAGACGCTAGCCCTAAGGGGCCCGCCTCCTGAGGGGCCGGTCCGGACGACGCCTTCTTCTTCTTGGGGGTGGTCTCGGGAAGCCTCCTGCTTCTGCAATCTGGGTCTTCTAGTGACGCGGCCTAAAAGGCTCGCTCCAGGGAACACACTACATCCTTCTCTTCACATGGCACCGTGATGATTCCGCCACTTCCTGGCATCTTGAAGACGTTGTAGCCATGATGAGTTACAACCATGAACTTGGCCAGCGCTGGGTACCCGAGGATGGCGTTGTACGGCAGGTGGATGTGGGCGACGTCGAAGTCGATGAGCTCGGTGCGGTAGTTGCTGCGTGCCCCGAAGGTGACGGGGAGGCGGACCTGCCCGATCGGGATCGTGGAACCGTCGGTGACTCCGGAGAAAGGCTTGGTTGGCTGAAGCTGGTCATAGGGCACTTGGAGGTTGTTGAATGTTTCCACGGACAGGACGTTGAGCCCCGCTCCACCATCGATGAGGGTTCTGGTGACCAGTACGTTGCTGATGACTGGGGAGCAAAGCATCGGGAGGACTCCGGCTGTGGCCGCGCACTTGAGCTGATCCGCCGAGCTGAACGTGATGGCGCACGCCGACCACCTAAGAGGGTGCATTGCTTCGAGCTTGGGGAGGACTGCATTCACTTCGCGGGCAAACTGCTTGAAGATGCGCTGGGAGGCTAGGGCTTGAGCTCCGCCCAGGATGCAGGCAATCGCGCGTGGCTCCTGGAAGCCCCCAGCCCCCTCATCTTGATGGTGGTCCTCGTTCCTCCTTGGCTGAGGCGGCAGTGGAGGGAGGCCTGCGTTGCCCTGCGGGAGATCCTCATGAGGCTGATCCCGCCAGTCCCCCTCGCGAGGCAGGTCTCGCCAGCGATCCTCGCGAGGTTGATCACGCCACCCTTGGCGCGGGCCGCGGTCTTCCCAGCGTCCTGCGTTTCTTCCTCTTCCTCGGCTAGCCCCGGTCAGCGCGGTCAGGATGACGGCCTATCCTTCCTTCTCGTATGGCGCGAAGTTCTTGGCATTCATTGGTGTTGTGGGTGTGGAGGTCGTGGTACACACAGTACTGGCTACCCCTGGAGGATTCAGGCAGATCTTTGCCCCGCTTGGTGTCTGGTTCTGCTGCGAGCACGGCAGCCCCCTTGCGCTTCACGTCCTTGGCATTGATCTTCTTCTCTTCTGGGTCCGCGGCAGGCAGCTCGAGGAGGGAGAGACGTCCTTCCTCAGCCCTGGCGCACTTGGTCGCCAAGTTGAACAGCTCTAGGGAGGTGCATAGGTCTTCATGCATCGCCAGCTCCTCCTTCATCTTGACGTCGCGCACACCATCGGAGAAGGATGAGATGATGGCTTCCTCGGATACCTTGGGGATCTTGAGGCGCGCACTGTTGAAGCGCTGGATGTACTTTTGTAGGGTCTCTCCGGGTTGTTGCTTGATGCGGCGCATATCGCTCACGGCAGGTGGCCGGTCGCGAGTACGTTGGAAGTTGGCGATGAAGCGGGTGCGCATCTGGTCCCCGGAAGAGATCGTGCCTGGAGCCAGATTCAGGAGCCAGGTTCGAGCTCCTTCCTTCAGCGCCATGGGGAACCAGTTCACCATGACCTTCTCGTCTCCACTGGCAGCTTCGATGCCCAGCTCATAGAGCTAGAGGAACTCTGCAGGGTCGGTCGTGTCGTCGTAGCGAGGAGGCAGGTCCGACTTGAACTTGCCGGGGCATGCGACGCTGCGTAGCTCGGTGGTGTAGGCGCGGCAGCCCGCGGTGGCCACAGGAGGCTTTGGTTGAGGGAGAGCTTGGTCTTGCGGGTCCCCATGCACTACAGCTGGGAGCAGCGTGGGGTCTTGACGTGCGGGAGCGGGAGCAAGGTCGCGACGTGCCGGAGCAGGGAGCGCTCGGGCAGCTTCTTGCGAGCGAGGGACTTCTTGGCAGCTCTGCTCCTGTCGCGCCGGCACCTGACGGAGCGGGTTCCGCCCAGGGGCCACGCGCCTTGGAGCCATGGCGTCTTCTTGGAGAGGAGACGGCTGGTACGCCCCCGGAGCTTCATTGCCTGCACGGGGCGGGGTGCGGCGTAGCGGAGCGAACGGCGCAGGAGAGCCCCCTGCGGCGCGGACAAGCTCGGCGACACGGTCCAGCCACTCTTCGTAGACGTCGTCGATGGGACGGTAGCGCAGGAGCTCGTTTGCCGCAATGAGCGCAGCTCGAGCCTCCAAGGGTGCACGGAGCGCGCGGGACGAAGAGCCAGCTGGTGTGAGCGATGGAGTAGCGGTGCGGCCGTCTTGCCGCACGGATGGATGCTGAGATGACGCTTGCTGCTCGTTCCCCGCCGGGCTGGTGGCGGCGTTGATGGCGGGCGACGGGGAACGACGACGACGCCCACCGACGAGAGCCGTCTGGGTGACGCGGGAGGCGATGGCGGCCCGGCACTCGGCGCGGGCCCGACGAGCGTCGGACATGGATGCGACGGTCGGAGGAGAACAGAACGGTGGAAGACAAATTCCGGCGCACCCCTACCTGGCGCGCCAAATGTCGGATTTCGGGTTCCGGCAGACCCTTAAGGTTTGAACTCTGGGGTGCGCGCGAAGATTATGCCCTCTACCTCTCTGTCTCGCAAAGATCTAAACTACTGAAAGAACAACACAAGAGACACGGGGTTTATACTAGTTCGGGCCACCATTGTGGTGTAATACCCTACTCTAGTTTGTGGTGGGTGGATTGGCTCTTGGGCCGATGATGGTGAACAATACAAGGAAGAACAGCCTCGCGAGGGTCTGCTCTTAGCTAGGGCGATGAACTGCTAGGAGGAGTTCAGCCGCCCTTCTCTCTCTCTTGCTGGATCCCGATTCTCTATTCTCTAATCTCAGTCCTTCGATTCTAGATGCTAGATACCGAATGCCTCTACTCTGGGGGTGGATAGTCCTATTTATGGGCAAAGGCCCTAGGCCTCTTCCCAAATATTGAGCGGGAAGGGCGCCAACAATTGGCCATTTTGAAGGGGGACATCTGGTACACTTATCCTGACTAAAGTTGGTCCTCGCCTGCCAAAGCCTCTGTGGTGACACCGCTCTGGGCTCCACGGTGACCTCCTTCCCACCGTTGGACTGGCCTGCCAAAGGCGCTGGTGGTGACGCTGGCTTGGGCTCCACAATGACTTCCTTCCGGCCGTTGGACTGGTCTTGGTCTTGTTGCACCGAAATGGGTGCCTTTGCTTGATCCTCTCGCCTGCGCTTGCCCCCTTTGCACCAAAGAGGAAAGGGAGACTCTGCGCGGGCTGGCGCCCGCCTGGCACCCTTGGTCGTCATGGTTTGCGTCATGGGCACCTCGTGAGGTACCCCGCCTTGATCTCTCTGCCTCCTCATGAGCCAACCTGATGAGGTCGCGCCTGAGGAAGCGACGTGTCGTCCGCCCCACGAGGCTTGGCCCCTCGCGAGGGTCTTGGGTCTCGTGCTGATGAAGATGGGCCGTGCTGGGCCCCACTTTAAGCCACGCCGCAGGCCGCAGGCAGGCAAGTCTGGGGACCCCCGTTCCCAGAACGCCGACAACAACAACTAGATTTGCAACCATGGGATGCTGACGATATCTTCAAAGAACATTGCAACAGCAGCTAGGCTTCACAACAACATATGGTAAGAAAGTGTGTTTTAGTACATGTGAAATGTAATGCGAGTGGGCTGCTTTCTTGGCTTGTGCCCTCAACGTGTAATCCTACCGAATTACAAACAGTTCAGTTGTCTGCTTTGCTGTATTGCTTGATTCGAATGCTTATTTGTTGTTACGCTATACCTGAGTTGGCCAATATGTCAGCAGTGCCTGCTGTACTATCGTAAAGAAATGCATGCCTATTTCATTTGAGTCCTTAACTTTTCCTCTCAACTTCATCACAATACTGTCTTCGTAGTTTATATGAGGCCACACTATTAAGTGCTTTCTTAGATTATTTCAACTGCTTAGATGCCTTGGCAACTTAAATATAGCGGCTGTACACTCCCTTTCAACTAGGGATGTCAACTGGTTCCGGTTTAATCCCGATTAAAGTCCACTAGTGGTATGATAGTTCAAAAGAGTTTTTGATTTTTTTTAGGAAAATGAACTAGGGAGGTAGCAAAAACTAACTAGATGGGACTGGCGGATTTCGTTTATTTGGCACTTACATCCCTAGTTTCATCCTACCATTTTAATTTCTTTTCGGCTGATGCTGCTTTGAACCATTTAAATATAGTTTGCCATGCTCGGTAATAATTCGTCCGTCGTTTACCATGTAAGCTTACTGCCTGGATCATACGATAACTATCTCTTACTAATGTCCATCGGAAACCTTTCAGGATGCCGTTCACACTAGGACACAATGTACAACCCCAGAATCTATTTGTGGAAGCAGTGCACCATCCATGTTACCAGATGGTAGCAGTTCAGAGGCAACACCACCAGAGAGCAGTCTGAGCATAGATATTATAGTGCTTGAGGCTCTACTGGAGGCAGAAAGAGATGGTGTGGCTGCCATGAATGAGGTAATCTTTATCTTGAGGCTGGAAATTACGGAATTTGCGGCACGCATTATGCAAGCAACCCAAGAATTGGAGGAAGTAAGAATGTTGCATTTGAAGACGGAGGAGGTCCTGCTATTTCTGCTATCTGAAGCCCAAGATAATCCCGGTTCTTCTTTAGATACCAGTTGAAATTTTCATTAGATTATTGTACTTGCATGTTGTGTCATGTCTCTGAATGGATTATGTTGCAAGACCCCCTATGTTGTCCATGTGTTGGAATGATCCGAATTTTTTAGGCGAGGTAATCCTCAGTACTTGTATGATTGACATAAGGTGAACTGCTTTTCGTGTGAGCATATTGTATTGGATGAAATAACTGTTTGACTTAGAGTGTATCCAACCTACTAAATTTGAAGATCACGACATTTCTAAATCATAATCATATATAAAGGTGGAATAAATCTTTGTTGTGGTTTTGAAGAAATAAATAACAAAACATAAAATTATCTGTGGATATTCGTAATCGAATACAAATTGGATTTGAATTTAGTTTGCCAGGTCCCAGGGCAAACATGAATGCTAATTCTCCCAAGTTTTGAACGAAGCGGCTAAACACCCACTATAATTTGTGGGCTGCCCGAAGCAAGTGTTTGCGAGATGGAAATTACTGTCTACCCCTGACACTTGACATCCTTATTGACAGGATTTACACTGCTGTCGATAGGGGTAGACTATTAACTTCAATCAGACGTGACACGACGGCCTCTGAGCCCATTCAGACACGGTGGACGCCAAACATGGGCGGCAAAACACATTTGATTCAAGCTCGTCTAAAAGACATGTGTCTCTTCCTCCATTTCCCCATTCATACACGGTGGGCGGCAAAACAAACTCTCCTCGTCCGAAATCGATGTAGGCTTATATTTTAAATAGGGGCAGATGTGTAACTTCCATCAGACGTGACACAACCGCCCTACCTGTCAGCCCCGTTCATACACCGTGGGCGCCAACCGTGGGCGGCAAAACACCCTCTCCTCGCCCGAAATAGTTGCCGGCAAATATTTGGGAGATGCGAGATTACCGTCCTATCCCCAACCGACGTGATGTCCGAAATTTTAAATGGGGGATAAGTTCGTAACTTTCCCCCATTTCAGAGAAGCGCGTCCCAAAGTTTGAGATCCCCCCTCCCCTCCATTTCCCCATTCATACACCCTCGGTGGCACGACAACCTCCGCACTGCGGCCAGCCTCCTCCATCCGCCACCCCATCCTCCACCTTGCCGGAGCCGCTACCCCTACCCCGTCGTCCACTGCAAGAGATGGACGTCTCTCATCCACGGTGCTGGACCAGGATCCTTTCATCGCCTCCTCTCGCTTCATCGGCGTTGTCGTCCACCTTGCCATTGCCGCTCCTACGACCGCCTCATCCACGGCAATAGGATATATTCCCCGACCCGGCCGTCTGCCGTCTAAAGTCTTCTTCCCCTCCGCCGACAGCCATCGCACCCACAGCACCCTCAATGTGTCAGTATAGGCCTATACGGCGTCGCGGGAGAGCTGGTACTCTTCCATATGTGCTTAAGTTATTGATCTCACCCGGAAAATAGATCGTAATTTGTTTACTGTACTTTTCTTGTGTGTACCAAATCGTAGTGGCTAGTTGAAAGCAAACATTGGTTGCGAAGTAGCTTTGTCCGGTTTGCACCTTCAGATCCGCCATGGCACGGGCACTATACTCGTAAAGCTTATGGTTTCCCCCCTTTATATTCACTACCATCATCGTAGGTGCTTCGTGTCGTGCTAGCACTGCTCCTCAAGACCTCAACCCAAAGCTTACGTGTTGACATACGAATCTGATATGATGCTCATATCACTAAAACAGAGAACGTTTAATTGGTCACCTAATGTTCCTATATTCGTTTCGAAAAGCATGTGCACCACCCACTGGTCCAGCTAGTTCCACATTCCTGATTTTTCTCTTGATGCTTAGGGTTTTCCCGTTTTATCTACTCTACTATGATCTGCGTAGGTGCTTTTTGTCATACTAGCATTACTCCACCCTTCAAGCTAAACAACACAACACTCATAACTCGAAAGCTTAGTTGTTCAAATATGATTGTGATATGATACTGATATTAGTTAACCGACACATTTAATTGGTTAACTAAAGGTCCACTTGAGTTTCCAAATGCATGTCGCGACATATAGAGAGACAACATAATTGCATTTCTTTGTCACTTGTGGACCGTACTTTCTTGTCCATACCAAATCTTAGTTGTTATTTCAAAGCAAACATCGGTTGCTAACTACCCTTTGCGCAGTTTGCAGCTTCAGATCTGCCATCCCACTATCATGGTCAACACTGTACTCATCATGAATATGTTTTCCCCATTTTATGATGACCACAATCAGCCTACGTGGTTCGTGTCGTAATAGCACTGCTCCACCCATCGAGATAAACAAGCTTAGTTGTACAAATTCATATCTAATACTATTGCTGATATTAGTAAAACTGAGAGATGTTTAATTGGTTAGCTAAATGTTCCTACTTTAGTTTCGAAATGCATGTGAGCCACATATGGAGAGACCGGAAAGAATAGTATTTCTTTGTGTGCTCTGGTTCATCATGGGTGGCCAACCGACATTGTATTAAAAGACTTGTAATATCTTCAATCTGCTTGCTCTTCTGCTCTTCTTTAAGACGATACTCTTCTCTTGCGGTCGACTGGTCAGGTCGAGTTGTTCTCCCTTAGTATATTTTGAATCTGTCAGGTCAGGTCGACTTGTTCTTCTTTACTATATGTTGAAGCTATAATCTGCGAAGTGTCATCACTTCTGGATCTTTCATATTTTGAGTAGTAGGCCACATTATATTAATGCACACAACAAGTTACAGCATGCATGTCATCTTTTAAAAGAATTGCAGAGATAGCACAAAGGGGTTTACAGGGAGGCAGTATTGGATTAGAATCACTTCTGCATTACAAAGAAAATCTCACTTGTTTTTATGTTTTCATGCATGTCAGATATTGAACATTATCAAAATGAATATGAGAATGGGCGCACGAGAGGAATATTGCGGAACGATCCACTCTCTATCAAACTTGGCATGGTGGAGGATGGCCTATCTTATTCACCCATCAAGGTGCTTGCTCTAACTTTGCAAAGTTGTATTGGTCGCACATATTTTGCATCTAACATCTTGCATTACTTCTACTTTGTTACACCATCTGCTTAGTTTGAGCATCATATATGAGTATATGCCATACCTATCCATTTTATGTACCTATTCCATGTGTCGTCACACTATGTTTTTCCAGTCAGATGTTGTTCTTTCGTAATAGGTGTCCAAAAGGAAGAGGGTGAGTGCAGGTCGTCAAGGAGTACAAACTAGGTATTTGGAAAAGGTAGTGATACCTGTTAAATCAGATAGACCAGCAGCCACAGAAAACACAGGCCCAACTGTACCACACTTTACCCCTACTCCAGTGGCCAAACCCCTATTAGAACTGCTGGGAGCCCAGCGTCAGGTACTGTCTATTATATCAATTCAAAATTTGAACTCCTAAATTTCTGCTTGTGCCTTACCTTCTCTCTTGTATGAAAACTAATTTCAGATGAATCTCCTTGCTCAAAGGATCATTCAATCTCAAAACAATAATGGGCTCTGCATTGCTCTTGTCAGTACCTCTCTCCCTTTTGCCTTGTAACGCTCTACTTAATTAATTGCTATTTGATTATGTATCATCAGTCTGCACCTGAGCTTCATTATCCTCTGTTCTTCCAATATTATTTGATCTATATTTACTCTTTGCAAAATGTAGAATAATGGCAACGCTTATAAAGAATTTTCTTTGGGGAATTTATTGAATTATCCTTCCATCAACATGGAGAAGGGCTTTGTCTAGCCCGTGTTAACATGTAATGTAAGTTCATCCTTCTCAAGCCTTCATACTTTGTTCTAGTATAGATTAGGATAGGCATCATTTCCTCCACTGCTGTTTGCTTTGTTGTTTACATCTGATTGGATGTTTGCAACAACTACTAGTTTCAAATTATAGTTGTAAAAACATGTTCCTTATGCAGAACATATGCATTTATTTGCTTATATAATTGTGAAACCTGTTACGTGTTTCCTTGTTTCTCTTTCAGACTCGTATCTCTTACGCCAGGCAGAACTTTAGGGAAGATAGTAAGACAAACCATTTTGAGGACAGCGAGATGACCCCAAGGTCCTATCTTGATGAAGACAGTGAGTTGAAGCTACTCACCAGCAGGTGTGAGACAACCTCTGTGCAGTCGCTGCCTCAATCAGTTCGACTTCTTCAGTCTCAACTTAAAGCAGAAAGGCTTGCTTCAGCTCAGCTCCGACTTGAAGTCAAAGATGCAATGAAGATGTCAGAGGACTGCCATGCGCACCATCATGCCTTAAATCTAGTGTTGATGCATCTATCGTTGATACAACTGAGGTCTACTAAGCTTCTTCAGCTCTTTGGGGGGGGGCGACCTGGCCAGGCCTAGTGCCTTCTGAAGTGCTCTCAGTTTTGTATATTCTTTTGTCGGCGCGTTTATTTGCACTGGTGGCGAACTTTGATGCCCAGTGGATGTAATATGTGTGATAGTCATGATAGCCTAGCGTAAGTTGCTTGCTTATTTATTTCCTTGTTGTCTTGTTTATTTGTTAGCTTCTAGTCATTGCAGTTCTTTTTTTGCGGTTTGCTAGTGGCTGCATTAACCTATTTTTTAAAACTAGGCCACGATAACCATGGGCTAATATTTACTGTAGTGACACTGGGCCTCCTACGGGCCGTAGAAACAGTGGGCCTTCTATGGTCCGTAGAAACAATGAGCCTTCCACGGGCCGTAGAAACAATGGGCCTTCTACGGGCCGTATCATCAATGGGCCTTATACAGGCAGTATGATCGATGGCCAAACATGGGCCAATAACAGGCCGCATTATGGCCGTAAACGGGCTAGAGTTGGAATCGTCCATTCATGGGCCGACCATAACGGGCCATCGTTAATAGGCCGTATTTGGTGACGCATTGAAAATGGCCCAACGTATTAACGGACCACAAACGGGCCGACTGTAACCACAGGCTGAATTTGGCCCACAAGCAGAAAATGACAGTAACGGGCCGTAAGTAAACGAATGCTGGAAATGAGCCCAAGAATAAATGGGCTCTGAGAAGGCCGAAAGATAACATGGGCTGGAAACAGCCCAACGGAATAATGGGCCGTTAATGGGTATAAAGTGATACACTGTTCATCACGGGCCAGTTTCACCACGGGCCGTTAATGGGTGTAAAGTGATACACTGTTCATTACGGGCCAGTTTCACCACGGGCTGTTAGTAGGCCAAGAGTTACATAGGGCCTCATATGGGCCGAAAGATGTCATGGGCCATACATGGGCCAGAAGTGAAAACGGGCTGGAATCATATTGGATGGCCCAGATGATGCTACTGGGCCTAATTCGGATAGGGCGTAACGGGCCTTGGGTTAGCGGGCTGTAAATGGGCTATATTCGAACATGCCATTAATAGGCTTTCCATGGGCCGGCCCGCCAGCTTTTGACCAAGTCAAATGGGCCGGCCTTTACACAGGAATGGGCCTCTGTTGGGTCGTGCCACGTGTCGAAGTATCATAGGCGCCTATCTGACCCACTGACGAGCTGACACATGTTTCGTCCGGCCAATAAGAATTTTACACGTGGAAATTTCCCATTGGTCGGGGCTGTTAACGGGTTATCGCATCCAAAACCCGACCCGATAGCTTAACGACGTTCCGTTACGGTGGATGCCATGTGCCGGTCACCCTTGACGAAAGCACTTCCGTGATGATAATTTTGGTAATGTCATGGAACACTTCTACGACAGCACAGGTATGACTATCTTGATTCTGTCATAAATTTGTCATGGATGTACATGCATGACAAAAAAGCGACCTACTGTGACAAACACGTATCATCACGAAAGTGTATTTTTTGTAGTGATGCCAAAGAATTGGTAACATTAGTAGACGTCAATAAATGCCTATGAACTATTCATTTGTTATTGAACCATTTGATGTTTGGGGCTTTGATTATATGGGACCTTTTCCTGCCTCTAATGGATACACACATATTTTAGTTGTTGTTGATTACGTTACTAAGTGGGTAGAAGCTATTCCAACTAGTAGTTCTGATCACAACACTTCTATTAAAATGCTTAAAGAAGTTATTTTTCCGAGGTTTGGAGTCCCTAGATATTTAATGACTGATGGTGGTTCACATTTTATTCATGGCGCTTTCCGTAAAATGCTTGCTAAATATGATGTTGATCATAGAATTGCATCTCCTTATCACCCACAGTCTAGTGGTCAAGTTGAATTGAGTAATAGAGAGCTCAAATTAATTTTGCAAAAGACTGTTAATAGATCTAGAAAGAATTGGTCCAAGAAACTTGATGATGCATTATGGGCCTATAGAACTGCATATAAAAATCCTATGGGTATGTCTCCGTATAAAATGGTTTATGGAAAAGCGTGTCACTTACCTCTCGAACTAGAACACAAGGCATATTGGGCTATTAAAGAGCTCAATTATGATTTCAAACTTGCCAGTGAGAAGAGGTTATTTGACATTAGCTCACTTGATGAATGGAGAACCCAAGCCTATGAAAATGCCAAATTGCTTAAAGAAAAAGTTAAAAGATGGCATGACAAAAGAATACAAAAGCATGAGTTTAATGTAGGTGATTATGTATTACTATACAACTCTCGTTTAAGATTTTTTGCAGGAAAACTTCTCTCTAAATGGGAAGGCCCTTACGTTATCGAGGAGGTCTATCGTTCCAGTGCCATAAAAATCAACATCTTCGAAGGCACAAATCCGAAGGTGGTGAACGGTCAAAGAATCAAACATTATATCTCAGGTAATCCCATAAATGTTGAAACCAATGTTATCGAAACCGTAACCCCAGAGGAATACATAAGGGACACTTTACAGAACGTTTCAGACCCCGAAAAGGAATAGGTATGTGGTACGTAAGTAAACCGACTCCAAAACAGTTCTAATGCCAATATTTCTCCGTTTTGGAATATTTAGAAAAATAAAAAAAAATGAGAAGCAGTCCGGGAAGGACACGAGGCCTCCACGAGGGTGGAGGGCGCGCCCTACCACCCTGGGCGCGCCCCACTGCCTCGTGGGCACCTCGTGTGCCCTCCGGACTCTGTTTTCTTGTACGATACATATTTTGGCCAGTAAAAAATCATTATATAATCTCCGGAAGGTTTTAACTCCCATATCACGCAAATATCCTCTGTTCTTGTTTCGAGCTGTTTTTCTGACAGATCTAGATCATCATGACGTCTCCAAGTGTCCCCAAGGACAAGTTCTTCGAGAAGGTCATCAACCCCTACCTCGCGGAGGTGCTGCAACACCCTCAAACCATTGAGATGCGTGAGGGGGTGCTGCACATCCGCGATGCTGAGGGACCATGAAGGACCGGAAGCGTGGAGGCGAGGCTCGAGGCAATGGAGAAACAAGTTTTCAAGTGCCAGGAGATGGTTGAGCGTGGACTTGACTCCAATCACATAATGATCAAGGAGTTCACCAACAACCACAATCTGGTCGCCAAGGACATTGGGGAGACCATCTTCAAGCTCCACGAGAAAATCGAGCACCTCCAAGCCCAAATCTATGACCTGTAAAACCAAAGCTATGAGTATGAATATAAATTCAAGAGGATGAGTTTGGTTGCAGATTTAAGGATCCCGGAGACTCGATCATCCTTCTATGATGGTGAGCCTATGCCTTGGAAGATGGACGACAAGCCTACATCATGAACAATCCCTTCACCAGCAAAGGAGACATAATCACATGGGTATGGGCACTCCCCTTGGGAACTGCCAAGCTTGGGGGAGGTGCCCCGGTATCGTATCACCATCACACTCCTATCTTTACCATTTTTTCCTAGTTCGATCCTATTAGTAGTATCTTGATCTAGTAGAATAAAGTTTTGGTATGATCTAGTTTTGAGTTTTGCTTTATGATCTCTCTATGTAATCGAGTCCGTGAGCTATATCATAAAGATTAGTGTTGATTCAAGGGCTTGATTATCTTGCTATGATCTTGAGGGAATAAAAAATAAGTAAAAAGAATAAAAAGAAACAAATATATCATATTGATCTTATGGAGAGTAATGACTTCACATAGAAAGAGTATGATGATTAAAAATTTGTTGAGAGTTGACAAATATAGCTTTGGTCATTGTTGCAATTAATAGGAAGTAATAAAGAAAGAGAGGTTTCACATATAAATATACTATCTTGGACATCTTTTATGATTGGGAGCACTCATTAAAATATGACATGCTAAAGAGTTGTTGTTGGACAAGGAAGACAACGTAATGGGTTATGTTTTCTTATATCTGAGATAAAGTATATTGTCATGGATCATCCAACATGTTGAGCTTGCCTTTCCCCCTCATGCTAGCCAAATTCTTTGAACCAAGTAGAGATACTACTTGTGCTTCCGAATACCCTTAAACTAGTTTTTCCATGAGAGTCCACCATATCTACCTATGGATTGAGTAAGATCCTTCAAGTAAGTTGTCATCGGTGCAAGCAATAAAAATTGCTCTATAAATATGTATGATTGATTGGTGTGGAGGAAATAAGCTTTATACGATCTTGTGATGTGTAAGAAATAAAAGTGACGGACTGCATAATAAAGGTTCATATCACAAGTGGCAATATAAAGTGATGTTCTTTCGCATTAAGATTTTGTGCATCCAACCCCGAAAGCGCATGGCAACCTCTGCTTCCCTCTGCGAAGGGCCTATCTTTTATTATTATCTTCTACCTTATGCAAGAGTCATGGTGATCTTCACCTTTCCTTTTTATATTTTATCCTTTGGCAAGCACAGTGTGTTGGCAAGATCTCGATAGATATATCTAATTGGATATGGGTTAGCATGAACTATTATTGTTGACACTACCCTTGAGGTAAAAGGTTGGGAGGAGAAACTATAAGCCCCTATCTTTCTCTGTGTCCGGTTAAAACTCCGTAACCACAAGTATTGCGTGAGTGTTAGCAATTATGAAAGTCTAAATGATAGTTGAGTATGTGGACTTGCTAGAAGGCTCTGACATAGACTCTTTCTGATGTTATGATAAATTACAATTGCTTCAATGACTGAGATTATAGTTTGTTAGTTCTCAATAAAGTTTCTGATTCATACTTTGCATTGTGAATAGATTATTACTTGATCATAAGAAATCACATGACAATATCCCTATATGTTGTTGTTATAAGAATGACCATGATGCCCTCATGTCCGTATTTTATTTTATCGACACCTCTACCTCTAAGCATGTGGACATATTTATCGTTATCGACTTCCGCTTGAGGACAAGCACAATCTAAGCTTGGGGGAGTTGATACGTCCATTTTGCATCATGCTTTTATGTCAATATTTATTGCATTATGGGCTGTTATTACACATTATGTCACAATACTTATGCCTATTCTCTCTTATTTTACAAGGTTTACATATGGAGGGAGAATGCCGGCAGCTGGAATTCTGGGCTGGAAAAGGAGCAAATATTAGAGACCTATTCTGCACAACTCCAAAAGTCCTGAAACTCCACGAAAGTTATTTTGGAAATAATAAAAAATACTGAGCGGAAGAAATACGTCAAGGGGGCCTCCACCTGTCCACGAGGGTGGGGCCGCGCCCTACCCCCCTGGGCGCACCCCCTGCCTCGTGGGCCCCCTGTTGGCCCTTTGGTGCCCATCTTCTGTATATGAAGTCTTTCATCCGAAGAAAAATCATAAGCAAGCTTTCGGGACGAGACTCCGCCGCCACGAGGCGGAACCTTGGCGGAACCAATCTAGGGCTCCGGCAGAGCTGTTCTGCCGGGGACACTTCCCTCCGGGAGGGGGAAATCATCACCATCGTCATCACCAATGCTCCTCTCATCGGGAGAGGGCAATCTCCATCAACATCTTCACAAGCACCATCTCCTCTCAAACCCTAGTTCATCTCTTGTATCCAATTCTTGTCTCATGGTCTGGGATTGCTACCTGTAGGTTGCTAGTAGTGTTGATTACTCCTTGTAGTTGATGCTAGTTGGTTTATTTGGTGGAAGATCATATGTTCAGATCCTATATGCATATTAATACTCCTCTGATTATGCACATGAATATGCTTTGTGAGTAGTTACGTTAGTTCCTGAGGACATGGGAGAAGTCTTGCTATTAGTAGTCATGTGAATTTGGTATTCGTTCGATATTTTGATGAGATGTATGTTGTCTCTCCTCTGGTGGTGTTATGTGAACGTCAACTACATGACACTTCACCATTATTTGGGCCTAGAGGAAGGCATTGGGAAGTAATAAGTAGATGATGGGTTGCTAGAGTGATAGAAGCTTAAACCCTAGTTTATGCGTTGCTTCGTAAGGGGCTGATTTGGATCCATATGTTTCATGCTATGGTTAGGTTTACCTTAATACTTTTGTTGTAGTTGCGGATGCTTGCGTCGGTGTAAAAACCGGCGGATCTTGGGTAGGGGGTCCCGAGCTGTGCGTCTAAGGCGAATGGTATCAGGAGGCGGGGGACACGATGTTTACCCAGGTTCGGGCTCTCTTGATGGAGGTAATACCCTACTTCCTGCTTGATTGATCTTGATGATATGAGTATTACAAGAGTTGATCTACCATGAGATCGCAGAGGCTAAACCCTAGGAGCTAGCCTATGGTATGATTGTTGTTGTCCTACGGACTAAACCCTCCGGTTTATATAGACACTGGAGGGGGCTAGGGTTACACAGAGACGGTTACAAGGGAGGAGATCTACATATCCGTATTGCCAAGCTTGCTTTCCACACCAAGGAGAGTCCCATCCAGACATGGGACGAAGTCTTCAATCTTGTATCTTCATAGTCCAACAGTCCGGCTGTCCGAGGACCCCTAATCCAGGACTCCCTCAGTAGCCCCCGAACCAGGCTTCAATGGCGATGAGTCCGTCACGCAGATTGTTTTCGGCATTGCAAGGCGGGTTCTTCTCCAAATTCTGAGTACCTGTTGAGTAGTGGCCGGCTTCCCATAAATGTTGCACTCCTCGGCTTCCACGCCTAATAATGGCTATCTTCCACGTGTTGAGCGAATGCGAGAAGCCAGGGCATTTTTACATTTGCCACCCTAGCCATGTGAGTAAATCGTCTATTAAAGAGACGGGGATTCTCAGATCCAGATCACACCATCCTCCCACTACGAGTATCCATCAGAGCGTGCGCGGAAAAATCCATTCCAACATGGCCGGCCATCGCAGCTCCTCCTCTCGCTCCTGTAGCCCTAAGCCCGACAATTGGAAGAAGTGTTCCGTCCCCCACAGCCAATTAGTAGAGTTACAGACCCAGGGATTTCTCCCTCCAGCGTATATGGTCCCCGTTTGAGCCGGGCTCGCCACCTACAATGGCGGGGAGCAAGTGAAGAGCTTTCCCAACCAATCCATGGGGGAGCGGGTATGCCTTGTCCCTTACTTATTAAGAGGGCTTGGATTTCCAATTCATCAGTTCCTCCGCGGGCTCCTGGAGTTCTACGGCCTCCAGCTGCATAATTTTACTCCCGCCTCCATATTACACATCGCTGGCTATGTCGTCCTTTGCAAGTTGTTTCTGGGCTGCGAAGCTCATTTCGAGCTATGGAAGAGGCTATTCTGCCTCGTACCCCGTACACGGGAGGGGTCAATATACCAAGTGGGCGGAGCCGAAATATGGCGCATCGCCAGGACGGGATACCTGTCCGGTACTCCGAAGAAGACATCCGAGGATTAGCCTTTGGAGTGGTTTTATATGGAGGACGTCCCCCTTCCGGATCCTATTCTGATGGGCCTTCCTGAGTTCGACAACGCTCCCTTGAAGAAACGCCGCAGCTGGCGCCCTCGGAGCCCTCAGGAGGAAGATAACGGGGATGTCCTTTACCAAATGAGTCGGATACAGACGCTGGCCCAGTCAGGATTGACAGTAATCGAGGTTATGTCAATATGTATAACGCGGGGGGTGCAGCCACTTCAATATCGGGGGCAACCCATGTGGCACTTCAACGGAGAAGACGATGCCACCCGTTGCGGTCGTAAGGGACCGGACTCAGTCGCTGCTCTAGCAAAAATTCTGTCCGATTTGTACAAAGGAGGGGAAGAGGAGTTCATCCGCATCAAGACACGGGATGGATTCTCCATGTACAACCCTCCAAGCTGGGTGAGCTGCTACTTTTTACTCCCAACCTTCCGGCATTCTTCGTCATAAGTATTTACCTTGCCATTTCATAGCAGGAACTGCGAAAAGCTGTAAGGGAGGTCCACAGCCCGCCTCCACAACCGGAGGACCCTGACCGGGCCCTCGACCCCAGACTTGAAGAAGATCCAGACACATTTGTGGAGCTTATTGACAGGAAGTTCTATCAATTAAGCTGCGATGGTGCCGTGGTGTCCATCATAGCCGATTATCCGGGACTACTCCCTGCATCGCATGTAAGTAAAACCGGAGTCCTAACTTCCAAGAAGGATCCCTTTTTCTGCACTTCACCTACCGCACACATATGGTGTTTTACAGGGAAGGCCCTCGGGACGCCATGCCGAACCCGCAGTGACTCACCAACAAGGGGCACCAAAGTCGGGTAGGCTTAAAAGGAAGGCGGTCAGGACTGAGACAACATCGCAGAGGTATGAAAGAGAACCCCGCTCCGTGGTGGTCGTATTTTAAAATATAATAACGCCCATGCTTCCTAGTAGGAAAAACGCTCGCCGGACTATATCCGGAGAGGTTGTCGGTCACGCCTCCACCAGTCAGGCTCTAGAGCCGGACATAGAGGCGGACGCTAACATGGGCCCAACGCTGGAGGTTCCTCCTACAGAGGATGCGGATAGGCTATCCGCTACAAATTCAGAAGTGGAGAGCGCCATGAATCACAGGCGTCGCCGGGCCGTACTCCGTGACGCTTGTTTCTCCAAAGAGGCGTTCGATGCCTTCAACTCAGGAGACATGTACATCCGAGCTGCTCAAAATGGACATGCCAGAGCCACGAACCAGTATGTAAAGGATATACGGGTAAGGAAATCTAATAATTATGTATATCAGTAGCCCCTGAGACTTGAAACAATTGGCACAACTGATTTAAGGATCATTGTTTGCATAGGTTCTTACGGAGAAGAATACCCAGTTGTCTCTAGAGCTGGAGGAGTGCAAAGCCCAGCTTCAGGCCGCAGTTGCCGCAGTGAAGGAGTCCAAGAAGGCCCCATCAGGTGACACTTGTTTTCATTGCAAAGAATGTCGTGTACTAGGTAGTATGCGGCATGCGTGCAAATCTAACAATAGATTCTGCAGATGACTCTAGAGTGAATCCGGAGATCGTGCGAGGGGATGAGCAACATGCTAACCAACAGCTAAAGGCTGGCGAGCGTGTGCTTACAGGGTTAGGCGGGAGAAAAATGATCTCCAAGACGCCAATACCCGGCTGGGCGTTGAACTTAAATATGTTCGAGCCTAGCTTGCTGACTCCGTAAAGGAGAATAAGAGGCTTCGACGCGGCATTTTCAGTAAGTGCTTGAACGAACTTTTAAAGAGTTCGGCGAAGAAACTGGTTGACAGAGTTATATCTGTAGGTATGCTGACAGGTCGTCCCGCGGAGGAGATGCCCGGGTCTACAGGTGATCTTCTGCCAGAGCTCTCACACCTGCACGAACAGGTGCGACAGGTGATGCAGGGCGTTGCCCAAGCCTTGTGGCCATCCGCCTCCCTGCCAGGAGGCATGAGAGAGCTTGTAGAAAAGCTCAAGGGAGCACGGCCGCGCTTCCGATTATGGATGATATCAGCCTGCCGACAAGGTGCAAGGGAAGCCTGGTGTCGGTGTCAAAACCGGTGGATCTCAGGTAGGGGGTCCCGAACTGTGCGTCTAGGCGGATGGTAACAGGAGACAAGGGACACGATGTTTTTACCCAGGTTCGGGCCCTCCCGATGGAGGTAAAACCCTACTCCTGCTTGATTAATATTGATGATATGGGTAGTACAAGAGTTGATCTACCACGAGATCAGAGAGGCTAGACCCTAGAAGCTAGCCTATGGTATGATTGTTGTTGTTGTGTCCTATGGACTAAACCCTCCGGTTTATATAGACACCAGAGGGGGCTAGGGTTACACATAGTCGGTTACAAGGAAGGAGATCTACATATCCGTATTGCCAAGCTTCCCTTCCACGCCAAGGAAAGTCCCATCCGGACACGGGACGAAGTCTTCAATCTTGTGTCTTCATGGTCCAACAGTCCGGACAAAGGTCATAGTCCAGCTGTCCGGATACCCCCTAATCCAGGACTCCCTCAGTAGCCCCTGAACCAGGCTTCAATGATGATGAGTCTGGCATGTAGATTGTCTTCGGCATTGCAAGGCGGGTTCCTCCTTCGACTACTTCATAGAAGATTTTGAACACGAGGATCGTGTACGGCTCTGCAAAACAAGTTCCATATACCACCGTAGAGAGAATAATATTTCCACAAATCTAATCTACTGACGTATCCCATAATGTGACATCACACTACAGCCAAGCTCTTATGCGAATCGTTTTTTACAGCCAACCTCAACGCGTTTTGCGAGGCGGTTTCCTTGGCACGTCTTGTCGAAGCACAGATCGTGTCCCCTTATTGCGGGATTCTCATAATACGGACGTGGGTAACCCAACCACGCCATGAATTACAACGCTTGGGGGATAAGCGAGTTTTACCAGGCTGGTGGGGACGCATAGCTTCGTCCGCCCATATAAAGGGATAAGGGTTCACCTTTTTCCATCCACGCCTTCTTCCTCCTTTGCTTATCCATTCTTGCATACTCGAGCTCCAGCGCCCAAGTCCACATTTTCTTCCTCAACCTTCTCCAACCATGTCTGGAGCGGGAGGCAAGTGGATGGTTTCCTCCGTCACGGAGGGACACATCAAGAAGCTCAGGGAAGCCGGATACCTGCCCGACGATATCGCACACCGGCTCCTAGATGCGGGGAAGCTCATCCCCTCCCCCAGGCCCCACGAGAGGGTAGTGTTCCTTACCCATTTCCTCCGCGGACTGGGATTCCCTCTCCACTCATTCGTCCGGGGGCTCATGTTCTACTACGGCCTGGATTTCCACGATCTGCCCCCGAACTTCATCCTCAACATCTCGATGTTTATCGTCGTGTGTGAGGCCGCATCAAGCCCCACTTCGGCCTATGGCTGAAGACCTTTAATGTTAAACCGAAGGTGGTGCGTGGCCAGCAGGTGGAGTGCGGAGGCGCCATGGTGGGCAAGATGCCCAACGCCACATGGCTCGAGGGCTCCTACATGGAGACCTTAAAGGCGTGGCAATCGGGGTGGTTCTACATCACCGAGCCGCGTGACCCCAAATGGGCAGCGGCCCCCGAGTTCCGATCCGAAATCCCCATGCGGCTCACCTCCTGGAAAGAGAAGGGCCTGCCCTGGGGTAGTCTGGGAGAGCTGACCGGACTCCAAACCTGTATCCAAAACATGGTGAACAAGAAGTTCAAGCTTGTCAACATAGTCCAGGTCATGCTCATCCGCCGGATCCTCCCGTGTCAATAACGGGCGTTCAACTTGTGGGAGTTCGACCCGGCCCAGCACCAAACTCTGAGCGAGCTCTTCGACACAACACACGAGGATTCTTGGAAGGTGCTTTTCAAGGGTACCGAGGTTCCCCCTCCCCTTACCGAGGATCGCGGATTCAGCGCGAAGCGCCAAGCCGGCGCAGTAAGCCGTTTTACCTCTTATAGGGTATTCATTTTTCATAGTTTAATCATACGCAGGATCTAAGTTCCCATACCTTTGACAGGAATGGCTGGAAACGGCTGAACAGATTGACTGTCTGGCTCCTCTGCCCGAAGGCCTAGCAGACGCTCGCTTAGCGGAGCTGCTGGTTCCGGCACCTTACGTGGTGCCGGAGAAGAAGGCCAAGAGGAAGGCCACGGGAACCCAAAAGAGTTCACGGCGCCCGGTGATATCAGACTCATCGTCCGATGACTCCGAGGCGCACTCTTCCCACGAAGATGAGGAGGAGGAAAAAGAAGCTTCTTCCCCTCCAGCAGGGGGAGAATAGAAAAGAAAGGCCGCCCCAACTGGGGAGGCCGGAGGGTCCAAGAAGGGAAGGACTCTCCCTCTGGACTACTCCGCCACCGCCGCCGACAGCGAAGACGAGTGGCCACCCAGGGCCAAGCCCCTGGAGAGATCGTAAGTATTCGGACACCAGAGTAACTCGTGCCACCGTTTAATTGCACAACTTCTTCTAACGCTAGACACGGTTATGCAGTCCGTCCCGGGCCCGTATCGACGTATCCTCGTCGAGCGGTTCTTTGGACCCGTCGGCCATGAGCAGCGGAGGATCACTTACGACCGCCTCCACCCCTCACCCTACGGACAACGCCGAGGTGTTGTCTCAAAGGGCACCAAGCCGAGGGGAGGCAGTCCTGGAGGCGCCACAAGGCGACCTTCCGGACTGCATGCGCAAAGGGAGCAAGGCTCCCAAGGGCTCCAAGTTCGGCCCTGGGCCGAACACTGCAGCGGAACCTCCAGTGGTTCTGGACTCCGGTAGGCGGCCCCCACTAAGAGGGGCAAGCCTACCGTGCTGGTGACCTCCGTCCAACCGGAGGCACCGGATAATTTGCTAGAGGTGCTTAATGGCGCCTCCATCGACGAGGAGCACCATACTATTATGAGTGCGGTGATCCAGAAGGTTCAGTCCGCCAAGAGCGGACTGACTGAAGCCTGTGCCAGCCTTCTAACAGGCTTTGAGGTATGTATTTAAAATATATGAAAATATTACCGCATAGACAGTAGCCCTTGATGCTCTGTTCAGTGTTCACAAAGGAAAAGCCGAATAGAAGATCTAAGTATATCCGCAGGAGTCTAACATAAGTATGTCGATATGCGTAAGCAGGCTTCACTGCTGACCTCTGCCGCACTGACTGCGGAGGTCGATGCGCTGAAGCAGAGCCTCGAGCGGTCCGAGAAAGAGCTCGGCCTTGCCAAGAAGCAGCTCAAGGAGAACCAAGGTAAGTAATGCCTTGTCAATGTGTGTATATATAAAAAAGATGCAGTTGCAAAAACTGATAGGATCGTTATTAATGTGCCAGGGGTCACGATCGAGGTGGCGACCCTGAAGCAAGCACTATCCGAGGCCGAAAACAAAGCGGCCACGGAGCGCACCGAGCGGGGGAAACAGGAGGCATGGGTTGCTGAGGTGCAGCAAGAGCTCCAGGCTCTCGTGAAAAAGCATGAGAGTTTGGAGCTTGACTCGAAGACGCGAGAGTCCGAGCTTGCCTCGACCCTTGAGAGCGTCAAGCATGCCAAGGCCGAAGCCCAAAAGGCCCTCCCGGAAATTGAGGCGATGAAGAAGATAGTGGTGGGTAAGGCATTCATTATGCAAAGCAAGCATGTGAAAGTAAATTACTTGTTACTTACCCGAGTCCGGAGCTCTCCAGGAGCATTCGCAGATTTGCCCCGCAGTGTGTCGGATGCCGCAAAGCACTACCGAGCCGAGGAGGGAAGCTCGATGGAGAAGGTGTTCTGGTCTCAGTATACTGAGTCCGACCACCCGGTGCCCTTAAGCGACCAGCTGAAGCAATTGGTCGAGCTCCATAAGGCGGCCGGACAGGCCATGAAGGGTCTTATAGTCCGGCTGTGACCTGGAGAGGCCATGCCAGGGAGCTACTTCGGGCTGGTGAGGCGGCTTGTGGCTGCCTATCCTTGGCTTGAGGTCATCAAGCGCTCTGTCTGCATCGAGGGCGCCCGCAGGGCGCTTGCCCGTGTTAAAGTACACTGGGGCAAGATGGACGCTGAGAAGCTGGTGAAGGATGGGCCACCGCAGGGCAAGGAGCATCGCCACCCTGAAATGTACTATGAGGGCGTCCTGAAGGGTGCCCGCCTTGTGGCGGATGAATGTTCCAAAGATGTAATGTTGAGTGAACTCGCTCGTGTGATCCTGTACGCTGAGAAACTTGTTCATATGCGCTATGCAATGCTTGTTTGAATCTAAAATATTACCTTCTGTGCGGCCGTTTATTAAATCTGAGAGATGGACAGTCGTTGGCTTCTGCCCCCATGCCACGAGTGCTGGGGTGTTCGGGGTAAATCTGAGCACTCTTTTCCCCATGTTTGGGTCCTTCGAGGGAGGTGCTCAGCACAATGAACAAGTCAATCGGACTATAATGCTTTATCACTCTCACTTAGCCAGAGAATTCTATAATTTTAAATTTTGGCGAAGCCCCTAGTATTCGGAAGACCGAGTTCGGGGCGCTATACACGCCTAAGCCGGGCAAAGCCGACTCCTCGCCCTAAGCGGCATAAGTCTTTAGGGACTCGAAACCTCTCGAACAATGACCAGCTCTCGCCTTATCATGACAGTCAGTTTTAGCTTTCTCTACTGAGGTGCTTAGCCCAGCTAAACCGGGGCACAATCGCAGTAGTTCTCCTAGTGCTACCTTAGCCGATATAGCGGAACGTAAGGTACCAAAACATGGGAGCCGGGCAAACCCAACTATTGACCCAAGACATGATTCGGAGCTGATGCATATAATGCTATAAGTTTGGGGTGCCGCACTTGTGAAAGTGTTCGGACTTCCCACGCCGTATTATGGGGTGCTTTCAGCCCCTGGCGTATTCGCCGTACCAAAGTGTACGGGTGCTAAATGTCATGAATGAACATATATACATAAAAAGGGACGGAATAGAGAATGCAATAATAGACTGAAGCTATGCATTGTTTATTCAAAAAGGTGCATTAAAAGCAGAATGATACAAATAGTGCGATAAGCAAAAAATGGGACTATTTGACATGTCCCCTCCGGGGGCAAGCTGTGGAATGGTATCTAAAGCAGGTATTTTGCTCGTTATAGAGACCACCTGGGAGTTCCATAGTGTGACATAGCTTTTCTGCCTCCCTGGTTGTTGTATCGTGTGTTCGGCGATTGTACTGCCGAACAGGGCTTCCAGAGAGTAAAGTCCTGAAAGTGAGAAAAAATAATAAAGTAGGAAGCCCCTAGTGCGGTTGAGCCGCATTTTGGGGCGTGTTGTGGTCGTGCCCCTCCCCCTATGCCCATGGTATTTTTAGAGCGTAATTTTGTACACGTGGAACGGATTCCGCCGTTTGGCTGGGGCTGGGGTTGGGGTCGCATTGCTATGCTTGCTCGGAACATGCCAGGCGGTCTTGTTGCAGATTACTCCAGGCGCGCTTGACGGCGTCCGGACGTTTCATCGCCGGACTGGAGAATTGCCTTGAGAGGCTGCTTTGTACTTCTGCTGCGAGGGCCGCCGTGTGCTCCTCCGCTGGGAGAGAGCGCTCGGTGTTTCCATTGACTGTGATGACCCCCCGAGGTCCTGGCATCTTGAGCTTGAGGTATGCATAGTGCGGCACCGCATTGAATTTTGTAAATGCGGTTCGCCCGAGCAGTGCATCATAGCCACTGCGGACGAGACTATATCGAAGATTAACTCCTCGCTTCGGAAATTATCCAGGGATTTGAAGACCACTTCTAGTGTGTCTGAGCCTTTGCAATTGGCCTCGACACCTGGTATGACGCCTTCAAAGGTCGTTTTTGTGGGTTTAATCCTTGAGGGATCTATGCCCATTTTGTGCACTGTGTCCTGATAAAGCAGGTTTAGGCTGCTGCTGCCGTCCATAAGGACTCGACTGAGGTGAAATCCGTCAATGATTGGGTCTAGAACCAATGCGGCAAATCCGCCGTGGCGGATACTAGTGGGATGGTCCCTGTGATCGAAAGTGATCGGACAGGAGGACCATGGGTTGAACTTTGGGGCGACTGGCTCCAACGCGTATACGTCCCTTAGCGCATGCTTCCGCTCCCTCTTGGGGATGTGGGTTGCGTATATCATGTTCACCGTCCGCACTTGTGGGGGGAACCCCTTCTGTCCTCTGTTGTTCGGTGGTCGGGGCTCCTCCTCGTCGTTGCTATGTAGCCCCTTGTCTTTGTTTTCGGCATTTAACTTGCCGGCCTGCTTGAACACCCAACAATCCCTGTTGGTGTGGTTGGCTGGCTTGTCGGGGGTGCCATGTATCTGACACGAGCGATCGAGTATACGGCCCAAACTGGACGGGCCCGGAGTGCTTCTTTTGAATGGCTTTTTCCGCTGACCGGGCTTAGAGCCTCTGAATCCGGCATTAACTGCCGTATCCTCAGTGTTGTCGCTGTTAATGCGGCGTTTGTGTTTGTTGCGACGTGACCTGCCATTGCTATCCTTGGTATCCGAAGTACCAGGGCTCTTTGATATGTTATTGCTGCGAGCCAGCCAGCTGTCTTCTCCCGCGCAAAAGCGGGTCATGAGTGTCGTGAGGGCTGCCAAGGATTTCGGCTTTTCCTGGCCAAGGTGCCGGGCAAGCCACTAGTCGCGGATGTTATGCTTGAAGGCTGCTAGGGCCTCTGCATCCGGACAGTCGACAATTTGATTTTTCTTGGTTAGGAACTGTGTCCAGAATTGCCTGGCCGATTCCTCTGGCTGTTGAATTATGTGGCTCAAGTCATCGGCATCAGGTGGTCGCACGTAAGTGCCCTAGAAGTTATCAAGGAATGCGGCTTCCAGATCTTCCCAACACCCAATGGATTCTGCTGGCAAGCTGTTGAGTGGGAGGTATTTGATGGCGTGTAGATCGTCGCCACGGGCCATGTGGATATGAAGGAGATAGTCCTCACTCCATACCGCCGGATCTGTCGTACCATCGTATGATTCAATATTCACGGGTTTGAAACCCTCTGGGATTTGATGATCCATTACTTCATCTGTGAAGCATAGCGGGTGTGCGGCGCCTCTGTACTGGGCTATATCACGATGCAGCTCAAAGGAGTTCTATCTGCTGTGTTCGGCCCTGCCGGATTTACTTTTACTGTATCTGGGGTGACGGTTATCGTCTCGTGTGGTGGGGCGCCCTCGCGATCCGTAGATCAATCTTGCTTGCTTTGCTTTGTCCTCCAATATGTCTCGCAGATCTAGCGCATTTCCCCGTGCCTTGGTATTTTTTGAGTGACGCCGGGGTGCGGCTTGAGTTGTGGGCCGAGAGGCCTCTCTGTCGCGGCCACAAGGTGGCCGATCAGCCGCGTCATACACTGGAGATGTAGGTTTTAATGCTTCCTCCTCTAATTGGGGTAGCAACCTGCGCTTTGGGTAGCTCTTGGAGGGGCGTTCTAGTTCGTATTCCTCGGCCGCAAGGACTTCAGTCCATCTGTCAGCTAGCAAGTCTTGATCAGCTCTAAGCTGCTGCTGCTTTTTCTTAAGGCTATTCGCCGTGGCCATAAGCCGGCTCTTGAAGCGCTCTTGCTCGACGGGATCCTCAGGCACGACAAATTCGTTGTCGTCGAGGCTTGCCTCGTCTTCAGAGGGAGGCATGTAATTATCATCCTCTACCTCTCTATCTGCCGCTCTCTCAGGAGGGCTGGCTTCTCCATCCTCCTGCGTTGAATCTTGCTGGAGGGGGTTGTCTTCGGTACTGTCCGGGGTGTTATTATCTCCTGTGCCGGAATCACCGTTTTTGCTTTGGCGAGACATAGAGCAGCGCCGCTGACGCCGGCGCTTAGGTTGCTTCTTGGAGGGGTCATCCTCCGCTGTTCCGTCGCCATTGCCCTCTTTAGGTGTGTCCACCATATATATGTCATATGATGAAGTCGCTGTCCAGTGCCCTGTGGGCGGTGGTTCCTATTCGTCTCCTACATCGTCGTCCATACCGTCGATGTCTTCGGAGTCGAAGTCGAGCATGTCGGTCAAATCATCGAAAGTGGCTATAAAGTGGGTGGTGGGTGGGCGTCGAATTTCTTCGTCATCCGCATCCCAATCCTATCGGTCATAATCCGGCCAGGACTCTTGACAAGGAGAGAGACCTCAGTGAATTCAGTATGTCGCCAAAGGGCGAGTGCTGAAAGATATCCGCGGCGGTGAACTCCACGATTGGTGCCCAATCGGATTCGATTGGAAGGGGCGCGGGTGGTTCGGAGTCCGGAGGAGAGTCCGGTAATGTGGAGTCACGGGCCTCGCGAAGGGTAAGGCTGGTGTTCGGCTCGATCGCCGTTGAGGCTGCGGCCTCAGTGGCGGGGTCTAACCGCCTGCCCACGGATGGCGCCATTGGCTCCGAATTTGGAGTCGGAGCGGTTGCAGGTGCGGTCTCCTGAACACTGTTCAGCGGTAGAGCTAAATCATACCCATCGTGACAGTGCGACGCACTCGGCCGGGGTTCGAATCCGTCGAAGATCAAGTCTCTGCGGATATCGGCTGTGTAGTTTAAGCTTCCAAACCTGACCTGATGGCAAGGGGCGTAACTTTCAATCTTCTCCAGATGGCCAAGCGAATTGGCCCGCAGTGCAAAGCCGCCGAATACAAAAATCTGTCCGGGGAGAAAAGTCTCACCCTGGACTGCATCGCTATCGATGATCGAAGGAGCCATCAAGCCTAATGATTATGACAAAGAGGAACTCTCAATGAAAGCACCAATGTTGGTGTCAAAACCGGCGGATCTCGGGTAGGGGGTCCCGAACTGTGAGTCTAGGCGGATGGTAACAGGAGACAAGGGACACGATGTTTTTACCCAGGTTTGGGCCCTCTCGATGGAGGTAAAACCCTACTCCTGCTTGATTAATAATGATGATATGGGTAGTACAAGAGTTGATCTACCACGAGATCAGAGAGGCTAGACCCTAGAAGCTAGTCTATGGTATGATTGTTGTTGTTGTGTCCTACGGACTAAACCCTCGGGTTTATATAGACACCGTAGGGGGCTAGGGTTACACAGAGTCGGTTACAAGGAAGGAGATCTACATATCCGTATTGCCAAGCTTGCCTTCCATGCCAAGGAGAGTCCCATCCGGACACGGCACGAAGTCTTCAATCTTGTGTCTTCATGGTCCAACAGTCCAGACAAAGGTCATAGTCCAGCTGTCCGGATACCCCCTAATCCATGACTCCCTCACCTGGGCCATGGTGAAGACACGATATACCAAGGCTGACCCGAACCACATGGCCGGGGTTGGACCTGTGGGGCCTGACGGGAATGATATCCCCGTTAGTTTGGCTTATGACCAGGTAGAATTAGCCGCAAAGTATTCTCAACAGGACTGTAGGCTAGACAGCCTGTTGGTTGGTATAGAAGAAGAATTTAGTTAGTCTAAGTGATTGTGTACTTCAAGTGACATATATTATCACTAGCCGGATTGTAAATCATTTGTCTTGGCAGACCCTTTTGCTTCAACCTTCGGACCCGATAGTTCGGAGTGTATCCGAATACCCGCTTAGTTATGTAAAAACTGGGATATGCGTGGAAACCAGGCGTAGGGGTCATAAGTGCTTGAACAGACAAGTACCCAACTAGCTATGTTATATTACATGGATAGTAAGAAACATCTTCCAGGGAGAATAGTCCCGTTAAGGGTTCCTTTCCCTGGGTATGTCGGCGTTCTGGGAATGGGGGTCCCCAAACTTGCCTGCCTGCGACCTGCGGCGTGGCTCGAGTGGGGGCCCAGTGTGTCCCAGCTTCATCAGCTCAAGCTGAAGACCCTTGCAAGGGGCCAAGCCTTGCGGGGCGAACAACAGAAAGCTTCCTTAGGAGCAGCCTCATCAGGCAGGCTCGCGAGGAGGCGGAGAGATCAAGGCAGGGGCACCTCACGAGGAGCCCGTGACGCAAGCCATGACGATCGAGATCAGGCGGGCGCCGGCCTGCACAGTGTCCTTGTTTCCCCTTCGGTGCAAAGGGGGCAAGTACACGCCAAGGCATCGGGCAAAGGTTACCATTCCGGTGCAATGAGACCAAGACCAGCAGAGCGGCAGGACGGAGGTCACCGTGGAGCCCAAGACGGCGTCATCGCCAGTGCTTTTGGCAGCCGAAGACCACCTTTGGTCAGGATAACTTGTACTGGATGTTCCCCTTCAAAATGGCTAGTTGTTGGCGCCCTTCCCGCTCATTATTTGGTAAGAGGACCAGGGCCTCTATAAATAGGACTAGCCACCATAGGGATCAGAGAGGGAGATCCGGACCAAGTAGAACACATCGCACCAGCTCAAGAACACCTCTCGTGAGGCCGTTCTTCCCCTGTATTGTTCATCATCAGCCCTTGAGGCAATCCACTACACCACACACTGGAGTAGGGTATTACACCACATCGGTGGCCCGAACCAGTATAAACCTCGTGTCCCTTGTGTGTTCTTCTTTCCGGCCTAGATTTCTTGCGAGCCATAGAAGCGCGAGTCGGTAGGGGAAAGATCTTCATGCACACCCCAGAGTTCGAACCTTAAGGGTCTGCCGGAACCCGAAATCCGACATTTGGCGCACCAGGTAGGGGTGCACCGGAATCTTTCTTCCGTTGTTCATGTTTGATCTTCCGTCGTGTCCATGGCTGACGCTCGTCGGGCTCGCGCCGAGCGCCGGGCTGCTCTCTCCACCCGCGTCGCCCAGACGGCGCTCGTCGGCGGACGCCCTCGTTGTTCCCCGTCGCATGCCGCCAACGCCGCCACCGGCCTGGCAAGGAACGAGCAGCAGGCCTCGTCCCTGCATCCTTCGGTGCGGCGGGAGGGCCGCACCGCCACCCCGTCGCTGACTCCAGTCGGTTCGTCGCCCCACGCCCGTCGCTCCCCCATGGACGTGCATGCCGCGCTGCTCCTGGCAAGAGAGCTCTTGCACTACCGCCCCGTCGACGACCTCTACGAGGACTGGCTCGCCCGCATCACCGAGCTCGTCAGTGCCGCAGGGGCTCTCTTTTGCCGTCCCTCTCACTGCCTCGCCCTCCATTCCATGCAGGGGGCAAGGATCGGGAGGCGCCTCCGCCACTTCCTCCCCAAGAAGGCGCCCTAGCTCCAAGGCGCGCAGCCCCAGGGCGAGACCCTCCACGTCCGGCGCCTACGCGGCAAGAAAGGAGCTCCCAAGAGATCCCTCGTCCCCAAGAAGGTGCTCGCGCGTTCCCAGCACCGGCGCGCCAAGATCGCGTCCCTGTGCCTCCACGCCAAGACCCCGCGCTGCTCCAAGCGGCGGCGCGTGGTAATCCTCAGGAGCAGGCCCAGCAATAGCAAAGGTCGCCGGTGGCCACAGCAGGCTGCCGCGCCTTCACCCCCGAGCTACGCGGCGTCGCATGGCCAGGAAAGTTCAAGCCTGATCTGCCCCCTCGCTACGATGGCACGGCGGACCCCGCGGAATTCCTAAAGCTCTACGAGCTGGGCATCGAAGCCGCCAACGAAGACGAAAAGGTCATGGCGACCTGGTTTCCCATGGCGCTCAAGGACGATGCCCGCACCTGGCTCCTGAACCTGGCTCCTGGCATGATCTCCTCCTGGGACGAGATGCACACTCGCTTCATCGCCAACTTCCAGGGCACTTGTGACCGGCCCCCGACCATGAGCGACCTGTGCCGCATCGAGCAACAGCCAGGGGAAACCCTGCAGAAGTACATCCAGCGCTTCAACAACGCTCGCCTTAAGATCCCCAGGGTGACTGTGGAAGCCATTATCTCAGCTTTCTCCGATGGCGTGCGTGACATCAAGATGAAAGAGGAGCTAGTAATCCATGAAGACCTGTGCACATCCCTGGAGCTGTTCAACCTGGCGACCAAGTGCGCCAGGGCTGAGGAAGGGCGCCTCTCCCTCCTCGAGCTCCTGGCTGCCGACCCAGAAGAGAAAAAGCCCAAGGCCAAGGACGTGAAGCGTAAGGGAGCTGCCGTGCTCGTAGCAGAACCAGACACCAAGCAAGGCAGGGATCAGCCTGAGTCATCCAATGGCAGCCGATACTGCGTGTACCACGACCTCCACACCCACAACACCAACGAATGCCAAGAGCTCAGGGCCGTGCGAGATGGGCGTATCGACCGACACCCCGAGCACAACGACAGGGGCTATGGCCGAGGAGGAGGAAGAGGTGGAGGACGATGGGAAGACTGTGGCCCTCGCCAAGGGTGGCGTGACCGACCTCGCGAGGATCACAGGCAGGACCAGCCTCGCGAGGGAGGCTGGAGGGATCAGCCTCATGAGGATCACCCGCACAGCAACGCGGGCCTCCCTCCTTTACCGCCACCGCCAAGGAGGAACGAAGACCAACATCAAGACGAGGGGGCTGGGTGCTTCCAGGAGCCGCGCGCAATCACTTGCATCTTGGGTGGCGCCCAGGCCCCAGCCTCAGTGCAAATCTTCAAGCAGTTTGCTCGCGAGGTGAATGCAGTCCTCCCCAAGCTTGAGGCCACGCGCCCTCTCAGGTGGTCTGCGTGCGCTATCACGTTCAGCTCATCGGATCAGCTCAAGTGCGCGGCAACGGCCGGAGTCCTCCCGATGCTTTGCTCCCCAGTCATCAACAATGTGCAGGTCACCAGGACCCTCGTCGATAGCGGAGCAGGACTCAACGTCTTGTCCGTCGAGACGTTCGACAATCTCCAAGTGTCGTATGATCAGCTTCAGCCGACCAAGCCTTTCTCAGGAGTCACTGATGGTTCCACTATTCCGATAGGGCAGGTTCGCCTTCCAGTCACCTTCGGGCAGCGCAACAACTACCGCACCGAGCTCATCGACTTCGATGTCACCCACATTCGCCTGCCATACAATGCCATCCTCGGGTACCCAGCCCTACCCAAGTTCATGGCAGTGACTCACCATGGCTACAATGTCCTCAAGATGCCAGGAAGCAGTGGAGTCATCACAGTACCCTGCGAGGAAAGGGACGCAGTGTGTTCACTTCAGCGTGCCTTCCAAGCCGCAGCAATCGAAGACCCGGATCACAGGAGCGAAAGACTTCCCGAGGCGTCCCCTAAGAAGAAGAAGGCTTCGCCTGGCCCAAGCCGTAAGGAGGCAGGTGCCTCCGGAGGCGTTGCGCCAGGATTTGCGCCCGTTCAAGGAGTGCCACCCTCCGTCGCATAGGAAGGTGTCACGCCCAATATGCGACCCTATCCTAAAGGAACTCGAAGGTCCCACCAAGGATAGAAGTGCATCTTGAAGACGCTTTTGCAAGGTGGATATCATTACATCAACATTACATAATAGTGGGGATACATCCAATACATACAATGTCACATGAATACAACAATACAAAATCAAGATCAGCATCCGACTACGGATGAAACATAAACAGGAACTCAAACGACATCCACCCTGCTAGCCCAGGCTGCCGCACTGGAACCTAACCAAGATCGACGAAGAAGAAGAACTCCAACACAAGTAACACCGCTCTCGCGTCATGATCATCGCATAACCTGTACCTGCAACTGGTGGTGTAGTAATCTGTGAGCCATGAGGACTCAGCAAACCCATTACCATGGGTATCAAGACTAGCAAAGCTTAAAGGGTAAGGAAGGGGTAAAGTGGTGAAGTTGCAGCAGCGGCTAAGCATGTATGGTGGCTAACATACGCAAATAAGAGCGAGAAGAGAGGCAAAGCAAGCGGTCGTCAACTAGTAATGATCAAGAAGTGATCCTGAACTCCTACTTACGTCAGACATAACCCAGAAACCGTGTTCTCCTCTCGATCCACCCCGAAAAGAGACACTCACGGTTACGCACACGGTTGGTGTATTTTAGAAGAGTTTACTTCAAGTTTACTACAACCGGACATTAACAAATTCCCATCTGCCAAATAACCGCAGGCACGGCTATCGAATGTTCGAACCCTGCAGGGGTGTCCCAACTTAGCCCATGATAAGCTCTCGCGATCAACGAAGAATATTCCTTCTCCCCGGGAGGACCCGATCAGTCTCGGAATCCCGGCTACAAGACATTTCGACAATGGTAAAACAAAACCAGCAAGACCTCCCGATGCGCTGACAATCTCGATAGGAGCTGCACCTATCTCGTTCTCAGGGCAACACCGGATGAGACAGGCTACGAGTAAAACTAAGCCTCGAGTTTCCCCGTGGTGGCCCCGCAGGCGGCTCGGTTCGAACCATCACTTAGAGAAGCACTGGCCCGGGGGGCTAAATAAGATGACCCTTGGGTTAATTACTCCCAAGGGAAAAGTAGGTGGTGGTGAGGCAAATGGTAAAACCAAGGTTGGGCCTTGCTGGAAGAGTCTTATTCAAAGCGAACTGTCAAGGGGGTCCCATAAATCACCCCAACCGCGTTAGGGACACAAAATCCGGGAACATAACACCGGTATGACGGAAACTAGGGTGGCAAGAGTGGAACAAATCACCAGGTATAAGGCCGAGCCTTCCACCCTTTACCAAGTATATAGATGCATTAATAGTATAAGAGATATTGTGATATCCCAACATAAACATAAACTAACATGGAGCAATCTTAATCTTCACCTGCAACTAGCAACGCTATAAGAGGGGCTGAGCAAAAGCGGTAACATAGCCAATCAACGGTTTGCTAGGAAGGGTATCAAAGGTCAGGGGCTATCATGCAATTTGGGAGGCTTGAGCAGCAAGTGGTAGGTAACGCAACATAGCGATAGAACGAAGCAACTAGCATAGCAATGATAGTAATGAGATCCAAGATGATGGTCATCTTTCTTGAAATCCCGCTAGGAAGAAGAACGAGTCCATGAAGAAGATGAAGCCACGAAGACGAACCAAGCGTCGACGAACGAATCCTCACGATCGCAACGAGACGGGAACTATCGAGAAGAAGCACACAACATGGTAAACACACCACACGTGAACAAGGCATGATGCACAACCAAGTATGATGCATGACAAGGCTACAAGAAGCTACTCATGGCAAGAGATGGTGCATACATGAGCAACACAACCAAACAAGTTTAAATGAGGCCGGAAACAACATAGAACAATTCCGGTAAGTCCTCAATATGCAAATTTCGAAATTGGTCCAGATCTGAATAAACCTTAAGTTCAAGTTGTTAAACAGCAAGTTAAGATGCACCAAGATGATCTACATGAAATTCTAGTCAAGTTACATATAAAGTTCATTAGATTCGGAGCTACGGCCTAGAAGATATGAGCAAAACAAGATAAACATGACATTGATGCAAAATGCATTCTAACATCAAGCAAACACATCAAAACAAGGATGCAACATGATAATATGAGACTACATGCAAAACTAAGCAAGTTTCATATAGAGCACACTCAAAACGGAGCAACGGTTCAACACATACACCCTATACAAGTTATAACGACAATCTGTCCAAAACAGCAAGTAGGCATCTTGAGAGCATCAAAATAACATGCTACAGGACCAAAACATGATAACAAAAGGCATGGAAATGATGTACAAGTAAAGCTTTACAAAATATGAACACTGAGATATCTCCAGAAACTACTAGAACAAGCTCAAAAGGACATGTCAAGATTGCAAATAATAACAGGTTCACAGACTTAGCAGAATTCACAGGACATGGCAGAAATAACATCAGGTTGCAATGTTTAGAGATATAAAACAACAGGTTACAGAAAGATATCATGTCAAACTAGAGCACGGCATGAATCAACTAAAAGCATTTCACAAAAGTCCCTTACTGACCATAAGCCAAAAGGGATCAGAGAATACAATTGCAAGCATGTGAACATAGCAAAACATAAACAGATTCGGACTTGGTGAAAAACTGGAGCATGGCAAAACAGATAACAAGTAGGCATGTTTACGAGCTCGATGCACTCACTACGAGGCATTGCATGACAAACTAAGCATACACCCAGCAACTAGACATGGCATAGAAGCTAGACAAGACAAGAACAACAACATAGCATGCACGGATCAACTACAACAACCATGGCAAACTTGATTAACATGTAAACAATCTGCCAAGAACATTTTATAGCAAAAGTAGAGCAAGATTAAGACATGCTATAGCACTCTACAAATACAACCAGAGGCATGGATGGATAGAGCATAACCATATGAACAAAACATCCTTACTGAACATACTCAAAAGAGGCATAGATCTCACTGTAGCAACATGAATACATGGGCATCACAATAACAGCAGAACAAGGGCTGAAATCAGCAACATCACGAAGCCTAGTTTGCATGCTTGTGCTAGTCACCACAAAGATCACAAAAATACATGTCATACACCCCTGTAAAGATGGCATGGCATACAACAAAACACATGTAGAGCTCAGGATCATAGCATGCACACATTAATCATGACAAAAATGACAAAAGAGCAATTGCTGATAAAAACCTGAAACTAACAGAAACTAGCACTCTTCCAACAGCATTTCGGGCATCAAGATGAGCTCTAACAGACTTGACACAATGGAACAAAATGCAGAGCACATCAAGATGAACATTTTTATATATTATATGCATGAATCGGAGCAGTATGCATGGACTTACGATGCGATGAACATGGCATAAAAATGTAAGGGGATCTCGGGACTTGGAAGATTTCAACCATGACGGGAAAAGTCAACGCGGCGGGATCTCGCCGGAACTTCGCCATACTTGCGGGGAACGGCGGCCGGAGACGCGGGGAAGGCCGGGAGGACGCCGGGGAGGGCGGATCCGGACCGGATCCGGCCGGATCCCATCGAGGGGCGGCGCGGGGACGCGGACGGCGCGCGGCGGCTCCGGCGAGGAGCTCGCCGGCGGGAGGCAGAGCGCAGGGCGAGGCCGGCGCGGCCAGTGCGGCGGCAGGGCGGAGGGCGTGGCGGAGCGGCAAGGGGCGGCGTCGGCGGGCGCAGGCGGCGGAGCAAGGCGAGCAGGCGGTGCGGAGCTCGCCGGTGGCGGGGCCGAGCGCGGGACGCAGGGGCGCGGGAGGCCGGGCGGCCGCGGCGCGGGCGTGGGCCGCGGGGGCCGGGGATAGGCCGAGCGGGCCAGCGACACGGGGAACGGGGCGGAGCCACGTGGAGCGATCGGATTGGGCGGGGCGGCGGCTGGACGCGTCCGGACGGCGGCGGACACGTCTAGCGGCGCGGAGGAAGGGGAGGTTAGGGTTTGTACCGCGATTTTAGGGAGGGGAGCACATATTTATAGGTAGAAGGAGGTGGGAGTGTCCAAATGAGGTGCGGTTTTCGCCCACACGATCGTGATCGAACGACCGAGAATATGGAGGGGGTTAGGATGGGTTATTAGGCCGCTTTGAAGGGGTGTTGGGCTGCACACAAAAGAGGCCTTTGCGGCTACCCGGTTAACCGTTGGAGTATCAAACGGACTCCAAATGGCACGAAAGTTGACAGGCGGTTTACCAGTGGTATACCAAGGCCGCTTGGCAAACCTCGGTCCATTCCAAGAACGTTTGACACCCGCACATGAAAAGAGGCAAAAGGGGGGCGCCGGGGAACATAGGAGTGCCGGATTACAAAAGGGACAACGGGGAAAATGCTCGAATGCATGAGACGAACACGTATGCAAAATGAGATGCACATGATGACATGATATGAAATGTAGATGATGACATGGCAAAGTGCAACACGCAAGCACATGACATGGCAAAGTCGGCAAATAACTGATGGACACCTGGCGCATCAGATCTGGGGCGTTACAGCAGGCGCGCCCGGCGCCCTCCTCAGGCAGGGCTCGGGGGCTCTTTCTTGGAGAGCCACCGACTTTGCCAAGGTCACGAGGGAGGCGCTCGGGCACCACTTGGAGGGGTGCTTCCAGGCACATTTCCCTCAGGAAGATACGAGGCAAGGAGGACCAAACCCCCAGGAGTTCATCGCAAGAAACACCCAGGAGCTACAGGAGTCGAGAGTCATGCGTGACAGCCGCCGCCTGCCCGCCGTAGCCCCACATCCAAGCGAGGATGGTGGGCTGCGCGTCTGCATCGACGTGCCAGGGCTCAACCGAGCCGCGTCTCAGGAGAGCCTCTCGCCTTCGCGCGTGGGGTGTTGCGAGGGTCCACCTCACAGCTACGTTCGCATGCCTTTCGGCCTGCCGAACGTGGTCGCCGCTCATCAGCGCCTGCTGAGGAGCATTCTGGAGGCTCAGGAGGTCAGGCATTGTGCGGTCTTGGAGGAGGTGCAGATGTCCCTCGAAGACCTACCTGTGCCCCCGGAGCCTCCCGAGGCTCCTAGGCCTAGGGGCTCGTGAGGGTCGATGTCTTCACCGTGCGTCGCCCGCTTCTTCGACATCACTTCATCTCCAACGGCATTAGGTGACATCTTTCAAAGTTCCATTTTTAGCTGGGAGCGCCCACAGGGCCGCGTCATTCCCAGGCCGCGTGGGTTCGTCCCTGTGGCATGTATCCGTTTTGCTTATGCTCTTTACCTACCTTGTTGGGGGCGCCCCCCGGGCTGCATCATCCCCAAGCTGCTCGTGCCTGGCCCAGCGGCGTTTGCTTTTCCCGCATCTACCTAAAATGGATTTGCTCCTTCATGGTTAACATACCTGACCTAATCACCTGCTCGATTGACGCCTACCTATGGAGCCGCTCGCTCTGGCACGACGTTTGCGTACGGGTCTGTCCCTGCAACGCCGATAAATCTGAGTGGTCGAGCTCTGGCCACGGCAGCCCCGCAAGGCGCCACCTCACCAGGCCCTCAGTGCCCCAATCACTCCCTCGGAGCGACCAATGGTTGGTTGGCAACCGTAGCGATAGGTTTTGTCTCTCCTTATGATTGGTATGCAGGACCCACTCCAGGAGCAACGTTGGGGACATCGCGGGCTATCTCTCCCTCTCTCCGACACGGACCGCTTGCACGTTAAAAGGGGGGCGCCTGAGCATCACGACTCATGGGCTCCTACTGGCTCTCCAGCCCTCACCCCCTGGCCTTGACCCACGGCATCGCGACCTGTCATACTAGCGGCGGCTGAGCTCGCTCGAGGGCCGGGACCTGAGGACGTAGAGCATTAAGGAAAGTGTGGGGAAGTGGGAAGAAGCTCGCGAGGACCTAAACCAGCAGCACCTCAGCTATCGCCACTCGGGTCGGGCGCCTCGTCGAAGAACTACTCCAAACTCAAAAGATAAGTCACGCCCTTAGAGGAGCTGGACCAATGCAATGCCAAACCCTCGCCTAGTGCAGCTCTGTCATGGCGACGTTGCCTTCCTTTCTCGCCCAGCGAGGGCTGCTCGAGCGCTAAAGGGGACCTCCCGAGCATCGCTACTCGGGGGCTCTTACCGGACCTTGGGCCGCTCACCTCCTGGCCTTGGCCACGGCATCGCGACCTGGCATACCAGTGACGGCTGAAGCCTGCCTGGGGACTGGGACATGTCAGCGTAGAGCGCTAAGTCCTCGTGAGGATAGAAAGGGGGAGCCGAGCCGGGACAGGACAAGCATCTCGCATCGATTCATATTAAGGATATAATGTTCGCAAAAGACATGGCAGGCGCCTTACATGCCCCCGCGGGGTGTTGCTTCGATTCCTCGCAGGGAATAAAAGGTGCTAATCCTAAGGAACGCTAATTGCGCGCACCTCCACAAGGGACGCCATTATCAACAGTGGACTGCCCGGCGCCGGCGCCAACCCCACCCAGATCAGTGGCGTCGGCGGCCCGATGCAGTTTCCCTACTCCGAGCATGGCGCGAGCTCGTCGTCGCTTGTCTCCGGAGTCGCGGGAAGCTCGGGGAGCCGCTGGATTCCCCAGCTCCTCCGCTGCCGCCTGAGGAGCTGCTGGAGGGCCGATGGGCAGGCCAGGTCCTCGCCAGTCCGATGCCCCTGCCGCTTTCCTTGGGACAGCACTCCAGCCGGCGTCCTTCAGCATCGAAGACCCTGAAGAACATCAAGGAGGCGCCATCGTATTCAAGATGAATTACGAGGGCACCCTCCGTCCGGCAGACCCAGGCAATCTCACCCCAGCCCCGGGTCATGTAGACCTTGCCCGGAGCGACGACCGCGACCTCCGCTCCGGTCGCGAGGGTACTGCAGTCGGCGTGCTGCAGCCAGAGCTCCAGAGACCCGCTCGGCGGCATCTCAAAGGCGAAGGAGGGAGGAAGGCGGATCCAAGAGCATGGAGGCATGGCGGCCTGAAGCACGAGCTCACAAGAGGAGCCCACGTCGTGGGCTCCAGGAGGAACGACGCACACCACCGTGGATCGCCGGCGTCGGCGGCGGCACCGTCGGTGTCGCTCGACGCCTTCTTCCTCAGGGCCCTCAATTCGGGCGTACAAGGGCAGGGGAAACCTAGGCGGCGGCCGCTCGTACCAGGGCCTCGATGCCTCCTACCAAGCCCCCTCATCTTGGCGGCAGAGGACTAGCCGTTTCTTTGCCGGAAGCGGGTCAGGACCCTCTCGGGGAGCCTTTCCCTTCTATTCTGCAGAAAACCGGCGGATTGGTGCCATTGGCGTGAGGAGAAGCAAGGACGAGGAAGAAGAAGAAAAGAAGTAGCAGTAAGGGATGGGCTAACGAGGCTCACGTGGTCCCGTACTTATAGCCGGAGAAGGCCAACCGCCGGCCACCACGATCGCAGGTAATCAAGACCCATTTCTTTGCATGCAGGGACTTGTCAAGTCGTGCGGTTGCCAAGGCGTCATGGGGAAGCGCAGACGCCCACGTCCAATCAATCGCCACGAGGCACCCAAGGCCGCAGGCTATTGGGCCCCGCGGCGCTTCGCGCTTGCCCCTTCGCTTCTCTGCTAAGCCAAGCCCGGGCGCGCCTTGGGCCTGGGGGCTACTGTCGGCATTCTGGGAACGGGGGTCCCCAGACTTTCCTGCCTGCGGCCTGTGGCCTACGGCGTGGCTCGAGTGGGGGCCCAGTGCGGCCCAGCTTCATCAGCTCAAGCTCAAGACCCTCGAGAGGGGCCAAACTTTGCGGGGCGGACTACAGGAAGCTTCCTCAGGAGCAGCCTCATCAGGCAGGCTCGCGAGGAGGCGGAGAGATCAAGGCAGGGGCACCTCGCGAGGAGCCCGTGACGCAAGCCATGACGATCGAGATCAGGCGGGCGCCGGCCTGCGCAGTGTCCTTGTTTCCCCTTCGGTGCAAAGGGGGCGAGCACAGGCCAAGGCATCGAGCAAAGGTTACCATTCCGGTGCAACGAGACCAAGACCAGCAGAGCGGCAGGACGAGGTCACCGTGGAGCCCAAGACGGCGTCATCGCCAGTGCTTTTGGCAGCCGAAGACCACCTTTGGTCAGGATAACTTGTACTGGATGTTCCCCTTCAAAATGGCCAGTTGTTGGCGCCCTTCCCGCTCATTATTTGGGAAGAGGACCAGGGCCTCTATAAATAGGACTAGCCACCATAGGGATCAGAGAGGGAGATCCGGACCAAGTAGAACACATAGCACTAGGTCAAGAACAGCTCTTGCGAGGTCGTTCTTCCCCTGTATTGTTCATCATCAGCCCCTAAGGCAATCCACTACACCACACACTGGAGTAGGGTATTACACCACATCGGTGGCCCGAACCAGTATAAACCTCGTGTCCCTTGTGTGTTCTTCTTTCCGGCCTAGATTTCTTGCGAGCCATAGAAGTGCGAGTCGGTAGGGAAAAGATCTTCGTGCGCACCCCAGAGTTCGAACCTTAAGGGTCTGCCGGAACCCGAAATCCGACAGGGTACGCATGCATTAGTGTGCATGTCCGGACTGCGAAAAGAGACGCAGGATATAAACTTCTGGGGGCATGTAGTACAATAAATAGAAATTGTCTTTTGTTCACCGACCGAATATTCCCTTAAGAACGCTAGCTTTCAGCTTCACCCAGTCTGAGCTACACATCCGGCTGACCCGGCAGTAACAATCGCAGAGGTGCTCCCCTTATGCCCTAGGCGAATTAACGAGAATGTAGGGCATAAACACAAGAGCCAGGCAACCCAGCTTGGCCAAAACTTAAGTCATATCGATGCATATAGTGGCGAAAAGAGGTACATGTGAAAAGTAACACATGCGTGGGGCCTAGAGCCCGTAACATAGCTATATTAAGCTTCTGTATAAGAAGCCCCCAGGTATCATGAGCGCAGCTAGCGCGTCAAGATTGTGTAGTCAAGACACATTTTAGCCTTTTAAGGCCTTGAAGAAAAAAGGGGAATAAAGAAAGAAAGAAAAGACAGATAACAAATATATAAAAAATTGACAGAGGTAAGGAGATGAACACCGAGTCCAGCACTAGGCGTAGAACCTTCAGAATCTGGCTGCATTCCATGGGTTTGGCTCGAGTCGATTGTTCGATGCATCCAGCAGACGGTATGCTCCACCAGTCAGAACTTGGTCAGTAATGAAGGGACCTTCCAATTTGGGCTTCAGCTCGTTCTTTTTCTTCTTCGGTAGGTGTAGAACGAGTTCGCCAATGTTATAAGTTTTGGCCCATACTTCTCTGCTTTGATACCTTCGAGCCTGCTGCTGATAGAATGCGGAACGGGCTTTTGCCACATCACGCTCCTCCTCCAGGGCGTCCAAACTATCTTGCCGATCAAGCTCGGCTTCTTTCTCTTCATACATGCACACTCGAGGTGAGTCACGAATTACGTCGCAGGGCAGTACCGCCTCTGCGTCGTACACCATAAAAACGGTGTGTATTCGGTAGTGCGATTCGGCGTGGTCCACAACCCCCATAGTACGGAGTCGAGCTCCTCTACCCAGTGCGTATCGGATTCCTTCAAGGATTGCACTAATCTGGGTTTAATGCCGCTCATGATAAGGCCATTTCCTCGCTCGACTTGACCGTTAGTTTGCGGGTGATAGACAGAAGCATAATCGAGCTTGATGCCCATGTTGCTGCACCAAAGCTTTACATCGTCGGTTGTAAAGTTCGAGCCGTTATCGGTGATGATGCTGTGGGGGGACACCATAACGGTGTACAACCCCGGATATGAAGACTATCACTAGTCCAGATTCGGCCGTTTTAACTGGTTTGGCTTCTATCCATTTGGTGAATTTGTCCACCATGACCAATAGGTATTTTTTCTTATGGCTTCCCCCTTTAAGGGGTCGATCATATCAAGCCCCCAGACTGTAAAGGGCCAAGTGATGGGGATTGTTTGGAGAGCGGTAGGCGGCATATGGCTTTGGTTTGCAAAAGGCTGGCAACCGACGCAATGTTGAACGAGGTCCTGTGCGTCTGCTCGGGCCGTCGGCCAGTAGAAACCTGTACGGAAGGCCTTGCTTACAAGGGCCCGGGCTGTGGCATGGTGGCCGCCAAGTCCAGCATGAATTTCTGCCAAAAGTTTCCGTCCTTCCTCTTCGGAGATGCACCTTTCAAGAACTCCAGTAGCGCTTTTCTTATAAAGCTCTCCCTCGTGGACCTTGTAGGCTTTAGACCGCCGCACAATGCAGTGCGCCTCGTTTGGGTCCTCGAGTAGTTCCTGCCGAGTTAGGTAGGCCAGGAATGGTTCTGTCCACGGGGCGATGACAGCCATTATCACGTGGGCGCAAGGTGTTATTTCGGTGGTAGAGCCTCCGATTATGTCAGAGTGTTTGGTATCTGGTGTTGTGGCCGGGTCTGGACTATTGTTACCGATCTCTCCTTCCCATACCACGGATGGCTTAAACAGCCTTTCCAATAAGATATTAGATGGGACAGGGTCGTGCTTACCGCCGATGCGGGCGAGGATATCCACTGCCTGATTGTTTTCCCGGGCCACATGGTGGAATTCAAGCCCCTCGAACCGAGTTCACATTTTGAGGACGGCGTTGCGATAAGCCGCCATTTTTGGATCCTTGGCATCGAAGTCTCCATTTATTTGAGATATTGCGAGGTTTGAGTCCCCACGCACCTCCAGGCGTTGAATGCCCATGGAGACTGCCAACCGGAGACCATGTAACAGGGCCTCATATTCTGCTGCGTTGTTGGAGTCTGTGTATAGTATTTGGAGTACGTATTGGACTGTATCTCTGGTGGGGGATGTCAGGACGACGCCAGCCCAGACCAGCCAGCATTTTAGATCCGTCAAAGTGCATAATCCAATTGGAGTACGCGCCGTACTCTTTTGGGAGGTCGGCTTCTGTCCATTCGGCGACAAAATCAGCTAGTACTTGTGACTTAATGGCTCGCCGTGGTTTGTATATTATGTCGAACGGGAGGAGCTCAATAGCCCATTTAGCAATCCGGCCCGTGGCCTCGCGGTTGTTTACTATGTCGTTGAGTGGTACTTCAGAGGCCACCGTAATTGAACACTCTTGAAAGTAGTGTCGTAGTTTCCGGGGTGCCATGAAGACCGCGTATGCTATCTTTTGATAATGTGGGTACCGTGATTTGCATGGGGTGAGCACAGTGGATACATAGTATACCGGCTTTTGAAGCGGGAACTTATGTCCGTCCATCTCTCATTCGACGACGAGCACTGCGCTTACAACTTGGTGTGTTGCCGCTATATATAGCAGCATTGGTTCGCCGACGTTAGGTGCGGCCAAGATTGGGTTTGTGGCCAAAACGGATTTTATTTCTTCTAATCCGGCCGTGGCCGCATCCGTCTACTCGAAGTGTTCGGTGTGTCGAAGAAGGTGATAAAGAGGCAGTGCCTTTTCTCCTAATCGGGAGATGAAGCGGCTTAAGGCAGCCACACATCCAGTTAGTTTCTGGATTTGCTTGAGGTCTGTTGGGATGGCCAACTGTGACAGAGCTCGGATTTTAGCCGGATTTTCTTCGATTCCTCTGTTGGAGACGACGAAGCCTAAGAGCTTTCCGGCGAGCACGCCGAAGACGCATTTTCCCGGATTGAGCTTAATGTCGTATGTTCGGAGATTGTCGAACGTGAGCCTCAAGTCGTCTATTAAGGATTCAACGTGTCTGGTTTTAATGACCACATCGTCTACGTATGCCTCCACTGTTTTGCCAATCTGTGTCTCCAAGCATGTTTGAATCATGCGTTGATAGGTTGCATCGGCGTTTTTGAGCCCGAAAGGCATGGTGTTAGAACAGAAGGGGCCGTATGGAGTGATAAATGCCGCTGCGGCTTGATCGGACTCCGCCATCTTAATTTGATGGTATCCGGAGTATGCGTCGAGGAAACACAATGAGTCGTGTCTTGCGGTAGCATCGATAATTTGATCGATGCGAGGGAGGGGGAAGGGATCCTTTGGGCAAGCCTTATTAAGGTCCTTCAAGTCGACGCATAGGCGCCAGGATTTGTCCTTCTTTGGTACCATCACCAGGTTTGCTAGCCAGTCCGGATGTTTTATTTCTCGAATGAATCCGGCCTCCAGTAACTTGGCTAGCTCCTCTCCAATGGCTTGTCGCTTAGGCTTAGAGAAGCGCAGAAGAGTTTGCTTGACCGGCTTGAATCCCTTTAGGATGTTAAGGCTATGCTCGGCCAGCCTACGTGGGATTCCTGGCATGTCTGAAGGATGCCAGGCAAAGATGTCCCAATTCGCGCGCAAGAACTCCCGTAGCGCAGCGTCTACTGTGGGGTTTAACTGTGCCCCGATGGATGCTGTTTTTGTAGGGTCCGTTGGATGGACCTGGAATTTGACTATTTCATCCGCTGGTTTAAAAGAGGTGGACTTGGATCTTTTGTCAAGTATCACGTCGTCCCTGTCCACTTCGGAGCGCAGCACGGTTAATTCCTCGGCCGCGAGGGCTTCGGATAATGCCTCGAGGGCCAGAGCGGCTGTTTTATTTTCGGCGCGGAGTGCTATGTCCGGATCACTAGTTAGAGTGATGATTCCATTGGGTCCGAGAATTTTGAGCTTCATGTACCCGTAATGGGGTATAGCTTGGAAGGTCGTGAATGCCTCCCGCCCTAGAAGGGCGTGGTATCCACTATTGAATGGGGCCACTTGGAATGTGATTTCTTCGGACCTATAATTCTCCGGCGTGCCGAATACCACATTGTCGGTGTCAAAACCGACGGATCTAGGATAGGGGGTCCCGAACTATGCGTCTAGGCGGATGGTAATAGGAGACAAGGGACACGATGTTTTACCCAGGTTCGGGCCCTCTTGATGGAGGTAAAACCCTACGTCCTGCTTGATTAATATTGATGATATGGGTAGTACAATAGTAGATCTACCACGAGATCAAGGAGGCTAAACCCTAGAAGCTAGCCTATGGTATGATTGTTATGTTCTGTCCTACGGACTAAAACCCTCCGGTTTATATAGACACCGGAGAGGGTTAGGGTTACATAGAGTTGGTTACAATGGTAGGAGATCTACATATCCGTATCGCCAAGCTTGCCTTCCACGCCAAGGAAAGTCCCTTCCGGACACAGGACGAAGTCTTCAATCTTGTATCTTCATAGTCCAGGAGTCCGGCTGAAGGTATTGTCCGGCTATCCGAACACCCCCTAATCCGAGACTCCCTCAGTAGCCCCTGAACCAGGCTTCAATGATGACGAGGCCGGCGCGCAGATTGTCTTCGGCATTGCAAGGCGGGTTCCTCCTCCAAGTACTTTGTAGAAGATTTTGAACACAAAGGATAGTGTCCGGCTCGACAAAATAAGTTTCCACATATTGCCATAGAGAGAATAATGTTTACACAAATCTAATCTGCTGACGTATTCCGTAGCATGACATCACACTATGGCCAAGCCTTTATTCGAATCGTTTTTACTCCCCCACCTCAACGCGTTTCACGAGGCGGTTTCCTTGGCACGTCTTGTCAAAGCAGAGATCGTGTCCCCTTATTTATGGGATTCTCATCAATACGGACGTGGGTAACCCAACCGCGCCATTGATTACAGTGCTTGGGAGATAAGCGAGTTTTATCAGGCTGGTGGGGATGCATAGCCGCATCCGCCCATATAAGGGGATAAGGATCCACCTTTTTACCTACGCCTTCTTCCTCCTTTGCCTATCCATCTTCCGCGCACTCGAGCTCCAGCGCCCAAGTACGCACTTCCCACCTCGACCTTCTCCAGCCATGTCCGGAGCGGGAGGCAAGTGGATGGTCTCCTCCGTCATGGAGGGGCACATCAAAAAACTGAGGAAGGCCTGATACTTGTCTAGCGACATCGCGCACCGGCTTTCCGAAGAGGGGCAGCTCCTACCCACCCCAGGGCCCCATGAGAGGGTAGTGTTCCTTCCCCACTTCCTCCGCTGACTGGGCTTTCCTCTCCACCCATTCGTCCAGGGGCTCATGTTCTGCTACGGCCTGGATTTCCATGATCTGGCCCCGAACTTCATCCTCAACATCTCGGCGTTCATCGTCGTGTGCGAGGCTTTCCTCTGCATCCGCCCCCATTTTGGCCTATGGCTCAAGACCTTCAACGTCAAGCCGAAGGTGGTGCGCAGCACCCAGGCGGAGTGCGAGGTGCCATGGCGGGCAAGATGGCCAACGTCCTATGGCTCGAGGGCTCCTTTTTGGAGACCCTGAAGGGGTGGCAATCGGGGTGGTTTTACATCACCGAGCCGCGCGACCCTGAATGGGTCGCAGCCCTCGAGTTCCGATTCGGACCCCCTACGCGGCTCACATCCTGGAAAGAGACGGGCCTATCATGGGGCAACAAATTAGAGGGAACCGGACTGCAAAAATGCATCCAAACCCTGGTGAACAAGCAGCTCAAGCTTGTTAACGTAGTCCAGGTTACGCTCATCCGTCGGATCCTCCCGTGTCAACAACGGGCCTTCAACCTGTGGGAATTCGTCCCGGCGCAGCACCAAACTCTCAACAGGCTCTTCGACACGACGTACGAAGATGCCTGGAAGGTGCTTTTCAAGGGCGCCGAGGCTCCCGCATCCGCGTCCGAAGACCGCGGATTCAGCACGCAGCGTCACGCCAGCGTGGTAAGCTATTTTTACCTTTTACAGGATATTAGTTTTTCATAGTTTGACTCTATGTGGGATCTAAGCTCCCTTACCTTTGACGGGATTGGCAGGCGAAATCCGAACAGATCAACTGTCCGGCTCCCTTGCCCGAAGACCCAGCCGATGCTCACTTAGCAAAGCTGCTGGCTCCGGCACCTTATGTGGTGCCGGAGAAGAAGGCCAAGAAGAAGGCAACAGGGGCTCGAAAGAGTGCCCGGCGCATGGAGGTGTCCGATTCATCATCCGACGACTCTGAGACGCACTCCTCCCACGAACACGAGGAGGAGGAAAAAGAAACCTCTCCCCTCCCAGCGGAGGGAGGAAAGAAGAGGAAGGCCGCCCCAACCGGGGAGGCCGAAGGGTCCAAGAAGGGGAAGACCCTTCCTCCGGACTACTCCACCGACGCCGACGACGGCGAAGAGGAGTGGCCGCATAGGGCCAGGTGCCCGGCAGGATCGTAAGTGTTCGGACACTAGAGTAACTCGTAGTGTTCCTTTATTGCACAGCTTTCGCTTATGTCAAATATATCTATGCAGTCCGCCCAAGGCCGGGCTCGACGAGTCGTCGAGCGGCTCCCTGGATTCATCGGACGTGAATTCACTTCCGCCCGCTACCTCCCCCTGTCCTACGGGCGATGCTGAGGTGGCGTCCCGACAGAGTCCAAGCCAGGAGAGGATGGTCCTGGAGGAGCCGCAAGGCGACCACCCGGACTCCAGGAGTAAAGGGGATAAGACCCCCCAGGGCTCCAAGTCCGGCTTTGAGCCGGACACCGCGCCGGAATCTTCAACGGTTCCGGACTGTGGTAGGCGAACTCCTTCCAAGCGGAGCAAGCCTACTGAGCCGGCGGCCCCCGTCCAACCGGAGGCGCCGAACGATCTGCTGGAGGTGCTTAACGGCGCCTCTATAGACGAGGAGTACCGCACTATTATGAGTGCGGTGATCCAGAAGGTTCAGTCCGCCAAGAGCGGACTGACTGAGGCTTGTCGGGGGTTGGGTGCGACATATGCCAAGGGATGGCTTATCATGGTGGGGGCGAGTAGAACATCGCTGGTGCCTGGAAGCGGGATGAGGCGAAGACATGCACGCCGGCGAATCTTACCCAGATTCAGGGCTCTCTGTGGAGATAACACCCCTACTGCTGCTCTGCGGGGTCTCCGCATGATCACTATGGCAAAGTGTATACAAGGCTGCTCCTTGAGCTGTTTCCTGGAGGTAGGAGAAGGAAAGGCTAGCTTTCTCCTTCCTATATGATCTGGTCTAGTGCTAATGGATTCGAACCCTTTGCATGGGTGCCCTGGGGGCTTATATAGGCCTACCCCCCAGGGGTACAATGGTAATCCGGCTGGGCGCGGGTCCCAGCCGTCTGTCTCTCAGGCCGCCGTCTTCTCCGCCAACTGCTGGGGCCCGCCGACTGGTGGGCCCCGCCGACTGGCCCGGTATGGAGCCGATAGGCCATGTCCGCCGCGGGCGGGTCTTGTCGGCTGCGGATTACTGTAGCCGTGCTTCTAATGACGCTGGCTTGGACATGGGGTCATGGCCACAGTGCCGCCGCCTGACGGGCGATCACTGTTGCCATTTCCCGTCTTGTCTGGTTAATGGCGTGCGTGGCCCGGGGGAGGGGCTAGCCGACTCCTAGAGGCCGACTCCCGCTGGGTCCGACTGGTGGCACTCTTGTCGTCTTCTGGACCCCCGCTGACTGGTGGGACCCGCCGTCTCTAGGTCGTACAGACAGGCCATCGTGGGCACAGGGTTCCGCCCGCTGAGGCTGATGTCAAGGCTGGCATGGCAACAGTGCCACGCCGGACAGAGATCTCCAATGGTACGGCGCACTGTGGCCATGCCTGCCCTTGGTAAGGGGCGGGCGTGGACCTTACTGAGGCCACGCCCCGTCCCGTCCCTCCGTACGAGAGTACAGGGTGGTTGGAGTCGCGGGCCGACTCCCCATAGCCGGCTTCTCTGGAAGCCGCCTAGCTAGGAGTCGGCTCATCTCGAAGTCGCCCCTGGGACTCGGCCGTGCGTGGGTAGTCGGTTGCGCCGCTGCCGACTCCTAGAGGCGGCTCTCCGTCCTGGGTTCTTGAGGGGCGCAGCCCGCCCCAATGTCTTGAAAGGTTCTGGGCTTCGGGTTAGCCTACCCGTGGCCCATTACTCCGACAGTAGTCCCCGAAGCTTGTGAGGCACCGAGGGGGACATGTCGAGGAGCCTCATCAACTTCTTCCTTCAGGTGGTTGAATTTGGGCCTGGCTCGCCGTCTTACTTCGGGCCGACTAGCTGGAGCCGGTCTCGCAGAAGGCCGTCTTGCCCTCAAAGAGTTTGAAAGTCGCAGCGGGGTCCATGCAGCGTGCATGATAAGCTTCCGGGTTGCCGCCCGTTGCGAATCCGTCGCGTGGCGCCACGTGGACGGGCCTGTCTGCCCACCCACGCGCGTGACGGGACAGGCCTACAGGCGGGGCCCGCCACTACCGCGCCTCGGCAAGCGAACGGATCCGTTGTGGCCGCGTGGGCGGTTGGGCTTCCTGTGCAGTAACTGCAGCAGTAACTTCGTGTGGTAAATCATGGGGGTCGTGGGGCTCCGAGCGCAGTTAATCCCACGACGCCCCATCAGCTTCTCAGCCTACGAGCCTATAAGTAGGCGGGAGGAGGGGGGCGACGAGGCACGCGCGCCCATCCTCCCTACTCTTTTTCGCTCCTTCTTGCCTCTTCTTCCTTTCGCCGCCGCCGCGCCGAACCACGCCATGCCTGCGGCAATGAGCTCTTCCTCTGCTGCCGCGCCCGCTGCCGTGCGCTCCAGCATGTGGGATGGCTCCAAGTTTGATGATGACCACATTGATTTCCTCTGCAAGACGCGTCGTCTCCCCGGCAAGGACCTAGTGCGGGCCCGCACCGCGCCGGCGGGGGAAGTATCGCCGGCACCGGAAGAGGGCGAGCAGGTCATATTCCACTCGCAGCTCATGCGCGGCCTAGGGCTGCCAGCGAGCAGTTTCTTCCGCTCCTTCTTGGAGTTCCACGGGCTCCAGCCGCACCACCTTACACCGAACACGATGGTGCTGCTGGCTGCCTTCGCCACCCTGTGTGAAGGCTTCCTCGGCGTTCTCCCCACCATCGAGCTGTGGGGGGAATTCTTCCAGTCCAAGAACGGCACGCACGTCTCCGGCGTGCCAGCCCAGTGCGGTGCATTCATCACGATGCGGAGAACGGGGGCCGACAACCCGTTCCCCACCATTACGCTGATCAAATCGGTGAAGATGTGGCAGCGATCTTATTTTTACGTGAAGAACATCGCCCCAGAAGGCGACTGGGTCAACCTGCCGGCTTACAAAGCCAGCGCGCCGGCTGGAAGGCTCCCCAGCTAGTCCCACCGGGCCAAGACGCTGACTCCTGCCGGCGCCGCCGCCGTCGCGCGACTCCGAGTGCTGACGCAGTCGGAGGGTCTGACTGGGGCCGACTTGCTGGCCGCCTTCGTGGCGCGCCGAGTTCTCCAACTCCAAGGCCAACCTCATCTAATCTGTCAGATGAGCGGCCACCGGGACCCGAGTCGGACGTGTTCCAAGGACATGCCCCACGCGGAGATGGCGGACACGGTGAACTATATCGCGAACTGCGGCCTCTCGGCGGATTGGCGGTTCGGCATGGAGCCGTACTCGCGCGCCAACCCCCCGCCTATTGTAAGTCGTTTCTCTTCTTCTGCTGCTGCTTTCTTTTGTGGCCGAATCCGACTTCTAATCTTTTTTAGTATTTGAATCAGAACCATCTCGTCCAGCCTTCGGTCGGCACCACGGGGCCAGCCCGCCAGTTCATTCCCGACCGAGTGGAGAGCGACGTCGACGACCCCGGCCTGGGGGCGGCGGCGATGGAGGCCGACGCCGAAGGAGGAGGAGGCGGAGGAGGAGGAGTCGGCTTCAGGCCTTCGGCCACCTTTGCCGACTGGCCTGATGACAACGCCGAGGGGGAAGTCACCCCGCGCCATCAGCCAAAGGCCGGCCAGCCCGGTGCAAGTTCCTCCGCCGTCTTGGATGGGCAAGGCAGCACGAAGAAGCATAGGGCCGGGCCAAGTTCTCTTGGCGGCCGGACGAAGAAGTTCAAGGGAGCGGCCGCCGCGACCAAGCGGGAAGAGGCGGTCGCAAAGGCCAACCGCTTCCGCAAGGAAGTGAAGAAGCCACCACTGGTCTCTGCGTAAGTGCTTCCGCCCTTAGTCTTATTTTCTTCTTGCGGATCTTGTCTAAATCTTTTACATGCCTTCCTCGCTTCAGGGCTCCCCTCACTCTTGAGAGGGTCGCCGCCGCCTCCATCATGGGGTCGGCAGAGACGTCCGCCACTACTCGGCGGATTGACCCCGCTGCCGACCTCCGGGAGGCGCAGAGCGGAACGCGAAGGAGAAGCGCGACGAGGAAAAAGCCGCCAGTCGGGAGAAGGCGGAGGTCGAGAAGGCGGCCGCCTCCGCCCAGAAAAAGCTGGATGAAGCCGAGGCTGCCGTCGCGGCAAGGCGGCAAGCGGAGGAAGCCGCGCACCGCCAGTCGGCCGTCTTTGTCATTCCGCTGAACTCAGCACGGCCGCCTCCAGAGTTCACGGCGCAGTCGGAGGAAGCCGGCGGCGAGTTCCCGATCATCGAGAGGGGAGGCGGCGAGGCCTCCATGTTGGACGCGGTCGTGCCGCCACCGCCGCCTCTGCCGCCGTCTAGGAGCGCGCAAGGCGAACAGCCGGTGGACCCGCCGGTGCCGCCGACTAAGGACGAGGCCGTGGCGAAGCTGCTCCTTCAAGTCGCCTCGCCAGCGCGCCGCCGCCTTGAGAAGGCGATTTCGGCGCCACGCCCCTTGGAGACCGGCGCCGCCAGCTCGACAGTCCCAGACGCCGAGGCGACGAGCGCCGCGCCCGTTGGGTGGGTGCGAGGAGGCGACACAGGCCCGCTGAACCAGGCGCTTCTGGACATCCAGGCTAAGCTGTGAGCTGAGGGCGACACCATCCAGAGCTGCACCAAGGCGCACCTGGCGTCGCGGGCCGCCATCCGGGTAAGTGTTTTTTTCTCTTGTCTCCGTCTTCTTGTTCTTCTCTGTGGGGGCGCGCCAGCGCACCCACTGGGTGTAGTCCCCGAGTTCCGGGCCGGCTGCTGAGCAGGTGGCTCGGAACTCCACTGGCGAGTTCCAAGTACTTACCTTTGTTTGAAATACTTATCACAGAATTATCACAACCTCCGGGTCACCGCATTCAACCGCAATGTTGAGCAGCTGGGCAAGCGGACTGCCGACTTGTCGGAGAGCCAGAATGAGTTCTCCTTCTTCTTCGCGGGGGCGCGCTGGCGCACCTGCACGTTGTAGTCCCTGAGATTCGGGCCGACTGCTGAGTAGTCGGGCCCGATCTTCCTGGCGACCTTCTTTGTTGATGACTTAATGTCCTCTTTCTTCGTTTTCTTCAGAGGCCAACGCCGTTCTTCAGCAGCAGCTGGGCGAAACCAACACCGCCTTGCATGCCAAGGGGGAGGAGTGCGGCAAGCTCGCCGCAGAGCGCGACCTGCTGGCCGCACAGTTGGCGGAGCAGAAGGAGCTGCATAAGAAGACGGAGAAGGAGGCGGAAGAGAAGGAGACCGCCCTCTTGGCCGAGTTCGCAAGCGAGCGCTCCTCCTGGACTGACAAGGAGGCAATGCTGACCTCCGGCTTCCATGAGATTGAGAACATCGTCGACGGTGAATTTCTTTACTCTCTTTCTTTGAGCCGCCGACTATAGGTCGGGCTGACTCCTGATTTTTTGACTTGCTTCTTTTTCGTCTTGGCAGACTTCTTCCCTGGCCACACGCAGGCTGCCACTCAAGCCATCGAGGCTGATCGCGAGGCGCGGAGGGCAAGTGGTGCGGAGATTGCCGCCAACGCCTCCCGGACCCTTGATGAGCAGCTTCTGAGCATCGAGGCTCGTCTGCGGCCTGCCCATCGGATGTTGCGCCGGCTTCAACGTGTCGGCGCCCAGGCGATTGCTGCCCTGTGGCCCGACATGATAGTTCTGCACACTCCCAGTCAGACTGCCGACTGGCTGGAGGTCGCGGATGGCCGCCTTGAGGCTTGGAAGGGTTCCTCGGCCCGGGCTGGAGCGCGTCGGGCCTTGGAATTCGTCAAGGCGTGGTATCCAGGGCTGGACCTGGACCGGCTGGCCACGCTCCGGTCAGAGGCCCAGGCGGAGCTGATAGCTGTGGAAGACGCCCTCGTCGAGCGTGCGACAGCGATCGCCGACTACACAGACACCAGCGTCTTCGTCCCTGAGCGGGCTCAAGACGGCGGGGAGGCGCCGCCGGAGTGGTTCGGGATGAACCCGGATTATGACGAGGACTCGGCGGAGGTGATCGGCTCCAGCGCCGAGGAGGAAGGCGAGGCGGAGGACGGAGACAAGACGGAGGCACCAGAAGACGGAGCGGGCGACCAGCCTCAGCTCGACCGTGCCTCTAGCTAGGAGCCGCGCCTGACCGAGCCAGCTGCCGCCGGAGACGATCAAGCCGAGACTGCCCAGCCGGCCGTCCCAGCGCGTGACACCGCCGTCTCCTCCGACCCTCCGAACCCGTCTGCCGCTTCCTAGGCTGCCGCCTTGCCTTTATTTTATCTGCTTTAGTAGTCTTTGAAGAACTTGTTAATTCGCACAATTCCACCCGCGGGGTGTATTTTGAACTTCTGCTTGAAGATTCAGCCAAGGGCCTATATTATGTAAATATTCATCGAGTTCTATCTTTTCTTGCTCATTGCTCCTTTGGCTTTTTCCTTTGCCGCCTTCCCTTAGTCGCCGTCTTGCCAGTCGGACAACCGCTCTGCGGACTGCCGCTGGATCAAATGGTTGGCTACTTTGGGAAGGCAAGTACTTAGCCGTTTTTAGAGTCTTTTAACAAGTCGGATAGAAGGCGGCAAGTCGACTACTCGAGAGTCGGTTTTTGCGAAGAGAGGCTGGAAGCCAGCTTAAGCTATGTTTATGCTTTGAGTCCTTAGCCATTTTTCATGTGGGCGCCCATTCTTCCTTACTCCTGCCCACCAAACAGTCACTCTGCGAACTGCAGCTTCTGACAGGAGACGGCTTAGGCACCACACACTACTTGTCCGACTGCAGGAAGCATTTCATAACGCAAGGCGGCGAGTCCCCGGGCCGACTAGTCGAATTCGGTGCCAAGCGGCATAACAAAGAGTAGCATACTCGAAGGCATAATTCTTATCATATAGATAACAAAAGGGGGCAGTCCCCGAGCTCGTCTCGGGGGCCCCGAAGTCTTGATACTTAAATACAAAAGGTAGCGTGGTACATACTGCATCAACTGTAAAATCTTCGGAGGAGATTTGCATTCCATGGCCGCTCCGCCTCTTTGCCGGAGTCGTCCCTCTTGCATTCTCGGGACTTCTGAGCGTCGATCAGGTAGTAGGAGTCGTTGCCCAACACTTTGCTGATGATGAAAGGGCCTTCCCAAGGCGCCGACAGCTTGTGCTGGCCGACTGTTCGCTGGATCAGTCGGAGCACAAGGTCGCCCTCTTGGAAAGATCTCGGCCTGACCTTCCTGTTGTAGTATCGGTGCAGGCTCTGCTGGTAGATGCTGGACCGGCTGAGTGCCAACAGCCGGCCCTCTTCCAGCAGATCGACGTCGTCTTGACGTGCTTCTTCTGCTTCCTCCTCGGTGTACATGGTGACTCGCGGGGAGTCGAACTCTATGTCCGTTGGGATGACGACTTCGGCACCATAGACGAGGAAGAAGGGCGTGAAGCTGGTCAACTTGTTTGGAGTCGTGTGCAGACTCCAGAGGATGGCTGGAAACTCGTCAAGCCAACAGCCAGCCGAACGCTCCAGCGGTTCGACTAGCCGAGGCTTGATGCCAGACAGGATGAGGCCGTTTGCTCGCTCCACTTGGCCGTTTGACTGCGGATGGGCAACGGATTCTAAGTCCAGTCGGATGCCCTTTGTCACGCAGAAACGGGCCAAGGCACCTTTGGCAAAGTTTGTGCCATTGTCGGTGATGATGTTGTGTGGTATGCCGTACCGGATTGTGATGTCGGAGATGAAAGTCACGGCAGTCTGACCATTCAACTTCTTGATGGGTTTTGCTTCTATCCACTTGGCGAACTTGTCCACCGCGACAAGTAAGTGAGTGAGGCCGCCTCGCGCCGTCTTGAATGGTCCCACCATGTCCAGGCCCCAAACTGCAAAGGGCCAGGCGATGGGGATAGTCTTGAGTGTTGAAGCCGGCTGATGCAGCTTGGAGCGGAACTTCTGGCACCCGTTGCATTTTTCGACTAACTCCTTGGCCTCTTCTAGGGCAGTCGGCCAGAAGAAGCCGTGTCGAAAGGCTTTGGCGATGAGTGCTCTTGAGGCCGCATGGTGGCCGCACTCACCTTGATGGATGTCTTTGAGAATTGCTTGGCCTTGCTCTGGCTCGACGCAGCACTGGTAGACGCCCGTGACGCTGCGCCTGACCAGCTCTCTGTTGACTATGGTGTAGGCTGCTGCTCGGCGTTGTACTTGCCGAGCTAGGATCTCATCAGTTGGCAGCTCTTTGCTCACAAAAATTTGAGGATGGGCTGTGCCCATGAAGGTGCTGCTATTTCTTCAACTGCCAGAACTGCGACTTGGACGAGGGCGGCTGGGCTGGGAGGCGGCGGGCTGGAGTCCGCGGCCGCTTGCTGGGTTGACGAAGTCCCCGGGCCAACTGGTGCAGACCCCGGGCCGAGTTCTGGAGTCTTCGGTTTGGTCGCCGCAGTCCCCGGGCCGGGTTCTGAAGTCCCCGGGCCGGCTTTGACTGCGGCGTTCTTGGAGTCATCTGTAAGAATTCTTGTGCCGTATGTTGGGGCTCTTGAGTCGGATCCGACTCCTTCGGGGGGAGCCGGCACAAAGATGGAGTCTGATTCTGGTGAAGGCTTGACAGACGGCTTGAGGAGGCGCTGAAGGGCGATGCCGGATGGTATTGCTTGGCGGGTGGAGCCGATTCGCGCCAGGGTGTCTGCTTGGTTGTTGTCATTTCTTGGCACGTGAAGGAACTCGCACCCCTCGAAATATCCGCTGAGTTATTGTACGAGGAAACGGTAGCTCGCCATGTTTGCGTCTTTGGTGTCCCAGTCGCCAGATGACTGCTGGACCACCAAGTCGGAGTCGCCATAACACAGGATCCGGTGAATGCCAAGTTCTTTGGCAAGCCGGAGCCCGTGAATGAGTGCCTCATATTCGGCGACGTTGTTGGAGGCGGCGAAATGGATTTGTAGCGCGCACTTGAGCTTGTCGCCTTTGGGAGAAGTGAGGACAACGCCGGCTCCCAAGCCGGTGCGCATCTTGGAGCCATCGAAATGCATCCACAATGGGTGGAGTCGAGCGCTGGCGGCAGGTACTAGGTCTCGGCCCAGTCGACAAGGAAGTCGGCCAGTGCTTGCGACTTGATGGCGGTGCGGGGCTGGTAGTAGATGGTGTAGGGAGCCAGCTCTATGGCCCATTTGGCCACTCGTCCAGAAGCATCTCGGCTTCCGATAATCTCGGCTAGTGGGGCAGTGCAGACCACAGTGATTGGATGCTCTTGAAAGTAAGGCTTCAGCTTCTTGGCGGCAAAGTGCACGCCGTAGCGCATCTTCTGGTAGTGGGGGTAGTTCTGCTTGGAGGTCGACAACACTTCGCTCAGGTAATATACCGGTCTCTAGACAGGTAGTGCCTTGCCTTCCTCCTTGCGTTCAACTACGATGACTGTGCTGACTACCCGGCTGGTGGTGGCAATGTATAGGAGCATGGGCTCTTTAGGAGTCGGAGCCGCCAGCACAGGGGGAGTAGTCAACATCTTCTTCAATTGGAGAAAAGCTTCGTCCGCCTTGTGGTTCCACTCGAAAAAAGTGGTCTTCTTCATGAGCTGGTACAAGGGGAGAGCTTTCTCGCCCAGCCGACTGATGAATCGGCTGATGGACGCCAGGCAGCCAGTGAACTTTTGCACATCCAGCAGTCGGCTGGGTACTTCCATCCTCTCAATTGCCTTGATCTTTATAGGGTTGCACTCTATGCCATGTTCAGAGACCAGGAAGCCAAGGAGTTGGCCGGCTGGTACTTCGTAAACGCACTTCTCAGGGTTGAGCTTGATCTGGAATCGGCGCAGGTTCTCAAAGGTCTCCTAGAGGTCTTCCAGCAGTGTTCCATGCTTTTACGTCTTCACCACCACATCATCCACGTAGATGTGGGCGTTTCTGCCGAGTTGCTTAAGGAGGCAATTCTGCATGCAACGCTGAAAGGTGGCGCCGGCATTCCTCAAGCCGAACGTCATGGTCAGGTAGCAGAAGGCTCCAAACGGCGTGATGAAGGCGGTCTTCAGTCTGTCAGCCGGGTTCAGCTTGATCTGGTGATATCCTGAATATGCATCTAAGAAGCTCAACAGCTCGCATCCGGCTGTGGAGTCTATCACCTGATCAATTCTCGGTAGAGCAAACGGGTCCTTGGGGCAAGCTTTGTTGAGGCTTCTGTAGTCAATACACATCCGCCACTGTTTGTTCTTCTTCAGCACCAGGACCGGGTTTGCTAACCATTCTGGAAAGAACACTTCCATAATGAAGCCGGCTGCTAGGAGTCGGGCTATCTCTTCCCCAACAACTCTTCTCTTCTCTTCCGAAAGGCGGCGCAAGGGCTGCCTAACGGGCTTCACATCAGATCGAACATGTAGCTTGTGCTCGGCGAATTCCGTCGGTACACCTGGCATGTCTTTGGGGGACCATGCGAAGATGTCTCGATTCTCATGGAGGAAATCGATGAGCTCGCCTTCCTATTTGCTGTCAAGGTTTGCACCTATGACAGCGTACCTCTCTGGGTGCTCCGGGTCCAAGGGTATCTTCTTCGTCTCTTTGGCCGGCTTGAACGAACCCTCAGCTTCCGACTCCTTAGGGTTAGGCGACATCTCCGGCCGCTTGTCGGCCATCGCCACAACCCGATCAAGGAGCCACTTCTCCGCTGCGATCACCAGGGACTCGGCTAGCTGACTGCTTTCAGCTGCACAGGCGGACGACTTTCCATAGTCGCCGGCTATGGTCAGAATCCCCTTGGAACTCGGCATCTTCATCTTGAGGTAGGCGTAGTGGGGAACCTCCATGAACTTGGCCAAAGTGGGTCGGCCGACAAGGCATGGTACGGGCTTTCAAGGTCCACCACTTCAAACAAAACTGACTCTCGGCGGAAATGATCTTTGTCCCCAAAGAGGACGTCTATCAGGATCTTGCCGATTGGCGAGCAGGAAAGGCCAGGAACAATGTCGTGGAACACAGTCCAGCTGTTCTGCAGCTGTCTTTGCTTGATTCCTAACTTCTCCATTGTGTCCTTGTACAGGATGTTGATGCTGCTGCCTCCGTCTATCAGCACTCGCGAGAAACGAGCCGCTCTTTTATCCGTGGCAAAGGTGGCCTCCAAGACCAAGGCGTAGGAGCCCGGACTCAGCATCACCTCTGGGTGATCAGCCCTGCTCCAGCTGATAGGCTTTTCGGACCAGTGCATGAACTCTGGTGTCTCTGGTGCTATTGCATTCACCTCTTGCTGCTGCAGCCGCCGGCTGCGTCGATCGTCAGCCACACTGGTGAACACCACATAGGCTCCGTGATCTTCTGGGTACTCATCTTGTACTGCGCCGACTGGTCTGACAGCCGGCTGCTGGGGCGGAGGCGGAGGCGGCTGCCCAGCAGGCGGGGAAGGCAGAAGGCCGTCTCCCTTGGCGATCCTAGTGAGCCAGAGGCACTTCCGGGTGGTGTGGTTCGACGGCTTCGTGCCGCTGTGGAACTTGCAAGGACCATCGAGAATCTGCTCGTAAGAGAAAGCCGGCAACCAGTTGGACTTGCCGCCTTTCTATCGCTTGGGCGGAGGCTGCCCCTCCGGCTGCTGGTCTTCGACTGCCGCCACCTGCCGGCTACTAGAAGCAAGCTGTGGGGCCTTGCGCTTGTGCTCGTTCTGCTGTTGTCGCCGACTGGCTTCTCCAGCCGGAGTTCTGGGGGCTTGGGGGGCCACTTTGCCAGTCGCACTAACTTGAATCTCCGCCTTCATGGAGGAGTCGGCTGTGGCATACTTGTCTGCTATGATCAGCAGTTCGTTGAGGGTCGCTGGCTCGTCGTAGAGGAGCTTGTGCTTGAGGAGGGTGCCTTCTCTGCACCCGGCGGTGAAGTACTCGATAGCCTGCACCTCGTGCACGCCCTCGCAGGAGTTCCGAAGCTCGGCCCAACGCGTGAGGTAGTCGCGAGTCGACTCGTTGGGGCCTTGCAGGCACAAGGAAAGCTGGCGAGGCTTGGGAGGTCGCTTGTACGTGCTTGTGAAGTTGCGGACAAAGGCATCGGTGAAGTCGACCCAGCTGTTGATGCTGCGGGGCTTCAGGATGGTCAACCATGTCCGGGCCGTGCCCTGGAGCATGAGTGGAACATACTTCATGGAAACTCGCTTGTTGCCGTTCGCTATACTGACGACCGTGGAGTAGTCAACCAACCAGTCTTCCGGCTTCACGGAGCCGGTGTACTTGGGCGTATCTATGGGGAGCGTGAACCCTCTGGGAAAGGGCTCGTCTCGGATGCGGTGTCCGAAACAGGGCGGGCCTAACTCGTCTTCTTCTTCTAGCGCCAGGGATCGGTGGAGTCGGTTGATCCGGTGGCATGCGTCGTTTTCTCCGACTCCCTCTCGGCGGACAAGGCGGTCACCGAGAGTCGGATGCTCAACGGTTGGCGGGGAGACTCGCCTTTCCTTGCGAGGAGGAGGAGGCAGATAGTCGTCCTGCCGCTCCACTGCTCTTGGGCGGCTGTCTTGGTCGCGCTCTATAGTGATGCGAGTCCGACTGCGGCTGACAGCTGGATCCTTGTCTTTTCTTCCGCAGACGCCGCCAGTCGGCATCCGTGACATCGCGCCTTGGTCTCGGCGGGGAGGCGGGTCGTCATTCTGCCATCACGGCGCATTTGTGTGGCAGCCGGCCTCGTTTTGCTCGGCAACCGCATCGAGGAGCTGCTGGATTCGCTCCATCATCAGGCGGCGCTCTTCTCCCTCTAAGTTGTCCAGCTCGTCGGCCGCCGCCTGGGCGGCTCGGATGTTCTCCGCGGGCGTGGTGTACACAGGGCAATTGGCCCCGAACAGGTTGGCGATGGCCACGCCGCGCTGCTGGACCGCGCCTAGGCGGCTAGGCCCAGTTGGGGCTGGCGAGCCGCCCACAGCGCGATCCATCTCACGCTGGTAGGCTTCTGACAAGCGTCTCATGCTTGCCAACTTCTTCGCGCCTTCGACGAGCTAAAGGCAGCGCGCCTCCAGTGTCTCGGCGTCGGCGTCTTCGGGAATGGGCGCGGTTAGGTCTTGTAGCGCCGCATCGAGTGGGTCATGAGCTCCTTCGCCGGAATGCTCGCCATGATCGATGACGAGCACCTCTATGACGGTGCTTCTGCCGCTCTCCGTGCGAGGGAGCGGCTCGTCGTAGACCACCACGTTGGTGGGGAACGCGTCGAGCGACGAAGTGTCGGAGTCGACCAACATCGGGTCGGTGGAGCCTACGGACTCCAGGTCCACGGCAGGCTCGCCGGCGACGTGGAGTTGATCAAGGAGGCCCGCGAGGAGGCTCTCGGGGCCGCCCGTGCCTGCGTCGGATGCAGGCTTGTCGGAGAGGCGGACCTCACCGACAAGTTCGGCGAGGCAGCTGGCTGCGCAGGCGATCTCAGTGCCATGCAGCGCGTCGGCGCAGACTCCATCTGGCGTGTCGGGCTGGCTGCGCTCGCCAGGAAGGAAAAGGGTTCCCGTCCAGAGCAGGTCTCCGGGCGACGGTGCACCTTGCCCCATGGTGGGCGCCAAATGTCGGGGGTTGGGTGCGACATATGCCAAGGGATGGCTTATCATGGTGGGGGCGAGTAGAACATCGCCGGTGCCTGGAAGCGGGATGAGGCAAAGACATGCATGCCGGCGAATCTTACCCAGCTTCAGGGCTCTCCGTGGAGATAACACCCCTACTGCTGCTCTACGGGGTCTCTGCATGATCACTATGGCAAAGTGTATACGAGGCTGCTCCTTGAGCTGTTTCCTGGAGGTAGGAGAAGGCAAGGCTAGCTCTCTCCTTCCTATATGATCTGGTCTAGTGCTAATGGATTCGAACCCTTTGCATGGGTGCCCTAGGGGCTTATATAGGCCTACCCCCCAGGGGTACAATGGTAATCCGGCTGGGCGCGGGTCCCAGCCGTCTGTCTCTTAGGCCGCCGTCTTCTCCGCCAACTGCTGGGGCCCGCCGACTGGTGGGCCCCGCCGACTGGCCTGGTATGGAGCCGACAGGCCGTGTCCGACGCGGGCGGGTCTTGCCGGCTGCGGATTACTATAGCCATGCTTCTAATGACGCTGGCTTGGACATGGGGTCATGGCATTAGTGCCGCCGCCTGACGGGCGATCACTGTTGCCATTTCCTGTCTTGTATCGTTAATGGCGTGTGGGGCCCGGGGGAGGGGCTAGCCGACTCCTAGAGGCCGACTCCCGCTGGGTCCGACTGGTGGCACTCTTGCCGTCTTCTGGACCCCCGTTGACTGGTGGGACCCGCCGTCTCTGGGTCGTACAGACAGGCCATCGTGGGCACAGGGTTCCGCCCGCTAAGGCTGATGTCAAGGCTGGTACGGCAACAGTGCCACGCCGGACGGAGATCTCCGATGGTACGGCACACTGTGGCCATGCCTGCCCTTGGTAAGGGGCGGGCGTGGACCTTACTGAGGCCACGCCCCGTCTCGTCCCTCCGTACGAGAGTACGGGGTGGTTGGAGTCGCGGGCCGACTCCCCATAGCCGGCTTCTCTGGAAGCCCTCTAGCTAGGAGTTCGCTCATCTCGAAGTCGCCCCTGGGACTCGGCCGTGCGTGGGTAGTCGGTTGCCCAGCTGCGGACTCCCAGAGGCGGCTCTCCGTCCTGGGGTCTTGAGGGGCGCAGCCTGCCCCGATGTCTTGAAAGGTTCTGGGCTTCGGGTTAGCCTACCCGTGGCCCATTACTCCAACAAGGCTTGTGCCAGCCTTCTAACAGGCTTCGAGGTAAGTACATAATATGTAAAAATATTACCGCATAGACAGTAGCCCCTGATGCTCTGTTTGGCGTTCGGAAAGAAAAACCGAATAGAGGATCTAATAAAATTCGCAGGAGTCTAACAAGAAATGAGTCAATATGCATATGCAGGCTTCGCTGCTAGCGACCGCCGCACTGACTGCGGAGGTGGGCACACTGAAGCAGGGCCTCGAGCGGTCTGAGCAAGAGCTCGGCCTTGCCAAGCGGCAGCTCAAGGAGAAACAAGGTAAGAGATACCTTATAGAAAAAACAAAAATATATATAAGTGCAATTGCAAAAAAATGACAGTATTAACGTGGCTATTGTAGGGGCCACAACTAAGGTGGCGACCCTCAAGCAAGCGCTGGCCGAGGCCGAGAAGAGAGCGGCCACGGAGCGCACCGAGCGGGAGAAATGTGAGGCCCAGATTGGCGAGGTGCGGCAAGAGCTCCAGGCTCTCATGAAGAAACATGAGAGTTTGGAGCTTGACTCAAAGACGCGAGCGTCCGAGCTCGCGGCGGCAATTGAAAATGCCAAGTCTGCCAAGGCCGAATCCCAGAAGGCCCTCCAGGAGTTGGATGCGGTGAAAAAGATAGCAGCGGGTAAGGCATTCTTTATGCAAAGCAAACATGTAAGAGTGAGTTACTTGTTACTTACCTGAATCCGGAGCTCTCCAGGAGCATTCGCAGATCTTCCCCGTAGCGTGTCCGATGCCGCCGCATTCTACCGAGCCGAGGAGGGCAGCTCGATGGAGAAGGTGTTCTGTTCTCAATATGTTGAGGCCGGACACCCTGTGCCCCTCAGCGACCAGCTGAAGCAACTGGTCAAGCTCCACAAGCTGGCCGAACAGGCCATGAAGGGCTTCATAGTTCGGCTGTGGCCTGGAGAGGCTCTGCATGGGAGCTACTTCGGGCTGGTGCGGCGGCTGGTGGAGGCCTGTCCAAGGCTCGAAGTCATCAAGCGCTCCGTCTGCATCGAAGGTGCCCGTAGGGCCCTTGCCCGCGCTAAGGTGCACTGGGGCAAGCTGGATGCTGAGAAGCTTGTGAAGGACGGGCCACCACCGGGGAAAGAGCATCGCAAGCCCGAGAATTATTATAAGGACGTTTTGAAGGGTGCCCGCCTTATGATGGATGAATGTACCCGGGATGTAATTTTTGTGTAAACTCGCTCGTTTTGTCCTGTGCGCTGAAAACTTGTTCATATGTGCTTAAGCAATGCTTTTTGAATTTAAAATATTACCTTCTGTGCGGCCGTTTGTCAAATTTGAGAGATGGCGAGTCGGCGGCTTCTGCCCCCATGCCACTAGTGCTGGGGTATTCGGGATAAACTTGAGCGCTCTTTTTCCCATGTTTGGGTCCTTCGAGGGAGGCGCTCAGCACAACGAACAAGGCAATCGGACTATAATGCTTGAACACTCTCACTTAGCCATAGAATTCTATAATTTTAAATTTCGGTGAAGCCCCTAGTACTCGGAAGACCGAGTTCGGGGCGCTATCCACGCCTTGGCCGGACAAAGCCGACTCCTCGCTCTAAGCGGCATAAGTCTTTAGGGACTCGAAAAACCTCTCGAACAGCGACCAGCTCTCGCTTCATCATGACAGTCAGTTTTAGCTTTCTCTACTGAGGTGCTCAGCCCAGCTCAACTGGGGCACAATCGCAGTAG